>OY804576.1:65889577-67089577 GCA_963680875.1 Bathymodiolus brooksi | reverse complement strand
AAGGTAGCTGATGCCAGTGGAGACAGTGGTGTAGGCTTATTTGGTTTCAGTATCTGCCTTCTGCTGGCGGCTCTCAATGCTCTCCAGCTCTTCTCCATCCTATCCATGGCCTGGAAGAGTTTTGGCAACTCTTCCTTACAGGTGTAAGAACAGTGGCAGAATGATGAAGAGCAGGAACAGCCCTTACTTCCTCTAGCCTGCTGGTCACATCCTGTTCTTCATCTAGTTGTAGAATTCTCTTTACTGGAGATGGCAGATCTGTGGCTGGTGGTGTCAGTAGCAGGTCCGACGACTCAAAGCCCATTGGCAGAGTGTTAGCCTGGGTCTCAGAGGGTACTGGAGATGCATTGGTTGTTGTAGAGAATGATGCTGTAACGACAGGCCGAATTGGTTTATCAGAAGCTATATGCATCCAGTGCAGTCTACTTGCAGCTGGAGACAGTGGCTTGTGATCTTTTGCTGTAATTATGGAGGCATTCTGGCTCTGGTGGATGTAGAAGTCGTCCCCTCTGAAAGAGCCCTCCCTGACCATCTCCTCCCTCTGATTCAGGTGAGGTTTGAATATTTTGCAGTGCCTCTTTTTCGTTTTCTTTTTTTGTTAGTTTATGATGGCTAAGCGTGGAGGCTCCCACACTAGCGCTGCATCAAAACAATATTACAAAATTAATAATATACTTAATAACCAAAATTAAAGTATATTGCTTCTTTTGAACCTTTGACACAGTGGATTGAAGTAGGTGTTTACGGGCAGGTCTTTTCTTTGTCTTTGGGTGGTTGTCTGGGTTGAAATGTCAGTTGGCGCTGTTGGTTGCGCTCCAGCTGTCTCACCTGGCCTCTAAGGTAGCTGATGCCAGTGGAGACAGTGGTGTAGGCTGATTTGGTTTCAGTATCTGCCTTCTGCTGGCGGCTCTCAATGCTCTCCAGCTCTTCTCCATCCTATCCATGGCCTGGAAGAGTTTTGGCAACTCTTCTTACAGGTTTAAGAACAGTGGCAGAATGAAGAGGAGAAACAGCCCTTACTTCCTCTAGCCTGCTGGTCACATCCTGTTCTTCATCTAGTTGTAGAATTCTCTTTACTGGAGATGCCAGAGAAGGTAAGGAGGCCAGACGTCTGGATGGCAGATCTGTAGCTGGTGGTGTCAGTGGCAGGTCCGACGACTCAAAGCCCAGTAGCAGTGTCAGCCTGGGTCTCAGATGATGCAGAGGGTACTGGAGTTGCATTGGTTGTTGTAGAGACTGATGCTGTAACGACAGGCAGAATTGGTTTATCAGAAGTCATCTGCATCCAGTGCAGTCTACTTGCAGCTAGAGACAGTGGCTTGCGATCTTTTGCTATAATTATGGAGCCGCTCTGGTGGATGTAGAAGTCGTCCCATCTGAAAGAGCCCTCCCTGACCATCTCCCTGTGGTTCAGGTGAGGTTTGAATGTTTTGCAGTGCCTCTTTTTCTTTTTCTTTTTTTGTAAGTTTATGATGGCTAAGCGTGGAGGTTCCCACACTAGTCCTGCATCAAAACAATATTACAAAATTAATAATATACTTAATAACCAAAATTAAAGTCTATTGCTTCTTTTGAACCTTTGACACAGTGGATTGGAGTAGGTGTTTATGGGCAGGTCTTTTCTTTGTCTATGGGTGGTTGTCTGGGTTGAAATGTCAGTTGGCACTGTTGGTTGCGCTCCAGCTGTCTCACCTGGCCTCTAAGGTAGCTGATGCCAGTGGAGACAGTGGTGTAGGCTGATTTGGTTTCAGTATCTGCCTTCTGCTGGCGGCTCTCAATGCTCTCCAGCTCTTCTCCATCCTATCCATGGCCTGGAAGAGTTTTAGCAACTCTTCCTTACAGGTGTAAGAACAGTGGCAGAATGATGAAGAGCAAGAACAGCCCTTACTTCCTCTAGCCTGCTGGTCACATCCTGTTCTTCATCTAGTTGTAGAATTCTCTTTACTGGAGATGCCAGACTTCTGGATGGCAGATCTGTGGCTGGTGGTGTCAGTAGCAGGTCCGACGACTCAAAGCCCATTGGCAGAGTGTTAGCCTGGGTCTCAGAGGGTACTGGAGTTGCATTGGTTGTTGTAGAGACTGATGCTGTAACGACAGGCAGAATTGGTTTATCAGAAGTCATCTGCATCCAGTGCAGTCTACTTGCAGCTAGAGACAGTGGCTTGCGATCTTTTGCTATAATTATGGAGGCATTCTGGCTCTGGTGGATGTAGAAGTCGTCCCATCTGAAAGAGCCCTCCCTGACCATCTCCTCCCTCTGATTCAGGTGAGGTTTGAATATTTTGCAGTGCCTCTTTTTCGTTTTCTTTTTTTGTTAGTTTATGATGGCTAAGCGTGGAGGTTCCCACACTAGCGCTGCATCAAAACAATATTACAAAATTAATAATATACTTAATAACCAAAATTAAAGTCTATTGCTTCTTTTGAACCTTTGACACAGCGGATTGAAGTAGGTGTTTACGGGCAGGTCTTTTCTTTGTCTTTGGTGGTTGTCTGGGTTGAGATGTCAGTTGGCGCTGTTGGTTGCGCTCCAGCTGTCTCACCTGGCCTCTAAGGTAGCTGATGCCAGTGGAGACAGTGGTGTAGGCTGATTTGGTTTCAGTATCTGCCTTCTGCTGGCGGCTCTCAATGCTCTCCAGCTCTTCTCCATCCTATCCATGGCCTGGAAGAGTTTTGGCAACTCTTCCTTACAGGTGTAAGAACAGTGGCAGAATGATGAAGAGCAAGAACAGCCCTTACTTCCTCTAGCCTGCTGGTCACATCCTGTTCTTCATCTAGTTGTAGAATTCTCTTTACTGGAGATGGCAGATCTGTGGCTGGTGGTGTCAGTAGCAGGTCCGACGACTCAAAGCCCATTGGCAGAGTGTTAGCCTGGGTCTCAGAGGGTACTGGAGATGCATTGGTTGTTGTAGAGAATGATGCTGTAACGACAGGCCGAATTGGTTTATCAGAAGCTATATGCATCCAGTGCAGTCTACTTGCAGCTGGAGACAGTGGCTTGTGATCTTTTGCTGTAATTATGGAGGCATTCTGGCTCTGGTGGATGTAGAAGTCGTCCCCTCTGAAAGAGCCCTCCCTGACCATCTCCTCCCTCTGATTCAGGTGAGGTTTGAATATTTTGCAGTGCCTCTTTTTCGTTTTCTTTTTTTGTTAGTTTATGATGGCTAAGCGTGGAGGTTCCCACACTAGCGCTGCATCAAAACAATATTACACAATTAATAATATACTTAATAACCAAAATTAAAGTATATTGCTTCTTTTGAACCTTTGACACAGTGGATTGAAGTAGGTGTTTACGGGCAGGTCTTTTCTTTGTCTTTGGGTGGTTGTCTGGGTTGAAATGTCAGTTGGCGCTGTTGGTTGCGCTCCAGCTGTCTCACCTGGCCTCTAAGGTAGCTGATGCCAGTGGAGACAGTGGTGTAGGCTTATTTGGTTTCAGTATCTGCCTTCTGCTGGCGGCTCTCAATGCTCTCCAGCTCTTCTCCATCCTATCCATGGCCTGGAAGAGTTTTGGCAACTCTTCCTTACAGGTGTAAGAACAGTGGCAGAATGATGAAGAGCAGGAACAGCCCTTACTTCCTCTAGCCTGCTGGTCACATCCTGTTCTTCATCTAGTTGTAGAATTCTCTTTACTGGAGATGGCAGATCTGTGGCTGGTGGTGTCAGTAGCAGGTCCGACGACTCAAAGCCCATTGGCAGAGTGTTAGCCTGGGTCTCAGAGGGTACTGGAGATGCATTGGTTGTTGTAGAGAATGATGCTGTAACGACAGGCCGAATTGGTTTATCAGAAGCTATATGCATCCAGTGCAGTCTACTTGCAGCTGGAGACAGTGGCTTGTGATCTTTTGCTGTAATTATGGAGGCATTCTGGCTCTGGTGGATGTAGAAGTCGTCCCCTCTGAAAGAGCCCTCCCTGACCATCTCCTCCCTCTGATTCAGGTGAGGTTTGAATATTTTGCAGTGCCTCTTTTTCGTTTTCTTTTTTTGTTAGTTTATGATGGCTAAGCGTGGAGGCTCCCACACTAGCGCTGCATCAAAACAATATTACAAAATTAATAATATACTTAATAACCAAAATTAAAGTATATTGCTTCTTTTGAACCTTTGACACAGTGGATTGAAGTAGGTGTTTACGGGCAGGTCTTTTCTTTGTCTTTGGGTGGTTGTCTGGGTTGAAATGTCAGTTGGCGCTGTTGGTTGCGCTCCAGCTGTCTCACCTGGCCTCTAAGGTAGCTGATGCCAGTGGAGACAGTGGTGTAGGCTGATTTGGTTTCAGTATCTGCCTTCTGCTGGCGGCTCTCAATGCTCTCCAGCTCTTCTCCATCCTATCCATGGCCTGGAAGAGTTTTGGCAACTCTTCTTACAGGTTTAAGAACAGTGGCAGAATGAAGAGGAGAAACAGCCCTTACTTCCTCTAGCCTGCTGGTCACATCCTGTTCTTCATCTAGTTGTAGAATTCTCTTTACTGGAGATGCCAGAGAAGGTAAGGAGGCCAGACGTCTGGATGGCAGATCTGTAGCTGGTGGTGTCAGTGGCAGGTCCGACGACTCAAAGCCCAGTAGCAGTGTCAGCCTGGGTCTCAGATGATGCAGAGGGTACTGGAGTTGCATTGGTTGTTGTAGAGACTGATGCTGTAACGACAGGCAGAATTGGTTTATCAGAAGTCATCTGCATCCAGTGCAGTCTACTTGCAGCTAGAGACAGTGGCTTGCGATCTTTTGCTATAATTATGGAGCCGCTCTGGTGGATGTAGAAGTCGTCCCATCTGAAAGAGCCCTCCCTGACCATCTCCCTGTGGTTCAGGTGAGGTTTGAATGTTTTGCAGTGCCTCTTTTTCTTTTTCTTTTTTTGTAAGTTTATGATGGCTAAGCGTGGAGGTTCCCACACTAGTCCTGCATCAAAACAATATTACAAAATTAATAATATACTTAATAACCAAAATTAAAGTCTATTGCTTCTTTTGAACCTTTGACACAGTGGATTGGAGTAGGTGTTTATGGGCAGGTCTTTTCTTTGTCTATGGGTGGTTGTCTGGGTTGAAATGTCAGTTGGCACTGTTGGTTGCGCTCCAGCTGTCTCACCTGGCCTCTAAGGTAGCTGATGCCAGTGGAGACAGTGGTGTAGGCTGATTTGGTTTCAGTATCTGCCTTCTGCTGGCGGCTCTCAATGCTCTCCAGCTCTTCTCCATCCTATCCATGGCCTGGAAGAGTTTTAGCAACTCTTCCTTACAGGTGTAAGAACAGTGGCAGAATGATGAAGAGCAAGAACAGCCCTTACTTCCTCTAGCCTGCTGGTCACATCCTGTTCTTCATCTAGTTGTAGAATTCTCTTTACTGGAGATGCCAGACTTCTGGATGGCAGATCTGTGGCTGGTGGTGTCAGTAGCAGGTCCGACGACTCAAAGCCCATTGGCAGAGTGTTAGCCTGGGTCTCAGAGGGTACTGGAGTTGCATTGGTTGTTGTAGAGACTGATGCTGTAACGACAGGCAGAATTGGTTTATCAGAAGTCATCTGCATCCAGTGCAGTCTACTTGCAGCTAGAGACAGTGGCTTGCGATCTTTTGCTATAATTATGGAGGCATTCTGGCTCTGGTGGATGTAGAAGTCGTCCCATCTGAAAGAGCCCTCCCTGACCATCTCCTCCCTCTGATTCAGGTGAGGTTTGAATATTTTGCAGTGCCTCTTTTTCGTTTTCTTTTTTTGTTAGTTTATGATGGCTAAGCGTGGAGGTTCCCACACTAGCGCTGCATCAAAACAATATTACAAAATTAATAATATACTTAATAACCAAAATTAAAGTCTATTGCTTCTTTTGAACCTTTGACACAGCGGATTGAAGTAGGTGTTTACGGGCAGGTCTTTTCTTTGTCTTTGGTGGTTGTCTGGGTTGAGATGTCAGTTGGCGCTGTTGGTTGCGCTCCAGCTGTCTCACCTGGCCTCTAAGGTAGCTGATGCCAGTGGAGACAGTGGTGTAGGCTGATTTGGTTTCAGTATCTGCCTTCTGCTGGCGGCTCTCAATGCTCTCCAGCTCTTCTCCATCCTATCCATGGCCTGGAAGAGTTTTGGCAACTCTTCCTTACAGGTGTAAGAACAGTGGCAGAATGATGAAGAGCAAGAACAGCCCTTACTTCCTCTAGCCTGCTGGTCACATCCTGTTCTTCATCTAGTTGTAGAATTCTCTTTACTGGAGATGGCAGATCTGTGGCTGGTGGTGTCAGTAGCAGGTCCGACGACTCAAAGCCCATTGGCAGAGTGTTAGCCTGGGTCTCAGAGGGTACTGGAGATGCATTGGTTGTTGTAGAGAATGATGCTGTAACGACAGGCCGAATTGGTTTATCAGAAGCTATATGCATCCAGTGCAGTCTACTTGCAGCTGGAGACAGTGGCTTGTGATCTTTTGCTGTAATTATGGAGGCATTCTGGCTCTGGTGGATGTAGAAGTCGTCCCCTCTGAAAGAGCCCTCCCTGACCATCTCCTCCCTCTGATTCAGGTGAGGTTTGAATATTTTGCAGTGCCTCTTTTTCGTTTTCTTTTTTTGTTAGTTTATGATGGCTAAGCGTGGAGGTTCCCACACTAGCGCTGCATCAAAACAATATTACACAATTAATAATATACTTAATAACCAAAATTAAAGTATATTGCTTCTTTTGAACCTTTGACACAGTGGATTGAAGTAGGTGTTTACGGGCAGGTCTTTTCTTTGTCTTTGGGTGGTTGTCTGGGTTGAAATGTCAGTTGGCGCTGTTGGTTGCGCTCCAGCTGTCTCACCTGGCCTCTAAGGTAGCTGATGCCAGTGGAGACAGTGGTGTAGGCTGATTTGGTTTCAGTATCTGCCTTCTGCTGGCGGCTCTCAATGCTCTCCAGCTCTTCTCCATCCTATCCATGGCCTGGAAGAGTTTTGGCAACTCTTCCTTACAGGTGTAAGAACAGTGGCAGAATGATGAAGAGCAGGAACAGCCCTTACTTCCTCTAGCCTGCTGGTCACATCCTGTTCTTCATCTAGTTGTAGAATTCTCTTTACTGGAGATGGCAGATCTGTGGCTGGTGGTGTCAGTAGCAGGTCCGACGACTCAAAGCCCATTGGCAGAGTGTTAGCCTGGGTCTCAGAGGGTACTGGAGATGCATTGGTTGTTGTAGAGAATGATGCTGTAACGACAGGCCGAATTGGTTTATCAGAAGCTATATGCATCCAGTGCAGTCTACTTGCAGCTGGAGACAGTGGCTTGTGATCTTTTGCTGTAATTATGGAGGCATTCTGGCTCTGGTGGATGTAGAAGTCGTCCCCTCTGAAAGAGCCCTCCCTGACCATCTCCTCCCTCTGATTCAGGTGAGGTTTGAATATTTTGCAGTGCCTCTTTTTCGTTTTCTTTTTTTGTTAGTTTATGATGGCTAAGCGTGGAGGCTCCCACACTAGCGCTGCATCAAAACAATATTACAAAATTAATAATATACTTAATAACCAAAATTAAAGTATATTGCTTCTTTTGAACCTTTGACACAGTGGATTGAAGTAGGTGTTTACGGGCAGGTCTTTTCTTTGTCTTTGGGTGGTTGTCTGGGTTGAAATGTCAGTTGGCGCTGTTGGTTGCGCTCCAGCTGTCTCACCTGGCCTCTAAGGTAGCTGATGCCAGTGGAGACAGTGGTGTAGGCTGATTTGGTTTCAGTATCTGCCTTCTGCTGGCGGCTCTCAATGCTCTCCAGCTCTTCTCCATCCTATCCATGGCCTGGAAGAGTTTTGGCAACTCTTCTTACAGGTTTAAGAACAGTGGCAGAATGAAGAGGAGAAACAGCCCTTACTTCCTCTAGCCTGCTGGTCACATCCTGTTCTTCATCTAGTTGTAGAATTCTCTTTACTGGAGATGCCAGAGAAGGTAAGGAGGCCAGACGTCTGGATGGCAGATCTGTAGCTGGTGGTGTCAGTGGCAGGTCCGACGACTCAAAGCCCAGTAGCAGTGTCAGCCTGGGTCTCAGATGATGCAGAGGGTACTGGAGTTGCATTGGTTGTTGTAGAGACTGATGCTGTAACGACAGGCAGAATTGGTTTATCAGAAGTCATCTGCATCCAGTGCAGTCTACTTGCAGCTAGAGACAGTGGCTTGCGATCTTTTGCTATAATTATGGAGCCGCTCTGGTGGATGTAGAAGTCGTCCCATCTGAAAGAGCCCTCCCTGACCATCTCCCTGTGGTTCAGGTGAGGTTTGAATGTTTTGCAGTGCCTCTTTTTCTTTTTCTTTTTTTGTAAGTTTATGATGGCTAAGCGTGGAGGTTCCCACACTAGTCCTGCATCAAAACAATATTACAAAATTAATAATATACTTAATAACCAAAATTAAAGTCTATTGCTTCTTTTGAACCTTTGACACAGTGGATTGGAGTAGGTGTTGATGGGCAGGTCTTTTCTTTGTCTATGGGTGGTTGTCTGGGTTGAAATGTCAGTTGGCACTGTTGGTTGCGCTCCAGCTGTCTCACCTGGCCTCTAAGGTAGCTGATGCCAGTGGAGACAGTGGTGTAGGCTGATTTGGTTTCAGTATCTGCCTTCTGCTGGCGGCTCTCAATGCTCTCCAGCTCTTCTCCATCCTATCCATGGCCTGGAAGAGTTTTAGCAACTCTTCCTTACAGGTGTAAGAACAGTGGCAGAATGATGAAGAGCAAGAACAGCCCTTACTTCCTCTAGCCTGCTGGTCACATCCTGTTCTTCATCTAGTTGTAGAATTCTCTTTACTGGAGATGCCAGACTTCTGGATGGCAGATCTGTGGCTGGTGGTGTCAGTAGCAGGTCCGACGACTCAAAGCCCATTGGCAGAGTGTTAGCCTGGGTCTCAGAGGGTACTGGAGTTGCATTGGTTGTTGTAGAGACTGATGCTGTAACGACAGGCAGAATTGGTTTATCAGAAGTCATCTGCATCCAGTGCAGTCTACTTGCAGCTAGAGACAGTGGCTTGCGATCTTTTGCTATAATTATGGAGGCATTCTGGCTCTGGTGGATGTAGAAGTCGTCCCATCTGAAAGAGCCCTCCCTGACCATCTCCTCCCTCTGATTCAGGTGAGGTTTGAATATTTTGCAGTGCCTCTTTTTCGTTTTCTTTTTTTGTTAGTTTATGATGGCTAAGCGTGGAGGTTCCCACACTAGCGCTGCATCAAAACAATATTACAAAATTAATAATATACTTAATAACCAAAATTAAAGTCTATTGCTTCTTTTGAACCTTTGACACAGCGGATTGAAGTAGGTGTTTACGGGCAGGTCTTTTCTTTGTCTTTGGTGGTTGTCTGGGTTGAGATGTCAGTTGGCGCTGTTGGTTGCGCTCCAGCTGTCTCACCTGGCCTCTAAGGTAGCTGATGCCAGTGGAGACAGTGGTGTAGGCTGATTTGGTTTCAGTATCTGCCTTCTGCTGGCGGCTCTCAATGCTCTCCAGCTCTTCTCCATCCTATCCATGGCCTGGAAGAGTTTTGGCAACTCTTCCTTACAGGTGTAAGAACAGTGGCAGAATGATGAAGAGCAAGAACAGCCCTTACTTCCTCTAGCCTGCTGGTCACATCCTGTTCTTCATCTAGTTGTAGAATTCTCTTTACTGGAGATGGCAGATCTGTGGCTGGTGGTGTCAGTAGCAGGTCCGACGACTCAAAGCCCATTGGCAGAGTGTTAGCCTGGGTCTCAGAGGGTACTGGAGATGCATTGGTTGTTGTAGAGAATGATGCTGTAACGACAGGCCGAATTGGTTTATCAGAAGCTATATGCATCCAGTGCAGTCTACTTGCAGCTGGAGACAGTGGCTTGTGATCTTTTGCTGTAATTATGGAGGCATTCTGGCTCTGGTGGATGTAGAAGTCGTCCCCTCTGAAAGAGCCCTCCCTGACCATCTCCTCCCTCTGATTCAGGTGAGGTTTGAATATTTTGCAGTGCCTCTTTTTCGTTTTCTTTTTTTTGTTAGTTTATGATGGCTAAGCGTGGAGGTTCCCACACTAGCGCTGCATCAAAACAATATTACAAAATTAATAATATACTTGATAACCAAAATTAAAGTATATTGCTTCTTTTGAACCTTTGACACAGTGGATTGAAGTAGGTGTTTACGGGCAGGTCTTTTCTTTGTCTTTGGGTGGTTGTCTGGGTTGAAATGTCAGTTGGCGCTGTTGGTTGCGCTCCAGCTGTCTCACCTGGCCTCTAAGGTAGCTGATGCCAGTGGAGACAGTGGTGTAGGCTGATTTGGTTTCAGTATCTGCCTTCTGCTGGCGGCTCTCAATGCTCTCCAGCTCTTCTCCATCCTATCCATGGCCTGGAAGAGTTTTGGCAACTCTTCTTACAGGTTTAAGAACAGTGGCAGAATGAAGAGGAGAAACAGCCCTTACTTCCGCTAGCCTGCTGGTCACATCCTGTTCTTCATCTAGTTGTAGAATTCTCTTTACTGGAGATGCCAGAGAAGGTAAGGAGGCCAGACGTCTGGATGGCAGATCTGTAGCTGGTGGTGTCAGTGGCAGGTCCGACGACTCAAAGCCCAGTAGCAGTGTCAGCCTGGGTCTCAGATGATGCAGAGGGTACTGGAGTTGCATTGGTTGTTGTAGAGACTGATGCTGTAACGACAGGCAGAATTGGTTTATCAGAAGTCATCTGCATCCAGTGCAGTCTACTTGCAGCTAGAGACAGTGGCTTGCGATCTTTTGCTATAATTATGGAGCCGCTCTGGTGGATGTAGAAGTCGTCCCATCTGAAAGAGCCCTCCCTGACCATCTCCCTGTGGTTCAGGTGAGGTTTGAATGTTTTGCAGTGCCTCTTTTTCTTTTTCTTTTTTTGTAAGTTTATGATGGCTAAGCGTGGAGGTTCCCACACTAGTCCTGCATCAAAACAATATTACAAAATTAATAATATACTTAATAACCAAAATTAAAGTCTATTGCTTCTTTTGAACCTTTGACACAGCGGATTGAAATAGGTGTTTACGGGCAGGTCTTTTCTTTGTCTTTGGTGGTTGTCTGGGTTGAGATGTCAGTTGGCGCTGTTGGTTGCGCTCCAGCTGTCTCACCTGGCCTCTAAGGTAGCTGATGCCAGTGGAGACAGTGGTGTAGGCTGATTTGGTTTCAGTATCTGCCTTCTGCTGGCGACTCTCAATGCTCTCCAGCTCTTCTCCATCCTATCCATGGCCTGGAAGAGTTTTGGCAACTCTTCCTTACAGGTGTAAGAACAGTGGCAGAATGATGAAGAGCAAGAACAGCCCTTACTTCCTCTAGCCTGCTGGTCACATCCTGTTCTTCATCTAGTTGTAGAATTCTCTTTACTGGAGAAGGCAGATCTGTGGCTGGTGGTGTCAGTAGCAGGTCCGACGACTCAAAGCCCATTGGCAGAGTGTTAGCCTGGGTCTCAGAGGGTACTGGAGATGCATTGGTTGTTGTAGAGAATGATGCTGTAACGACAGGCCGAATTGGTTTATCAGAAGCTATATGCATCCAGTGCAGTCTACTTGCAGCTGGAGACAGTGGCTTGTGATCATTTGCTGTAATTATGGAGGCATTCTGGCTCTGGTGGATGTAGAAGTCGTCTCCTCTGAAAGAGCCCTCCCTGACCATCTCCTCCCTCTGATTCAGGTGAGGTTTGAATATTTTGCAGTGCCTCTTTTTCGTTTTCTTTTTTTGTTAGTTTATGATGGCTAAGCGTGGAGGTTCCCACACTAGCGCTGCATCAAAACAATATTACAAAATTAATAATATACTTAATAACCAAAATTAAAGTATATTGCTTCTTTTGAACCTTTGACACAGTGGATTGAAGTAGGTGTTTACGGGCAGGTCTTTTCTTTGTCTTTGGGTGGTTGTCTGGGTTGAAATGTCAGTTGGCGCTGTTGGTTGCGCTCCAGCTGTCTCACCTGGCCTCTAAGGTAGCTGATGCCAGTGGAGACAGTGGTGTAGGCTGATTTGGTTTCAGTATCTGCCTTCTGCTGGCGGCTCTCAATGCTCTCCAGCTCTTCTCCATCCTATCCATGGCCTGGAAGAGTTTTGGCAACTCTTCTTACAGGTTTAAGAACAGTGGCAGAATGAAGAGGAGAAACAGCCCTTACTTCCTCTAGCCTGCTGGTCACATCCTGTTCTTCATCTAGTTGTAGAATTCTCTTTACTGGAGATGCCAGAGAAGGTAAGGAGGCCAGACGTCTGGATGGCAGATCTGTAGCTGGTGGTGTCAGTGGCAGGTCCGACGACTCAAAGCCCAGTAGCAGTGTCAGCCTGGGTCTCAGATGATGCAGAGGGTACTGGAGTTGCATTGGTTGTTGTAGAGACTGATGCTGTAACGACAGGCAGAATTGGTTTATCAGAAGTCATCTGCACCCAGTGCAGTCTACTTGCTGCTAGAGACAGTGGCTTGCGATCTTTTGCTATAATTATGGAGCCGCTCTGGTGGATGTAGAAGTCGTCCCATCTGAAAGAGCCCTCCCTGACCATCTCCCTGTGGTTCAGGTGAGGTTTGAATGTTTTGCAGTGCCTCTTTTTCTTTTTCTTTTTTTGTAAGTTTATGATGGCTAAGCGTGGAGGTTCCCACACTAGTCCTGCATCAAAACAATATTACAAAATTAATAATATACTTAATAACCAAAATTAAAGTCTATTGCTTCTTTTGAACCTTTGACACAGCGGATTGAAGTAGGTGTTTACGGGCAGGTCTTTTCTTTGTCTTTGGTGGTTGTCTGGGTTGAGATGTCAGTTGGCGCTGTTGGTTGCGCTCCAGCTGTCTCACCTGGCCTCTAAGGTAGCTGATGCCAGTGGAGACAGTGGTGTAGGCTGATTTGGTTTCAGTATCTGCCTTCTGCTGGCGGCTCTCAATGCTCTCCAGCTCTTCTCCATCCTATCCATGGCCTGGAAGAGTTTTGGCAACTCTTCCTTACAGGTGTAAGAACAGTGGCAGAATGATGAAGAGCAAGAACAGCCCTTACTTCCTCTAGCCTGCTGGTCACATCCTGTTCTTCATCTAGTTGTAGAATTCTCTTTACTGGAGATGGCAGATCTGTGACTGGTGGTGTCAGTAGCAGGTCCGACGACTCAAAGCCCATTGGCAGAGTGTTAGCCTGGGTCTCAGAGGGTACTGGAGATGCATTGGTTGTTGTAGAGAATGATGCTGTAACGACAGGCCGAATTGGTTTATCAGAAGCTATATGCATCCAGTGCAGTCTACTTGCAGCTGGAGACAGTGGCTTGTGATCATTTGCTGTAATTATGGAGGCATTCTGGCTCTGGTGGATGTAGAAGTCGTCCCCTCTGAAAGAGCCCTCCCTGACCATCTCCTCCCTCTGATTCAGGTGAGGTTTGAATATTTTGTAGTGCCTCTTTTTCGTTTTCTTTTTTTGTTAGTTTATGATGGCTAAGCGTGGAGGTTCCCACACTAGCGCTGCATCAAAACAATATTACAAAATTAATAATATACTTAATAACCAAAATTAAAGTATATTGCTTCTTTTGAACCTTTGACACAGTGGATTGGAGTAGGTGTTTACGGGCAGGTCTTTTCTTTGTCTTTGGGTGGTTGTCTGGGTTGAAATGTCAGTTGGCGCTGTTGGTTGCGCTCCAGCTGTCTCACCTGGCCTCTAAGGTAGCTGATGCCAGTGGAGACAGTGGTGTAGGCTGATTTGGTTTCAGTATCTGCCTTCTGCTGGCGGCTCTCAATGCTCTCCAGCTCTTCTCCATCCTATCCATGGCCTGGAAGAGTTTTGGCAACTCTTACAGGTTTAAGAACAGTGGCAGAATGAAGAGGAAGGAGAAGAGCAGAAACAGCCCTTACTTCCTCTAGCCTGCTGGTCACATCCTGTTCTTCATCTAGTTGTAGAATTCTCTTTACTGGAGATGCCAGAGAAGGTAAGGAGGCCAGACGTCTGGATGGCAGATCTGTAGCTGGTGGTGTCAGTGGCAGGTCCGACGACTCAAAGCCCAGTAGCAGAGTGTCAGCCTGGGTCTCAGATGATGCAGAGGGTACTGGAGTTGCATTGGTTGTTGTAGAGACTGATGCTGTAACGACAGGCAGAATTGGTTTATCAGAAGTCATCTGCATCCAGTGCAGTCTACTTGCAGCTAGAGACAGTGGCTTGCGATCTTTTGCTATAATTATGGAGGCATTCTGGCTCTGGTGGATGTAGAAGTCGTCCCATCTGAAAGAGCCCTCCCTGTGGTTCAGGTGAGGTTTGAATATTTTGCAGTGCCTCTTTTTCGTTTTCTTTTTTTGTTAGTTTATGATGGCTAAGCGTGGAGGTTCCCACACTAGCGCTGCATCAAAACAATATTACAAAATTAATAATATACTTGATAACCAAAATTAAAGTATATTGCTTCTTTTGAACCTTTGACACAGTGGATTGAAGTAGGTGTTTACGGGCAGGTCTTTTCTTTGTCTTTGGGTGGTTGTCTGGGTTGAAATGTCAGTTGGCGCTGTTGGTTGCGCTCCAGCTGTCTCACCTGGCCTCTAAGGTAGCTGATGCCAGTGGAGACAGTGGTGTAGGCTGATTTGGTTTCAGTATCTGCCTTCTGCTGGCGGCTCTCAATGCTCTCCAGCTCTTCTCCATCCTATCCATGGCCTGGAAGAGTTTTGGCAACTCTTCTTACAGGTTTAAGAACAGTGGCAGAATGAAGAGGAGAAACAGCCCTTACTTCCTCTAGCCTGCTGGTCACATCCTGTTCTTCATCTAGTTGTAGAATTCTCTTTACTGGAGATGCCAGAGAAGGTAAGGAGGCCAGACGTCTGGATGGCAGATCTGTAGCTGGTGGTGTCAGTGGCAGGTCCGACGACTCAAAGCCCAGTAGCAGTGTCAGCCTGGGTCTCAGATGATGCAGAGGGTACTGGAGTTGCATTGGTTGTTGTAGAGACTGATGCTGTAACGACAGGCAGAATTGGTTTATCAGAAGTCATCTGCATCCAGTGCAGTCTACTTGCAGCTAGAGACAGTGGCTTGCGATCTTTTGCTATAATTATGGAGCCGCTCTGGTGGATGTAGAAGTCGTCCCATCTGAAAGAGCCCTCCCTGACCATCTCCCTGTGGTTCAGGTGAGGTTTGAATGTTTTGCAGTGCCTCTTTTTCTTTTTCTTTTTTTGTAAGTTTATGATGGCTAAGCGTGGAGGTTCCCACACTAGTCCTGCATCAAAACAATATTACAAAATTAATAATATACTTAATAACCAAAATTAAAGTCTATTGCTTCTTTTGAACCTTTGACACAGCGGATTGAAGTAGGTGTTTACGGGCAGGTCTTTTCTTTGTCTTTGGTGGTTGTCTGGGTTGAGATGTCAGTTGGCGCTGTTGGTTGCGCTCCAGCTGTCTCACCTGGCCTCTAAGTTAGCTGATGCCAGTGGAGACAGTGGTGTAGGCTGATTTGGTTTCAGTATCTGCCTTCTGCTGGCGACTCTCAATGCTCTCCAGCTCTTCTCCATCCTATCCATGGCCTGGAAGAGTTTTGGCAACTCTTCCGTACAGGTGTAAGAACAGTGGCAGAATGATGAAGAGCAAGAACAGCCCTTACTTCCTCTAGCCTGCTGGTCACATCCTGTTCTTCATCTAGTTGTAGAATTCTCTTTACTGGAGAAGGCAGATCTGTGGCTGGTGGTGTCAGTAGCAGGTCCGACGACTCAAAGCCCATTGGCAGAGTGTTAGCCTGGGTCTCAGAGGGTACTGGAGATGCATTGGTTGTTGTAGAGAATGATGCTGTAACGACAGGCCGAATTGGTTTATCAGAAGCTATATGCATCCAGTGCAGTCTACTTGCAGCTGGAGACAGTGGCTTGTGATCATTTGCTGTAATTATGGAGGCATTCTGGCTCTGGTGGATGTAGAAGTCGTCTCCTCTGAAAGAGCCCTCCCTGACCATCTCCTCCCTCTGATTCAGGTGAGGTTTGAATATTTTGCAGTGCCTCTTTTTCGTTTTCTTTTTTTGTTAGTTTATGATGGCTAAGCGTGGAGGTTCCCACACTAGCGCTGCATCAAAACAATATTACAAAATTAATAATATACTTAATAACCAAAATTAAAGTATATTGCTTCTTTTGAACCTTTGACACAGTGGATTGAAGTAGGTGTTTACGGGCAGGTCTTTTCTTTGTCTTTGGGTGGTTGTCTGGGTTGAAATGTCAGTTGGCGCTGTTGGTTGCGCTCCAGCTGTCTCACCTGGCCTCTAAGGTAGCTGATGCCAGTGGAGACAGTGGTGTAGGCTGATTTGGTTTCAGTATCTGCCTTCTGCTGGCGGCTCTCAATGCTCTCCAGCTCTTCTCCATCCTATCCATGGCCTGGAAGAGTTTTGGCAACTCTTCTTACAGGTTTAAGAACAGTGGCAGAATGAAGAGGAGAAACAGCCCTTACTTCCTCTAGCCTGCTGGTCACATCCTGTTCTTCATCTAGTTGTAGAATTCTCTTTACTGGAGATGCCAGAGAAGGTAAGGAGGCCAGACGTCTGGATGGCAGATCTGTAGCTGGTGGTGTCAGTGGCAGGTCCGACGACTCAAAGCCCAGTAGCAGTGTCAGCCTGGGTCTCAGATGATGCAGAGGGTACTGGAGTTGCATTGGTTGTTGTAGAGACTGATGCTGTAACGACAGGCAGAATTGGTTTATCAGAAGTCATCTGCATCCAGTGCAGTCTACTTGCAGCTAGAGACAGTGGCTTGCGATCTTTTGCTATAATTATGGAGCCGCTCTGGTGGATGTAGAAGTCGTCCCATCTGAAAGAGCCCTCCCTGACCATCTCCCTGTGGTTCAGGTGAGATTTGAATGTTTTGCAGTGCCTCTTTTTCTTTTTCTTTTTTTGTAAGTTTATGATGGCTAAGCGTGGAGGTTCCCACACTAGTCCTGCATCAAAACAATATTACAAAATTAATAATATACTTAATAACCAAAATTAAAGTCTATTGCTTCTTTTGAACCTTTGACACAGCGGATTGAAGTAGGTGTTTACGGGCAGGTCTTTTCTTTGTCTTTGGTGGTTGTCTGGGTTGAGATGTCAGTTGGCGCTGTTGGTTGCGCTCCAGCTGTCTCACCTGGCCTCTAAGGTAGCTGATGCCAGTGGAGACAGTGGTGTAGGCTGATTTGGTTTCAGTATCTGCCTTCTGCTGGCGACTCTCAATGCTCTCCAGCTCTTCTCCATCCTATCCATGGCCTGGAAGAGTTTTGGCAACTCTTCCGTACAGGTGTAAGAACAGTGGCAGAATGATGAAGAGCAAGAACAGCCCTTACTTCCTCTAGCCTGCTGGTCACATCCTGTTCTTCATCTAGTTGTAGAATTCTCTTTACTGGAGAAGGCAGATCTGTGGCTGGTGGTGTCAGTAGCAGGTCCGACGACTCAAAGCCCATTGGCAGAGTGTTAGCCTGGGTCTCAGAGGGTACTGGAGATGCATTGGTTGTTGTAGAGAATGATGCTGTAACGACAGGCCGAATTGGTTTATCAGAAGCTATATGCATCCAGTGCAGTCTACTTGCAGCTGGAGACAGTGGCTTGTGATCATTTGCTGTAATTATGGAGGCATTCTGGCTCTGGTGGATGTAGAAGTCGTCTCCTCTGAAAGAGCCCTCCCTGACCATCTCCTCCCTCTGATTCAGGTGAGGTTTGAATATTTTGCAGTGCCTCTTTTTCGTTTTCTTTTTTTGTTAGTTTATGATGGCTAAGCGTGGAGGTTCCCACACTAGCGCTGCATCAAAACAATATTACAAAATTAATAATATACTTAATAACCAAAATTAAAGTATATTGCTTCTTTTGAACCTTTGACACAGTGGATTGAAGTAGGTGTTTACGGGCAGGTCTTTTCTTTGTCTTTGGGTGGTTGTCTGGGTTGAAATGTCAGTTGGCGCTGTTGGTTGCGCTCCAGCTGTCTCACCTGGCCTCTAAGGTAGCTGATGCCAGTGGAGACAGTGGTGTAGGCTGATTTGGTTTCAGTATCTGCCTTCTGCTGGCGGCTCTCAATGCTCTCCAGCTCTTCTCCATCCTATCCATGGCCTGGAAGAGTTTTGGCAACTCTTCTTACAGGTTTAAGAACAGTGGCAGAATGAAGAGGAGAAACAGCCCTTACTTCATCTAGCCTGCTGGTCACATCCTGTTCTTCATCTAGTTGTAGAATTCTCTTTACTGGAGATGCCAGAGAAGGTAAGGAGGCCAGACGTCTGGATGGCAGATCTGTAGCTGGTGGTGTCAGTGGCAGGTCCGACGACTCAAAGCCCAGTAGCAGTGTCAGCCTGGGTCTCAGATGATGCAGAGGGTACTGGAGTTGCATTGGTTGTTGTAGAGACTGATGCTGTAACGACAGGCAGAATTGGTTTATCAGAAGTCATCTGCACCCAGTGCAGTCTACTTGCTGCTAGAGACAGTGGCTTGCGATCTTTTGCTATAATTATGGAGCCGCTCTGGTGGATGTAGAAGTCGTCCTATCTGAAAGAGCCCTCCCTGACCATCTCCCTGTGGTTCAGGTGAGGTTTGAATGTTTTGCAGTGCCTCTTTTTCTTTTTCTTTTTTTGTAAGTTTATGATGGCTAAGCGTGGAGGTTCCCACACTAGTCCTGCATCAAAACAATATTACAAAATTAATAATATACTTAATAACCAAAATTAAAGTCTATTGCTTCTTTTGAACCTTTGACACAGCGGATTGAAGTAGGTGTTTACGGGCAGGTCTTTTCTTTGTCTTTGGTGGTTGTCTGGGTTGAGATGTCAGTTGGCGCTGTTGGTTGCGCTCCAGCTGTCTCACCTGGCCTCTAAGGTAGCTGATGCCAGTGGAGACAGTGGTGTAGGCTGATTTGGTTTCAGTATCTGCCTTCTGCTGGCGGCTGTCAATGCTCTCCAGCTCTTCTCCATCCTATCCATGGCCTGGAAGAGTTTTGGCAACTCTTCCTTACAGGTGTAAGAACAGTGGCAGAATGATGAAGAGCAAGAACAGCCCTTACTTCCTCTAGCCTGCTGGTCACATCCTGTTCTTCATCTAGTTGTAGAATTCTCTTTACTGGAGATGGCAGATCTGTGACTGGTGGTGTCAGTAGCAGGTCCGACGACTCAAAGCCCATTGGCAGAGTGTTAGCCTGGGTCTCAGAGGGTACTGGAGATGCATTGGTTGTTGTAGAGAATGATGCTGTAACGACAGGCCGAATTGGTTTATCAGAAGCTATATGCATCCAGTGCAGTCTACTTGCAGCTGGAGACAGTGGCTTGTGATCATTTGCTGTAATTATGGAGGCATTCTGGCTCTGGTGGATGTAGAAGTCGTCCCCTCTGAAAGAGCCCTCCCTGACCATCTCCTCCCTCTGATTCAGGTGAGGTTTGAATATTTTGCAGTGCCTCTTTTTCGTTTTCTTTTTTTGTTAGTTTATGATGGCTAAGCGTGGAGGTTCCCACACTAGCGCTGCATCAAAACAATATTACAAAATTAATAATATACTTAATAACCAAAATTAAAGTATATTGCTTCTTTTGAACCTTTGACACAGTGGATTGGAGTAGGTGTTTACGGGCAGGTCTTTTCTTTGTCTTTGGGTGGTTGTCTGGGTTGAAATGTCAGTTGGCGCTGTTGGTTGCGCTCCAGCTGTCTCACCTGGCCTCTAAGGTAGCTGATGCCAGTGGAGACAGTGGTGTAGGCTGATTTGGTTTCAGTATCTGCCTTCTGCTGGCGGCTCTCAATGCTCTCCAGCTCTTCTCCATCCTATCCATGGCCTGGAAGAGTTTTGGCAACTCTTACAGGTTTAAGAACAGTGGCAGAATGAAGAGGAAGGAGAAGAGCAGAAACAGCCCTTACTTCCTCTAGCCTGCTGGTCACATCCTGTTCTTCATCTAGTTGTAGAATTCTCTTTACTGGAGATGCCAGAGAAGGTAAGGAGGCCAGACGTCTGGATGGCAGATCTGTAGCTGGTGGTGTCAGTGGCAGGTCCGACGACTCAAAGCCCAGTAGCAGAGTGTCAGCCTGGGTCTCAGATGATGCAGAGGGTACTGGAGTTGCATTGGTTGTTGTAGAGACTGATGCTGTAACGACAGGCAGAATTGGTTTATCAGAAGTCATCTGCATCCAGTGCAGTCTACTTGCAGCTAGAGACAGTGGCTTGCGATCTTTTGCTATAATTATGGAGGCATTCTGGCTCTGGTGGATGTAGAAGTCGTCCCATCTGAAAGAGCCCTCCCTGTGGTTCAGGTGAGGTTTGAATATTTTGCAGTGCCTCTTTTTCGTTTTCTTTTTTTGTTAGTTTATGATGGCTAAGCGTGGAGGTTCCCACACTAGCGCTGCATCAAAACAATATTACAAAATTAATAATATACTTAATAACCAAAATTAAAGTATATTGCTTCTTTTGAACTTTTGACACAGCGGATTGAAGTAGGTGTTTACGGGCAGGTCTTTTCTTTGTCTTTGGGTGGTTGTCTGGGTTGAAATGTCAGTTGCCGCTGTTGGTTGCGCTCCAGCTGTCTCACCTGGCCTCTAAGGTAGCTGATGCCAGTGGAGACAGTGGTGTAGGCTGATTTGGTTTCAGTATCTGCCTTCTGCTGGCGGCTCTCAATGCTCTCCAGCTCTTCTCCATCCTATCCATGGCCTGGAAGAGTTTTGGCAACTCTTCCTTACAGGTGTAAGAACAGTGGCAGAATGATGAAGAGCAGGAACAGCCCTTACTTCCTCTAGCCTGCTGGTCACATCCTGTTCTTCATCTAGTTGTAGAATTCTCTTGACTGGAGATGCCAGACTTCTGGATGGCAGATCTGTGGCTGGTGGTGTCAGTAGCAGGTCCGACGACTCAAAGCCCATTGGCAGAGTGTTAGCCTGGGTCTCAGATGGTGCAGAGGGTACTGGAGTTGCATTGGTTGTTGTAGAGAATGATGCTGTAACGACAGGCAGAATTGGTTTATCAGAAGCTATATGCATCCAGTGCAGTCTACTTGCAGCTGGAGACAGTGGCTTGCGATCTTTTACTGTAATTATGGAGGCATTCTGGCTCTGGTGGATGTAGAAGTCGTCCCCTCTGAAAGAGCCCTCCCTGACCATCTCCTCCCTCTGGTTCAGGTGAGGTTTGAATATTTTGCAGTGCCTCTTTTTCGTTTTCTTTTTTTGTTAGTTTATGATGGCTAAGCGTGTAGGTTCCCACACTAGCGCTGCATCAAAACAATATTACAAAATTAATAATATACTTAATAACCAAAATTAAAGTATATTGCTTCTTTTGAACTTTTGACACAGCGGATTGAAGTAGGTGTTTACGGGCAGGTCTTTTCTTTGTCTTTGGTGGTTGTCTGGGTTGAGATGTCAGTTGGCGCTGTTGGTTGCGCTCCAGCTGTCTCACCTGGCCTCTAAGGTAGCTGATGCCAGTGGAGACAGTGGTGTAGGCTGATTTGGTTTCAGTATCTGCCTTCTGCTGGCGGCTCTCAATGCTCTCCAGCTCTTCTCCATCCTATCCATGGCCTGGAAGAGTTTTGGCAACTCTTCCTTACAGGTGTAAGAACAGTGGCAGAATGATGAAGAGCAGGAACAGCCCTTACTTCCTCTAGCCTGCTGGTCACATCCTGTTCTTCATCTAGTTGTAGAATTTTCTTGACTGGAGATGCCAGACTTCTGGATGGCAGATCTGTGGCTGGTGGTGTCAGTAGCAGGTCCGACGACTCAAAGCCCATTGGCAGAGTGTTAGCCTGGGTCTCAGATGGTGCAGAGGGTACTGGAGTTGCATTGGTTGTTGTAGAGAATGATGCTGTAACGACAGGCAGAATTGGTTTATCAGAAGCTATATGCATCCAGTGCAGTCTACTTGCAGCTGGAGACAGTGGCTTGCGATCTTTTACTGTAATTATGGAGGCATTCTGGCTCTGGTGGATGTAGAAGTCGTCCCCTCTGAAAGAGCCCTCCCTGACCATCTCCTCCCTCTGGTTCAGGTGAGGTTTGAATATTTTGCAGTGCCTCTTTTTCGTTTTCTTTTTTTGTTAGTTTATGATGGCTAAGCGTGTAGGTTCCCACACTAGCGCTGCATCAAAACAATATTACAAAATTAATAATATACTTAATAACCAAAATTAAAGTATATTGCTTCTTTTGAACCTTTGACACAGTGGATTGAAGTAGGTGTTTACGGGCAGGTCTTTTCTTTGTCTTTGGGTGATTGTCTGAGTTGAGATGTCAGTTGGCGCTGTTGGTTGCGCTCCAGCTGTCTCACCTGGCCTCTAAGGTAACTGATGCCATTGGAGACAGTGGTGTAGGCTGATTTGGTTTCAGTATCTGCCTTCTGCTGGCGGCTCTCAATGCTCTCCAGCTCTTCTCCATCCTATCCATGGCCTGGAAGAGTTTTGGCAACTCTTCTTACAGGTTTAAGAACAGTGGCAGAATGAAGAGGAAGGAGAAGAGCAGAAACAGCCCTTACTTCCTCTAGCCTGCTGGTCACATCCTGTTCTTCATCTAGTTGTAGAATTCTCTTTACTGGAGATGCCAGAGAAGGTAAGGAGGCCAGACGTCTGGATGGCAGATCTGTAGCTGGTGGTGTCAGTGGCAGGTCCGACGACTCAAAGCCCAGTAGCAGAGTGTCAGCCTGGGTCTCAGATGATGCAGAGGGTACTGGAGTTGCATTGGTTGTTGTAGAGACTGATGCTGTAACGACAGGCAGAATTGGTTTATCAGAAGTCATCTGCATCCAGTGCAGTCTACTTGCAGCTAGAGACAGTGGCTTGCGATCTTTTGCTATAATTATGGAGGCATTCTGGCTCTGGTGGATGTAGAAGTCGTCCCATCTGAAAGAGCCCTCCCTGTGGTTCAGGTGAGGTTTGAATATTTTGCAGTGCCTCTTTTTCGTTTTCTTTTTTTGTTAGTTTATGATGGCTAAACGTGGTGGTTCCCACACTAGCGCTGCATCAAAACAATATTACAAAATTAATAATATACTTAATAACCAAAATTAAAGTATATTGCTTCTTTTGAACCTTTGACACAGTGGATTGGAGTAGGTGTTTACGGGCAGGTCTTTTCTTTGTCTTTGGGTGGTTGTCTGGGTTGAAATGTCAGTTGGCGCTGTTGGTTGCGCTCCAGCTGTCTCACCTGGCCTCTAAGGTAGCTGATGCCAGTGGAGACAGTGGTGTAGGCTGATTTGGTTTCAGTATCTGCCTTCTGCTGGCGGCTCTCAATGCTCTCCAGCTCTTCTCCATCCTATCCATGGCCTGGAAGAGTTTTGGCAACTCTTCCTTACAGGTGTAAGAACAGTGGCAGAATGATGAAGAGCAGGAACAGCCCTTACTTCCTCTAGCCTGCTGGTCACATCCTGTTCTTCATCTAGTTGTAGAATTCTCTTGACTGGAGATGCCAGACTTCTGGATGGCAGATCTGTGGCTGGTGGTGTCAGTAGCAGGTCCGACGACTCAAAGCCCATTGGCAGAGTGTTAGCCTGGGTCTCAGATGGTGCAGAGGGTACTGGAGTTGCATTGGTTGTTGTAGAGAATGATGCTGTAACGACAGGCAGAATTGGTTTATCAGAAGCTATATGCATCCAGTGCAGTCTACTTGCAGCTGGAGACAGTGGCTTGCGATCTTTTACTGTAATTATGGAGGCATTCTGGCTCTGGTGGATGTAGAAGTCGTCCCCTCTGAAAGAGCCCTCCCTGACCATCTCCTCCCTCTGGTTCAGGTGAGGTTTGAATATTTTGCAGTGCCTCTTTTTCGTTTTCTTTTTTTGTTAGTTTATGATGGCTAAGCGTGTAGGTTCCCACACTAGCGCTGCATCAAAACAATATTACAAAATTAATAATATACTTAATAACCAAAATTAAAGTATATTGCTTCTTTTGAACTTTTGACACAGCGGATTGAAGTAGGTGTTTACGGGCAGGTCTTTTCTTTGTCTTTGGTGGTTGTCTGGGTTGAGATGTCAGTTGGCGCTGTTGGTTGCGCTCCAGCTGTCTCACCTGGCCTCTAAGGTAGCTGATGCCAGTGGAGACAGTGGTGTAGGCTGATTTGGTTTCAGTATCTGCCTTCTGCTGGCGGCTCTCAATGCTCTCCAGCTCTTCTCCATCCTATCCATGGCCTGGAAGAGTTTTGGCAACTCTTCCTTACAGGTGTAAGAACAGTGGCAGAATGATGAAGAGCAGGAACAGCCCTTACTTCCTCTAGCCTGCTGGTCACATCCTGTTCTTCATCTAGTTGTAGAATTCTCTTGACTGGAGATGCCAGACTTCTGGATGGCAGATCTGTGGCTGGTGGTGTCAGTAGCAGGTCCGACGACTCAAAGCCCATTGGCAGAGTGTTAGCCTGGGTCTCAGATGGTGCAGAGGGTACTGGAGTTGCATTGGTTGTTGTAGAGAATGATGCTGTAACGACAGGCAGAATTGGTTTATCAGAAGCTATATGCATCCAGTGCAGTCTACTTGCAGCTGGAGACAGTGGCTTGCGATCTTTTACTGTAATTATGGAGGCATTCTGGCTCTGGTGGATGTAGAAGTCGTCCCCTCTGAAAGAGCCCTCCCTGACCATCTCCTCCCTCTGGTTCAGGTGAGGTTTGAATATTTTGCAGTGCCTCTTTTTCGTTTTCTTTTTTTGTTAGTTTATGATGGCTAAGCGTGTAGGTTCCCACACTAGCGCTGCATCAAAACAATATTACAAAATTAATAATATACTTAATAACCAAAATTAAAGTATATTGCTTCTTTTGAACTTTTGACACAGCGGATTGAAGTAGGTGTTTACGGGCAGGTCTTTTCTTTGTCTTTGGTGGTTGTCTGGGTTGAGATGTCAGTTGGCGCTGTTGGTTGCGCTCCAGCTGTCTCACCTGGCCTCTAAGGTAGCTGATGCCAGTGGAGACAGTGGTGTAGGCTGATTTGGTTTCAGTATCTGCCTTCTGCTGGCGGCTCTCAATGCTCTCCAGCTCTTCTCCATCCTATCCATGGCCTGGAAGAGTTTTGGCAACTCTTCCTTACAGGTGTAAGAACAGTGGCAGAATGATGAAGAGCAGGAACAGCCCTTACTTCCTCTAGCCTGCTGGTCACATCCTGTTCTTCATCTAGTTGTAGAATTCTCTTGACTGGAGATGCCAGACTTCTGGATGGCAGATCTGTGGCTGGTGGTGTCAGTAGCAGGTCCGATGACTCAAAGCCCATTGGCAGAGTGTTAGCCTGGGTCTCAGATGGTGCAGAGGGTACTGGAGTTGCATTGGTTGTTGTAGAGAATGATGCTGTAACGACAGGCAGAATTGGTTTATCAGAAGCTATATGCATCCAGTGCAGTCTACTTGCAGCTGGAGACAGTGGCTTGCGATCTTTTACTGTAATTATGGAGGCATTCTGGCTCTGGTGGATGTAGAAGTCGTCCCCTCTGAAAGAGCCCTCCCTGACCATCTCCTCCCTCTGGTTCAGGTGAGGTTTGAATATTTTGCAGTGCCTCTTTTTCGTTTTCTTTTTTTGTTAGTTTATGATGGCTAAGCGTGTAGGTTCCCACACTAGCGCTGCATCAAAACAATATTACAAAATTAATAATATACTTAATAACCAAAATTAAAGTATATTGCTTCTTTTGAACTTTTGACACAGCGGATTGAAGTAGGTGTTTACGGGCAGGTCTTTTCTTTGTCTTTGGTGGTTGTCTGGGTTGAGATGTCAGTTGGCGCTGTTGGTTGCGCTCCAGCTGTCTCACCTGGCCTCTAAGGTAGCTGATGCCAGTGGAGACAGTGGTGTAGGCTGATTTGGTTTCAGTATCTGCCTTCTGCTGGCGGCTCTCAATGCTCTCCAGCTCTTCTCCATCCTATCCATGGCCTGGAAGAGTTTTGGCAACTCTTCCTTACAGGTGTAAGAACAGTGGCAGAATGATGAAGAGCAGGAACAGCCCTTACTTCCTCTAGCCTGCTGGTCACATCCTGTTCTTCATCTAGTTGTAGAATTCTCTTGACTGGAGATGCCAGACTTCTGGATGGCAGATCTGTGGCTGGTGGTGTCAGTAGCAGGTCCGACGACTCAAAGCCCATTGGCAGAGTGTTAGCCTGGGTCTCAGATGGTGCAGAGGGTACTGGAGTTGCATTGGTTGTTGTAGAGAATGATGCTGTAACGACAGGCAGAATTGGTTTATCAGAAGCTATATGCATCCAGTGCAGTCTACTTGCAGCTGGAGACAGTGGCTTGCGATCTTTTACTGTAATTATGGAGGCATTCTGGCTCTGGTGGATGTAGAAGTCGTCCCCTCTGAAAGAGCCCTCCCTGACCATCTCCTCCCTCTGGTTCAGGTGAGGTTTGAATATTTTGCAGTGCCTCTTTTTCGTTTTCTTTTTTTGTTAGTTTATGATGGCTAAGCGTGTAGGTTCCCACACTAGCGCTGCATCAAAACAATATTACAAAATTAATAATATACTTAATAACCAAAATTAAAGTATATTGCTTCTTTTGAACTTTTGACACAGCGGATTGAAGTAGGTGTTTACGGGCAGGTCTTTTCTTTGTCTTTGGTGGTTGTCTGGGTTGAGATGTCAGTTGGCGCTGTTGGTTGCGCTCCAGCTGTCTCACCTGGCCTCTAAGGTAGCTGATGCCAGTGGAGACAGTGGTGTAGGCTGATTTGGTTTCAGTATCTGCCTTCTGCTGGCGGCTCTCAATGCTCTCCAGCTCTTCTCCATCCTATCCATGGCCTGGAAGAGTTTTGGCAACTCTTCCTTACAGGTGTAAGAACAGTGGCAGAATGATGAAGAGCAGGAACAGCCCTTACTTCCTCTAGCCTGCTGGTCACATCCTGTTCTTCATCTAGTTGTAGAATTCTCTTGACTGGAGATGCCAGACTTCTGGATGGCAGATCTGTGGCTGGTGGTGTCAGTAGCAGGTCCGACGACTCAAAGCCCATTGGCAGAGTGTTAGCCTGGGTCTCAGATGGTGCAGAGGGTACTGGAGTTGCATTGGTTGTTGTAGAGAATGATGCTGTAACGACAGGCAGAATTGGTTTATCAGAAGCTATATGCATCCAGTGCAGTCTACTTGCAGCTGGAGACAGTGGCTTGCGATCTTTTACTGTAATTATGGAGGCATTCTGGCTCTGGTGGATGTAGAAGTCGTCCCCTCTGAAAGAGCCCTCCCTGACCATCTCCTCCCTCTGGTTCAGGTGAGGTTTGAATATTTTGCAGTGCCTCTTTTTCGTTTTCTTTTTTTGTTAGTTTATGATGGCTAAGCGTGTAGGTTCCCACACTAGCGCTGCATCAAAACAATATTACAAAATTAATAATATACTTAATAACCAAAATTAAAGTATATTGCTTCTTTTGAACCTTTGACACAGTGGATTGAAGTAGGTGTTTACGGGCAGGTCTTTTCTTTGTCTTTGGGTGATTGTCTGAGTTGAGATGTCAGTTGGCGCTGTTGGTTGCGCTCCAGCTGTCTCACCTGGCCTCTAAGGTAACTGATGCCATTGGAGACAGTGGTGTAGGCTGATTTGGTTTCAGTATCTGCCTTCTGCTGGCGGCTCTCAATGCTCTCCAGCTCTTCTCCATCCTATCCATGGCCTGGAAGAGTTTTGGCAACTCTTCTTACAGGTTTAAGAACAGTGGCAGAATGAAGAGGAAGGAGAAGAGCAGAAACAGCCCTTACTTCCTCTAGCCTGCTGGTCACATCCTGTTCTTCATCTAGTTGTAGAATTCTCTTTACTGGAGATGCCAGAGAAGGTAAGGAGGCCAGACGTCTGGATGGCAGATCTGTAGCTGGTGGTGTCAGTGGCAGGTCCGACGACTCAAAGCCCAGTAGCAGAGTGTCAGCCTGGGTCTCAGATGATGCAGAGGGTACTGGAGTTGCATTGGTTGTTGTAGAGACTGATGCTGTAACGACAGGCAGAATTGGTTTATCAGAAGTCATCTGCATCCAGTGCAGTCTACTTGCAGCTAGAGACAGTGGCTTGCGATCTTTTGCTATAATTATGGAGGCATTCTGGCTCTGGTGGATGTAGAAGTCGTCCCATCTGAAAGAGCCCTCCCTGTGGTTCAGGTGAGGTTTGAATATTTTGCAGTGCCTCTTTTTCGTTTTCTTTTTTTGTTAGTTTATGATGGCTAAACGTGGTGGTTCCCACACTAGCGCTGCATCAAAACAATATTACAAAATTAATAATATACTTAATAACCAAAATTAAAGTATATTGCTTCTTTTGAACCTTTGACACAGTGGATTGGAGTAGGTGTTTACGGGCAGGTCTTTTCTTTGTCTTTGGGTGGTTGTCTGGGTTGAAATGTCAGTTGGCGCTGTTGGTTGCGCTCCAGCTGTCTCACCTGGCCTCTAAGGTAGCTGATGCCAGTGGAGACAGTGGTGTAGGCTGATTTGGTTTCAGTATCTGCCTTCTGCTGGCGGCTCTCAATGCTCTCCAGCTCTTCTCCATCCTATCCATGGCCTGGAAGAGTTTTGGCAACTCTTCCTTACAGGTGTAAGAACAGTGGCAGAATGATGAAGAGCAGGAACAGCCCTTACTTCCTCTAGCCTGCTGGTCACATCCTGTTCTTCATCTAGTTGTAGAATTCTCTTGACTGGAGATGCCAGACTTCTGGATGGCAGATCTGTGGCTGGTGGTGTCAGTAGCAGGTCCGACGACTCAAAGCCCATTGGCAGAGTGTTAGCCTGGGTCTCAGATGGTGCAGAGGGTACTGGAGTTGCATTGGTTGTTGTAGAGAATGATGCTGTAACGACAGGCAGAATTGGTTTATCAGAAGCTATATGCATCCAGTGCAGTCTACTTGCAGCTGGAGACAGTGGCTTGCGATCTTTTACTGTAATTATGGAGGCATTCTGGCTCTGGTGGATGTAGAAGTCGTCCCCTCTGAAAGAGCCCTCCCTGACCATCTCCTCCCTCTGGTTCAGGTGAGGTTTGAATATTTTGCAGTGCCTCTTTTTCGTTTTCTTTTTTTGTTAGTTTATGATGGCTAAGCGTGTAGGTTCCCACACTAGCGCTGCATCAAAACAATATTACAAAATTAATAATATACTTAATAACCAAAATTAAAGTATATTGCTTCTTTTGAACTTTTGACACAGCGGATTGAAGTAGGTGTTTACGGGCAGGTCTTTTCTTTGTCTTTGGTGGTTGTCTGGGTTGAGATGTCAGTTGGCGCTGTTGGTTGCGCTCCAGCTGTCTCACCTGGCCTCTAAGGTAGCTGATGCCAGTGGAGACAGTGGTGTAGGCTGATTTGGTTTCAGTATCTGCCTTCTGCTGGCGGCTCTCAATGCTCTCCAGCTCTTCTCCATCCTATCCATGGCCTGGAAGAGTTTTGGCAACTCTTCCTTACAGGTGTAAGAACAGTGGCAGAATGATGAAGAGCAGGAACAGCCCTTACTTCCTCTAGCCTGCTGGTCACATCCTGTTCTTCATCTAGTTGTAGAATTCTCTTGACTGGAGATGCCAGACTTCTGGATGGCAGATCTGTGGCTGGTGGTGTCAGTAGCAGGTCCGACGACTCAAAGCCCATTGGCAGAGTGTTAGCCTGGGTCTCAGATGGTGCAGAGGGTACTGGAGTTGCATTGGTTGTTGTAGAGAATGATGCTGTAACGACAGGCAGAATTGGTTTATCAGAAGCTATATGCATCCAGTGCAGTCTACTTGCAGCTGGAGACAGTGGCTTGCGATCTTTTACTGTAATTATGGAGGCATTCTGGCTCTGGTGGATGTAGAAGTCGTCCCCTCTGAAAGAGCCCTCCCTGACCATCTCCTCCCTCTGGTTCAGGTGAGGTTTGAATATTTTGCAGTGCCTCTTTTTCGTTTTCTTTTTTTGTTAGTTTATGATGGCTAAGCGTGTAGGTTCCCACACTAGCGCTGCATCAAAACAATATTACAAAATTAATAATATACTTAATAACCAAAATTAAAGTATATTGCTTCTTTTGAACCTTTGACACAGTGGATTGAAGTAGGTGTTTACGGGCAGGTCTTTTCTTTGTCTTTGGGTGATTATCTGAGTTGAGATGTCAGTTGGCGCTGTTGGTTGCGCTCCAGCTGTCTCACCTGGCCTCTAAGGTAACTGATGCCATTGGAGACAGTGGTGTAGGCTGATTTGGTTTCAGTATCTGCCTTCTGCTGGCGGCTCTCCAGCTCTTCTCCATCCTATCCATGGCCTGGAAGAGTTTTGGCAACTCTTCTTACAGGTTTAAGAACAGTGGCAGAATGAAGAGGAAGGAGAAGAGCAGAAACAGCCCTTACTTCCTCTAGCCTGCTGGTCACATCCTGTTCTTCATCTAGTTGTAGAATTCTCTTTACTGGAGATGCCAGAGAAGGTAAGGAGGCCAGACGTCTGGATGGCAGATCTGTAGCTGGTGGTGTCAGTGGCAGGTCCGACGACTCAAAGCCCAGTAGCAGAGTGTCAGCCTGGGTCTCAGATGATGCAGAGGGTACTGGAGTTGCATTGGTTGTTGTAGAGACTGATGCTGTAACGACAGGCAGAATTGGTTTATCAGAAGTCATCTGCATCCAGTGCAGTCTACTTGCAGCTAGAGACAGTGGCTTGCGATCTTTTGCTATAATTATGGAGGCATTCTGGCTCTGGTGGATGTAGAAGTCGTCCCATCTGAAAGAGCCCTCCCTGTGGTTCAGGTGAGGTTTGAATATTTTGCAGTGCCTCTTTTTCGTTTTCTTTTTTTGTTAGTTTATGATGGCTAAACGTGGTGGTTCCCACACTAGCGCTGCATCAAAACAATATTACAAAATTAATAATATACTTAATAACCAAAATTAAAGTATATTGCTTCTTTTGAACCTTTGACACAGTGGATTGGAGTAGGTGTTTACGGGCAGGTCTTTTCTTTGTCTTTGGGTGGTTGTCTGGGTTGAAATGTCAGTTGGCGCTGTTGGTTGCGCTCCAGCTGTCTCACCTGGCCTCTAAGGTAGCTGATGCCAGTGGAGACAGTGGTGTAGGCTGATTTGGTTTCAGTATCTGCCTTCTGCTGGCGGCTCTCAATGCTCTCCAGCTCTTCTCCATCCTATCCATGGCCTGGAAGAGTTTTGGCAACTCTTACAGGTTTAAGAACAGTGGCAGAATGAAGAGGAAGGAGAAGAGCAGACACAGCCCTTACTTCCTCTAGCCTGCTGGTCACATCCTGTTCTTCATCTAGTTGTATAATTCTCTTTACTGGAGATGCCAGAGAAGGTAAGGAGGCCAGACGTCTGGATGGCAGATCTGTAGCTGGTGGTGTCAGTGGCAGGTCCGACGACTCAAAGCCCAGTAGCAGAGTGTCAGCCTGGGTCTCAGATGATGCAGAGGGTACTGGAGTTGCATTGGTTGTTGTAGAGACTGATGCTGTAACGACAGGCAGAATTGGTTTATCAGAAGTCATCTGCATCCAGTGCAGTCTACTTGCAGCTAGAGACAGTGGCTTGCGATCTTTTGCTATAATTATGGAGGCATTCTGGCTCTGGTGGATGTAGAAGTCGTCCCATCTGAAAGAGCCCTCCCTGTGGTTCAGGTGAGGTTTGAATATTTTGCAGTGCCTCTTTTTCGTTTTTTTTTTTTGTTAGTTTATGATGGCTAAGCGTGGAGGTTCCCACACTAGCGCTGCATCAAAACAATATTACAAAATTAATAATATACTTAATAACCAAAATTAAAGTATATTGCTTCTTTTGAACTTTTGACACAGCGGATTGAAGTAGGTGTTTACGGGCAAGTCTTTTCTTTGTCTTTGGTGGTTGTCTGGGTTGAGATGTCAGTTGGCGCTGTTGGTTGCGCTCCAGCTGTCTCACCTGGCCTCTAAGGTAGCTGATGCCAGTGGAGACAGTGGTGTAGGCTGATTTGGTTTCAGTATCTGCCTTCTGCTGGCGGCTCTCAATGCTCTCCAGCTCTTCTCCATCCTATCCATGGCCTGGAAGAGTTTTGGCAACTCTTCCTTACAGGTGTAAGAACAGTGGCAGAATGATGAAGAGCAGGAACAGCCCTTACTTCCTCTAGCCTGCTGGTCACATCCTGTTCTTCATCTAGTTGTAGAATTCTCTTGACTGGAGATGCCAGACTTCTGGATGGCAGATCTGTGGCTGGTGGTGTCAGTAGCAGGTCCGACGACTCAAAGCCCATTGGCAGAGTGTTAGCCTGGGTCTCAGATGGTGCAGAGGGTACTGGAGTTGCATTGGTTGTTGTAGAGAATGATGCTGTAACGACAGGCAGAATTGGTTTATCAGAAGCTATATGCATCCAGTGCAGTCTACTTGCAGCTGGAGACAGTGGCTTGCGATCTTTTACTGTAATTATGGAGGCATTCTGGCTCTGGTGGATGTAGAAGTCGTCCCCTCTGAAAGAGCCCTCCCTGACCATCTCCTCCCTCTGGTTCAGGTGAGGTTTGAATATTTTGCAGTGCCTCTTTTTCGTTTTCTTTTTTTGTTAGTTTATGATGGCTAAGCGTGGAGGTTCCCACACTAGCGCTGCATCAAAACAATATTACAAAATTAATAATATACTTAATAACCAAAATTAAAGTATATTGCTTCTTTTGAACTTTTGACACAGCGGATTGAAGTAGGTGTTTACGGGCAGGTCTTTTCTTTGTCTTTGGGTGGTTGTCTGGGTTGAGATGTCAGTTGGCGCTGTTGGTTGCGCTCCAGCTGTCTCACCTGGCCTCTAAGGTAGCTGATGCCAGTGGAGACAGTGGTGTAGGCTGATTTGGTTTCAGTATCTGCCTTCTGCTGGCGGCTCTCAATGCTCTCCAGCTCTTCTCCATCCTATCCATGGCCTGGAAGAGTTTTGGCAACTCTTCCTTACAGGTGTAAGAACAGTGGCAGAATGATGAAGAGCAGGAACAGCCCTTACTTCCTCTAGCCTGCTGGTCACATCCTGTTCTTCATCTAGTTGTAGAATTCTCTTGACTGGAGATGCCAGACTTCTGGATGGCAGATCTGTGGCTGGTGGTGTCAGTAGCAGGTCCGACGACTCAAAGCCCATTGGCAGAGTGTTAGCCTGGGTCTCAGATGGTGCAGAGGGTACTGGAGTTGCATTGGTTGTTGTAGAGAATGATGCTGTAACGACAGGCGGAATTGGTTTATCAGAAGCTATATGCATCCAGTGCAGTCTACTTGCAGCTGGAGACAGTGGCTTGCGATCTTTTACTGTAATTATGGAGGCATTCTGGCTCTGGTGGATGTAGAAGTCGTCCCCTCTGAAAGAGCCCTCCCTGACCATCTCCTCCCTCTGGTTCAGGTGAGGTTTGAATATTTTGCAGTGCCTCTTTTTCGTTTTCTTTTTTTGTTAGTTTATGATGGCTAAGCGTGTAGGTTCCCACACTAGCGCTGCATCAAAACAATATTACAAAATTAATAATATACTTAATAACCAAAATTAAAGTATATTGCTTCTTTTGAACCTTTGACACAGTGGATTGAAGTAGGTGTTTACGGGCAGGTCTTTTCTTTGTCTTTGGGTGATTGTCTGAGTTGAGATGTCAGTTGGCGCTGTTGGTTGCGCTCCAGCTGTCTCACCTGGCCTCTAAGGTAACTGATGCCATTGGAGACAGTGGTGTAGGCTGATTTGGTTTCAGTATCTGCCTTCTGCTGGCGGCTCTCAATGCTCTCCAGCTCTTCTCCATCCTATCCATGGCCTGGAAGAGTTTTGGCAACTCTTCTTACAGGTTTAAGAACAGTGGCAGAATGAAGAGGAAGGAGAAGAGCAGAAACAGCCCTTACTTCCTCTAGCCTGCTGGTCACATCCTGTTCTTCATCTAGTTGTAGAATTCTCTTTACTGGAGATGCCAGAGAAGGTAAGGAGGCCAGACGTCTGGATGGCAGATCTGTAGCTGGTGGTGTCAGTGGCAGTTCCGACGACTCAAAGCCCAGTAGCAGAGTGTCAGCCTGGGTCTCAGATGATGCAGAGGGTACTGGAGTTGCATTGGTTGTTGTAGAGACTGATGCTGTAACGACAGGCAGAATTGGTTTATCAGAAGTCATCTGCATCCAGTGCAGTCTACTTGCAGCTAGAGACAGTGGCTTGCGATCTTTTGCTATAATTATGGAGGCATTCTGGCTCTGGTGGATGTAGAAGTCGTCCCATCTGAAAGAGCCCTCCCTGTGGTTCAGGTGAGGTTTGAATATTTTGCAGTGCCTCTTTTTCGTTTTCTTTTTTTGTTAGTTTATGATGGCTAAGCGTGGTGGTTCCCACACTAGCGCTGCATCAAAACAATATTACAAAATTAATAATATACTTAATAACCAAAATTAAAGTATATTGCTTCTTTTGAACCTTTGACACAGTGGATTGGAGTAGGTGTTTACGGGCAGGTCTTTTCTTTGTCTTTGGGTGGTTGTCTGGGTTGAAATGTCAGTTGGCGCTGTTGGTTGCGCTCCAGCTGTCTCACCTGGCCTCTAAGGTAGCTGATGCCAGTGGAGACAGTGGTGTAGGCTGATTTGGTTTCAGTATCTGCCTTCTGCTGGCGGCTCTCAATGCTCTCCAGCTCTTCTCCATCCTATCCATGGCCTGGAAGAGTTTTGGCAACTCTTACAGGTTTAAGAACAGTGGCAGAATGAAGAGGAAGGAGAAGAGCAGACACAGTCCTTACTTCCTCTAGCCTGCTGGTCACATCCTGTTCTTCATCTAGTTGTATAATTCTCTTTACTGGAGATGCCAGAGAAGGTAAGGAGGCCAGACGTCTGGATGGCAGATCTGTAGCTGGTGGTGTCAGTGGCAGGTCCGACGACTCAAAGCCCAGTAGCAGAGTGTCAGCCTGGGTCTCAGATGATGCAGAGGGTACTGGAGTTGCATTGGTTGTTGTAGAGACTGATGCTGTAACGACAGGCAGAATTGGTTTATCAGAAGTCATCTGCATCCAGTGCAGTCTACTTGCAGCTAGAGACAGTGGCTTGCGATCTTTTGCTATAATTATGGAGGCATTCTGGCTCTGGTGGATGTAGAAGTGGTCCCATCTGAAAGAGCCCTCCCTGTGGTTCAGGTGAGGTTTGAATATTTTGCAGTGCCTCTTTTTCGTTTTTTTTTTTTTGTTAGTTTATGATGGCTAAGCGTGGAGGTTCCCACACTAGCGCTGCATCAAAACAATATTACAAAATTAATAATATACTTAATAACCAAAATTAAAGTATATTGCTTCTTTTGAACTTTTGACACAGCGGATTGAAGTAGGTGTTTACGGGCAAGTCTTTTCTTTGTCTTTGGTGGTTGTCTGGGTTGAGATGTCAGTTGGCGCTGTTGGTTGCGCTCCAGCTGTCTCACCTGGCCTCTAAGGTAGCTGATGCCAGTGGAGACAGTGGTGTAGGCTGATTTGGTTTCAGTATCTGCCTTCTGCTGGCGGCTCTCAATGCTCTCCAGCTCTTCTCCATCCTATCCATGGCCTGGAAGAGTTTTGGCAACTCTTCCTTACAGGTGTAAGAACAGTGGCAGAATGATGAAGAGCAGGAACAGCCCTTACTTCCTCTAGCCTGCTGGTCACATCCTGTTCTTCATCTAGTTGTAGAATTCTCTTGACTGGAGATGCCAGACTTCTGGATGGCAGATCTGTGGCTGGTGGTGTCAGTAGCAGGTCCGACGACTCAAAGCCCATTGGCAGAGTGTTAGCCTGGGTCTCAGATGGTGCAGAGGGTACTGGAGTTGCATTGGTTGTTGTAGAGAATGATGCTGTAACGACAGGCAGAATTGGTTTATCAGAAGCTATATGCATCCAGTGCAGTCTACTTGCAGCTGGAGACAGTGGCTTGCGATCTTTTACTGTAATTATGGAGGCATTCTGGCTCTGGTGGATGTAGAAGTCGTCCCCTCTGAAAGAGCCCTCCCTGACCATCTCCTCCCTCTGGTTCAGGTGAGGTTTGAATATTTTGCAGTGCCTCTTTTTCGTTTTCTTTTTTTGTTAGTTTATGATGGCTAAGCGTGTAGGTTCCCACACTAGCGCTGCATCAAAACAATATTACAAAATTAATAATATACTTAATAACCAAAATTAAAGTATATTGCTTCTTTTGAACCTTTGACACAGTGGATTGGAGTAGGTGTTTACGGGCAGGTCTTTTCTTTGTCTTTGGGTGGTTGTCTGGGTTGAAATGTCAGTTGGCGCTGTTGGTTGCGCTCCAGCTGTCTCACCTGGCCTCTAAGGTAGCTGATGCCAGTGGAGACAGTGGTGTAGGCTGATTTGGTTTCAGTATCTGCCTTCTGCTGGCGGCTCTCAATGCTCTCCAGCTCTTCTCCATCCTATCCATGGCCTGGAAGAGTTTTGGCAACTCTTACAGGTTTAAGAACAGTGGCAGAATGAAGAGGAAGGAGAAGAGCAGACACAGTCCTTACTTCCTCTAGCCTGCTGGTCACATCCTGTTCTTCATCTAGTTGTATAATTCTCTTTACTGGAGATGCCAGAGAAGGTAAGGAGGCCAGACGTCTGGATGGCAGATCTGTAGCTGGTGGTGTCAGTGGCAGGTCCGACGACTCAAAGCCCAGTAGCAGAGTGTCAGCCTGGGTCTCAGATGATGCAGAGGGTACTGGAGTTGCATTGGTTGTTGTAGAGACTGATGCTGTAACGACAGGCAGAATTGGTTTATCAGAAGTCATCTGCATCCAGTGCAGTCTACTTGCAGCTAGAGACAGTGGCTTGCGATCTTTTGCTATAATTATGGAGGCATTCTGGCTCTGGTGGATGTAGAAGTGGTCCCATCTGAAAGAGCCCTCCCTGTGGTTCAGGTGAGGTTTGAATATTTTGCAGTGCCTCTTTTTCGTTTTTTTTTTTTTGTTAGTTTATGATGGCTAAGCGTGGAGGTTCCCACACTAGCGCTGCATCAAAACAATATTACAAAATTAATAATATACTTAATAACCAAAATTAAAGTATATTGCTTCTTTTGAACTTTTGACACAGCGGATTGAAGTAGGTGTTTACGGGCAAGTCTTTTCTTTGTCTTTGGTGGTTGTCTGGGTTGAGATGTCAGTTGGCGCTGTTGGTTGCGCTCCAGCTGTCTCACCTGGCCTCTAAGGTAGCTGATGCCAGTGGAGACAGTGGTGTAGGCTGATTTGGTTTCAGTATCTGCCTTCTGCTGGCGGCTCTCAATGCTCTCCAGCTCTTCTCCATCCTATCCATGGCCTGGAAGAGTTTTGGCAACTCTTCCTTACAGGTGTAAGAACAGTGGCAGAATGATGAAGAGCAGGAACAGCCCTTACTTCCTCTAGCCTGCTGGTCACATCCTGTTCTTCATCTAGTTGTAGAATTCTCTTGACTGGAGATGCCAGACTTCTGGATGGCAGATCTGTGGCTGGTGGTGTCAGTAGCAGGTCCGACGACTCAAAGCCCATTGGCAGAGTGTTAGCCTGGGTCTCAGATGGTGCAGAGGGTACTGGAGTTGCATTGGTTGTTGTAGAGAATGATGCTGTAACGACAGGCAGAATTGGTTTATCAGAAGCTATATGCATCCAGTGCAGTCTACTTGCAGCTGGAGACAGTGGCTTGCGATCTTTTACTGTAATTATGGAGGCATTCTGGCTCTGGTGGATGTAGAAGTCGTCCCCTCTGAAAGAGCCCTCCCTGACCATCTCCTCCCTCTGGTTCAGGTGAGGTTTGAATATTTTGCAGTGCCTCTTTTTCGTTTTCTTTTTTTGTTAGTTTATGATGGCTAAGCGTGTAGGTTCCCACACTAGCGCTGCATCAAAACAATATTACAAAATTAATAATATACTTAATAACCAAAATTAAAGTATATTGCTTCTTTTGAACCTTTGACACAGTGGATTGGAGTAGGTGTTTACGGGCAGGTCTTTTCTTTGTCTTTGGGTGGTTGTCTGGGTTGAAATGTCAGTTGGCGCTGTTGGTTGCGCTCCAGCTGTCTCACCTGGCCTCTAAGGTAGCTGATGCCAGTGGAGACAGTGGTGTAGGCTGATTTGGTTTCAGTATCTGCCTTCTGCTGGCGGCTCTCAATGCTCTCCAGCTCTTCTCCATCCTATCCATGGCCTGGAAGAGTTTTGGCAACTCTTACAGGTTTAAGAACAGTGGCAGAATGAAGAGGAAGGAGAAGAGCAGACACAGTCCTTACTTCCTCTAGCCTGCTGGTCACATCCTGTTCTTCATCTAGTTGTATAATTCTCTTTACTGGAGATGCCAGAGAAGGTAAGGAGGCCAGACGTCTGGATGGCAGATCTGTAGCTGGTGGTGTCAGTGGCAGGTCCGACGACTCAAAGCCCAGTAGCAGAGTGTCAGCCTGGGTCTCAGATGATGCAGAGGGTACTGGAGTTGCATTGGTTGTTGTAGAGACTGATGCTGTAACGACAGGCAGAATTGGTTTATCAGAAGTCATCTGCATCCAGTGCAGTCTACTTGCAGCTAGAGACAGTGGCTTGCGATCTTTTGCTATAATTATGGAGGCATTCTGGCTCTGGTGGATGTAGAAGTGGTCCCATCTGAAAGAGCCCTCCCTGTGGTTCAGGTGAGGTTTGAATATTTTGCAGTGCCTCTTTTTCGTTTTTTTTTTTTGTTAGTTTATGATGGCTAAGCGTGGAGGTTCCCACACTAGCGCTGCATCAAAACAATATTACAAAATTAATAATATACTTAATAACCAAAATTAAAGTATATTGCTTCTTTTGAACTTTTGACACAGCGGATTGAAGTAGGTGTTTACGGGCAAGTCTTTTCTTTGTCTTTGGTGGTTGTCTGGGTTGAGATGTCAGTTGGCGCTGTTGGTTGCGCTCCAGCTGTCTCACCTGGCCTCTAAGGTAGCTGATGCCAGTGGAGACAGTGGTGTAGGCTGATTTGGTTTCAGTATCTGCCTTCTGCTGGCGGCTCTCAATGCTCTCCAGCTCTTCTCCATCCTATCCATGGCCTGGAAGAGTTTTGGCAACTCTTCCTTACAGGTGTAAGAACAGTGGCAGAATGATGAAGAGCAGGAACAGCCCTTACTTCCTCTAGCCTGCTGGTCACATCCTGTTCTTCATCTAGTTGTAGAATTCTCTTGACTGGAGATGCCAGACTTCTGGATGGCAGATCTGTGGCTGGTGGTGTCAGTAGCAGGTCCGACGACTCAAAGCCCATTGGCAGAGTGTTAGCCTGGGTCTCAGATGGTGCAGAGGGTACTGGAGTTGCATTGGTTGTTGTAGAGAATGATGCTGTAACGACAGGCAGAATTGGTTTATCAGAAGCTATATGCATCCAGTGCAGTCTACTTGCAGCTGGAGACAGTGGCTTGCGATCTTTTACTGTAATTATGGAGGCATTCTGGCTCTGGTGGATGTAGAAGTCGTCCCCTCTGAAAGAGCCCTCCCTGACCATCTCCTCCCTCTGGTTCAGGTGAGGTTTGAATATTTTGCAGTGCCTCTTTTTCGTTTTCTTTTTTTGTTAGTTTATGATGGCTAAGCGTGTAGGTTCCCACACTAGCGCTGCATCAAAACAATATTACAAAATTAATAATATACTTAATAACCAAAATTAAAGTATATTGCTTCTTTTGAACCTTTGACACAGTGGATTGAAGTAGGTGTTTACGGGCAGGTCTTTTCTTTGTCTTTGGGTGATTGTCTGAGTTGAGATGTCAGTTGGCGCTGTTGGTTGCGCTCCAGCTGTCTCACCTGGCCTCTAAGGTAACTGATGCCATTGGAGACAGTGGTGTAGGCTGATTTGGTTTCAGTATCTGCCTTCTGCTGGCGGCTCTCAATGCTCTCCAGCTCTTCTCCATCCTATCCATGGCCTGGAAGAGTTTTGGCAACTCTTCTTACAGGTTTAAGAACAGTGGCAGAATGAAGAGGAAGGAGAAGAGCAGAAACAGCCCTTACTTCCTCTAGCCTGCTGGTCACATCCTGTTCTTCATCTAGTTGTAGAATTCTCTTTACTGGAGATGCCAGAGAAGGTAAGGAGGCCAGACGTCTGGATGGCAGATCTGTAGCTGGTGGTGTCAGTGGCAGGTCCGACGACTCAAAGCCCAGTAGCAGAGTGTCAGCCTGGGTCTCAGATGATGCAGAGGGTACTGGAGTTGCATTGGTTGTTGTAGAGACTGATGCTGTAACGACAGGCAGAATTGGTTTATCAGAAGTCATCTGCATCCAGTGCAGTCTACTTGCAGCTAGAGACAGTGGCTTGCGATCTTTTGCTATAATTATGGAGGCATTCTGGCTCTGGTGGATGTAGAAGTCGTCCCATCTGAAAGAGCCCTCCCTGTGGTTCAGGTGAGGTTTGAATATTTTGCAGTGCCTCTTTTTCGTTTTCTTTTTTTGTTAGTTTATGATGGCTAAGCGTGGTGGTTCCCACACTAGCGCTGCATCAAAACAATATTACAAAATTAATAATATACTTAATAACCAAAATTAAAGTATATTGCTTCTTTTGAACCTTTGACACAGTGGATTGGAGTAGGTGTTTACGGGCAGGTCTTTTCTTTGTCTTTGGGTGGTTGTCTGGGTTGAAATGTCAGTTGGCGCTGTTGGTTGCGCTCCAGCTGTCTCACCTGGCCTCTAAGGTAGCTGATGCCAGTGGAGACAGTGGTGTAGGCTGATTTGGTTTCAGTATCTGCCTTCTGCTGGCGGCTCTCAATGCTCTCCAGCTCTTCTCCATCCTATCCATGGCCTGGAAGAGTTTTGGCAACTCTTACTGGTTTAAGAACAGTGGCAGAATGAAGAGGAAGGAGAAGAGCAGACACAGCCCTTACTTCCTCTAGCCTGCTGGTCACATCCTGTTCTTCATCTAGTTGTATAATTCTCTTTACTGGAGATGCCAGAGAAGGTAAGGAGGCCAGACGTCTGGATGGCAGATCTGTAGCTGGTGGTGTCAGTGGCAGGTCCGACGACTCAAAGCCCAGTAGCAGAGTGTCAGCCTGGGTCTCAGATGATGCAGAGGGTACTGGAGTTGCATTGGTTGTTGTAGAGACTGATGCTGTAACGACAGGCAGAATTGGTTTATCAGAAGTCATCTGCATCCAGTGCAGTCTACTTGCAGCTAGAGACAGTGGCTTGCGATCTTTTGCTATAATTATGGAGGCATTCTGGCTCTGGTGGATGTAGAAGTGGTCCCATCTGAAAGAGCCCTCCCTGTGGTTCAGGTGAGGTTTGAATATTTTGCAGTTCCTCTTTTTCGTTTTCTTTTTTTGTTAGTTTATGATGGCTAAGCGTGGAGGTTCCCACACTAGCGCTGCATCAAAACAATATTACAAAATTAATAATATACTTAATAACCAAAATTAAAGTATATTGCTTCTTTTGAACTTTTGACACAGCGGATTGAAGTAGGTGTTTACGGGCAGGTCTTTTCTTTGTCTTTGGTGGTTGTCTGGGTTGAGATGTCAGTTGGCGCTGTTGGTTGCGCTCCAGCTGTCTCACCTGGCCTCTAAGGTAGCTGATGCCAGTGGAGACAGTGGTGTAGGCTGATTTGGTTTCAGTATCTGCCTTCTGCTGGCGGCTCTCAATGCTCTCCAGCTCTTCTCCATCCTATCCATGGCCTGGAAGAGTTTTGGCAACTCTTCCTTACAGGTGTAAGAACAGTGGCAGAATGATGAAGAGCAGGAACAGCCCTTACTTCCTCTAGCCTGCTGGTCACATCCTGTTCTTCATCTAGTTGTAGAATTCTCTTGACTGGAGATGCCAGACTTCTGGATGGCAGATCTGTGGCTGGTGGTGTCAGTAGCAGGTCCGACGACTCAAAGCCCATTGGCAGAGTGTTAGCCTGGGTCTCAGATGGTGCAGAGGGTACTGGAGTTGCATTGGTTGTTGTAGAGAATGATGCTGTAACGACAGGCAGAATTGGTTTATCAGAAGCTATATGCATCCAGTGCAGTCTACTTGCAGCTGGAGACAGTGGCTTGCGATCTTTTACTGTAATTATGGAGGCATTCTGGCTCTGGTGGATGTAGAAGTCGTCCCCTCTGAAAGAGCCCTCCCTGACCATCTCCTCCCTCTGGTTCAGGTGAGGTTTGAATATTTTGCAGTGCCTCTTTTTCGTTTTCTTTTTTTGTTAGTTTATGATGGCTAAGCGTGTAGGTTCCCACATTAGCGCTGCATCAAAACAATATTACAAAATTAATAATATACTTAATAACCAAAATTAAAGTATATTGCTTCTTTTGAACCTTTGACACAGTGGATTGAAGTAGGTGTTTACGGGCAGGTCTTTTCTTTGTCTTTGGGTGATTGTCTGGGTTGAGATGTCAGTTGGCGCTGTTGGTTGCGCTCCAGCTGTCTCACCTGGCCTCTAAGGTAGCTGATGCCATTGGAGACAGTGGTGTAGGCTGATTTGGTTTCAGTATCTGCCTTCTGCTGGCGGCTCTCAATGCTCTCCAGCTCTTCTCCATCCTATCCATGGCCTGGAAGAGTATTGGCAACTCTTCTTACAGGTTTAAGAACAGTGGCAGAATGAAGAGGAAGGAGAAGAGCAGAAACAGCCCTTACTTCCTCTAGCCTGCTGGTCACATCCTGTTCTTCATCTAGTTGTAGAATTCTCTTTACTGGAGATGCCAGAGAAGGTAAGGAGGCCAGACGTCTGGATGGCAGATCTGTAGCTGGTGGTGTCAGTGGCAGGTCCGACGACTCAAAGCCCAGTAGCAGAGTGTCAGCCTGGGTCTCAGATGATGCAGAGGGTACTGGAGTTGCATTGGTTGTTGTAGAGACTGATGCTGTAACGACAGGCAGAATTGGTTTATCAGAAGTCATCTGCATCCAGTGCAGTCTACTTGCAGCTAGAGACAGTGGCTTGCGATCTTTTGCTATAATTATGGAGGCATTCTGGCTCTGGTGGATGTAGAAGTCGTCCCATCTGAAAGAGCCCTCTCTGACCATTTCCTCCCTGTGGTTCAGGTGAGGTTTGAATGTTTTGCAGTGCCTCTTTTTCTTTTTCTTTTTTTGTAAGTTTATGATGGCTAAGCGTGGAGGTTCCCACACTAGTCCTGCATCAAAACAATATTACAAAATTAATAATATACTTAATAACCAAAATTAAAGTCTATTGCTTCTTTTGAACCTTTGACACAGTGGATTGAAGTAGGTGTTTACGGGCAGGTCTTTTCTTTGTCTTTGGGTGGTTGTCTGGGTTGAGATGTCAGTTGGCGCTGTTGGTTGCGCTCCAGCTGTCTCACCTGGCCTCTAAGGTAGCTGATGCCAGTGGAGACAGTGGTGTAGGCTGATTTGGTTTCAGTATCTGCCTTCTGCTGGCGGCTCTCAATGCTCTCCAGCTCTTCTCCATCCTATCCATGGCCTGGAAGAGTTTTGGCAACTCTTCCTTACAGGTGTAAGAACAGTGGCAGAATGATGAAGAGCAAGAACAGCCCTTACTTCCTCTAGCCTGCTGGTCACATCCTGTTCTTCATCTAGTTGTAGAATTCTCTTTACTGGAGATGCCAGAGAAGGTGAGGAGGCCAGACTTCTGGATGGCAGATCTGTAGCTGGTGGTGTCAGTGGCAGGTCCGACGACTCAAAGCCCATTGGCACAGTGTTAGCCTGGGTCTCAGATGGTGCAGAGGGTACTGGAGTTGCATTGGTTGTTGTAGAGAATTATGCTGTAACGACAGGCAGAATTGGTTTATCAGAAGCTATATGCATCCAGTGCAATTTACTTGCAGCTGGAGACAGTGGCTTGCGATCTTTTGCTGTAATTATGGAGGCATTCTGGCTCTGGTGGATGTAGAAGTCATCCCCTCTGAAAGAGCCCTCCCTGACGATCTCCTCCCTCTGGTTCAGGTGAGGTTTGAATGTTTTGCAGTGCCTCTTGATGGCAGGCTGGCTGGTAGCCTTAAACATACATAGTGTACAATAGTATGGCGAACAGTCTAGCGACATGTGCCTTGTATGGAGCTTGCCATGTATATAGCTCTCTTGTGACACTTTTTTAGATGGTCCTCATTTTAAAGATTCTAAATTGTCAGTTTGTGGGCAGTCACAATCATGGGGATTATAACAACGTGACATAGTATCTGCATTGCCATGTTCGACTCCGGCTCGATACTCGTCCAAAAAGCCAAAAGCAGATAGTATTTCTAACCACCGGGCAATTCTGCCCTTAGGTTCTTTTAAGCTAAAAGGCCTGATGGTCTGTTCTTACACAGAACTTTCTTCCTAGAAGGTATTGCCTATAATATTGATGAAATAGCGAACTGCCAAAAGTTCCTTGTCAGTAGTACAGTAGTTTCTCTCAGCCTTATTCAGCGTACGGCTGCCATAAGATATTACTTTCATCTGTCCATGTTGGACTTTGCTGAGGACAGCACCTATAGCAGTATCTAAATAAAATTCTCCTTCATCTTGTGGGAAACTCATGATGTCAGTACTAACAAAGGCTTGTTTTAGTTTCTCAAAAGCTGTCTGACATTCTTCCTTCCAAATAAAGTCGTTCTTTTTCTTCGTCAGTTCAGAAATGGGTTTAACCAAGGCTGAAAATACCTTGATAAATCGTCTGTAATAACTTCCCATCCTTAACAGTTGCCTCACTTCAGTGACTTGTGGGAGGGGGCATAGCAAGGATTTTGGCAATATTGTCTGGGTTGGGTTGTATACCCTTATCTGACACTAAGTGTCCTAGAAAGGCAACTTCAGGTTTCAACAATTGACATTTTTCTGGTTTCAGTTTAAGGCCGGTTTCAGCCATTCTTTGTAAAACAAGGTCTAATCTTTGCATATGGTCTTTAAAATTGTTACTAAAAACAATAATATCATCAAGGTAAATCAAACATATTTGCTATTGCAAGCCATTTAAAACAAGTTCCATGAGTTTGTTGTGAGTTTTGTAACAGGTTCATGACACAAACATGCTATATGCATTAGTATTATGGTTCACGTACACAATTCAATAATAGACATTAAAAATATAATGATTAAAAAACATAAAAACAGAATTAATATAATTATTGTCAGATTAAATGAACCCCAGTGATAACTGATGTCTTACAAATCATTGTTGGTGGACTAAATTCTAACATACAAATCTGGCACCGTATATATATTAATAAAAGGAAGAAAATGTTGCTACAAGTAAGTAAGTAATTAAATTTTATTTAGAGTCGGTATATATATACATAGACAACAAATCAACATGAGCCCTAAAGTGCTCTTAAACCGACTATACAGATATAAACATAACAACGTATGTCAAGCACTACATAAAATAATAGCAATTACAGTACATTTAAACAAACATGCAAAATAGATGTACTATTGGCAACGTCACATTAATGGTAAAACTGAGAATTATAAACAATTGCCACCATATATTGATTCTTCTAAATTACTAAATTTAATTATTATACACTTCAATAAATTAGAACAATGGAATATTCCATATATATACAGATGTTCATCTAGTATATATAGGTTTGGTTATCAGATATACTAATAGCTGGTGTACTTGTTTTCCGGTTCGGAGCTGCACGTACTTGTCGGTTCGGACCTGCACTAGCTTTCCGGTTCGGTGCAGCTGTTCTTGGTGCCAGTAGAAAAAAGAACTGCTAGCCTTCTTGGGTTTCTATCGGTTATAACAATGAATAAAAATATAATATAAATTAATATAATTCTCTTCTACAAAGTGAGATTAAAAATGCACATATAGTCTAGTCAAATTAGTGTATAACCTGCAACTAATTGCAACACAAGGTTTTTTGAGTGCATATTAGAATATGGACTTGTATTAACAACATACCAAAAAATATACATAAATATAATTTGCGGAAAATGGTATTTTGGGGTGAAATGTGTGATTTTTTAGTGAAAATCACGTACAACTGGAAATGAAGAAGTCGATTATTGGTGGGCTAATTTTTTATAATCTAAGCTTTAATGGGGTGCAAATTAGAATATGGACTTGTATTAACAACATACTAAAAATATAATTTGTGGAAAGGGTATTTTGGGGTGAAATATGTGGTTTTTTTGTGTCAAAATCACGTAAAACTGGAAGTTTTTGGTGGGCGAATTTTTATAATCTAAGCTTTAATAGGGTGCAAATTAGAATATGAACTTCCAAGTATTAACACAATACTAAAAATATACATATAAATGATTTGCGGAAAAGGATATTTTTGGGGTGAAACATGTGTTTTTTTAGTGAAAATCACGTAAAACTGGAAATGAAGAATAACTCGGTTATTGGTGGACGATTTTTTTTAAACTAAGCTTTAGTGGGGTGCAAATTAGAATATGGACTTGTATTAACAACATACAAAGAATATAATATGCGGAAAAGGGTATTTTGAGGTGAAATAGGTGCGGGTTTGTTTTGGTGAAAATCACGTAAAGCTGGAAATGAAGAAGAACTCGGTTATTGGCGGGCGAATGTTTATAATCTACGCTTTAATGGGGTGCAAATTAGATTATGGACTTGTATTACAACATACTAAAAATATACGCTTTAATGGGATAGAGTATTTGAGAAATTATTAATGTAAGCCATAGTTATAATATGGTAGCATTATTTTCATAACACTATTCATCCGAGCTATATATAATTGTTATATGAAGGCGTCATCTTTGTCCCCATAGCTGTCCTGTTGCTTAGAAGGAAATAGTCTTCGCTAGAGGTAAAGTTCGCCGAGCATTAACACCAAGGTAGGCATATGGACTAATCATTCAGTGGGTGGTATCAGAGTGTAGTAAAATCCGTGAATCCACTTCCTCCAGGGCCTATTCATGTCTCCATGGACGTTGCATATGCTTATATGAAATTAATCTGTAATTATATGAGCAATATAGAAAAACATATTTTGACACTTCCCTCTATCAACCAATGTGTTTGGTTAGATTCACTGAGGATGTTGACATATAGCGGGACCAATCCGAAGATGAACTTCTAAATGCCCATCATACAATTTTTTTAATCCAAAATATCATTTCGGGACACCACCACTTTATTTTCAGACGGAATCGTGTCAATATATATATATAAAAATCAATATCTTTCCCCCACAAGGATGTCCTCATATATCACGATGAAAGTAGCACTGTATATCATTTATTCTCTGGGTACTCCAGTTTCATCCACCAATAAAACTGACCGCCACGATGTAACTGAACTATTGATGAAAGTGGCGTTAAACACCAATAACCATCAATATCATATCATTTGTATGCAAAATATTTATGACAATCAATTCCATTGTAACATTATATTTCTAATAAAGATATGTCTTGATAATATTTTTTAATTTTACGTTTCAACGAAGCAACAACCACCAATCCTAGCATATCATACACTTATTGCCCTCATTTGAGGTACAGATTTGTCAACGGGAGAGCGATTGTTTTCCTGGTGGCTTGCCCGAGGTACCAAACTTGTTTTATGGGTTGACGAATCTGAATATCTACCAGTTGAGGGCATAACAATTTTATTATTTTTATCCACAGTAGTAACACATATCCAATATGAAACAAGCCATTTGTTTTTGCGAAAATACCAATGCCATAAAAGCCGACAGCTTGTCGTTTTCTACGTCCCCAACCACAAAAAAACATTACCAGTCTGACAATCTCTTTCACATATCTTTTAAAGAAATATGGAAGATATTGTCAGGTTAATACTATACGATTGTTTTCCTTCCATCTAATATTTTGGCATTGTTCTTATCACTGCACCTTGGGATTTTTTTTCTCTTGTGTCTCTTGAACAGGCGAGATGTCTTGAGTTTTAACATGGGTTGGTGGATATTAGTAAATTTCATCCCTCGCCTCCGTAAACCCATGCTAAAACTCAAAAACACATTCTGGCTTCCATTATTTATTATTGATTTTTTTTTTCTCTTTCCGAACTTTAATGATAATTACCTTTAGATCTGAAATCATAATTACTCGTGAAGGATGAAATTAAATAATTTATTAATCGTATTGGGGAAAAATTCCTTTCAACAAATCACAATGTAACCCACTTTTATTGTAAAAGGTAAAATAACCGACACACGATTTTTTCATGGTAGTTCGATCTCTTTTTTTTTATACAGGTTGTATTGTTGATATATTGATGTGAATTAAAATAAATGTGGTACAGAATCTATTTTATTGGGAAATTAAAAATAATGTTAATTGTAAATGAAATTATATTTTTACGTTACTTCAATATTGTAATTCAATCACTTGACAGGCCAAGGTGATATATGTTAACAGCCAGAATACACTGTCGTCAAAGAGCTCCGATCGAAAATGTTTGGTCAACATCCGGGATATTTTAAAGCGGTATTTTTAAAGCAGACACGGATAATTATCGTCAGTATTTATAAATATACTGTGTATATAATGTTTTGAATTATGATGCTTTATGATTGTTATTATTATTAATTTCATTTTTTGTCCAAATATCATTTATCTTTGCAGTGTAAAGTTATCTTGCATTTACGAATGAATTAAATGTTGCCCAAAAAGAAAAAAATATTGATGAATGATTGATTTTACTTAAAAAATACTATTTTGTTGATGAAAAGTCAATTAGTAACTAGTTGTACCCTAAAACATGATGTCAACAGATGCTTTTGAAATCCGGCTTGGTCAAAATGTAAACATGTATACAAACCGGTTGGGTCATTTATAAATAACCGGGTTTGTCAGTATGTAAATACCACTGATCTTATTGTTATTGAGTATTATATTGCAATTTAACAATACCGGGGTAGTTATGATTAGGAAATATCTCAAAGGCGATAAATACTGATCCATAGTATGAATATTCACCATGGCTGCTAATTTCAGCTACTTTGTACAATAAAAAAATCGTTATTTCTATGTTAAATTGCTACTGTCGCGAACACTTGATTTTTTTTAATGCTTTTTGTGGCACTGGCATCACGGTTGGTGCTCAATACGCTACACTCACTTTAAGTAGCTGTCCAGGTGCATCAATTGAGTAGTGGGATATTCTTTTTATAACGCAATATTTTAATTTTATACTCGTTGATAACGAAGTAAGTCACTCTGTGGAATTAAAATCCACCTGTGATGTAAATCTATTGTCTAAACTCTCCATTATTTTTAAGGAATGGAGAGTTGTGAACAAATGTACAGGGGCGGAGCTAGAGTTTAAAGGTCAAAAACCTCAACCTGTTTAAAATTGCAAAAGGGAATAACAACAATTTATTTAAATTTTGTTGTTACAAGATTAATAATTAATAAAATTATTAAAGTACAATGGGTGGATTTTAAGTTGGAGAATGTCCTCGTATCTCTCCATTCCTTAAAACCAATGGGCCTCGGCTCCATTATTTTTAAGGAATGGAGAGTTACTCGGACATTCTCCTATACATAACTTCATGGATACGATATTTAAGTTTCGTCACAGTATAATGTTTACATTAACATTACAGATAAGCAAATTAACAAAGGCTGTAGTATTGAATTCCTTTCCGCACGGACGATTTTGGCAGTTTGTGAACAAAGAAAATGTTAGGTGTACTCGATTAATGCAACGTTCGTTACAAGTTGTAATACGACAAAAGTTCGTTCTTTGTATATTATAGTCCCCAGCCCATCCACCAATATTAATACCAAAAGAAGTTCAATCACTCGTATATATTTTGCATTGGGGGGGGGGGGGGGGGGGATAGAAATAACAGACTAAATGAATTTGTTATGTTGATATATATTTATAATAAATGCTATGGGATCTTGTAACGAACGCACAACCCTACACTGTGTCGAGTCTTATTTATATTACATTATTTTAGTTAATAAAAAAAAATTTCTGAGGAGTGAAACGAGGGAGAGAAAAAATAGACAATGTATATACATTGTCGAAAATATAAAAATTTATCTATAGGAGTTTTGACGAGTTTTTCTTACTCATTATTCTGATTCCGAGCCAACCAGTCTTTGCTTTTTCTCCTTAATGCTGCGTTCTTAGCGGAGAAGCAACAAATACCAATTTTATATTCTTTTGTTTGACAAGACCGCGGCTCGTACCCACAATCTATCGCACTCGAGGCGAGCACGCTAACCATTACGCTACCGATTTTTATTTAATTTTTATTAAATTTTTTTAATTAAAATTTCTTATTGTCCTTCAATATATTATTTGAAAACAAAAATTAATCCAAAACAATAAGAGTTAGTTGATATCTATTTAAACAGTGAGAGTTCCTACTTTTGATCAAACACTCTTTGACTATTGCAATAATTCAACTGCATAGCAAATAAAGAAAAAGAATTATAAGTTCTATACAAAATCATGACCATTCTGTCGAAGGCGACTTGGTGACTGCCAATTCTGCACAAACCGTTTTGTATTTCTTCCTTTTATTGTTATGCAAAACATCCACATGTAAAATATTTTGACTATGTGCTGTTGTTGTTTTTGTTCACAACTTTTATTCATTGAAGACATTTTTTGTTTTTTTCTTCTTTTTATCAATTTGCAAGTCGAACATACCCTTGACAAGTGTTATAATGAACCTTAAATAAATTACAGAAAGGAAACATAATTGTGATATTGAGCTGTTTTCGCTAGCCAAAGCCGGTTCTACTGAAACACAATTTTTGCGACCCAACCGGAAAGTAGTGGCTGACAGAGCCGGAACGAATGTACGTAAATAAGCATTGTGTTTTTCACTGTAGTAAGTCTACAACTATTCATGGTGGCACGCCAGTGCAAACTATCATGTATATAAGCATTACAAAGGGTTTGTGTACTTTAATTACACATATATATACTTTTTATAGCTTTATTTGATGATTTCAATCTCATTATTAGCATTTTTCATTGTTTATGTCTATCATTTTATCTATATCTGAGTAATCGATGAAGATAACTACAGTAATATATAGGTAAAAACAAGCAAAAATAATCGACCGATAACGACATCTTCTGGATTCAAGATATAATAATACTATATGATCATAATACTTACTTTTTGTCGTCTCCTGTATGTCAAACATGCCTAATTGACTTGTACCGGAAAATGACAGAGCATTTCCGACCGGAGCTCTTTGACGACAGTGGAATAAGACAATAAAGAAATAGACGGCGTTGTAGTCTGTTTATTGTTTTGTTGTCAACATGGTGAGATTTGGCAATATAAACGAATTTACCTATTGTTTTCCTTTTATCTCCAGATGAGATGTTATGTACAATAAATATTGGTATATTCTCCCTTGTGAACAGTTTTCCTTAAAATCTATATATTTGTTAATTGTTTAGCCATTAGACATGTTATGTACTAAATTTATTATGTACTTATCCCTCGGGAACCGTTCTCTTATGGTGTTGTCTGGGAAGATATAGTGCCCTCGCCTACCGGGAGAAGTACATAATAAATTTAGTACATATCATGTCTAATGGCTAAAAAATTTACAAATAATATATAGATTTTAAATTATTGTTATCTTAAATAATATCACAGATTTAAGATAACAAGTATATGAAAACAAATTGCTTCAAGATATCTAGACTGAACGATTACTTTCCAGCATAATTTATAGTTACGGTGCAGTTATTAAAGTTGAAAGATGGTGTATTGTTACTCATCACATTTTCATGTTGAATAAATTGATTGTTTGACTGAGTTTGAAGTGGTTGTTTTTCAATCTGCATTAATGTTTCAAGCAGTAAATTGTCATCAATTTCCAAAAAATCTATATCAGACAAAGTTGTAGTGGAATTAGACAATGAAGGTCCAACAGCAGGTAAAGATAATGAACTTGTAGTTGTGTAAGGTAATAAAAGTCCAACAGTTGGTACCTGATGAAAGTTCTGGACTGACTGAGGACACACATTCATTGACACTGGCACAGATACAGGTACAACGGACATATTTTCATGAGTAAGACTGCTGAGAGTGTCAGACATTTGACGTTTAACTTCAACACTAGAGTCTGAAGTATAACTTTTCAATGCAGCTGTATGTCTGTGTCCACTTACAGAAATTAGATCCCGATCCTTAAATCCATACCTGTCTAATTCTGTAATAGTTGTTGCGCGAATACAATGTATTCTTCCGATAGGTTAGCTTTTTTTTTTATAACACACTCATAAAGTTTCCATTAGTATTTTTTCCCATTGCCCTATTTTCGTACCATTCCTCTTCGTCATCAGTAAATGTAGATTTTTGGATATTGAAACAGTGCACGTGATTTCTTATTTCATTTGCTCAAATACTTCTCAAAGCTAATAACGGGACACTTTTTTCCACCAGTTTCATACATTCTACCTCCATCTCCTTCATTTTCATTTGTTCTCCCTGTATGGTTCTTTGTTTGTTCACTTTCACTACATAACGTCTGTTATCAGCATCCACTTTTATTTCAAAATCTGAAGCCTCCAATTATCTTATGTTTTCACGGCCTCTCCTACAGAAGTAGAATATTGTCTCAAAAAGCACTTTGTTCAATAAACATTGTGGAGTGTCTGGTGATACAGTTTTCTGATGTCAGCTGAAAATATACCAAAGGAAAATTTAATATTTTTTTTCTCATGAATTACCAGGAATACATTATTAAATCTCATTGTGACATAAACACATGTATTAATTTATCATTTTTTTCACAGTCCGATTTGTTTGTGTTTATTGTTTTTCTGTGTATCACGACATTTTTTTGTGTACATTTTTGTTGTTGGTTTTTTTTTCCGTCTCATTACATTTCTTGTTTCATTTATTTTTCTACCAATTTTAACACATTATAAATGGAAACGTACCTGATTGGATTGATTTCTTGTGTTGAACAACACCTTTTCCCTCCTGCCGACATTTCCTTTGTGGATAGGTATCCGCCTACAAGTTTAAATTTTATACATTTTAGGCAAGATACTTACATTAAACAATACATTTAAAAAATATAAATTAAAGAAAAAATAAATTGAAAAAGGGAGAAATGAAATCCACAATCTTCATGACAACATGGATAGTTAACGATGTGTTTTGTTTGTAGCATGTGCAATATCTCCCCCAATGGATTTCAAAGTTACTTGTAATACATGTATTAATAGCTGTTAAAATTCAGTATGGACAAAGATCTGAACCTGCGCAGACTAAACCCATTCAAAGCAGACATAAACATTGTACGTCACAATTTTAAAAACCAATCACAACAAACTGACCTGCGCCAACACTTTCCAGGGGAAACCTACACAACGACGTCAAATACGATGAACCAATCGCTAAGGGAGAATAATACGTAATGCCCCAAACTGATGTGCGCAATGAAGGGAATTCCCATTCAAAGTATAAATAAATGAAATCAAGTTTTACTATTTTTGCTTTTAATCAGGTACAGATTTCAACATACAAATTCAATCAATCAATGATAAATACAATGTACTTACAAAGCGCGATAAGAAAATCAAAATGAATTATATCCAGTAATAAAGCTTCTTACGAAGTTAGAAACTATTCCTCACAATTGAAAGCGTCCTTCGCACATACGTGAATTCACGTGAACGCAAAATGCAAGAATGGTCCTTAATTAAATGTTTGTATTAAAAAGCGTCCTTCGCTTAATACAAATGAATTAGGTCTGAAACCAAAAAACTCATGAAAGCGTGCTTCGCTTGTTTAAGACAGTTAGACCCGCGGTTCGACACAACGAATAGTTACATTTTGTTTACCCCGATACAGCCCAGAACTGAATATTGCTGAACATTGTTTTCTGAAAGTGAAAACTGTATTAAAACAGGAGCGATTTCTAAACATTGTAAGTGCAAATCTGAAGGTTGCTATTGGACAAGCCTTACAAGAGATCACAATTCATGATTTGAAAGAATTCTGTGTTGCAACGGGATGTTTAAATGTGCAATGAATATTATGTGTACGGACATCGGTCAGGAGACCTATTCGTATTAAAGGTGATGTTTTATTTACTGTCCCTGCATGAAATTATGTTTTATTTTATTTTTATTCACAATTACATCTTGATATTAGATAAAGCATTTAATATTGATCATTTTGTTTGTTTAATTTCGTACACGTTTCATTGTTTACTATTTCTTAGTCCGTTCATTGAACTCGGGAGGTGTGCGTGTTAAACATGATTTGATTGGATGTTTGTACATGTTCAGTGTGACGTGGTCAATTGCTATCGCCCGATTGATTTTTTTCATCGTGACGTACGATGTTTGTTTGAAGGGGGAATTTCCAAGGTCATGTCTGCGCAGGTCGGTTTACTCGTTCATGCATTGTCCATACTGAATTTTGACGGCTTGTACTTTAATACTAAATATTTATATACCTCTGAAAATTAAACTCAAACGTGGTTCATGTAAATAATTTAATGGGGTTTATTTTTTTATTAAACTGATCAGATTTGCTAACGTCCCACTTTTAACCCTTTCTTCTTCAATATCCAGATTAACATTGAGATCACGACCGTGCTCACTTTCTAAATTAATAGTTGATTGACCATATATTGAAATTGTGATTTGCGAGTGGACGTCTGAGAACAAGTTTAAAAAATCAGTGACAGTAAAATCAGATAGTTTAACAGTGATGATGTACATACAATAGTCAACAGTACTGATACCAATATGTACAATGAATACATATTATATACACTGTACATTTAATAAGAAGACTAATTAAAGTCGTCTCAAATACATGTATAAAACTGACCATTCACCTTTACACACTAACGCTTGTTATTTCAAGGACAATGTGATAACTCCAGTTCACATTTTACATTATGCCCAGGTAATCATATTTTGATAAATTCATTATCTGTCACTCAGACTTCACTATGTCGACGATTAAAATAGTGAGCGATAACTTCGGTAAGACGAAAGATGGAACTCCTGTAAAGAAGTAAGTAATGCAACCTGCATATAATAAGTGTGTAATCATCAAATACACAAGTAAAATGTAATACATATGGAGCGCTAAGTGTGTCAATATTGGCGATCAAAATATAATCATTACACGGTATGCTATTCAGGGATTTTCTGCTCGAGTGTTTACATATTGTTTATTTTTTGTTGCTGGTGTTGCTATTATTTTAGTTGTAAAACATGCATGCCCTGTATTTTTTTTTAAAGCAAAACAAGAATCTCGTCACTATATTTGTTTTAAGATAACAATGTCACCACTATCTAATGATCAGAGAATGTGTATGGCAAGCGGTTCTCGTCAAAACTATGCTTAAACAATTTTCGAGAAAAAAAAATGCAGAATGAAATTGGAAAAACTAAACACGCGGAGATTAAATTTTTTTAAACAGACGGAGAACTAAAGCTTCAACATTGAGATTAACTAAAAAATTAAAATTTGTCGTAGTGGTAGTTTAAATGAAGAAAATGAAATTTTGCGTAGAAAACATCATATGCAATATATGCAGGATAGTGATTTAGACATTATTGAGTGAGAGCATGCTGTTAAAACGTCAGATATTAGGTTAATTATTAAAATAATAAGACAGACAAAGCAGCCTAAATTAATATCGGCTGTATCTAAATGAACTACTTAATTATTTTTTTAATTTGTTCCTCTCCAATAAGTTTATGTCAAGCTTAATAAACGTTAGAGAATATCGAAGGGACAATCAAAAATGGACACTGCAGAGAAATTGGCAGCACAAGACGAAGACTAACAAAACAAAAACACAACACAATGTGTGCTGGACACCACTACATGCAAACAAACACAAATAACGTAAATAAGACACGCGCACGCGCACTCCTACAAACAACTGGAGGTAAAGAAGAACCTAACATCGTTTTTATGTGGTAATCGTAACGGACATCACAACACGGAACTCAGAACGTAAATACACATAATAGAACAACACAAACAAACTAAAAATAAGAGCGACACAGACCCCATCAAAAAATAGAGGGTGAACACAACTGCTCGCGAATATAAATAATATTTTTTATAATGTGCTAATAATTGACATCGAATATATTTTAATTCCTTATAATAAACACAGAAAGCCAAGTGAGCAGTGTTTTAAAATGACAAGTTTGTAAGAAATGTTTAAATCGGCTAAAATAAATACACCGAGATTTGGCTACTGATGGATTTTATCATTGTCAATAATGAACACCTAATCAACAAGGGCTAGTCGGAGTTTGAAGTTACACGTTTTTCATTTGGACTATTGGAAGTACAAAGCTCGTTCATTCCATTTTGTGGTCCTAGTGGGCAATCACTCCCATTGAAGGTATAAGTTGGAAATATCACCATAAACATGTCCCTGTGCTTCAGTTTTAGGAGCTACCTGAAGTATTTATTTATGTTATACATGTATATGTTTGAAGAGCATTCTCTGTACACTAATTAACGTTCGAGCTTCATGGTGAATTGTGTATTTGACAATCGGTGGACGTAATAATGTATTTATGCCATCAACTGCTAAAAATGAGTTTGCAAATGTTTTATTCTAATTTGCATGATTAGTTTGAATTCAAAACAAATAGTGTTTTAAATTTATATTAATTCTATTTCTGAATAATATATTACAGATTCACAATATCAAACCAGAATAATGTAACAGTCAGCATTATAAGTTACGGGGCCATTATAAAAGATATCTTAGTTCCTGACAGACACGGCGCTACCGCTGATGTTAGCCTGGGGTTTGATGACATCACAGGTATTTTAGAGGAGAAAACACCTTGTCATTTAATGAAATATGCAAAATCTACAATAAGCATAGAAGAATACAAGAAACCCATCCCATTTGTATAGCACACATTGAAACGATTAATCTAAATTGGATTAAAATAAGTGTTCTAAACGTGAAATATGATACAATGAACACATGCTAAATAATACATATTAAGTCTTCAGCAAATTGATGTGGCCAAGCATAGCAAAGTTGCAGGACTCAACTGCGTCAGTTATCTTTTTCAGTTTCATTAATGGCCTCATGAATCACCGGTGCAAATACCACAATGCTTAGCAGAAATGTTATTTGAGTGATCCACAAGATAATTAATGATTTTCGTTACATTCGGAAATTTAACATTACTGCCAGTGCAATGTATGCTGTCTGACCCTTTGAAATTTTAAATATCGTTTGAGAAATATTTTATTGGAATTGCTGCTTTGTAGGAGTTTTCCTTGTATGACAATCTACATATTGTGTTTGTTTGTTTTTTGTTTTTTGTTTTTTTTTTTTCTTTGTCAATCAGAAATCCATCCAAGATGACCACCACCGTAAAAAAGTCTAAAATCGGATCCTATAGGAAAATGTACACAATGGTTTTTTAGTCAACGTTTACAATTTGTACACGAAATACAATATAGCTGCCACCGCATGACATTTGTTTTCAATATTTCCTGCTCAGGGGCCACTTAACCTCATCTGATATGTCTCTTTTGTTGTCTTCTAAATTTTCATGTTTTGTATCAGTGAGGAATTCAGGACGAAATTTTACATAGAATATATGGAATAAATGTTATGAAAATTATTGCCAGTTTCAATGTCTATATCAATTTAATTGCAGCCTATGAAGAAAGAAACGTTCCGTATATTGGTGCTATAATTGGAAGGGTTACTAACAGAATTTCTGGAGGAAAGTTTAATCTTGATGGAATTGAATATAATCTTGCTCTCAATGATGGTCCAAATCATCTTCATGGAGGATTAAAGGGCTTTAATAAGGTACGGAGATATGCTATATATGCATGTCCACAATTGCACTACCTCTGTAGAGTATAATAAAGGAACGGTATATAGTATGTTAATAAATCACTCATTAATAATAAAAGAATATGAAGTTCTTACATGACGGATTCAATTATGTTGGCATTTACATAAGTTATAATTATAGATATGAAACTTTAAAATCAGCAGTTCAATTTACGATATCATCAGGTTAGGATTATGGTGTTTAACGCCACTTTCAACAATTTTTCAGTTATATCGTGGCGGTCAGTTTTATTGGTGGTGAAAACCACCGACCTGTCGCAAGTCACTAACAAACTTCCTTACATAAAGTCATATCGAGTACACCTCGCCATGGGCGGGAGACTTGCATCGGTTAAGCTTTGTGATATATGTATTTTATCAATGAATTACAGGTTGTGTGGAATGGTGTCATTAAAGATTCAAAGATTGAGCTAACGTATGTCAGCGCAGATGGAGAGGAAAACTATCCAGGGGAGGTCACTGCTACTGTGACATATGAATTGAATAACGACAATGAATTGATAATAGATTACACTGCCACTACAACTAAAGCCACCCCCATTAACATGACAAATCATTGTTATTTCAATCTCGCAGGGGAGGTAAGCCATCATTTTAGATTATGATTGTTTTTCATAGATTATTTGAATACTTCACATACCTTTTATAATGTTAAATAAGGGATCACAACATTTTAAAATCTACCTAATTTATTACTGAAATTAACAGTTCCTAAATAATGTAATTGTTAATAAAACTAAGGTTCTCCTCGCTCAAGCATAGGTAACCGTAGCCGATGTTGGCTTTCCAACCTTTCGATTTTGAGCGTAACTGATGAAGGTTATTCCAGAAACGCGTCGTGCGCACTAAATTTGATATCTACGATTTTATTTATAATCATTATGGAAACGGGAAGACGTACTGCTCAACGTTTTAAGGATGAAAACGTAAATTTAGTACAATCACAATTTACAATCTTGTTGACAAAAATATTTCTCATTTTGGTATATTTATACATAACACTGATATACACAAAAAAAATGAAAATGTTCCTAACAGATTACACACTAACCATATCAAAAAGCATCTTAATTATTTAAAAAAAATAAAAAGTATTCAGGAAATAATTGAATATAACATTTGAAGTAGGACATTATATATATCGCTTGCAATATACCAGAAATTATCTCATCCTCTTTAATAAGGGACCACTGTCGTCTTATTGGAATGGAGCTCGGTTAAAGTGACAACACATGAGGTGTAGGTTTCTCGTCCAGCTAGTGCCTTTCCTTCATCGTAAGTTGAAATGTCCACCTGTAGATATCGGGTACCATTACTGTATCGATTCTATAAAAACTCTGGACTCCATCACCATTAAATCTTAGTGAAAATAGATTAATTAATTAATTAATTAATTATTTAACATTTAGAGTCAGATGTTAATATTTCTAAAATAATACAAAATTCTATTTTTAAAATGATGTTTTATTCAGGGTTCTCCAGATATTGATGATCACGTACTGACTATTGACGCCGATACATATACAGCTCAAGACAAGTTGTTTATTCCCACTGGTAAGCTGAAATATAATGTATATGGAAGCAATAACAAGACATTGATGTGTTCCTTACGACTAAAATAATATGGGTAATGATCAAGGAATGTGTTGAACGTCACGATATAGTTGAAAGACTTCTAAAGTTGGCGTTACACACCAATATTTCAATCAGGGGTTGCATTCAACAGAATAAAAAAAAACGTTTCAGTTGCTGCCCTTTATCGCATTCAAACGATTACCCAAGCTTGAATATACTACAAATAAACGTTAGAGAAAACCGAAGTCGCAATCATGAATATGAAAAATCCAGACACATGTAACAGTGTATACATAAAGTAAGCACATGATACTGCTTTTTAATTTACAATAAGACATTAAACTATAATTACTCATTTATTCTTGGATTGATAATTTAATCATCCATAAGAACACGAATCGCACAAACTTAGCAACACTAAGACGACAACGACACAAGCCGATGAGACAAGGTGGCTCGATTAATTGGTTTACGTTCATCCTTTTTTATGAACAAATATACCCCCAAAAAAATGAATTCTAAAGAATATCTGCTATATGTAATGATTGACAATATTTTGTTTGTTAATAATTGCTTGTTTTGAATATGTATGGTAAGGCAAGTCTCTTTCATGTATTGGTAATGTAGTATGCACTACGCGTTTTTGATCATCAGGTACGCTCAAAGTCTTGATCATCAGGTACGCTCAAAGTCTTGATCATCGGGTACGCTCAAAGTCTTGATCATCAGGTACGCTCAAAGGTCTTGATCTTCAGGTACGCTCAAAATCTTGATCATCAGGTACGCTCAAAGTCTTGATCATCAGGTACGCTCAAAGTCAAACGATTGAAAAGGATGGCCAAAACTTATATATCTATATTTTAGGGTTGTCCTGCCATTTTGCAAGACCAACGAAATCATTACCTGAACATGGATATTATAAATCATTGACGTGAATTTCAAGGAACAATATTTGAAACATATGTATTCTATTAAGATCTTCACAGCATTTCCATGTGATGAAATATTGTTAGCAGAAATATGCATTCGGTATACAGAGAATGAACGTTTCTAAAATATTTAGTGATTGTATACTTTGTTTTTGTCTTAGAAGGAATATGTTCTAGATTGCCAATTCCAAGTTGAGACAGAAGCAAGGACATTGGACGGACACATTGATTAAAAATAAATATTTCGCATATCATGTGTTCTTTTTCATGTCATGTCTTGAGAAAGGCAATGAGAACTATATGTTCAAATCATAAATTGGGCCCTGTCCACTAAATAAATCTAATAATCTTCAACATCATTTTGATACTAATATTGCTGCATGAAGACTCTTTATATTAATAAAAATTAGCATAAACTTTTTTATGCTAAAAAATATCGAACTGTAACTACGTAGAAGGTGTGAAACTTTTTTTTTCTTTTTTTTCACTCGGGAGTTCTTATATTTTAAATGGAGTCATTTATCAAGAAAAACGGCTTATTGAATTGATCTATTTCGACTGATTCAAAAATAAGAATTCGTCATCTTTCCAGTGATGCGTAATTTTCCAAGTATAAAAAAGCAAATTGTCTCTTCAACGCGTGTATGTGTTGTGTAACGCACATCTTAGATTATTGATATTTAATTGTAGGTGAAATAGCATCAGTTGAAGGTACCCTGTATGACATGAGGAAACCAGTGCGTTTAGGTGATAGACTGAAAGATATAGATAATGGACTTGGACTAACCATCAACTACTGTGTCGGAGAGAAAGGAAAGATGAAAAAATGTGCCAGGTAAATAATTAATAGAAAATCATAATATATACTTGTACGTGTACATGCATATTTGATCTCAATGTGTCGCTTACTTAGCAAAACCACCATATAAGGATCACTACCAGCTGTATCTTATCCATGTCCTCATTACATATTGTGTTATTCGCAACATCTGGCACACTTGATAAAATGTAAACAAATGTGCTAATATTCCGTCTGTTTTTATCCTAATTAAATGCACATCAAATATAAATTTGCTTGAAATTCACTTGTTCATGCCCATCCGAGTTTTTCAGTTTTGCCATTTTACACTTCAATGGTAGAAAGACAGCGCACGTCTTCTACATGAGACTCGTGATTTATGTTTATAATTATACAAAATGTATATCTAGTGATAGAGGAAGTAAGTAAAACAATGGCCATCAGCAGTTAAAACGAAAGTAGATTCTATATATTTCAAGAAGTACATAACTTGAGTATTGTATGCTATTTCCAATAATATTTCAGTTAAATCGTGACCGTCAATTGTATTGGCATATGATACCCAGAACAAACCACCGTCATTCCATAACTTGCTGACAAACTTTTTGCACACAAGATTGTATCGAGTATACCTTGATATCCCAAAAACAAATTCTAATTTAGAAACCCACTAATCCCTTGGTTTGGTAAATGTAACTGTAACTACATCTCAACTACGCTACACTCCTATTTGTGATAACATATTTGGTGTTTTGTTAAAATTGTGACCCTGCAGAACAAGCATATTTACTTACGTGTGTGTGTGAACAATAAACATTGTGGGGATCTATGTTTCTAATATAAGCGGATACAGTACATTTTCAATGCAATTTAATGATTAATGACAACATTTAATGTACACGATAGAGATAAAACATGCGAGTTGGATGGAACAATTAACAAAATCATACAATGAACAGGAATATACCAGTTGTTTTGGATTGAAACATAATTTAGATTGTAAACAGATACACTCTGAATTGTTCATTTCGATTGTAAACAGATACACTCTGAATTGTTTATTTCGATTGTAAACTGATACACTTTGAATTGTTCATTCATTGTAATTTCTACATAACTTTGTCATCTTTGGATGTTTCAGAGTTGAACATCCTCCATCAGGACGTGTTATGGAGGTATCTACTACAGAACCTGGTCTCCAAAGTTATACATCTTACTTCTTAGATAATCTGAAGGGTAAAAAAGGAGTTATCTATCGACAGTTTAGTGCAATATGTTTAGAAACACAGCATTATGCTGATAGCGTAAACCATGTACGTTTTTGTTATGACGCTAGTATTCTTTAAATATATATAAGACAAAAACATAAAGCGAATCCATCTACTATGGTTCTAGTACAATGACAAATATAATGCTCTTCCTTAATGTGTGTTTTGTGTAGCGTGTTCGTACAAGTATTGTGTAGGCGGTAGTAAGAAGAGTTTGAAGATACCAAAGGGGTAATCAGAATCCGTATATCGAAGAAGAACGGAAAACACAATGACCATAAGAAAAAGTACTAATAGTTCAGTAACTTCTTTGTTAGCAGCAACCCTATATCAAGGAAATCCTGATGGGAACCACAAGCTCTGGAATATCGTATCAACTGAGAGAGAGATATATATATATACTCCGTATGCAGGTGCTGCTGGAATGTTCCTACATATAAATGGAAAGTTCACATTGGGAAAATTGAAATCATCTCCACAATGTGGTGTATAAACTATAAACTAACAGATGAAAAAGCAGGAAAGTACAGTTGTATTCTTAAAAGCGTATATCTTAGAATATCTTTGGGAAACAAATATTAGCTGATGCCATAAAACTGAAATTGATTTAAAGTGGCAGTGTACTCAAACGATGGAAGGAACGACCGGAATGGATTCCGTGTAATTCCAATTATTTATTGAAACTGTTTTAATCGACTGCGTAGACGTTGGTGACGTTCGTCAGACATTCTATACAATGTCAACAATGTATATGATTTAATTACAAATATCCCAGTCGGCACAATTGTGAAATTTTTTGAAAAAATTAATTTATATGCCAAAATATATGGTTTTATCCTCTGACTTGTGACTGCTCCCACTCTCCTTTTCAATACAACCCATCTGGACATGTAATCACTGGTGATCTGAATATCATTCAACATGAGAGTCTCCGAAAGGTGATTTCTCATGGTCCTAAATTCAGAGAACCTCAACACATCAATTGGAAACATAATTTCAAGATAATTATGGATGCTGTTGAAGATTATGCCAGAAGGTGGATAAAGAGAGAAGTAGACCAAGATCCTGAGTTAGAGTCCTTGTCAGACTGGGTTAGAACAATTAGGTCTCTAGTACAAGGTCGGATTCACAAACTCAAAAATTGTGTTAATAGTCGACCTAAGTCTGTATTTAAAGACCAAGAAGCTGTTAAGTGTCTTTCCTCTCTTCATGACAAATATGTTATCGTTCCTGCGGACAAGGCTTCCAACAATATCGTGTTTGTATGTAAATCATATTACTTCGAATGCCTAATCAAGGAATTAGGCATAAATAGCAACACCTCTAGTAATACCACATACAAACCAACTTCGTTCGACAAAGATGAAATCCTAGCTAACCACAGATCATTCATGACCTCTTTAAACATTCCCTCTGGTAAAGAGTCTGAGGATTTACCCTATTTATATTGGATACCTAAACTCCATAAGACACCATACAAAGAAAGGTACATAGCGGGATCATCAACTTGTTCGACGAAAGAATTGTCTATTCACCTGACAAAGATTCTGTCTGCAGTAAAAGTGGGACAACAGAAATATTGTGAAACTGTTTACTCGTGTAGTGGCATAAATCACATGTGGATTTTGAAAAACTCTAAAGATCTTTTGGATAACCTGAAATCAAGATCTTTCTCTCAGGTATCCTCCATCAAAACTTTTGATTTTTCAACTCTATATACAACCCTACCGCATGACAAATTAAAAACCCGCTTAAAAGAAACAATTCATAAAGCTTTTAGTCATAGAAACTATGGCTCAAAATTTGTTGTGTTAGGCTACAATTCCACATATTTTTCAAACAAAATTCATAAAGGTAAAACATGCTACTCCGAGGAACAAGTGATCAGTATGCTGGAGTTCCTCATCGATAACATATTTATCTCCTTTGGAGGGACACTGTTTCAGCAGGTCGTCGGCATACCAATGGGTACGAATTGTGCCCCTCTTCTAGCCGATTTATTTTTATACTCATATGAGTCGGAGTTTCTTCAAAAGCTTGTAAAAGATAAGAAGATACATGAGGCTAGAGCCTTTAATTTCACATACAGGTATATTGATGACGTTTTATCTATCAATAATTCTAGATTTGCAGAATTTCTTCCATTGATATATCCTCCAGAGCTGGAAGTTAAAGAGACCACCGATACAGCTTCGTCCGCATCATTTTTGGACTTATTCCTCGAATTTGACGACAGTGGTCAACTCAGTCCTAAAATTTATGATAAGCGGGACGACTTCAATTTTAAAATCATAAATTTTCCAAACATGTGCAGCAATATACCAGCTTCTCCTGCATATGGTGTTTACATCTCGCAATTGATTCGCTATGCAAGGGCCAGTAGCAATTATTCTGATTTCCTGAAACGTCATCTTCATCTGAGAAACAGGCTACTGGACCAGGGCTATGAAAAGATTCGCCTTATTCGATCTCTTAAAAAGTTTATATTCCGATACCAATATCTTGTCGAAATATATTCCGTCTCTGCAGAAAAAAATATAAGCGATGCATTTTCATATAGTGAAAATGTATAAAGATAAAGAAATCAAAAATGTCAAGAATTTTTTTGTCAATGTGTGACGTAAAAATATTTTTGACATTTACGTCACCGAATATGGTACTGCTTTGACAACTATTTTACCTATTTTGTTCCTGTATTTAAATACTGTTACAGTGACAGCCGGAACCTTTGAACCGTAATGAGAGCGGGAGGTTTGGCGCCTTAAAATCAGATTCAACCCACCATTTCTTTACGGTTTTCACCGTTTTCCGGTTGTTGACTGATTTGTCTGTTTATATAATTATGAGTTTTGACTTTCCCTTTGTAAGATTGTTCGGAGTTCGGTAATTTTGTTATTACCTTTATTTAAAGTTTCTTTTATTTGTAGGTGTAATTCGATTATTTTATAGACAAGTATGTTTCATTTCTAAGTGTCTTGTATGTGTCTAGGTTAATAAGAAAACAAATTTCACGCCACGATTTAACTGAAATATTGCTACTTGGCGTTAAACACCAATCAATCAATCAATCAATAATATGTTTTACAATTAATAACATAATGAAGTTAACTATATATAATATTAGCGACTTATATTTTTTTTTGTAATCAACACCTTAAGCATTCATATTTAAATCATGATCGTATCTTTTTGCAGGACAATTTTCCAAACACCATTATCAGACCAGGTGAAACATACCGACAAACATCTATTTATAAGTTCAGTACGTCATAATAAGGACACAACCAACGAAGTTAACAGAGAAAGAACAAATGTATGGAAGTACAATAGTATAACTTATAGTGTGATATTTGTTTATGAAACATAGATTATAAAAGATTGAGCATTCAAACAAAGTTAAGAGTTTTATTTCTAGTTATATGTACATGTATGCCTTTTGCGGCTCATCAAATCCAGATGCCAAATGGATGGTGCAGTGTTTTTATTAAAGGGCGGCTTCTTTATATTTTTGTATCATTCATAATTGTTTTAATTTTCTTAATACGACGAGTGTCAATAGTGGAGCAGGAACTGCTTACCCTTCCGGATCACCCCAGTTCACATTCGGCTTTTGTGGGGTTCGTGTTGCTCAATTTTTTGTTTTCTGCCATTTTATTGTATGTCCTTCTACAATATATCAAACACTTGTACGTCATCATTTATATATCAACAAACACAGGATTTTCCTATTCCGAAAGATTAATGCCTCATGTTTTCAAATGACGAGTTTAAGACATGTAGTTATTTTTGAGAATTTAGAGCCGTTGGTTCCGTTGGATTAAAATTAATAATTTAATTTCATGTGAATACTGCAAGCTGATTGGCTGACCCGCCTGTAGAAAAAATTGTTATACTTGATAACCTGGGTTGGTATTGTGAAGACACCAATATATTTATTCGCCAACTACAAATTCAAATAGTCACATGAAATAATCATAATTAAACTGGAGGAATCATTAAATTTTGTTGTAAAAATTAAATTATTAGGAATATTTTCAATTTTTGAATTTGTTGTACTTGGATAACCTGGTTTGGAACCGTTTACGCTTTCCAGAAACCGTTTCGGGGTTTATTAAGCGTGCACCGCCCCAAACCAGGTTATATGGTATAAACTGTTCAAAAATGAAATTATTCCTTAAATATTTCGTAAACTTTTATTTTCATATGGATACGTTGAATTCTTATTTTCAAAGTTCAGCTTCTATCGAAATTGAAGAAACTAGTTGTTTCTAGCAAAAAAGTTCTCGAATAACAATATATATATATATATATATATATATAACTTTCATAAGGAAGTAAAACTAATGAAATTAATTGAGTGTTTTAAATATTAATATCCGATTTTCCTCACCATACAAGTATTGAAGTCCTAAATAAAGCTTGATATAAAACTAAGTATCGTATCATAATCAACTGTTGTCTTAAAGCCGTTATAAGGAAATAACTCTAAAAGTGAGCCTGGTTTCACACAAATGGTGTAATAACCTTGATGGTGGTTTTTTTCCATTGATATGTTGGTTATAATTGTAAAATAATGTTAAATGTATAAATACGTAGAACGTAGATATATAATTTAGTGCGTAGTATTGCTAAATCAAGGCTATTCCTATTTGTTCAATATAGTACTATGTTTAACTGTGTTCTGAGGTTGTGTTCATCTTAGATTTGTGATGAACATCATCATTAGTTTTAAGCAAATGTATATCATCTTATAAAATGCTATTAGTTATATAAATATTTTAAACATATATCTTGCTATTGATATGGTTAACAGTATTTACCGTGAGCAATGGAAGTAATGGTTAAATTTATTCTCATTTACAAAATACGTATTTGAATAACTGGATTTTCACATCAGAACTAATGTCAAGCGTTCAGAAAAATAATGGGGTGAGTGGTTGGTTAACGTCAAGTTATTTTCAGCTACATGTTTATCAAGTTACAATTTGATGAGATGATGATAGCAAAGAAAATGAATGCCGTTAATAACACTATCGGCAATCGAACATAAAACAAAATTAAATGATAGTATCAACTTTAAGCTTAGTCTATAAAACAGATATAGAAACTTACGGTTTGACATCGAAATGCACAGCCACGATATAACTGAAATATTGTTGAAAGTGGCGATAAACACCATAAACCTAACCCTCGAAATGCAAGAGTCACACGGATACTTGGTGGGAACGGACACATTGTCTTGGGATTGTTTGCACTTTAACGATATTTATATAACATAAGCATGAGTTGGCTTCAAAGGGAGTTATTTTAAAATTATTAATTTCAAATACAACATATTTTGTATATCATCTTCTTGACATTCCTAATTAACATGTGTCAACAGAACTATAATATATTGATAAACAGTTCACAAACGTTTGTGGAAAATTTTTATTTTAATTAAAGAAAAACAAATATACAAAAATGCATGATTAATTATTTGTCAATGCGTTTATGTGAATATTTAGAGAAATAAATATGTAGAAAAACATATTAAAAAATAATTTAAAAACAATGAAATATATTTATCACATTTCAGATCCACTGTACATTATTATGCGCATAGCGAAATATCTGTTCTCATATAAGTACACAACACTTTACACACTTGCGTTCTTCCTTCGGTAAGGGACACTTATTGGCTGTACCAACTATTTCTTTAACTAGGTCCTCAATACCATCCTCCGATAACGAGGAACATTCTACGTAAAGTTCGGCATTTGTTCTAATGGCAACGTCTGTAGCTAATCCGGGTGACACTTTTGTATTTGAAACCACCTGTGAATAGAAAGCATATATTTTGTGATCTTCCAGATTCGGCCTAGAATGAACTACAATTCAGTCTATATTTTGAAGAAAGTGGAGATGCAGCTGAAATGTCGCTTAACACTGTGTACACTTTAAACTGTCAATCTGGTATTACATTAGCTGCGGAACCGTAGCTCTTTATGGTCCTTTTTTTCACGGACCATAGGGCTACGTATTTCACCCTATCAAAAATTTGCGAAACTGCGACCTTGATTTTGTCGCACCTTTCAACAGTGATTTTGACAACAAAACGCTTTGTGAGAGCGGAGTCATGTTGATAATTCATTTCGTTATATATTTATCTATCGCTTTCCATATTTACTTACTCATTATTGTTCATTTCTAACTCATTATCATAACAAATGTCTCCAGATTAACAGATCCCACCCACTTCGTGTCGCCATCTTGTCTTTGTGGTATTCTCGCTTTGAGGTCACGTGACTTGAGAGATCAAGTCGGATAACTCTAACCGCAAAACACGTGTTTGGTTTGTTTACGTTTTACCGGATATTTTGCACGGCGATTTTTTTTTTTATGGAATAAAATATTTAGTCAACCTAGAGTGAAATGTTTTACAAATTTATATTGCACAATGGATCCAAGTCAAGGGAACTCGTTTTCTGAATCAAAACTAAAAGATAGTTTTGGCTTTGGCTGAAAAGAAGAGCAATCTTAAATTAATATCGCAAATATTACATGGGAAGAACTCTCTAGGGATTTTTCCAACTGGATTTGGAAAAGTGTGTGTTTTTATTTGTTGCCTTTTGCTTTTTAATGAGATCAAAGGAGACGGACATATTTGCTTAGTGATTTCCCCTGTAAAATCACTGATGATAGATCAGATAGCAAAAGCTAATTTTTACAACATCCAAGCTGCAGGTATCATGAGCAAAGAAGAGATGGATATCAACACAATAACAGGTTAACTATTTTATATTATAGTTTATTACACATAAATTCATTTGTAATTATATTTCATAAGGAATATTACAACCACACATTAAGTAAAAATTATATATGCACTTGCTTATTAGGAAACATATAATTCAAAGAGGTAAACAAAATAACCTTAAAATCAATATTGGTTTCACTTTTGAACGAAATAAATGCTTGTCAACCAATATCAAAAAATAATACTTAAATAAAATTTAATCATTGATAAAGTTAACAAGGTCTAAAACATTGTAATTAAAGATGTACAGAACATATAAAATAAGAGATGTACAAATTCAAACATTTCTTTATATATCTAAAATGATCTAATGTGCAAAAATAGAAATACCCAGATTAATGTTTATACACTTTGTGCATTTCTACAACTTATGTATCTTCATAAGCTTGTCTACAATTTCGGAAATGGAATACCTTGATTATAAGAGTGAGAGGGGGATGAACCCGATGATTGAATTGTCATGGTTGATTATAAGAGTGTGAGGGGGATGAACCCGATGATTGAATTGTCATGGTTGATTATAAGAGTGTGAGGGGGATGCACCCGGTGATTGAATTGTCATGGTTGATAGAAACGTTGCAGAAAAATGGAAAAGAATCTCCTAAATAAATTTTGTATGTTAGGTAAGGTGTTAGTTATATCAATGACAAATTGAAAGGATATGTAATAATGTACATGAAACAAAATGAGAATCAAAACATTAAAAACCTCGCAAAAAACAATGCTTTTATTGCTGTTCTTTATCTTGATGCCACTCTATTGTCCGTAACGGTCAGCATCTTAAGATGACCCTTAGCTCTTACTTCAGCAGTATTCTTTGCTAGATGCTGATCAATGCCTGACATCCATGTATCTATACACTACAATGTTTTATTTTGTCCTGATATTTAGCTCCTGAAAGGGGATGATATGCTCAAATAATAGAAGAATACCTATTAAAAATCTCATACAACTATTGTAATCACTATAATGGATCAATACTACATGATTGAGTTATTACAAACTGTCGCAAACTAAATAATTAACAAGTTTACTTAAAAATGATGTGAAACCAATTCAATAATTTGGAAATCTATATTAAATTTTGCAATTCTCATAGAATTATCAAATCAATATATTATATCAGAAGCCTGAAGAGTGTCATTTTTGCTTTACAGGAGTGTAAGCTTGTTAGGGAAATTGCACATAGACATATTAGGTGAATTACAAGAGGTTGCTTACTTTCACAGGGAGAAAATTTTGAAAATAGACTTATTGGAACATGCCGGTCTTTGCAGTAAAGATCAGAAAACAATTATTCAGAACTTTGTAAAGGAGGAGTCTACCATCAGACTCATTATTTGTACTGTTGCCTTTGGCTTAGGTGTAAATATACCCGATGTCAGGTTTGTAGTTCATTGGGGTGCATGTGATTCAGCACTACAGTACTGGCAAGAGGTTGGTAGGGCAGGTAGAGATGGTAATAAGGCAATGTATGTATGCCACCAAATCTTCAATCATTCATATCAATGATGATATGAAAAATATATGTAATGGTGTAAAAAATGGGACTATCTCATGCTTCAGAAAAGCTATCTTGAATTACATGATTCCTGGTAGTAGCAACAGCAACATTAAACAGCCATGTACACTTAAATGTGATCCATGTGAGTTCGCTCAATGTTTCTGTTGTAGTATTTGCATGGCGACATGTCCACGTAATAACAAATAAAGTAACTATGTTACATGCTATCTCTCAACTAAATACTATCTTCGGGTAGTTGTTATGTCTAAACTGAGTATCCATCGCTTAAAGATGAAATTTGAATTTAGAATGTTATCAAAATAATCTGATATGGTTTTTAGTTGATAAATTAGATAAAATAACCGATCTCTTCTTAACTAATATGAGTAATTTTGAACTGTTATGGAAATTTCCTATTTTATTAAAGGGGGAATCATTTGTAAAGAAATTATGGGGGTCACATTTTCTGCAATATTTAAAAAAAAAGTATGTGAACCCTTTTTCTTCTTTCCACAGGATTTTTCTTAAAATCTGTTGTTATATTCATATCAAGAGATAAATTTTTGTTCTCAAAATATAACCTATATAAAAAGGTCAAATTAAGGCTATTTCAAAAGCCTTCTACTGCAGTTAACCTACTGTTTTTATGTGATGTATCTTAAAGTGCATGTGTAGGTATCAAACTTTCAAAGAAATGTGAAGTATTTCTATCAATTTGTTTTTAGACCCACCAACTACCTAAGTCATGATACAAAAGTCACATTATTTTTCACATAGATATCTTTCATTGTCCAGTTGTATTGAATACTTAGTTAATCTTTTTTGCAATTCAGCTGGCTTCTTGAGACATATATTGTTCATAAGATTTTCTAAACCTTTAAACTTTCGACCTCTCATTTTTTTAAATAAGTTATCTTTCAAATATGTATGAAGAAATTTTGACATGTTGCCCTTATCAGAAACGGTTGGTGATTTTGAGGATGAAATGTGTCTGTCAATAATATTATGCTGAAGCACTTCCTCTACACTTTTCCCGAGACTTCCAGTAATTCTACTGCAACGTGCCATCTGACTATCATAGTACTGACCATGTGAGTTCCTTAGATTAGCTGAAAATAAAGTGATTAGAAAATTAAGAAAAGTCCATTCCATGTTATTCATGTAGCTCATACATAATAAAGTAGAAATATGTTCCGAATTCCAGTTGTTTAAAATAGTGATAGTACAATATGTTTAAAATCAATTTGAGATAAATTGATCAGACATCAGTGATTATTTCATTAAAATTCCAATTTTGTCTACTATCAATATGACACCACAGTATTTATTTAAAAAATGTGGAAAGATTATCATGCATGCTTTCAGATTTTTAAAGATAATTGTGGTTTACTGTTTAACTGTTACATTAAAAAAGTTGTTCTAACATTTATGATGTAATCACTGGCATAATTTTAGCATGTCCTTAAGTAATGCATGGAAGCGAAGTAGGCTTGCTCCTTATGAAGCCAATGGAAAAAATAACATAAATTAGAGTTATAATTGACTACAGGAAAATAACACACACAAAGGGTTTGTTAGCAAACAAACCAACCCCTAAAGCACAAGGCTGTCGTAATGGCCAGTGTAATAAGTTTAATCTTGAATTCAAAAACTGAAAATTGATACCTGATTTCGACTTTAAATGACTGCAATTTACAACCCTGGAACTCTTTCACCTCCCAGCCTTTCTGGGAGATAATATAATGTGATAATGTCATCTACTAGCATTTAAATATGGTATTATGAAAAACAAAGTAGTATTGTTTTTTTAAACTTATTTTTGAACTCATTATTCTGGAATTCATTTACTAGGTCTAGAGCTAAGTTGCCCCCTGGTAATGCTGTGAGATTTGCTGTGCTATTCCAAATCATTTCCTCTCGAAGTCGTGCAGGAAGCCAACCATTCACAGCTCAATAATTAAATATGTTAATTGTTGTGTAAAGAATTACAACAATATTTTATATCTGAAGGATTTTCCAATTGAAAAAAGAATTGACATCAATTTGGAAATTTTCTTTCTGTGTTTGTGTCACTAGCATGTATGGGCAAATTCAATTATTTTAAGATGGACTGCTTTATTTGCAAAATAAAAAGATTTATTTGTTATTTTAAACCCCAATCTATAACATTTGCAGGAAATCTAAGGCAACACTGAATACTTTGTATTTATTTGGGGGTTTTTTTTGCTTTAAATAGTAAATATTGCTAAACTTTTTTTTCTCTTTTTATATTCTGGAACAAGTATTGGATACTGCACATTATTTTTTCTTAAAATGTTAATCATTTATCTATAAGTTAATAAATTTTGTTGACTGAAATAAATAAACAAATCTATGTAGATATTATGTATTGTATGTTATACCTGGTAAAATTATATGGCCAAGTATCAAGTACTTGTTATGGTTGTTGTTGAAAACGTCAATCATGCTTATTCTCCAGATTGATATCATTGCTGGACCATCATTTTCCCTCTCTGCATCTTTGTCAGCCATAAGTTTTAATCAAGTGAAAAGAAGTGCACAACTGTGCTGAAATACTGTGCTGTGCTGTGCTCGTATGTGGTCTTCATTAGGAATGGCTGGTTCAGTTACTGAAGAGAGAAAATTTACTATTTAGTTTATATGAATTAATTATTACTATTAATGGACACTACATAGATCTGAATGAGCAAATTGTGCAAGCATATCACAAAAACAACAAGGACCATCTGTAAAGGCTACGGTTCAAAACTGCTGTGTTTATTCATATCCACTTTTTTTTGCTGAAGTCTTTAAGTCTCTTCTTTTGATAAAGTATTGGTTATAAAACCAAAGAATTTTATAGAAGAAATCATGTCAAACTCCATTGTGTTTGTGTCTTCATACTCTGTACCTTGTTAAAGTCTTAATTATCCTTTTGACAAACACTGTTATTTAGCTAATGATTCTTATATTCTAGTCATTTTAAAAATGACATGCATACCTGCTTCATGTTGACCCTCTCCATCGAATGACAAGTCTAATAATGGCCTTTCTTCTCTCATTATCTTCCTCGTACGCAAATGTGTCATCACACTCAGTGTATTCGGTGGTTTTGTCCAAATCCCCAAAAAATGCATTCTTGACATCAGGCCAAATAATGCTTATTATTTTAGCACTAACAGACAAGGTCTTCTGGTCATTCCGTGAGGGAGCTTATTCCCAATATTGTACATGCAAGGAGACATACATATTCCTCTGTAACTTAAATCCACAAGTCAACACAGCTGTTAACACAATCATTGACATTCTTTTTGACGTTTCGGTCTTCAAATTTGTTCCGTATTTGAAATAGACTTCCTTTGTCTGCTGCTGCCTTGGTGCAGTAAAATTTATTCATGGCATCCTGTCAATAAAATTGGTACATTTAGCTAAATTATAAAGCTTATAATACATGTAATGTTGAAGATTACTGAAATGTACAGGGAAGTATGGGGTAAATGTAGATGAGACCAAACCCTAACAGAAATCACCATATTATAAAGAGGTAGTTTTGCAGCAGTTTAACAATGAGTTCAAACCCACACTGCAGGACGTGCTATTGCTACTGAAATATAATATTGTAACATCAATATTATACAATTACTGCACGTCATTGAGTGCGATATGATGTGTTATGGAGCGGTCAATATTGCTTTACAGTGCTCCATAACACATCATATTGCACAAAATGAAGTGCTGTAATTGTTTTATTACATTTAACATTCCCAGGTTTTTTTTGTGTACCTGGATCATTTTTTAGGGATTGTTTGTTTGGTTTTTTTCAAATTCAAAAACACATGAGCTGATCCATTTAATATCATAGATACTTGTACTAATTCAGTGTGTGCAAATTTATATTACTAATTCGATGTGTGTAAATTTATATTGCTAATTCGATGTGTATAAATTTGCTTGCGTGTGTAAAACTTGTGTGCCACTTTCTGTTTGTGTTTGTGTGACGTCATTGTAACGGACGTAGAAAACGTTTGGCTAGTACATTTTAAAATTTTGCTGGGATTTCGCCCACCGCTAAATAGATCGTTCAATATGAAATCCTGCCGTGCAATATGACGATTTATCACAAAAAAATGAATTATATGGTTTTATAATACTGTATAAAACCATAAATGTAATAAAATGAATTATGGCCATTTAGACAATTTGTATGATAATTCATGAATCAGCATGAGGTGTAACAAAAGTAGCCAGGGATCCATAAAGTTAGTAATGACAGTCTATGTAAAGACATAGGCTAATCAAATGAACCATACCTGTAAAATAATGTTTCTTTTATGAAATCCTTGTGGTTTAGGTATTAAGCCTAAAAGTTTGTCAAATGTGTCGTCGCTGCCTGTAAAAGATATTACCTAAATTGTAATTTATAACATATTGTAATGTTTCGCTTTTGAAAGATAATTAAGGTAATCCAATTGATAAAGGGCCCGGGTGGCTCAATGAGTTGGGTAGTTGGATTACCTAACAACTCATACAAGACTATCACCAATACGGCGTGGGTTCGCCCCCTGCTTTGTAAATTACCAGAAAGGGTGCACTCGATTCGCAGCCGCATGTGATTTTATACTAGTTGCTTGCCCATGATCGGTGGTTCTCTCCGGGTACTCCGGCTTCTTCCACCACTAAAATTGGTCGCCATGAAATAGCTGAAATATTGCTGAAAGTGGCGTTAAAACACCAAAAATCAAATCAAATCAAATCCAATTGATAATTTGTTTCCTCTTGTTTCATTTCTCTTTTGTTTTTGTTTTTCTTAAATATCTTCTCAAAACATTAAGTTGTTTCAAGACACATGCAGTATCATTTCCATGGTTTAATTGTTTGTTGGTTTGTCATTGTATACATGTCAAATCACAGAAAAAGTATTATAACATAGTCACATGATCGTGAAACTTTGCATAAGTGTTATAAATGACAATGCAATATACTGTTTAAATCTTGAGATAAAAAGTATTCTGTCAAAACTTCATTATTTATGCATTAACAGAAGCATGCATTGGTTAATTGGACCCAAAATCCAATACAATTTCTTATAATGTATCAAAATAAATTTCACACGATAAAATAACCAGATGTATTGAGGATTTGATTCATTACCGGCCATGGGCCCGGGTGGGTGAATGAGTTAGGTCTTTGGATCTAACAACTCATACAAGCCTATCACCAATACGGCGTGGGTTCGCGCCCAGCTTTGTAAATTACAAAAAGGGTCAGCACTTGATTCGCAGCCGCAAGTGATGAAGTTCACCAGTTGCTTGCCCAGGGTCGGTGGTTCTCTCCGCCTTCCTCCACCACTAAAACTGGTCGCCATGATATAGCTGAAATATTGCTGAAAGTGGCGTTAAACATCAAAATTCAAATTCATTACCGGCCATAGCAAGTTTAGCATCAATACTCCTTTCTACACTTAGTTGGTCACCGTGGGAAATCAGCTGGTATGGCTCTCCATTTGCTGTAGAAGGTACATACTGGTGTAAATGTTTAAGAATTTCTATAACCCCTTTACATGTTGATGGGTTTTCTTTCACAACACCAATATTCACCTGTGAATAATGAAATTATTTAAAAATATTAGTGTTGCATGTCTTTTGATGCAAAATACATCTTCCAAAGTTAAGTGTTTGGTGTTCATGTTGTTAGAGTAACAATCCATTGATTTTAATAAATATATATCTGTATATAATACAGTCTTAATCAGTTCTTTATAAATTACTCTATTTACAGAATAATTTTTTCTAATGATCCTTGGAGGAAAAATACATTTTGAAATGAAAAAATGATTTAACCCTGACTTTCTCTCTTGCAGCTTTACTGGGACCATCAACGGAGTAGGAAATATTTACCCTTCTAGGGTACCTGAAATCACCTTCAGTTTAAGTTGGGGCTCAAACTTTAAAAGCTTTTGCTTTTTTTGTGTCATCTTGTTCATGTATTTACTTGTTTGCATTTTCTTCAGTTTTGTGGGTTTTTCTGTTATTTCTCTGTTTCTGTCCTGAGCTTGACTTTACCATGTCTACAGATATGGTCATTTTGGAATTGGTGAATTTATTCAAAATATTCTATTTAGGACCATTATGAGCTCACTCTGAACGGTTACTACATGATGACCTATCTCTGAATTTGTTCATTGTTTATCTTCATTTTTATCTATGTGACTTTTTCCTTCAATACTCTATTGCTGAAAGTAGATTATAGATAGAACATTTTCTCTCTACAATATTTTACTTACTATCTCTGATTTCAAAGAGGATTCTTGCACTGTACTGATGTGATATATAGCATTCAACATCTGAGTCAGAAAATGTAGCTAAGTTTTTTTTCAAAATCCTCAGTGATTATTTTCATCCTTTGTCTTAGCAAATCCCAGTCATCATTTGACAGCAAAAATTCCTGTAAAAAGTATTGTTCGCAATATTATATTGACTAACTAGTAATACTATTAAAGGACAATAACTCTGCAAGAAAAGAAATGAAATGTCGGATATGACAAGAGATAATTTTTTTAGTGAAACGTTTCAGCAGTTAATAGCATACAGAATCTCATGAAATGCTTAAAAACAGGTTACCTTCCTTAAAGGCATATTGTAAAGCATGTTTATTTAACTTATAGTGTTGTAACATAATTATTTATCTTAATAATATTTTGTATACAGATGTGAATCCAATTGTATTGTAATTCCCAAACCAAGAGTTGGATTAAATAACTAATTATTATACTTAGATAAATAAACCTTTTTATAATTTTAACATAGATTTTCAACTAATTACCTAGCTCTGCATTTACACTGTTAACTAGGACATTATTTTCAGCTATTGTTGATGACTTCAAAAGTGGAACACTTCCCTGCAGGTCATCATCTCCTGATTCCATAACATTGTGATCATCAGAGGCGGTTGATCCATTATCTTCTGCATTGTCTATATCAGATATATTATCATCTGCAGTTGATATTTCAGAGGTGTCATGGTATATTGTCTGATCATCCTGGTCAAAGTTTCCTAAATCATGCTGTGAATTGCAATAATATAGAGTGTTTATCAGCAATCGGATTACAAATATTTTGAACCAAGCATTATTTTTTGTAGTACAACTTTTGTCCGAAACATAACATGTGAGTAGAATATGATTACACAAATATAATTTAAAATACAAGGCAGTATGCCTGATGGGTGGACTACCTCTCATATTTATTTTTATTCTGTATAAACATACTCAAAAACCATGACAATTTCGTTCATGACTTATCACCGGGTTTGTAACTAGGTTAACACGACGGGTGTCACTAGTGGAGCAGGAACTCCTTAGCCTTCCGGAGCACCTGAGTTCACAACCGGTTTTTAGTAGGGATCATGTTACTCGATCTTTAGTTTTATATGTATGTTTTGTAAATCAGTGTTTGTCCTTTTTCTTTTGGTCATTGTGTTGTATATTCTTCTTCGATATATGGATTCTGATTACCCCTTTGGTATCTTTGATATACAGATTCTGATTACCCCTTTGGTATCTTTGATATACAGATTCTGATTACCCCTTTGGTATCTTTGATATACAGATTCTGATTACCCCTTTGATATCTTTGATATACAGATTCTGATTACCCCTTTGGTATCTTTGATATACAGATTCTGATTACCCCTTTGGTATCTTTGATATACAGATTCTGATTACCCCTTTGGTATCTTTGATATACAGATTCTGATTACCCCTTTGATATCTTTGATATACAGATTCTGATTACCCCTTTGGTATCTTTGATATACAGATTCTGATTACCCCTTTGGTATCTTTGATATACAGATTCTGATTACCCCTTTGATATCTTAGATATACAGATTCTGATTACCCCTTTGGTATCTTTGATATACAGATTCTGATTACCCCTTTGATATCTTAGATATACAGATTCTGATTACCCCTTTGATATCTTAGATATACAGATTCTGATTACCCCTTTGGTATCTTTGATATACAGATTCTGATTACCCCTTTGATATCTTAGATATACAGATTCTGATTACCCCTTTGATATCTTAGATATACAGATTCTGATTACCCCTTTGATATCTTAGATATACAGATTCTGATTACCCCTTTGGTATCTTTGATATACAGATTCTGATTACCCCTTTGATATCTTAGATATACAGATTCTGATTACCCCTTTGGTATCTTAGATATACAGATTCTGATTACCCCTTTGATATCTTAGATATACAGATTCTGATTACCCCTTTGATATCTTAGATATACAGATTCTGATTACCCCTTTGGTATCTTTGATATACAGATTCTGATTACCCCTTTGATATCTTAGATATACAGATTCTGATTACCCCTTTGATATCTTAGATATACAGATTCTGATTACCCCTTTGATATCTTAGATATACAGATTCTGATTACCCCTTTGATATCTTAGATATACAGATTCTGATTACCCCTTTGGTATCTTTGATATACAGATTCTGATTACCCCTTTGATATCTTAGATATACAGATTCTGATTACCCCTTTGATATCTTAGATATACAGATTCTGATTACCCCTTTGATATCTTAGATATACAGATTCTGATTACCCCTTTGGTATCTTTGATATACAGATTCTGATTACCCCTTTGATATCTTAGATATACAGATTCTGATTACCCCTTTGATATCTTAGATATACAGATTTTGATTACCCCTTTGGTATCTTTGATATACAGATTCTGATTACCCCTTTGATATCTTAGATATACAGATTCTGATTACCCCTTTGATATCTTAGATATACAGATTCTGATTACCCCTTTGATATCTTAGATATACAGATTCTGATTACCCCTTTGATATCTTAGATATACAGATTCTGATTACCCCTTTGATATCTTAGATATACGGATTCTGATTACCCCTTTGGTATCTTCAAACTCTTCTTCAACATATTATAAACCCTGTATAAATCCAACCATATATAATTGTGATGATTTTAATTTTTTACCTGTATGTTATTTTTCCATCTTTTGATATCAAGGTCAAAATCTTGGCATATTCTGTCAATTACTGCCCTGGTGGAGGTGACAGTCCAAGCTTGTTAAGCCATTTAAAAAGCTGCAAATATGAGACAATTAAATTTCATATCATAATTCACATTGCTTGAGGCACATGTCAACAAATTATGTCTCTTTGGCGGAACTAACTAAACATTTAAAGTATGATAACATGAATAGGAATTACCGGAGAGGTCGTATTGGAGTAAATGGTGACAAGACAACAACCTGAAATAAACAAAGACAAAAATTCAAAAAGAAACACTATATAGCCTCCAATAATGAGCCAAAACCCACACTCCAAAGTGGGCTCTTTGACAAATAGAATATTGAGAATAAATTTGACAAGCACCACAAATATTTCGACACAACACCATATTTTCCTCTTAAAAAAACCAACATGGGTATACAAATGTTTTTCATCTTCCCTTCCCCTTCAAGACAAAACAAGAGGATATTGATTAAATGTATATATAAGACAAAAGTATGCCAATAGGGGAAACAGCACATTAGCTGTTCTTCATCTTGAAGTAACTATATTACGAGATCTTCAATAAAAAGAGACAAAAATACTGTAATTTGTTAACTTCTATAATGGATATATTGTCATTGTTTGTGCTGATTTATATCATATTTTCAATATGAATCTTTTATCCTTGATCAATATGTTTAGATGTATCTAATAATTAAGTACATTTTGTGGTAGAGCATACTTGACAAAAGTAACCCATATGCTGGGACCAGTGGGCCAGGTTTGTGGTCACTAAAATATAAGAAAAACAATTAATATATTATACAGGACAATTCTAATCTTTTGTAGAGGTCATAGAATGCATCGAGGACTGAAATGACAAAAAGCTTATTATAAGTTAGTTATGCAGGTCAGTTTCAACTCATCTTACACAATTTAGAAATATGTTTTGATATAATGATGTTTGTATCAAGCTCAATTAGTATTTTATGGAAAAAAATAATCAAAACAACATATTAAGATATCTTAAGAAGGACCTGTATCTTAAAAGTACACATATATAACTTTACAACCTGCATTTTTTATATGTATATAGATAGAAATTAAGGAAGATATGGGGGAAAACGTCGATAACACCTTAATAACAATACAGATAACAGCAAATGAAAATAAGACAGCAACAGCCACTGGTAAATGTTATATAGATGCCTCTGTAAATCTAAATATTTAGAATCAATCGTGGCATCAAATCGTATCATATTGAGTTGCTTTTTTTAGCATATTTTGTGTATATTTGCACTGTATAAATTCTCTCCTGGGGAAATGTTTTACCATAATATGAAATATAACTTGATATAAAATGGTTATAAATTCATCTCTAAAATCTTGCTGCTTTAATAGCTTATATATGTCTCTCACTTTCAGGTATAAACATATAATTAGTTTGAGTCTTCTCTTATGATATTGATGGTTCTCCTGTTCAGACCAATTACTTTCAATTATTGTTTGTATAATGGCCAAAAAATTATTTTGTGAGTTTTCACAAAGTACATTTTGTTTATAATAACTTAGTTGTAATTGTGAAAGTTGACAATGTGACTGACATGAATTTTGAAGAGAAAATGTATGGTCTTCACTTGACTGTTATTACTTCTCATATTTAATCATTTCAATCATTCAAAAGAACTTCTTTGTTACACCTTTTTTGCTTTGTTGTGTAATATAATTAGCTAAATTGTTTAAAGGGATACATTTAGGTTGTAAAGCATGAACTCAATTGGCTGTTTGTTAAGCAATTATATTGCCAGAAACTAACTAATTTATAGTCTATGTCAGAATCAGAAGGGAGTATAACCAGCTTATGAAAAGCTGTATGTATAATGAAATTAGGTAAAGCACTGGTTTCTTCACATTGTCAACTTGTATCTTTAAAGGGATTATTTCCCCTCTATTATTGGTTAAAAAAGTGAAAAAGTGAAAATGTCTTACAAATCCAGGTTAGAGAATGCCTTCCTTGGTGCAAGTGCTGACTTTTCTGCTGTTGATAATACTGGAAGCTGCAATTCAATAGTTGTTAGCGTTTTTCCCCAATTAAATTCGTTGATTGACTGTTGAGACATTTTTTCTGATAAGGGAATCGAGTGTTGTTTAAGAACTTTTATCTCCTGTTGTACAGTTTGTCCAACAAGTTTAACAAAAGCTGTTTTTGCAGCTTTACTACTTTTTAATAAAATCCTGAAGGCAGTATAGTATTTGGCATCTTTGATATAATTTGTAGCCTTGTTAATGAAACTTTTAGAACTATTGAAATTCAAGGTAGAAGTAGTCTGTCTCTTTTTTACTGGCGAGCAGAATACAGGTGTGTACGAACCAGTGCTTCCATTTCTAGTGGGTGTTGATGTGGCATATCGGTAACTTCTTTTACCCAAATAAGATGTTTTACTCTTAGCTGATTTAAAGTCTTTCAGAGCAGATTTATAGTTTTGAGCTTTCACACAGGACGGTGCTCATGGGTCACAAATATAAAAATGTTTCCCTGGAGTAACAGGCTCTTCTAATGTAGATTCCAAAATGGACCGATAGGAATTAGGCAAATTAGAATCAATCGACTTCCTTTTAAAACCTTTGTTTTTCTTTTAAAAAACTTTATCACAATTAATACAATGCTCCTTCATTATAATTTAGTTGTTTCAGTATATCTAGTAAATCTGTGAGGAATTTCACTTGGATACGTCTCTATTTCATATAGTAAGGTTCAAGAATGGGAACATGTAAGTGACAGGGTTAAAAAGTGTGTGTGGGTGAGGGGGGGGGGGGGGGGGGGGTGGAAAGAGTACATGAAAAACTTGAAAATATTGAATGAGAGTTCACCTCAATTGGAGTAATTAAAGTAGAAAATAACATTTCTGGTTAATATTTGTAAAAAAAATTCACTCTGGGTTGACTAAATATACACAAAGAAAAAGGTTAAGCACCCCCTGATATACTACAACATAATAGGTTACACTAAGTTTAGATTCTAATATTTATATTGATTATAGCAAGAACAATGTTCCATTAAAAAGATGTGCTCTCACAGGTGTGACCATTATGTCTAATATCGAATAGTCATGCACGTGAACCATGCCTCTTACGCATTACTCAAAATTCAGTATGATCACGGTTCGAATTTGGGTATTTAAGTCCGGTGTTTTAAAAAATGTATTCATTCTCAGTAAGCATGGTACGAAGGCGAATATCAGAAGCACAAAGATGGCAAATAATCGGCATGCATACAACAGGGATGTCCTTCAAAGCTATTGGACGTCAGATGGGCTACCACTATACTGTAGTCAGCCGACTGGTGAGAAAACACACACAAACCAAAAAGTGAAAGACTTGCCAATATCCGGCAGACCACGGGTAACATCTGATCGTGACGACAGAGCATTGCAGCGTTTGGTTAGACGGATGCCATTCGAAACCAGTCCCGTACTCAAACAACACTGGCTGCCCAATAGACGTCTGTCAACAAGAACAGTTAGAAACCGTCTGAAATCAGCGGGACTTAAGTCAAGGAGAGTCATTAAACGTCGACTGTTGGTAGACCGACATCGACGATCACGTTTGGAATGGTGTTTACCACGATGTGGTTGGAATTTAAGGATATGGCGCAAGATCCATTGGTGAGACGAAAGCCGGTTTCTGCTTCATGTTACCGACGGTCGGATGAGGGTTTGGAGACACAAAAATACAGCCTATACCCCAAGGAACATCCAGCCAACTCCCTTACGGCGGAGGCTCAGTAATGGTTTGGGGATGTATCTCTCATGACTGCAAATTGGATTTTGTCACCATACAAGGCAACCTAACTGGTGATCAGTACATCAGAGACGTCTTACAACCAGTTGTTATCCCCTATTTCAACAACCACCCATTAGCTACAAGGCCTGTGTATATGGATGACAACACCAGGCCTCGTCGTTCAAGAGCAGTAACCGCCTACCTCCAAAGCGAAGCCGTAACTTCTGTTCCTTGGCCAGCCATGAGCCCGGATTTGAATCCCATAGAGCATATTTGGGACATGTTAGGCCGTCGTATACAGGCTCGGGAACCTCCTGTGCAAAGCATTCGTCAGTTGGAAGCAGCATTGCATCGGGAATGGCAGCGGCTATCACAACAGGACATCCGACGTCTAATTGGAGGGGTGAGACGCAGGGTTGAGGCCGTCATACAAGCACGTGAGGGTTACACCCAGTACTGAACTTTGAACAATAGATGTCGTCAAGTGATTCATAAGTGACGTTTTGAAAGTGAAATGACAACCTTATCGTGCTTTTTGAACTGTGAAAGTCAATACTTAAAATGGACATGTCTTACTGCAAAAACTGACCTTGTGATATTGTGATTAAATATTCATTAAATTAACATTTTTCTTGATTTTTTTGTGGTTTCTTACAGCCAATGTAATGTCCTAACAGGTCACCATTGCGTTCTTGAGATTATCTGGTCAGTAATCTCGTGATACTTGTATCATTTGTCATTTAAAAAAAACATGGGGGTGCTTAACTTTTTTCTTTGCGTATATTTTATTTCATAAAAAAAATCGGCGTGCAAAATATCCGGTAAAACGTAAACAAACCGAACACGTGTTTTGCGGTTAGAATTATCCGACTTGATCTCTTAAAAGTCACGTGACCTCAAAGCGAGAATACCACAAAGACAAGATGGCGACTAACCCGAATAATCCAGTCGTTATATTACTCTCCCGCTAATCCAGCGATAGTGGCGATAGAGGGCGCAGTATTATTCGAGTTAGATGGCGACACGAAGTGGGCGGGATCTGTTAATCTGGTAACCTGAATAATTCAGTCGTTATATTACGCTCCCGCTGGTCGCTACATTAGAGGGCGCTGAATTATTCGAGTTATTAATCTGGAGACATTTGTTATGATAATGAGTTAGAAATGAATAATAATGAGTAAGTACATATGGAAAGCGATAGATAAATATATAACGAAACGAATTATCAACATGACTCCGCTCTCACAAAGCGTTTTGTTGTCAAAATCACTGTTGAAAGGTGCGACAAAATCAAGGTCGCAGTTTCGCAAATTTTTGATAGGGTGAAATCCGTAGCCCTATGGTGCGCGAAAAAAAAAGGACCATAAAGAGCTACGGTTCCGCAGCTAGTATTACATAAATAATCCATGACAAGTTGACAACCATCAATTTGCTGGATATTTAATATCCGAACACATCATACTCGTAGAATTTATCCTTATATTGATGTCTTACACCATGCGAACATTTCTTTCATCTACATGTATATCATAAAGAGGTGTTTTATTTAACCTGTCATGTATTGAAAGAAAGGATATGGATGTAAACGAAGACGAGACTATCCAATCTTACACATAGACACAAATTAAAGTAGAGAAACGGCGCTTTAATTGATGTTCTACATTTCATAGTCACAGTAGTGTTCTCTACAAGGAGCATAATTCATACCCTAAAATGAGAGTGAAACGACCCCCAGCATGCAGTTGAGTGGTACTCTTTAGTCGCCACGTATCTTGGTATCTGTATTGTTTTGATGTTATTTCCCATATGTAGGGTTATCAACATGAAAACAAAACACGGGTGAAGCAATCTTACAAATACCGTCATCATTGTGGACGACATCACATTACGAGGTTACAAATACAGACAAAAAACATCAAGCTTAATTGTCACGATTCGCGAGGTTACATTACCTGAATATCTGGAGTTTGAAATCTTTTATCAATCTGTGTACCAACTAAGATAAATGGTGTTGTGGGTTGATGCATGTGTATCTCGGGCACCCATCGTTCCTCAACATGTTCTAAACTATGTTCATTTTGGACGGAAAAGCACACAAGGAACAAATCACATTTCGAATAAGACATAACTCGTACTTTACTGGAACTTGGATCATCCTGCATGAATAAATATAATATAATACAAACAAGTTGTACACAATGCATGTACCTGGTGCAGGGCCGGATTATGATCCTTTGGACACCTAGGCTAATGAAAATATGGGGCCCCCACAAACAGGGGCCACTTTTTTTTAAATTGGGGTTTCAGACTACCGGGCCTTCTTATTTAAAGTTGAAAAGTTAAATTAATTATTCAGCGATGCAAAATATTAAAATATTATACTAATTTTTTACAAATTATATTTGAAAATCTTTTAGCAGGGTCCCTCAAGGCTGCAGCCTATAGTGTAATCCGGCCCTGACCTTATGTTTTTATTTTGAATTAAGTATTCTAGGCACATGTATTGATAAATGCATGAGTTTGCATTTTTGCAATTATATTGTGGTGAGAGAAAAGAAAATGATTACTGTGAATTGCAAATATTACTATATACTATTTCTGTGTAGACTAGACCAGTACGTTCATATGGAGTTTGATAGTCCAGAGCCCACTGTATGCCTCTATACCAAAACATATTTACACTCAATAGTCCTTGATCTGTCACTTCAAAGCTACTAGTTTAGCGATATTTATTATTTTTCATTTGGCCATTGCATTGTCGTTAATTATCGGCTTCTGAATACCCCTATGGTATCTTCAAACTTTTCTTATCAAAGAATATTAATTAAAAAAAAAATAAATAAAGAGCACACATGTAACATTTTATTTTTTCCTCCACAATATTCTTTCCGGCGGAATATTTTTAATATACAATATTATCCTTGGACAATATTTCAATATTAAATTTCTTCCAATGCTATTATATATTTTCCGGATGAGGTGGAAGAAATTTAATATTAAAATATATCCGTGGATAACATTGCATATTATATTTCATCCTGAAAAAATATTATAGAGGAAATAATCTGATTTTATATGTTACTAATTGTTTCAATTAATTAATTTACATTGCTGCACATAAATATGTACTTAATACTAGTGTAATATTTCTTTATTACTGCAGTATTTTTTAAGTAAATATATAAATCATTACAATTACAATGTTTTAATAATATTCATAAGATTTTCTCTTGTTACTTTTCCTCAGCCGCTTTGGTTTAGGAGTACACAAAATTTAATTTTCACTCTCCGTTTCATTATCTTCTTCACCAATATACTGTGGTGATACTTGTAAATCAAACATTACTAGTTTCTGCATTCTATGGATACTTTTGGTCTTGTATATATGTAACAATATCATTGTATTCTTCTTCTTCCATTATTTAATAACTACTGTTACCGATGAATCAAATTTTTAATATATTTAGACTTACATGACTCTTGATTTTATAATGGGTTTTTATACTACTCAATCTGTCATTTAAATTGACATGGTTCTGGCTATAATATATTTTCCGTATATACATATTTACCTGTAAATTGTATTTATAAAATAGTTTCCGGATGGGTCGGGTGATTTGTTAATCAGCGTCGGAAATAATATTACATACCTTAGTATAAAATATTATCCGGATTAGCTCATTTGATGGATCGGGTGATTTATCTATGAGTGTAGGTATTAATATTACAGATGCGTCTCGTGATTAAATAATCAGCGTCGGACATAATATAACACACAGACCTTAGTATAATTTATTATCCGGATACTTTTTTATAGCAATGGAAAGTATTTTATTATAAAATATTTACCGTGACATAAAATTTAATATTAAATTCTTTCCACCGGATACAATTTCAACCGGAAAACAGTATGCCTTACACACACGCGTACCATGAAACGTTTACTTGATATTGTGTTCACCTCAAACGTAAGTAAAACGACGATGGATAGGGTCTGGACATGTATGGTTGCAACGGTACACTAACAACCATTTCTAGGAAGTTAGGCTAATTATGAGTGGTAGCAAGTGTTCTTCTATGTGCTACTAGTTTAACATTCACAACCACGAAACACTCGTATATGTATTGTTCTTCGGATGAGATGTATATTCGGTGCAGCGAATAACTTTATGTTGGTTCTCATCCTCATTGTATGCACCCGTTTGCTTTTCATATTTCAACCACTGCACCAATTAAACCAAATTTCTCAGTCACAATGCTACTTTGGTGGTCCTTAGCATTGTGATTTTTTGTGTGCGTAAATTGAACATATTCGATAAAGGTCAATACTGCAATATGACTTGCTGAGATTCCAAAAAACCTCTTCCCTCACATATGTTAATATATTGTTGTGTGGTATGACTGTCCTTAAATCACCCTACAATGTGTGTTTCGCTTGACGATCGGAAATTTAGAATGGAAATCAAAGGACGTTTAACATACTAGTATGATTCAATGAGAAAATATATATAAAGCTTTATCTGAGAAACCAAATCGTTCATGAATAATAATTGAATTGCCGCAGGATATATTCCCACGGGAAAATGTTTTTAAAAGTTTTGTTCTCTGAAATCTCTAAACATTTGAATTGAAACTTGTTCATAAGGTTCCTTTGATGGTTCTCTACCAAGTGCACATACTGTATACCCACTATCGTGCATTTAATTCAACATAGAACAACATGGGAAATGTACCAAAAGATTCTTCAGATTTTATTAAACCCATAATTGTCGTGAATTATCATTGGTTATTTAATAAACAAAACTGTTACGCCTTTTTCTCTATTGTGAAACCATATGGTCAAAATGCGTAATAAAAAAAACAAAATATACCGCACTTTCGTAACAATTCAAAAGTCAAATATCAAAATCGTTAGACTTAAATACATGACCGCTCACTTTCCTGGCTTGGTACAGGCACTTCAATAAAATGTGACGAAGTAAAACTACTTGTATGGGCTCAAACCCGATTTTCATGAATAGGTCTATACTAAGTCTTATATGTGTAGTTTTCTTAGGCGTATAATTTGTTCATCCGATAATTAGTTAGGTGTAAATAAGGGTAATAACAAAATTACCGAACAATCTTCCAAAGGGAAAGTCAAAACTTATAAGTATATAAACAGACAAAATCAGTCAACAACCGGAAAACTGGGAAAACCGTAATGACCCTGACTTGGTACAGGCATTTCCAAAGAATGTAACAAAGATCAAAAAAGATGCAACCAAGCCGCATGGCAGAACAATCTTTGAATAATCGTGATCCAAGTTGGCCAAATCAGAAAACTGTATATACTGGATAGTGACTTAGAAGAGCAGTCAAGGCGATATATATACATGTACGACACGTACGTGTCTGCCTTATAGCTAAACAAATGTATGAAAGTTTTATGATACGTGAACGCATGTTAACCTTTCATTGAAACACATTTGTCGAGTAGTCTGTGTTGAAAGCCCATTATTAACATAATTACAAGGATATCCGGGAAAATGTTTTTATTATGAAAACTTACCCTTCCGGAAGTATCGAATAGACTGAGGTGGTATGGTACATTATCAACATTTATTGTTGCTGAAATCATATAATATGAATAGCATGTGTTAAATATTTATCAATAAATATTAATTCCTATTACAATGTAGATATTACTGATATACATTTTTTTGGTTAACAAAAAAAACCCTTGAGTATTCCGACATCATGTACAACCTGACACATTTCTCTGGTCCCTTGGTGTGTCGGATTAGACAGATTCCACTGTACTAACCTTCTGAAGACTATTTTGGATTAAAAGTTTTGTTTCATTCTTAGACATCTCAATAAAGTAAGGAACAGAATTCATCATGTCAAATATTATTGTTTGTTTGTTAATAACCATTGTTATATTGTAGTTTTGATCAAGTTAATGATCTTGTATTTTATGAGTGTTTAATGCCAATGTCATCAATATTTCAGTTTTATCATGGCGGGCAATTTTTTTGTTTGGGAAAACTGGAGAGGAGAAAAACACCGACCTGCCAAAAGTGACCAACAAACGTGATCAAATCGAGCTGTATTGAGTATACCTCGCTATTGGCGGCAACAATACTCAAAATCTTAGTGTCCATTTGAACTGATCATACTGGTATGAGTCAAACTAACTATCATACGAACACAAGAGAGGAGACCATGGAACAAATTAGGATAAAATGAAAGTCGAAAGATTGATAGTGTAAATTACTTTCTTATATACTGGATGTTCAGAACAAACCCATTGTTCATACTCAATAGAAAAGGTAATTAAAATGGCGACATATTATCTAAATATGTTTGTTGTTAACGAGTCTGAGTGAGTAATTTATTTAACGCCAACTCAGCAGTTTTCACCAATATCATGACGAGAACAAGTTGATTTTTAATCAGATGACGAAGGGGTCCGCGTTGTACTAGACCAACACGCTTAGTTGGATTTTTATAGTGCTACTGGCTCACTGAAACAACAGTCCGCGGATAGACATGTCTCACCACTCGGACACATTATCCTGATTCCGATGCAACAAGTCTTGACTTTTACTCCTTAATCCTGTGTGTTTAGCGGAAATCAACAAATACCAATTTTATCATCTTTGGTTTGAACCGATCGGGAACGAACCCACGATCTACCGCACTCGAGGCGAGCACGCTAACCATTACACCACCGTTGTGGTTGTTATCTGTAGTTGGTAAAATAACCTTACGTGGTACAATGATTAATGGGAGTTTGTAATGTAGTAAAACATCTTTAATATAAATATAAAAAAACACATTTCCTTAAAAAGAGAACAGAAATCAGTTAATGCCTCTTCTCCTTTAGGTAAATACGGATATTAAAATATCTTTTTAACAATTTAAAGATGTCTCTATAAAAAAAAATCATTATCTTTCGTACACAGAAGAAATATACTCCTGATTGATTTTTATTATATTTGTATGCATATTAAACATTATGAAATATATAGAGAATATTATATGGCTCTTTCCGTTTCAACCCGAGACACCAATATCATCCCGAGAGCCTTAGCTCGAGGGTTGATACGGGATGTGATATGGAAAGAGCCATATCATATTATGTTTATCATATGCTTAAACATGAGAAAGTCTTGTTCTGTATTATGAACCTTTAGTCAAGTGATCAATATCATTTTAAGGGGTATGATAAAGGGGCGATGATATCGATATCAGTCACGGCAGACAAATACAGACGTAATGTTCTTTCAGTATATTATATGCAAATTTCCTTTATTTAGTTCTAAGTATATGATATATATAGTTTACGTTATGGTGTTTAACGGCAATATCAACAATATTTCAGTTTTATCATGGTGGTCAGTTTTATTGGTGGAAGTTGAGTATTTGAAAATATTGAGAGGTACATGTGATTTTCGATTTTTAGAAACAACCAACAGCCACTATCAGCTATTGCATAACCAATTGTTTCATGTCGTCTTGTTAATTTCAATGGTCAACTGGAGTTAATATGGAGTAACCCTTTCGCAAAGCAAAAGCACAACACTTGAATCCTTCAAAATGAAAGGTGAAAAGCAGTATCATTTGCAGTAACTTTGTAGCATGCCATTTTTGACTGTATTTTAAATCTCAGATTCATCCCAGAACATCCAATTGAATACCATTTAATAGTAAATATTTGATTTGAGCGCTTACAAATTCACACCATGTATGCCAGTGAAACATGTCTAACATGAACCTAAGAGTCAATTTGTCATAAATCGACAGGTATTCGGATTAGAGAATGTAAATGTGCCAATACTTCGCACATTGTGGCTAAATTCATTGACGGCTTTACCCAAGATTTCGGCTTATCGATAGATCGATTTAGACAGGTTTATATATATAAATAAAAATACCATACCACAATAGTTATCAAACATCGTAGGTATATATTCAGCTCTGAAATCTTGTGAAGTAATCCTTGCTGCTAACGCAGTCTTTCCACATTCACTGTCACCAACCAGAACACATTTTAAACTTAGTTTATCCAACAGTTCATACTTCATGGCGCACATGTTACTCTCTCTTTATCACAACATTTGTCGATATATGCGTCAAAGTTATGTTATGATAAAGTATATAAAAATGTTAGATAAATGTGAATTGTGTATCGGAAAACAGGAAAGAAATGAAAATCCACATGTAGTGAAAATCAATGAATTAATAATATAAATATATATATTTATTTATAGCTACACATAAGCGATGAAACGGATTTCCTATCTTAACATTGTTTGTAAATGTACAACTCGAGTACATTCGATGAAAAATAAATGTTTAGATATTTTGGAAGGACCACTTAGTAGTCATCTATTGAATTACCAAGAAAAAAATCACAATTAAACGAACAGTTGATAAAATCAAAGGTCTTGGTTAGGTTTATGGCGTTTAAAGCCACTTTCAACAATATTTCAGTTACTATCGTGGCTATTGGTGAGAATACCACCGACCTGCCGCAAATCACTGACAAACTTTATCACATAATGGTGTATCAAGTATATCTCGCCATGATCGGGATTAGAACTCATAACTTTAGTGATGATATGCACCGATTACATAGGTAGTTGTGCATCCATTGTAAAGGTATAATGTGTCCATAATAAATCGTGATTGCATGTTAATAAGATTTTAAAAAGGTAATTCGACGTTAGTCTTGAAATGGATTATTTCGTTTGATTCCTGTATGCAATTTAGCTGAACTTACGTCATGTAGTCCACATTGCAAAAAAGGTAATCAATCTTTGTGAAAAACATTTACAACAAACCACTATTTATATTGGAAGAACAATAAAGGAGGATAAAGTGTAAGTTTTCAACGTAGTGTTTCAACAAAGATGATATGCTATGTATTATATACTAATATATATATATATTACACTTTACGTTTTTATTTTCCTTATTTGTCTTTGTTAGCGCAGCTGGTCACTATTTTCGTATATGGACCGGCCAGGTACCTGCATTATTTTAGATAAAAAGTATAATATAGCAAATAGTTCGTGTCACTTCGGGTCATATGGCAATATATGGACCGGTCCGTCACCAAAAAAATATTATATGGACCTCAGAAGATTCGGTCCATATAATATTTTTTTGGTGACTTACCGGTCCATATACTGCCATATGACCCTCAGTGCCATGAACTATTTCCTATATATATGTGTGTGTGTGTGTGCACAAATATATGCATATTATTCAGGCAAAACATGAAATTGACTATATCTAAACATTCAGTTCTTTGCAATTGTCAATATGTATTCTTCACAGAAACATGTTCCATTAACCTATCTGAAGTGACTTTGCTCAAAAGTAGAGCGTTGTCAATGTTAACAGTAGAACAGCTAAGACTTGTGTGATACACTATATATGTTTTATGATTCTTTCAGCTATGTCAAAAACTACACACATTTCCCGACGTTATTAATAAAGCTAGGAGGCTCACTTCTGACACATTTAAATTTGTAAAATTATTGAAAAATATTATTCATAAAGGCTATGATTTAGCAACTTGGAGCAGGTATTCTTAGATTAAAATATGCTTGTAAACTAATGAGTCAAATTAGCAATTAAATAAGTACATGTATTACTACTTTATCTCAAATGTTTGATTCCATCAAATTGGTGACCTATTTACTCTTGTCTCTTACGAAGATCATTAATTTCCTTATATAATTATTGCTAATTGACATTGGGATCCCATTAACCTGTTTGATCCCGCCACATTTTGTCCCACGCCAGGACATGAACTTCCAGCGTCATATGCTATGGTCTTTTTTGTTCAATGGTTTGATGTGAGCTGTGGTTGTTCGTTTTCTTTCTATATTGATGGAATTGTTCAATTTTCTTTTCACAGCATACACTTGGAGTTTCAAAATTAATTAAAAAAAATGAACGAAATCACCAGGACTCGTCATATTTCTAGGCGATTTCGACTTATTACATTATCCTATTTGTGATCAAGAAGCAGTTATTGTATGAGGGGTTCCAGTTGTGGGTTTTAATTTATTACACGAATTTTGTGGGGACAAACATTTGTAGAATGTATCTAAGGAAAGCATACTATTAATGTCTACACGTACGTATTCCAGCCACATACACTAGATGCATATTTACATAAGAAATTAAACATATAATTCGGTCACAGTGACATAGAAGCACACCTGTCAATACAATCATTTCGTGTGCATTGGACGAATCTTATCTTATATTGAAGTTTGGTTCAGTGATAACACATTATTGTGAAATAATTGCGTTTGCAAAATGTTAAAGATTGTCTTGTTATTCAGCATTGTCTGCACAATATGGGGTAAGTATCACAACTGATGGTTTGTCAGTGCCTAACGGTAAGACGGTGGTTTTCTACGGGTGTTCCGGTTTCCTCCACCAATAAAACTGACCGCCAAGGATATAACTGAAATATTCTTAAAAGTGGCGTTAAACACCATAAATTAACAAAACAATTTTTACCTATCGTAGGGCAAATGTATTTTAATGCTTTCACATCTTTTCGGACAACAAAACATTTGAGGTCATTCAGGTATTATTGTCAAATAATGTTCCGGTGCATGTGTACTAACAGACCAACAATGGGGAGTATGTATTTTTTCTCAAGATTTATGACTTCACTAATGGATCACAAAACTCCTGTAGAAATAAACAGCTTTTGTTCTGTATCCAGATTGTATTCACTCCGAATAGAGGAAGCACCCTAGCCGAGTTATTGAGGTAGTTATTTGTGGTCAGGTTAGAGGGGTTCTCTGTTTACTCCGGTTATCTCCGATTAAAGTGACCCTGTTATTGGACTTGATGATCGGTTCCATGAATGAGATATGAGTGCTGACTTGTTCGAAATAGTTGACCATTTTGTTTTGGTGTGATCGAGTTCATGTTGACACTTAATTATCTAATTGTATTGATATACTTATCTTGATAACAAATCGTCAGTTTTAAAGGATTTGAATACAATATCCTTTTTTCTCGGTGGATTCCTATTAAAACGACTGTTTGATTCCAAAACCATGGGATAAGAGTGGTTGAATTTACAAACCGTGCCTGTTTCAATACGATAAATAATCTATAATTCACATTCGGAAAATTTCTACTCCAAAATTCCATTCTTGTGAATATTAATATCACTGAATGTACATACGCTGAAATACTTTTTTTTTCTTCAAAATAAGTCATCAATTCTTAACATATGTTTTATTATATTCAGGTAGATATTGATAGATAAGGCATTCATTGCTATCATGATAATTATTAATAAACTTTCACAGTCGCATGATGAGTGTCACTGGTGGAGCGGGAACCGCTAACACTTCCGGAGCACCTCAGTTCACAGTCACATGATGAGTGTCACTGGTGGAGCAGGAACCGCTAACACTTCCGGAGCACCTCAGTTCACAGTCACATGATGAGTGTCACTGGTGGAGCAGAAACCGCTAACACTTCCGGAGCACCTCAGTTCACAGTCACATGATGAGTGTCACTGGTGGAGCGGGAACCGCTAACACTTCCGGAGCACCTCAGTTCACAGTCACATGATGAGTGTCACTGGTGGAGCGGGAACCGCTAACACTTCCGGAGCACCTCAGTTCACAGTCACATGATGAGTGTAACTGGTGGAGCAGGAACCGCTAACACTTCCGGAGCGCATGAGTTCACAGTCGTGTCCGTGTTATTCAATCTTAAATTTTCTGTGTATTGTTTTGTAGATCATTCTTAGTGTCTTTTCGTTTGACCTCTGTATTGTCTGAGCTACGATTTACGTCTTCTGATTACCCCTTTGGTATTTTCAAATTTTTCTTTCACATCATCCAAAAATGAAGAACGATGGATTTGAAATAAAATTATTTTGTGAATAAATGCAAATTTATATATAAAATCCATAAATATTGTGAGTATATGAACTATCGCTACGAATTATAATAGATAATTTCCATATACTTTTCAGCGGTTCCATTGTCCAGTAATATCATATGTCCCTCGGGGCAGCATGCCGTCCTATGTAAAAGGAATCCTTGTGAAGGCGCACCCTGTCCTTTGGTACCAAAGGCATCATGTGTGTAAGTAACATAAAAAATGCGAAAACAATTTAAATATAACAGTGAAACCTAACGCGATTAATTTATAGTATACCTGTTCTTCTGTCTGCTCATTAAACATTTGTTTTACTCATGTTGGACTTTTCCAGTTTATATGGTTTAGCTAAAGATTTGAATAGACTGTTTTTATTCGTTTCAATTATTTCGAATCGTAATCACCATCGGTCATGGCAATTCAAAAGAGGTTAATATTAGGTTATTTCATCTGACACGGAGATGGGTCTCAGTAAAATAATAATTTATCCGCAAAAAAACCCAAAAAAATCAAATATGAAACGATTATTAATGCACCCGCAAATCAGATCATGGTCACATTAGAGATTCGACAATATCTTTATAACATTTTTATTGTTAATACATAATTTTAAAGTAATTTATTATTATTATTATATTTATTATTTAAATCACCACAGTTGACCTATATACTCTTCTTTCAGGCCTTCCTACTGTGATGGCTGTTATGACACATGGTACCTGGATGGGAAACGTGTTTACTGTTGGGGACCATAATAAATGTACCATTAAAAATATATACCGACGATAAAACATCAATGCATTTCAGTTATATCGTGGCGGTCAGTTTTATTGGTGGAGGAAACCGGAGGATCCAGAGTAAACCACCGACCTGTTGCAAGTCACCGATAAATATTATCACATAATGTTGTACACCTCACTCTGATCGAGATTCGAGCTCACAACATCAGTGGTGATAGACACTGATTGCATAGGTAATTGTAAATCCAACTACCATACGATCACGACCACGACGGCCCCTATATACATATGCTTTCAATTATCTTTTGCAAAAATGAAAAACAAATGCTGAGTGTTATTATTATGATGAATCCCTCATTACAATTACGAGTGTCATATCCTCATAATATATATATATATATATATATATATAAGTTAGCAATATTGATGTACATAGCAAAAATAATTTCATATTGTAATTCTCATTAAGTATGTTGTTCGTGTCCTTTAACAGTAACACGACAGGTGCCACTAGTGGAGCAGGAACTGCTTATTCTTACGGAGCACCAGAGTTCACCACTCCCTAGTTTAGTGTGGTTCGTGTAACACAATCTTTAGTTTTCTGTGTAATGCTTTGTAGATCGTTGCTTCTACATTTGGCCTTTTTCTTTCGGGCATTGTGTTGTCTGTCTTTCGATTTACGGATTCGGCTTACACTTTTGGTACAACCAAACTCTTCTTGTTCTTTTGAACGTTTTGGTCATTGCATGGAATGTCCTTTTTCCATTTACCGTTTCTGATTACCCATTTGCAATCTTCAATCATTTCGTAATATAAATGACATTATATTATCAATGTGAACCAGTGAAGTTTAAGAGTAGTCATGGTGTTGTATAAATTCAAAATGTACATTTATGTCGTTCTACGGTCACTCATTTACTTATATCCATACACTTCAAAATGATATCATTCATAAGTTTTTATCAGTCACAAGCCACATGTTTTCAGCATATTTTTCAGTTGAGTCACGTCTCGCAATTATTTTTGTATAAAACGGCTTTTCGAAAGCTATTTTTTTTAGTAATTTTCTATAGAAAGTGCGCAAGTTTACAGCATAAATGTATTTTATTCAAAGAGGACTAACAAAAAAAAAGGATCAAAATCTAGACATTCTCTGTGAAGACGGACGATTTATTTAGGAGATACTACAGTTTCTCTTTTTTACAACCATCTGCGCAATCAGTGCCTATCACCACTAAAGTTGTGAGTTTGAATCCCGCTCATGACGAGGTGTAATTGATACAAGATAATCCTATAGTTTGTCAGCGACTTGCGACAGGTCGGTTGTTTTCTCCGGTTTCCTCCAACAATAAAACTGACCACCTAGATATAGCTGAAATATTGTTGAAAAGTGGTACAAAACACCATGATCCTGACTCTTTTTGGAAAAGGTCCTCGGGGTCGTGAGCGTATGGCAGTTGGACTTGCATGTACAATCAGTGCCTATCGCCACTAAAGTTGTGAGTTCGGAGCCCGCTTATGGCGAGGTGTACTCGATATAACTTCATGTTATAAAGTTTGTCAGTGACTTGCGACAGGTTGGTGGTTTCTCCGGTTTCCTCCACCAATAAAACTGACGGCAACGATACAACTGAAATATTATTGAAAGTGGCGTTAAGCACCATAACCCTAACCTTTTTGGGGAAATTGATGTGAGATAACATTTACATGATCCACATTCCGTTTATATTATTTTCATTGTACAAGTTCTTCTGAATATAAATAAATTTGATATGCACTTAAACTCGTTTTAATATTCAGAATTTATCAACTTGCAATCCAAATTTTTGACCAAAAGAGGAAGTGGTATCAAAATGTTAAATATCTGTCAATTAAAATTATATAGAAACAAATGTGCAATGCATTATATATATTTTACACTTATAAAATGTTAAAACGGTCCGTGGTCGTGATCGCATGGTAGTTGGATTTACAGCTGCTTATGCAATCAGTGCCTATCACCGCTAACGTTGTGAGTTCGAATGCCTCTCATGGCGATGTGTATTCGATGCAACATTATGTGATAAAGTTCGCCAGTGTCTTGCGACAGTTCCGTGGTTTTCTGCGGTTTCCTCCACCAATAAAACGGACCCTCACCATATAACTGAAATATTGTTGAAAGTGGCGTTAAACGCCATATTCCCTAAGCGACTATCGATGACTAAACGTATTAATTGTCGTATACTGTCTAATGCTAACTCTTTATTTAAAGCATCGCCTGACTGTCCAAACAGAGCATTTGTTGCATACGAATATACAAGAACAAAGATACGATGGACCGTTCTATTTAAGTCATGCTATGTATATATAAAGCTTTTATGGGATTTATATATGCCAATGTTTATGGTGTATATTTGTATATTTACCAGGATGTTTATGCAAAATTAAGATTCATGTAAATGAGTAGGTAAACTAGTCGCAGTGTATTAAGTGTAATTCCAAAAATAACAACATTAAATAACAATTAAGGTACATATTTATTTTCATATAACACCCACTAATTATTACTTGATGTTGCAATGACTGATCATCATGTGGTTGACTATTTGTTAACAAACAAATTAGAGTATGCTATGCATATTTAGTTTTACGAATAAATTACAGATTTATGTCTTTCTACAGTAATATGGTTAATATAATAAATTTCACAAGTTTACACAGTGCATCATGTGAAGTAAAGGTCGCATGTGATTTGCTATGTGACTGGTGTTTTGATTGCGACCAATAAAGACTTTTGTGTTTACCTGCATAGGGCGTGACATTGCACAGACGCAGGAAACATATTTACAAAATATACCGTTGTTGTTATGTAAAACCCATAAGAGAGGGGCGTCGTGGTCGTGATCGTATGGTAGTTGGACTTACAACTACCTGTTCAAACTGTTCCTATCACCACTTAAGTTGTGGGTTCGAACACAGTTTATGACGAGGTGTACTCGATACAACATTATGTGATAAAATTTGTCAGTGATTTACGAAAGCTCGGTGGTTTTCTCCATCAATAAAACTGACCACCACGATATAGCTGAAATAAACTAAACCAAACATAAGAGAGGTGTGCCATCTGACTACGTTTTTTACGAATTAAATCTCCTCTTTACCTTATATTAATTGGAAGAAAATGGTGTTAATGACTAGAAGAATAAAGAAAGCTTAATATGTAAACAAATCCGTTTTTTCCTGACCGGTTTTTTATTTTAATATTGCTATATTTATGGACACAGGACTACCTAATGATTCCTCTTCTTCATGATTTATTGCATATTAGACAACTATAAATTGGTACAAGGCACTTTTGTCATTCTGCTGATGATGTCCAACTTCCATCAGAGAAACAGTCATTACTTGGATATTCCGTAGCGGATATGGTACAAACAATTCAAATTAAGTTTTCAAAAAATAAGACAACACTGATGATTCAATATTATGTAGATACCGGTAATACAATATATTATTAATTAACTGTTATTGTTGTCAATACAACCTAAACTGTCTTTACAATATAAAATCATAAACTCGGCCAATATAAAAAAAAACTAAGCCAATATAGTTTTTCCGATATTGGCTTAGTTTTTTTCATATTGGCCGAGTGTATGGTTTTATAATACCCATTACAAGATAAAATTGTATGGTTAATTAATAAATATATCATTACGTGATGATTTCTGTATTGGCCTAGTTATTAGTCCTCGGGCAGCTGTATTGGCATTCGGCTTCGCCTCAGGCCAATACAGCTACCCTCGGACTAATAACTAGGCCAATACGGAAATCATCACGTAATAATAGGTAAGTATAACAATTATTTTATATACAAGGCTAGCAAATAAATTTCACGTTCCGTTATATATATTACATAGATGTCCTGTCACAAAATATATACAATAGACTGTCTTCAATAGCCACCCTGAAAAAGAAGAGCCAAATAGATATATATATATTTTGTTTGGTTTTTTTTTTCATTTTGTAATCATGACGGATTACTATCAAATTCGTACATCCATAATAGTGGACTTATTCGTAAATGAATATAGAGTTACAATGCATTTTTGTAATATTATATTAGTATACAATTTGGTTACAGTATTATAATTATTGGTATTTATCTATGGATTTACGTTTGGAACTCGCCAGCTATTTTGTGTATTTCCGCAGACATAATGACCCGGGTGCGATTATTGATTATTAAGACTTATCTAAGATAAAACACATCTTCAATGTTTTTTCCGTGTAACTGACTTGACTTTGATGTGCCGTGTATACCTTTATTTTTCCGTACAAATCATGAATGGCATTTTGCTTTTCATTTCTCATATCGAAATAAATTAACAATATCACGAAACATTAACTACCAATAAATTAGAGTTATGTGTAATATTTGGCAATGTCATTTGTAGCACTCCACAAATACATGTACCACTTGGTCGTTAAATTTTACAGAGTATTTGGTAATGATATTTTTACCACTTCACAGACACTGTGTGCCAATTTCAGCTGATTAGTATAATCTTTAGAGTATTTGTTTTTGCATTCCAGTATGCACTAATTAAACAATATGTAGGAATGTAATACTAACCTTTGTCTGTTTTATTTCCATATAAATTCCCATGTTTCATGTTCTTGTAATTTATTTGATTGGTACTGCTATGATATCCATCCATATAGGCCATTCCATTATAATGATAAATGGTGGACACCTTTTTTTTCCAGCTATATTGTTACTTCTACCCATTCCCAAGCGAGTGTTCAAAACAGAATTTCCTGAAACGTCACCATTTCTTCTAGCTGTCCTTGATGCATCACCAGTATTTCCAGCAGCAATCGACATACCAGCATTCCCTCTATTAGTTCTAGAGTGTCGGACAACTTCCATAGCAGCTCCAGCCACTCCATTATTAATACCAGCCATCACATTGTTTATTCTATTAAATGCACTACCCGAACCCATTATATGGTGTTCCACTGGTATGTAATCTTGCATAGGTTGGTTTGGGTCTCCTACCGAAGGATTAGGGTCATTCGAGTTTGGTGCATAGGATGTTCGGACGCCTGTGCTGTAACATCTAATGAACCGCCTCATGCGCCTGTTCCTGTATTAAATGTTGCTCCAAAAGCCCCAGTTGATGTGCCTGTTTCTATGGCATCCCCTCGTGGATTTATATTTCTAAACGGATCATATACGCGATAAGTATTATCAAAAGGTAACCCTCTGGAACCTCTACCTCCATTGATCAATATGCGAATATTTCCTTCATTGCGACCTTGCCTCCAACAGTTCTTGTTTAAACAGTGGGGTGATTTTGCAGCAAGAACGTAGGAAATCCAGAGTGATAATAGAAGGCACTTCATTCTGTCGACGAAAAATAGTAATTGATGAAATGTATTTTACACAGTATTTTTTTCAGTTCCAAGCAATATTTGAAAATCATCCATTTCATCAAATCAAGTTTAAATAATAAACATAAAGAAATAAAAACGTTGCTTGTCATGTTTCTACTAAATAGTAACAGTCTGGTTAACAAAACTGCAGTATATTTATACAAGTAAATAAATAACATTTTCAGTCCACAAACTAAAAGTATATTTGCGGGGTTTTTTCAGAGTTTTACAGTTACATGTATGTCATTTACACATGGTATAATGAACTTTATTCATTTTAATTTTTGTTGTTAATTTCTGTTGATATTGAAATGTTTAGATTAAACTGCAATTAAATTTAATTGGATTATACCTCCCCAACAGAAATGCAACTTTAAAATTATCATAAATTATTACAAATGATACTGTCAAAATAATAAATATTATGTAATATGTTATACTTTTCTATATATATCAGCTAAATGCATAAAAAATGTCTTACTTTTTCAAGCACAACGTTATAAACCTAGTTGTTCAGAAAATTCAAAGAAAATTATTTTGTATGTAAATTTTTTATAAATTGTTGTTTACGACTTATTATTTACGACTTGTGAATATAATGTCTCATCATAACATTATCTATTTTTTATTGAACGTGAATAAAATACTGATAATTTGCACTTTCATCGCTTTTTTGTATGGCAAAGAAAAGGATCATGGGAACGATTTGAATCATTGAAATAACGATAAAGAATTAAGCAAATATTACTAAATGAATAGAATCAAAGTTAGCGAAAACCGAAGGGACAATCAAGAATGAACAATCTAAAGACACTGGCAACATTGGACACACAAGACACAGGGCGAGGACAAACAAAACACAACACAACACAGAAAACTAAAACGATTAGCAACACGGATCCCATCACACACTGGTGATGAAACCAAGATGAGCAACACGAATCCCATCACACACTGGTGATGAAACCAAGATGAGCAACACGGATCCCATCAAACACTGGTGATGAACCTAGGTGCTCGCGAAATATGTGCGTTCAAGCAACATATCCCTTCATAAGCATGATTTAATTCTCGAAATTGAAACCAATTGGCCAATTTATATAATGATAACTTCTTATCATTTTAACGAGTCATATTGCATCGCAGATGTATGAGACACACATGTATGTGCTGTTAACGAATCACTTTTGTATTTCTCAGTATAAATTAACATGGTATATTGCTTTCTGAAATTGTTAATTGACCATGAATTTTAGTAGTGTAAAATATCAATCGTACGAGACGTAGCATACTTTGCTATCAACGTGCTGTTCCTTAGCTTTAATTTTTATCGAAGTGTAATGTTGTATAGTCTCTCATGCTCATTTACACCCATATACTTTCCTACTATTTGACTACCGTCCTGATATAGACAAAAACAGGGTACAACTCTAGCGCTACCAAAACAAATCAAAGAATCATAATATCCACATGACATCATTGAAAATGCTGAAGTAAAAAACAAATCTACGTAAACACACCAATGTGAACTATTTCTAAAACATTAAAATGATCACTGGTATACGCGGTGCTTTGTGCGTAATTTCTGATATTTGAACATCGTATTTGTATAGCATGTTTATTGTAGAAATTGTGACATAGGGGGGAAATGTGGTACGTAGTTCATTGCCTGTTAGTACCATGGCATATGCAAGGTTGCAGGTCAAGTTTATACAGAACAGTACAATTAGTCAAAGATTTGTTTTCCATGTCTTCACTATTTCAAATGAAGACCCGATAGTGAAATTAAGTATACTGGCGCTGTGACATTAGAACTTAGCCAGCCACAATAAGAACTCGCAATGACATCCCTGCTGGTTACAATGTGCAACACATCCATACACTAGATCCAATAAAACAGGAAGGGACGTGTGTAATGACCAATATTAATAAAATGCATACATGAGGCAAACCGATAGCACAATTAAGAAATCGCAAAACTTCGAAGGTCTGAGTGGAATTACGACAACCAGCAGGTTATTGAGAATTAACGTACGTGTGGACAACGTTCCAAACTGTATTCGAATATAGTTCTATAAATTTATGAACAGACTAATTTAAATGGATCGCACTTGCTTTGTTGCGGTGTCAACCGCCCCGTGTTTAAAATGGTACAAACATACTTTTGCGCAACTTCATATATTATGAGGTCACAATAAATGTGTGATCTAATTAATATGGAACACAGGTACTTCCCAGGTGAGTACACTTATGTAAATCGTATGATCTTACTGATCAGTGGTAAAATCGATTTACACTAAGTATATTTGAAAAAAAGGTATATATTTGATAGGGTCAGAACCTTCATTTATTTACAATGTGCATTTAAATAATTTACTCAGCATATTGACGTGAATTACATTTTGATCAATTATTTTGAATAAAATTATAATTATGATATAATTTGTAGCCTAATTGATCTTCAAGAATATGTAGGAGTCGACGACGATGTACCAGTGTGTGAAATACTCACTAAATATGACTGATCGACGAGTTTAAATTAGTGAGAAATCCTGCACTGGAAGGCCAACCTGCAGAATACAACGACGAACCTGAAGTGAAACCTCCACCAACAATGACTATGGTTTAGAGACCGCTAACATCTACTAATTTTTCGCTTCTGAAGAAAATTGTGAAGAAGGACTCGTTCTTATGTGCAAACTCAAACGTTACTTCAAAAAAGACTTGCCACTAAGCAATAAGAACGTTTTATAAAAACTATAATAGTGATTCTTGTCTTGTATAATGTCTGAACATTTTATATGTATGGTGGCTCTTAATGTTTATTATTATTTATTTCAACATGATACTATAGATCTATATTTGTTTACAATTTATTTTGTCACTAGTAAGTTCGTTTCAATAAATTTCATAAAATGTACAATCGTCACCAATAAGGTTTCAGAAATATCAAAAGTTCTACCCCGATTTTTAGTGGGGTTCTTGTTGCTCGCTCTCTAGTTTTCTGTGTAATGTTTTGTAGATCGTTGTTTGTCCTTTAGTCCTTTATCTTTTGGCCATTGTATTGTTTGTTCTTCGATTTATGGGTTCTGAATACCCCTTTGGTATCTTTAAACACTTGCTGAATTTCATTAACAGTGATTTGGGACAGTATAAAGAAAATCTCTAGATTTGTTTGGAACCTTAATAATTAAATATTGTCTTGTTATTCTTATTAATGGGATACAAATCATTACAAACTATCTTTTGATATTTTTTATACGCGGCTATCAGATATTTTCAGTCATGTTCTTTATACCAAATTCCGTTGTCGTCTAAACATTCATTATTCATTCTTAACAACGTGAACGAGTCAGACATGCAACGGATACGAGAAAACCGTCTTATTAATATGCAAATACGTCTACAAATGAGCTATACATTATGTAATAGATCTATTGACATAACGCGTCGTGCGCACTAAATTTGATATCTACGTTTTTAATTATGTGTCAGGAAGATTAGGTTCATTATACATTTGTGTTATGCATATGATATATGACTAATTGTATGTGACTAGGTTACTCGTGCAGAGGCACTAAATACATATCTAGTCATTATTTATGTGTTTTATGATTTTATACATCAATATATTTGCTAATCATGATTTTTTTTCTATTTGATTTACCATACCGTGTCAATGTTAAAACAGAAACAAGTTAAATATAAAGTTTCACAAACCTATAGAGCGCTTAAACTTTTTGTCTTAGTTTTTGGGGGTCGTCGCGGCCGTGAACATATGGTAGTTGGATTTGCAATTACCTACGCAATCAATGCCTATCACAACTAACTTTGTTAGTTCGAATCCCGCTCAAAATGGTAAGGCTATTCATCCTGTATATGTCCTACATAAGATCCGCTGCCATGCGAAGGCATTGCACTTTCTTTTGTTGTGGACAAGGGCATAGCTTCATGACACTGTCAATACCTGCGTGCAATATGTACAAATGTAAGAACTCTTGACAAATACAAATGAATACCAAGCACAAGAACGGCGGTAACCATTCTACCTCTACAATAACACGTAAAAATGCAATGAAAACATCAATTTTTTACAACGCAAATATGTCAATAATAGCCTTTTGTACTTGTGATTACTTCTGTGATATTTCACTGAACTAAGACCAGCTAAACGCAAAACATGGTAGTTTTACTCAGAAACCAATCATTTATAGATCCAATCATTAATTATAAACTTGCTAACAACTATAGTTCATGCGATACCATACACGATATATACCCCTAATGAGATGTTGTTAGAAATTAATTAAACTTTAGAGAATACCGAAGGGGCAATCAAAAATGGACTGTCCAGAGAAACTGGCAAGACGATAAGTGTTAGCACCACTATACACAAACAAACACTTAAATAAGACATGAGCCATCCTACAAACAACTGGAGGTAAAGACGAAACGAACATCGTTTTCATGCGAAAATCGTAACGGACATCATAACACGAAATGCAGAACGTAAAGACACATAATAGGACAACACAAAAGTTAGTGTATCCCCAAAGAACAAAATGGGAATAAAGATAAAACAAACGTGTAATTTTAATTAGATTGTAACAATAATGAAACATTTAGTTGCAAGATAGACTTATAACTTAAGAAGAGTTTGAAGATACCAAATAATCCGTATATCGAAGAAGAACAGAAAACACAATGGCCAAAAGAAAAAGTACAAAAGGACAAACATCGATCTACAAAACATACACATAAAACTAAAGATCGAGTAACACGAACCCTACTAAAGATCGGAGAAATCAGCAGATACTTGGATAACAAGCCACAGGTGGATATGCTCATCCTTGATTTCAGCAAGGCTTTTGACACCGTGCCTCACACCAGACTCCTCCGGAAACTAGACCACTGCGGAGTGAGAGGTAATATACATGGGTGGCTGGAATCTTGGTTAACAACAAGAGAACAAAAAGTCTTGGTGGATGGAGAGAAGTCAAGATCAGTCAAAGTTAAATCTGGAGTACCACAGGGGACGGTATTGGCACCATTAATGTTCTTACTATATATTAACGACATCGGAGAAAACATAGGATCATCAGTAAGACTATTCGCTGATGATAGCCTTGTCTACATGGCAGTATCATCTAGGAACGATTGTCAACGACTCCAAGACGATCTCACCACCATGGTCAACTGGAGTAAGAAATGGCAGATGATCTTCAATCCTTCTAAATGTTACACCTTAAGAATAACTAAAGGGAAGCAACCAGTCATATACCCGTACCACATGGAAGGACAAGTACTTGAATCAGTAAACAACAACCCTTATCTTGGTGTTGAACTGTCCAGCACTCTATCATGGGACACTCACATTGGCAAAATCCTCACAAAGGCCAACAGATCTTTGGGATTCATACGGCGAAATTTAGGCAGATGTCCCACAAATATCAAGCGACAAGCCTACCTCAGCCTTGTAAGACCGCACCTTGAGCACACCAGTAGTGTATGGGATCCGCACCTACAAAAACACATATACCAAATAGAAATGGTACAAAGAAGGGCAGCGCGGTTTATCAAGCACGAATATTCAAGAGATCCTGGGATAGTAACATCAATCCTGCAAGAACTGGAACTTCAAGCACTCCAAGAAAGGCGCAAAACATCACGCCTGCTAGTCTTCCACAAAATAACCCACAAGAAGGTAGCCATACCATTACCACCATATTTACAAAAACCTACTAGAACGACTCGACAATACCATCCAAGAAGATTCGTAAGGATAGGCTCAACTGGCGATCAGCGGAAACACAGCTTCTTTGTAAGGACCATCAAAAACTGGAATGATCTTCCACCGGACATTCTAGGAATTGATGACTATGAGGTATTCAAGACCAGCCTCATAGTCCACAGAAGCCAGTAAAGTAGAATCTCACGAATGATTTTAAACTGCACATGTACATATGTTTTTAATGAGCACATGATGGATGACGTCCAGTATTATGCATTCGTGTGATGAGTCAGACGACTCTTTACGAATTACCAGTGTAGAATAGAATAACTCAGGTGCTCCGGAAGGATAAGCATTTCCTGCTTTATTAGTGGCACCCGTCGTGTTAATCTAGTTACAAACCCGGTGATAAGTCATAAATGAAGGAAGGACCGGGAAGTGGTCATTTGTGACACAGATATTTCATAGCGGTCAGTCATGTCATGGTGGCGACCATAAAACTTTCGAAGATGACTTCAACTTAGCCAAGAGGAACCCTTGGTTTAGTAGCTTCCTTGTTAGCAGCAATCCTTTATCCTGATAGGAATCACAAGATCTGGAATATCTTTTCAACGCAGAGATATATACTCCATGTGCAGGTGTTGCTGGCATGTTGCTACATATAAATGGAAAGTTCACAATGGGAAAATTGAAATCATCTCTTTTGTCGTAAAGTTTAGTTCTTAGCCGACCATCAGTCAATTTCGTAATTGTATCTACGTTGACCATTCTTTTTTATGAAACACAGTTGGACCAACTCCTTTAATCTGTCTTTCAGCTTATAGTTAGGAATAGTTGTGTAGAGGGTAGTGAAATCAAATGTTTTAATGCTAGGAGGAGAGCGACCTAGATTGTAGGTACTCTAACAGATCTTTAGAGTTCTTCAGAATCCACATCTGATTCACAACACCTCTCGAGTAGCTAGTGTCACAGTAACTCTGAAGCACGGTTAAGCTATGACAACATATATAATTTAACAAAGACAACGTGTCGCAAAACTTAATTACTGATGTGAGAATGGTTGTAAACATAATTCGCTTAAATGATGTGTGGTACGAAATGAACATAAAACTCAAGAATAATACACCACAAGTTTATTTACAGGTAAATGTTTGAATATCGAAACATTCGATCAAACGTCTTCAGTATCCACCCTGCAAGACAAAGATATATTGTAATGATACATTAAAACATGATGCATAGACAATATTAGCACAGTGTCTAAAAATATAAAGTTTATGCGTATGCGGCTTGAAAACTGGAATAAAGACGAGGTTCGCTGATCCTTTCGCCAGTTTTGCGTCGAATTCACATAAACGTTATATTATAAGACACTGCATTAATATTATGTTTATCCTGCAGAAAAATAACATTAATCCATCGACGTTTTAATTTTGAATTAAATAATAAAACTATATAATTATCCCTTGATTATTCCTTTCGATATTTTATATCAACAGGAAGTGAACAGAATTTACAACTAGGTTCCCAAAGCTCAAACAGGTAACATGTGTTGTTACTAGAAAAGCTATATTTCGTTCAGTGACAGTATATATGTTTGTTTGTTTGATGGTGTTTAACACCACTTTCGACAATATTTCAGTTATATCGTGGCGGTCAGTTTTATTGGTGGAGGAAACCGGACGACCCACAGAAACCCACCGACCTGTCGCAAGTCACTGACAAACTTTATCACATAATATTGTACACCTCGCCCTGATCGAGATTCGAACTCACAACATCAGTGATGATAGGCACTGATTGCATAGGTAGTTGTAAATCCAACTACCATACGATCACGACCACGACGACCCCTGACAGTATATAACAAAAAATGTATCCTGTCAATGCAATTTACCTGTTCAGATAGAACAAGTACAGAATTAAGTAAAATATAATGAACATTATATGTGCATTCCGTTATAAAATGTTTTTAAGTTGAATTTTTTCCATAAAAAATATAATATGTACATTATTACATGTTAACATGATACGATTTCTATAAAGAAACACATAAAACAATGCCATGCATTTTTCAATGGTCCGAATTTCAAACAGAATAACTTAATATAACTTCTAATATAGAGGAATGCTCGTTAAATATCACAGAACAATGGTTGAATACAGTGTGTTTGCCTTTCCTCATTCATGACTTGTAACCGGTCTGTCACTATAGTATCACTACGGGGGCCACTAGCGAAGCAGGAACTGTCTACCCTTCCGGTGTACCTCAGTTCATCCCCGGTTTCAGTGGGATTCGTGCTGCTTGATCTGTAGTTTTCTGTGTAGTGTTTTGTAGATCGTTGTTAGTCCTTTTTCTTTTAGCCATTGTATACCTTATAAGTTATTGAAAAAAGATATTTCAAATTTGTCGTGATGGGTTTTTTTGTGACAAGGGAGCTATCGAAACCGGAATTGTATTGTAACATGTATATTTCTAATTTGTTGATATCAGATCCTGTTGTTGGCGATAAATAATAGGTTGTGAAATCTTCTGTATTTGTTCTAAATGTGATATTAATAGTTAATTATACTCTTGATTTGTTTAACTGGTTCTCAAAATACTGAATTTGTAAAACAAAAAAAACAAAAAAACAATAATAATAATAATAATAATAATAATAATATAAAAAAAAGAAGAGAGGTTACCGGACAGATGTTAGTCTGACAAGAGTCGATAAATTGTTATCTTACCTTTCGTTTGCCGTATTTACCATAAGATGGACGAGCATACTGTAAAAAAGAGAGGTGACACATGAATTTGTTTTACGCGGAAAACATTACATAGTTGATGTAACACATGCAAAGTAAGAAGAGTTTTAAGATACCAAAGGGAGGTAATCAGAATCAGTATATCGAAGAAGAACAGACAACACAATGGCCAAAAGAAAAGGTACAAAAGGGCAAACAACGATCTGCTGGTGGCACCCGTCGTTTTAATCTAGTTATAAACCCGGTGATAAGTTATGAATGAGTAAAGGAAAGGGAAGTGCTTACGACAAGTGGAACATATTCGTGGTCATTTGCCATATTCTCCATTACATAAACAATTGCTTAAAGTAGTATTACCATTGTATATGCATATATTTCAACAACATAATGTATGTTTTCGTAGCTTCCGTATGAAATATGTCTAATGTTATGATTATTATCAAATTAAACTAAAGTTGTTATTTTATCATCCCCATGATGTAGGAATAAATAAAATGAAAAACATAATAAAAAATACCACACTGTCTTAACAATTCCAAATCAAATATAAAATCGCGGAAAGAGGCAAAATCGATACCTCTCTTTCGCTTAAATAAAAAGGGCAGAGTTAAACTAGTGTTATGGAACCAAACATCCACTCTTAATGAAATGATGCGTTCATGCAAATGTTTTCCACATGTGAGTAAAATACTAACTCTCACATAAAATACTATCTCACATAAAACACTAACTCTCACATAAAATACTATCTCACATAAAACACTAACTCTCACATAAAATACTATCTCACATAAAACACTAACTCTCACATAAAATACTATCTCACATAAAACCGGGCGAACAGTGTTATTCATAAAGAACACTATAATCTTGAACATCATACATTACATATTTTATCTTCATATTCGTGAAACAGAAGTTGTCCTATGTATAACATTAGTTCTATTAAAGAGAGCCTATGGCCTCAGCCATTGTGGGATTTCCTTGTCGAAAAGCGTCTAACAGACAGCTAACAGAGGTCAAGAATTAACAATTTAAATTCTTCATATGCTGTTCCCATTCTGATACATAAAACTAGTTTTAAGTTTAAGAAACTGATATTAAGGGTGGGTGTCTTGTATGAGATGTCAGAACACATGTTGTCATGACAAGTATATGTAGTTGTAGCCTTCATCGTGTTGGGTGTTTACTTCTATTTGTTAAGTCTTATACATATTTGATTTTTGTTTTTGTTACTTTGGAGATTCATATTTTAATTTATTCATCCATTATTTCGATACTTACATTGTTCTATACTCACTATTTTACCGTAAATACGTTGTAATTTGATTGATTTTGGATTGATCTGATGTATTAATATCTGCTGATAATAAAACGCCACCTTTGATTATTTCTATCGGTATGATTTACATAAGGAACGTCTTTATTTTTTTAATTGTGTCTTCGACCCTAAGACATTTGAATGATTGTAAACCCGAGATTTATATTATAGCAAGTCATCATACAAAATTATTTACATCAAGTTGTTATTATCGGTTTTATGGCAAACATATGCCATACCTTCATAGTCAAGCTAATTTGATTTTTATTGTTTCTCAATTTGTTGTCTTACATGTATACAATTACGTGTATTTAGTCGATGTTACGTACTGTATATTCAGCTGTGTCGAAAGTATGAATGTTATCAGGTTTATTGCTTTAAGAAAGGGCTTCATTTTATCACCGTTTTATCATGGATTTATGTACACAGTATATGGACAGGAATAATGACTTGGTACTTACCTTTCTACCATAAGGTCTTGCTGTTCTCGTGGTTGTAGTTGTTTCTTTCTGAAGTAACATATTTATCAATGATCAGTAATAAATGCAAGCATTCATTCAAACAATATGAAACAAAAATATCTGGCATCACATATCATAATTATCAATTCATTTAGATTCCGATAATATAGCCCAAAGAATTTGATACAAATGAAAATACAGAAACAGCTTTCTATTACCCATTTCTTGACATTAACCTAAAATTTTACAATAAAGGTCATCTTTTTAAGAGACTTTGAAAATAAATAGGACTTCAATTGTGTCTTCATAATATTTTCATACCTTGATAGGAATATATCAATCGCTATCACGTTTGGAGTTTATATTTCACAATTTATATGCTTCGCTTGAGCTCTCATCTTATCTTTCAAAAAGTATTTTGGACCATATCAATACATTGACTTGTTGGAAGACAAGTTGCCACTTCCTTACAAATGATGATCTTGGCACATGTCTTCGTATGGCTGTTTGTAGTGTCTAACATAAAAATGATGATTTTTGTCAATAGCTCTTTTATTGAAGTAACATTGCACATATGAAAGCTTCTGTCTTACGAAATATATTATTTATAAAGTTCAAGATGGGTCCTCGATGGTCTCTACGATGCCCATCTAGTTATATGTGACGGTCGGGCATTTTATTCACATGTGGAAAGCACTTGCATTGCCACATTATTCCAATAAGAGGAAGGTTTGGCTCATAAAACTAGCTTAACCCCGCCACTTTTGGAGTGAAGTGCAGTCCAGGAGAGTAAATTAGTGAGCGGTTATTGTGTGTGTATTAGAGGTATCAATTTTGCCACTGTTTCGTCGATTTGGAACTATTCAGAAGGCTTGTTTTTATAAGTATCCCATTTTATCACTATGCATTTACTTGCCTTTCCATATGATCTATTTCCGTATGTCTTACGCTTATATCCGTATGGCTTAGGTTTGTAGGCATGTTGCACCTTGAAACGAAAAATGCAGAAAACGAGTACAAATAAACTTAATATGTCCATTAAATAGTTAGTTTTCGTTAGCAGAAAAATAAATCTAGACAAGGAAGCTCTATTTCAACGCTTACTATCATACTTACCAATAGCAGTATTCCCTCGACGAAAAAGCTACTCGAACAAGGTTACGTTGCTCCAAGGTTGAGGTCATCGCTACTAAAATTATACGGTCGTCATCACGAACTGGGTGACCGTTACCAAATATTAATGTCTCAAATGACAATGGATCTTTTCCCTTTTACATATAATTTTTCTTTCCTCTATTTCCGAGAAGACTTTTACCGGATTTGACTATACGAGTAACACGACAGTTGTCTTAGAAAAACCAGGAACTGCTAACACTTCGCGAGCACTTGAATTTCACCCCCGATGAGATCCGTGTTGCTCACCTTACTAACTTTCTGTGTTATGTTGTGCTTTTTGTTTTGTTTGTCGTCTTCCTGTGTCTGGTGTGCACAATGTTACCAGTGTCTCTGGATTGTCCATTCTTGATTGCCCCTTCGGTTTTATATATAACGTTTATTTATTATCTATCGAATACAGGTATATACTAGTTCAAAGGGGTCGCAAGACTTGTCATTATACGCTAAATGTGTGCTATGAATCTAAAACGGGCATGCAGTATTCCCCTTTTCGGACATTACAATGTTAGAAGAACACCCCTTGACATAAAAAGTAATGTCACATATATAAATAATTTCTCTTAATCAAATATTTATTCAGAAAGAAAACAAAGGCATTTTCTGTCTAAGCTTCCGCTTTAGATATATTTTACCTGTCCATATTTTCCATTATTCGTATTACTGCTATATGACTCGTCACTATCAATATCAGCATTATATCTATTGATGTTGTTAAACATATCATTATTAGTCCGACCAAAATCACGCCCATTTAGAATACCGTCACCTATTGGTCCAACATCAGCTCTGGTCATATCAGCACCTACCCCATCATGCATATCAGCACTAGCTCCAGCAATAGCAGCACCATTATTTGGCATCTTAGCACCAGCTCTAGTCATATCAGTACGTGTTGGTCCTTGAGTATTACCACTATTTCCAGCAGCACCAGTTGATCCACTATTACCAACTGACCTTATACTACCAGTACTAGTTGCTGCAATATTTGTAGCAGATCTCGATCCACTCACTTGGTCATGCCCATTGATATAGACAACTTGTGGATTCGTGTCATATGATTGTTTTTGTAAAATATTTTGCAGTAGAGCATTTATAGTCGATTGTAAGATTGCTGTTTTATCTACAGCTGGTGAATATTGTCCATTCATTGGCTCGTTATGCGCAACATCATTGTTGGCATTATTTGGTCCTGCTGGAAAACCACCGTTTTTACCTACAATATTACCGTTTCCAGCTGTTGTACCTGTGCCACCATTGCCATTGCTAGCTGTGTTTGTCGGTCCAGTATATGGATTACCATTCATGCTACCAGGAAGATTGTTCTGATACAAGCGTGAGAATGCCCTTCCATGTACCGTAACAAATACGAGCAACAACACACCAAATGAATTCATTATAGGAGGTGACCTGAAAAGATGTGTTAAATATATATACAATATACGTACATTGTCGGTAAATATAAAATTTATTTGTACGAGCTTTATAAACAGGCAGAATATCGAGCTTTTCAGGCCTGTTTCGCAGCGAGTACAAATGAATTTTATATTTAACGACAATGTACGTATATTGTGTTTATCCTGCAATGTCAAAAAAGTCGGAAAACTTGTCAGATTTAAGCAAAAAGGACAGAAACAAGCGTCATTCCTCGCCTTTCATAAATGTTGTCAACGGTGTCTTCTTCGTGGTCCGCGTTACATTAGTACTAGTTTCATACTTGTCTGCGCCCTCCGCTGTACATAGCTACAGGGTACCAGCAAATGTACTGATTGCAGGATAAATACTCGTATTGCTTTGCTGTAATAAAATATATTTTTTACTGTTATTAAGTCAAATTTAGTGCGCAAAACGCATTACTGGAATAACCTGCATCCGGTCATCGTCAACATAGTCAACATAAGTTATATAATTTGAAAGAAGGGTATATAAAATATTTGTTGTATCTGTAATCAGTTGTTTCTCTTTATTTTTACTTTATTTAATTTTTACAATCACCAATATAATATACTATTTTCTTTGATATAAAAAGCACATATTTCATATGTTTTGATCATTTGTATTCCAGAAGACACGGTCAGATATTTCGTAAATTTAATTTAAATAAGTATATGGGTTTACTCTTTACGGTCTTTTTTAAGATTTTCTACCTAAATTTTCAAGTAGATAAATGATTTAAGCCATCATAGGTTTTTCACATTATATCAAACTCATTTTGACGTCGGAAATTAAACACACCTTGTTGTGCTTGTTCCAAGCCAGGACATATATTTCCAATGTCATAATTATGTCTTTTTCCCCATTTTTGTGTTCAGTGAGTTTATGGTGAGGGGTGATCGTTCGTTTTAAAGATTTTGTTAGAATTGTTGATCACCATTGTTATCTATGTCAATTGATATGGTTATTTTTTTCTCAACAAAAGATAACAGCGAAGATAAAAACAATGTGTTTCGTATGTAGTTAATTGCAATAAGGCATTGTCACATACAACCATCTGTCATTTCAGATACGTATGCAATCGGTGCTTATCACCACTAAAGTTGTGAGTTCGAATCGCACTCATGGCGATGTGTACTCGATACAACATTAGGTGATAAAGTTTGTCAGTGACTTGCGACATGTCGGTGGTTTTCTCCGGGTACTCCGGTTTCCTCCATCAATAAAACTGATCGCCACGATATAACTGAAATATTAGTGAAAGTGGCGTTAAATACCATACCCCTCCCCTCAATTACTTCCATTTTATATTAGATCTGTCTAGCAGAACTTGCGAAATTACTACCTAGGGGAACACCAAATCCTGTTTCATTATCGGAGATTTCTTCGGGATGACAGAAATCAGGATGTCACTACAAAACACAAACAAGTCTGGATAAAAAATGTATCAATAAAAGAGAACCAATTGATGGGTACATGTATATATCGACTTCTTCGGGTGATAATATTATCAAAGACACAAAGCTTTAGAGCTCGGAGCAATATGTCCAGTACATTTGACGTTGAAAGCAATCTAAAATCTTCCAAGACCTCATGAAGAATTGCAAATAATAATGTTTTGTAAATAGTATTTAAAGTTCAAAGAATATCAAAAATCTATGGAACAATTCCTACCTGTAATAGTAATGACATGTACAAATGGGAGTCTGATGGACGATCGTTCAAAATTCGGGATTATTTATATATTTTTGGACTGTGGTCTACGGTACTGATTCTTTTAATTCAAAAATATTTAACATAAAATTAATATGCATAGCATTATCTAATGTTAATTAATAAATGTCCTGTTTGGTAGACATACTCTGTAATACACATCAATCTGTGAATTTAGAAAAATAGATCAATAAACCTTTCTAGGTATTTTTTTCCGTGATAGTCAACATGTATTAAATAATTTGCATTGTTATTGTATATTTTACATTTAATTTAAAACAAAAACATATATCTTGTATATAGTTATTGACATTGGAACTGAAGGTCAGCTGTATCTAGTATCAACAATTAAAATACGCAAAAAATAATAAGTTTGTACTTTATGATAAGGAAATCTAGTTACTTATTGTCTTATTTGAATCTTATAATAGATATACGTTTCACGTAAACCACAGAGATCTTTAAATAGGTTGTTTTAGGAGACCGACAGGGAACTCTTGAACGGTAATGGTGAACAGTATATCCAATCAAAAAACAACAAAAGCTTATATATAATATATAAAGCCCGAAAATATTGCCTTCAACGACCACTCATGATGACTTGTTGGTACTTAAAGTGCTAGCAGAGTTACAATGTCTAAGCATAAGCCGCTTATTTAACAGTAACACGACGGGGGCAACTAGTGGAGTAGGAACTGCTTACACCTTTTAGCGGGGTTCGGGTTCCTCAATCTTTAGTTTTCTGTGTAGTATTGTGTCAACCATTGTCATGTTGTCATTTTTCTTTTGATAATTGTATTGTCTGTCGTACGAATTACGACTTCTGGTGAACCCTTTGGTGTCTTCAAACTTTTTTCAACTATGAACCAGGAGTATTTTGCTGTTCATTTAAATAAATAACATTCGAAAATAAAGATAAGACTGAGCACGAAATAGAAACAAAATGAGTTTGGCTATCCTCTTTAGGCCCTTTGGTTTGATTACTCTCAAAACTTTAAATATTTGGGTTTCCAATCTTTTGATTTTGAGCGTACCTGATGAAGGTTATTCCAGAAACGCGTTGTGCACACTAATTTTGATATCTACGTTTTATTACATTTAAATTTTAAATTGCTTAGTTTTTAATACACACTGTATGATGACGAATCAGAGTATGTAAGAATGTACATGTATCATTATGTAGATTACACAATATGTTATGTACATATTAATTTAATTTGATTTTTATTGCCATACCTTTTAATGTTTTATCATGTCTAGATCTAATCAAAATACAGTCAATATTTTACTTCTAATGGCGCATATCTTTCTGCTTCGTTAAATAGATGTTGACTTTTACAGGTAGAATTATTTTAATAGGTTGGTTGGGGGGGGGGGGGGGGGGGGGGGCAAGTTTGTGTCTTTACCTATTATTTCTAGCCTTACAATTTTAGGTGATGAAATAGATTATATGAAGGTAGTTCTTTGAAGATTAGCGTTCCTAGAATATTTCTATTCACAGTTACACTTGCTGTGTATTTTGCATGTTTCTGATATGTAATTATATGTCATTTGATTTGCAAGGTTTTAACACCATGCGTTAAAATGTGTTATATAAAATATCGTAACTCTCTTTTATACATATTACTAGTGTGAAAGATACGTCCTGCAAGGCAGATGCTACATACAGATATGTAACAGACAAACGGATCAAAAATGGACACGAGAAACAGTCAAACATATACAGGGCAAAATAAATGAGCACAATTAATGATACATCATAAAGTTACTGTGTTGTCTTAATGCGAAGAATCTCCCACAGCACAGAAAACCCAAATTTGCCCCTGTACTTTCCAAAAAAACAGGTATGTAGAAAAGCATCAATGGGGCTTATGCCAATTAATGCAGCTAGTTTCTTTCTAGATTTTGTTCTAACTCTTTTCGTGTTTGTATTGGTGTTGTATTAAATGCTTTCTTTGTTTAATCATTCTATTTTCATCATAATACCTATTGATTAAGGACTTTTGTAATAGCTAGTTTCACGTGGACAGAATTTTTTTGAAACTATTAAGTTTTTACTTTTTAATATTTTTATTTTAATATTTTTAACAATCTAAAGCAATTACTAGTTGAACATATTATCTTTTTTTTCTGCCATAATAAGCGTTGCATAACTGCATTTTTTTTTCCATTGAAAAATTCGATAGAACTGTTTTACATATATATTATCAATTACTGCCCCTTCATCTCCGCCACAACATACACATATGTCACTTCTACGAAACGCACTACTATCAAACGAAAGTTCCGTCGGATAATCACATGATAGATTGTGGAGAACTCTAACGGTTGTAACAGTGCAATTGATGGATGTACAGGAGCATCACATGTTTTGTTATACATTGAGTTCATATTGCTACCGGTATGTCTTGTTTGTTGGGCGGTTTATGTTTGGAGTATCAGAACCTTGACCTTTTACTTTCCACACAACTGATGAGTCCTAGGGTATTCTGAGTAGTAGACAGGTATAGGTCGTCCTGGACATCTGTTAATGGTTATGCATCTTTATTTGCATCTTTCTGTGAATGACCTGATATGTAATTATGATTACATTTTTTTGGTCTTTTTTAAAAAATTATATATTATATATAACCCAGAAAAAACGATGCAATTACATTCACATTTGTATGTAAAACCACCATATTATCATCTTCTGCAAACACATCTTGTTCTTATTCACATTTATCTTGAACTCCACCAGGGTTGGCCAGTTACTTACATTTGAAAGGGTGACATTTATTTACCTTGAACCCCACCAGGATTATCCAGTGGTTTGTTTAAATCTCTCTCGCATAGACTGCAGACATCCAAATGTATTTGTGGTATTTGAACCATATATTGCTATGAGGGGTTGTCGTGATCGTATGGTAGTTGGATTTACAACTACCTGTGTAATCAGTGTCTATCACCACTAAAGTTGTGAGTTCGAATCCCGTTCATGGCGAGGTGCACTCGATACAACATGTGATAACGTTTGTCAGTGACTTGCGATAGGTCTTTTTTTTTCTCCGGTTTCCTTCACCAAATAAATTGACCGCCACGATATAACTTAAATATTGTTGAAAGTGGCGTTAAACACCCTAAACCTACATATAGACTATGGGATCCTTTTCTAGAAGTCTTGGCCTTTTGTGTGCATTATAAGTCCTTGATGGTTGGTAAGTGTGTTTCATCTGTTTCTTCATCATTGACTTCATCTTATATTTATAGTACTTTCCATCATCCTGGAGGAAAGGATCTGATAATAAACCACTTTAATTCTACATCATCTGCTAGTTTTCTAGGGGAAGCCGTACGTTATATTCTGAGAAACCTAAAGATGGCCGAAAATACAGAAGTAAAACGATTTGTGATTACAAAATTGGATATCTACGTTTTTATTAGTATAATTGGGTCCATACCATAGCTGGTGGGTTATTATTGTCCGAGGATATCATCAGCCAAGTATTCATTCAGTGCTTTGGTACTGACATGGTTTAATATTAGATATATATATATATATTTAATTTATAGTTGCTACATGTGTATATCATGTAATTTAAGCTAAGATCAATGTCCATAAGGAATAGATAACCTTATCCGATCTTGATTCTGCTCTTTTGTCCATTTGGTTAAATTTCTCCCAAAGAAAGACTTTCAATTTATTTTGCTTTCTCATATTTTAATTGAACGTATCTGATAACGGTAATTCCGGAAACGCATTGCACGTACTATGTTAGATATCTATGTTTTTTGTAATAGGAACCTACTAGTATGAGAAATATAATGCAGACAGCTTCTTCTCTGAAAGCATTTGTCATATGTAATCTAAACTGCACAACTGTAATGTTGCTCATTAGGAACAGCTGCAAGGAGTGTGGCTTCCCCAAATATGAGGGGTATGCAATTTTAGAGACGATTTGTATTTGATTTTGTTCCGCACAGCTAGTAGACAGTCTATGTAAGTCGCTTATTTGGAGAAAAATAAATATATTACGTGAGTTCACCTCGGTTTTTAGAGGGGTTCGTGTTATTCGATCTTTAGTTTTCTGTATATTGTTTTGCAGATCATTGTTTCAGACAACAGAATGGCCAAAAGAAAAAAGATAAACTCAGGTGCTCGGAAAGAGTAAGCAGTTCCTGCTCCACTGGTGACACCCGTGGTGTTACTTTAGTTACAAGGCCGATGGTAAGCCATAAATAAAGGACGGTAAGTGCTTATGACAAGTGGAACATATCCGTGGTCATTTGTGACACATATATTTCGTAATGTATAGTAATTTATGGACATAGTGCTACATTTATAATTCTAATACATCTTTTAATGACACGTCTTGTCTTGTAGATCTTTTCATTGTGTCTCATACATCATGAGTCTGAATAGTTTTATAATTGTGTAATTGTTAAAAAAAAATTCAGTTTGTCATTTCCCCTTGTTTTGTATTATTTATTTGATAGATATTTTTTAGGGAATTTATTTATTTGCTTATAATGTACATTTGGTGTTCTTTGTAAAACAAATATAGGTATCTCTTCTTGGAAAAGCGGTCAAGATATCATTGAAATAAAATGTTCTATAATAAATTAACAGCTTATTTATTAACTGAATAAAATATATGATTTAAACTTTTAGGAGGGAGAGCATAAGATAAAATGTTCATAGGTGCCGTCGTGATCGTATGGTAGTTTGATTTACAACTATATATATGAAATCAGTGGCTATCGCCACTATCGTTATGAGTTCGAATCGCGCCCATGGAAAGGTGTATTCTATACAACATTATGTGATAAAGTTTGTCAGTGACTTGCGGAAGGTCTGTGATTTTCTCCATGTACTCCGGTTTCCTCCACCAATAGAAATGACCACAAGGATATAACTGAAATATTGTTGAAAGTGGCGTTAAACATCATGAAGGGACAACGTAAGAGAATATTGTCACACTACATTTTCTTACCTATTACCTATTATTTATAAACCGCATCAAAATGTTGTAATTATTTTTTTTCTTTTATAAAAGTGTGTTGTGAATTATTAATAACAATATGTCAAACCACAATTTAGTATTAATCGATATGTCAAGTTTCAAGTTTTTTTTATTTTAAAATTATCATAATTAGAATAAGTTTCTTATTAATCAGTAAGATTCTAATTGTGGAAATCGTATGCTCACGATTTGTTTCTGACGAAGATTAAAACGAAAACTTAATACGTTGTAATTTTAATAATTTATCAATAAAAAACAGAACAAAGCTCATTAATGTACTCAATATTCTTTCAACTCATGTTTAATTTTGTGATACATATGATTATGCACTTAAAACATAGATTGATATCAAAGGGGTAATCAGAAGGGATAAATCGAAGAATGTTGAGACTATGCAATTGCCAACAGAATACGGCCAAAAGGACAAACAATGATATACAAAACACTACACAGAAAACAAACGATTGAGCAACACGAACTCCACTGAAAACCGGGCGTGAAAAATGTGCTTCAGAAGAGTGAGCAGTTCCTGATTCACACGTTGTACCATCTTGTTATAAACCAGGTGATTAGTCATGACGAAAGGACCGGATTGTGATTACGGAAGACGGAACTTTTTCGTTGTCGTATTTGACACAGATATTCTGTAATGGTTAACCAAGTCATGGTGGAGACCGTAAATATAGTATAATTCGTATATATGTTTGTAATTAAGAGAACAGAGAAAGAGGCAGTTCAAGTAGAAATTTAACTAAGAAGAAGAGTTTGTAGATACCAAAGGGGTAATCAGAATTCGTATATTGAAGAAGAACAGACAATACAATGGCCAAAAGAAAATGTACAAAAGGACAAACAACAATCTACAAAACATACATATAAAACTAAAGATCGAGTAACACGAACCCCACTATAAATTGGGGGATGAACTCAGGGTAAACGAGGAAACAGAATCTATATCTCGCCAAACGAAACAAAAATATATGGATTCTAAAGAAAGAATAAGTACCGCATGATCAACAGTACTATCTATTGCGTATGTGCATTTTGATAGACACAAATGTGTAGGAAATCACAAAACATAGATACAAAAGTAAATGAAGTTGCTAAATTTAATTAAAATTAAATGTTTCTTTAATTGTTTTTTTGTGATACACTGTCTAACATCTAACAACATCCCTTATGGGATCATGTTAGGTATCCCTTCATTCATCTTTGACCGTCGAATCATATGTAAGAAATATAAATATGTTGAACAATATTAATTGAACAACAGCTCTCAATTGCAACGTGTGCTCGGTTTTATTTTACCATATATGGGATATCGTCAAATGTTAGTGTAATGCTAACAAAAGATACAACACACATCTAATTTTTAACTATATTGTTGCTCATTCATCACAATATAATACAATAGAGTAACAGGGTGATCCGACAATTATTTTTAGCGAAGTTAAACAGTATCAACCGATTAAAACAAAGATTATCCCACGAATTAATAGATATTGATCATTGCACGGCTCTCTGAGAGTAATAAAACTACAACCCAGATTTAAGGTGTGCAATATCTCGCATCTGCGTGTATTAATTCATAGTTCTTAACTGTTGCTTCCATTCTGGTATATAAACCCTTCTAAGGATCAAATGAGAATAATGCATTCATGTTACAATCCATATTTATTACTTGCTCCTTTAGTTATCTTCGTGGAAACAATTCATTCATCTAATTAAGCAGAAAGATAAGAGGCTTGAATATGTGAGGCATCAGATATAGGTAAACTCTTATGTGACACCTAGAACACATATATAGCATTTTAAATACTTACTTTAGATTAATTTGTCCTTACTGATCAATTAAACCAGATAGGACGGAATTGGTATCACAAGATAACAGACAGTTCCTTCATTCTATTTTTACTTTAGTCGATAAAGGAATCGATGTCGTCAATCAATGCAACATCTTGAATAATGAATAAGTGACGCCCTACATTCCTTAATAATTTCAGAATTAAATTGTGCCTATTGCATCTTGTGACTACTCAAATACAATTGCTCCTAAAAATTTCGATTACAAGAAGGCAACATAGGCCTTTAATGTTGAGAAATACTTTAAAAAAAAAACATAAAATGTTATTGTTCCCTTTCTCCTGTTATCTATGCCCTATCTGGACATGTCATAACCAGTGATCTGAATATAATATGGTTCACCGAGTAATTAATCACAGCTTTTAATCTAGAAAGGGGATAATATCACTGTATGTCTATTAAGTATACATTCTAAAACACTTTTAATCTTGACTTAGAAAGAGGTGATCGGTTTGTGAGACTTTCTCAAAAATAAACCACATTTTCAATTTCGAAATTTGCCTGCAAAACATTGTATCCTATTATAAAAAGAAAAAAAACCCTGCTTTGTTAAATTTTACAAGAAGAACCGTACTGATGTAACTTTTTTATCGTTTATTTGGTTTAATTTCAGGTACGTTTTTTTTTTCTTTTGTTTTTGTTTGTTTGTGGAAGTCGATATTTCATTACACCTACTAACGTAATAAATCATTTATAACTAACCAAGAGTGTTTTAATAAATCACTCTTATCGTGGGGTCACTGGGTGCAATATGGTTATATGCAATAATACTGTAGAAGTGGCGGAACAGGGCGGTTTTTGACATGATCAAAACTGATTTCCAAGTTTAGTCCCTAACTAAATTTGAAATTTGTTTCTATGGAAATACTTTTTAATACATAGAAATGTCTTTAAACCTACAACTTTTTAATAATATTGGAAATATATCATGATTTCAATTGTTTTTCTTAATGTATTTTTATACTAGAAGAGTGTTGATCATAATTTCTTCACAATCAGGAAATGTTCCGAATGTAGTCGGAATGCTACACTTTCTGAATCGCCTCGTTGTCTCTTAAAATCATAAACATGTTATTTTTTGTTCACTTTAGGCTCCGCTTCGGTCTATATAATGTGTAGGGGTAATCGACCAATCATACAATACCATTTTAACTCAAGTGCTATGAACTATTTGTTAAATATATAATTACTTAATAGACTAATGAAATAATACTAGTACGTTGTTTTTTAATAAAAGATTCAATAATCAGGCACTCGCCACGACATAGCTGAAACATAGCTGATGGGAAGCTAATTAGCAAACGTAAATCAATCAATATTCAAGTAATATATATATATGGACAAAATCAAAACTATCAAAACAATTAAGACGAGACCTGGCAAGATGGTACAAACCACCGTAATTTTTGGAGTGGCAAGGTAGGTGTTCCGCTGGTAACAGCGGTAACAAGGATTCCCCGTGCATTACAGAGTGAACAGGAAGCCAACCCCAACTGACGCCGGACCAAATTTAAAATAATAACTTCTCCCCGGTTAAGCAGAGGATGAAACAAGTTCCAACTGGTACCAGTTGTAAACCGGCCGCTCTGGTAAACAAGATACAGCCCAATTTAAACCCACCTTCCCGTGGTACCACTGGAAGGTATTAATTCCGAAATATGGTCCAACGTAGAATTCTAGGGTGTTGACCAGATTCCGCCCCCGCCCGTCACTGCAACGACCTCTTTATTTCTGCATGGACAAAGATATAATTTGTTGCAACAATTTAAAGGATAATATGTTTTATGAAAGTCCGTAATCATTTGAAACTGTCCCTTACCGTAGACACGTGCAAGCAAATATTGAACATTTACTTAAAAATAAAAATCAACGCAAAACAAATTAATAACCACAATTGAAATGTCACTGACGAATGATAATTCACAATTTAGTCCAATTTTAAATAATTCAATCAAAATCACAACCGATTCTGTCTCCGAGTTCTTTGCTCCGCGGTTCTGTTTCTATAAGCTCACTGGTGCATGAAGTCAGGCTGTTGCGTGGTGCATGGATTAATTTAATAATCATGTGAACTGAGCAGGATCTCTTGTAGCCGTAACTAAGTTTTAGCAAGCACATTCTCGGAGATGATCCTGAAAAATTTACAAAACAGCAGCAGAAAAGGTTTGCTGGGTAGGAGGGGGGGAGGGGGGGGGGAGTATTTTTAATCTGCTGTCAGACGACCGCGGTTTCATAAGGAGAAGGACGTTAGAGATGTAAACCTAAACCGAACCCGGTATGGGCCCGTATACCGGAAATTTTTATTGAACTTTTATTAAATGTGCTTTATCATGTAAAATGATAACCTTTAATATAGCTGATGGGGAGCTAAGCAAACGTAAATCAATCAATATTCAAGTAATATATATGTATATGGACAAAATCAAAACTATATACGATGAATGGATAATAAATGGCTGCAGAAAGCGGATTAAGACGAGATCTGGCAAGATGGTACAAACCACCGTAATATTTGGAGTGACAAGGTAGGTGTTCCGCTGGTAACAGCGGTAACAAGGATTCCCCCGTGCATTACAGAGTGAACAGGAAGCCAACCCCAACTGACGCCGGGCCAAATTTAAAATAATAACTTCTCCCCGGTTAAGCAGAGGATGAAACAAGTTCCAACTGGTACTAGTTGTAAACCGGCTGCTCTGGTAAACAAGAGACAGCCAAATTTAAACCCACCTTCCCGTGGTACCACTGGAAGGTATTAATTCCGAAATATGGTTCAACATAGAATTCTAGGGTGTTGACCCCCTCTCATCTTGCCAGATTCCGCCAAAATGGGCACGTACTACGTGTTCATCCCTCAAAGCGGTGTGGAGAGAAATCTTACGACTCTTGTGGGAAGAGTTTACAGTTCACGTTTCAAAAGCAGAGTTCTAAACCTCCTTGCATATTATTAAGATATACATTATTTCCAGCATCGGACAGATGCACTCCATCGTATCTATACAGTACATTCTCTGTCACTCGAATATTCGGATGACGTATAATGAACCCTTTCTGTATTGCATTTAAGAAAATGGCTTTAGCAGCTGTATTTACCTGTTTCCGAGAATTTTCCACAGCCACTTGATTGTTAACCACATGCCAATATCGTCGTGGTAAAATCTCGCTCCACACCAGAATAACGTCGGGTAAAAGTGTCCTTAATCTGAGTACATCGAGTATGGTTAATTCAATCAGCTCTTTTCCTTTTAAAATCCCTAGATCATTTGACCCTAACTGAATAACCAAAATGTTAGGTGCTGGATTTGAACGCAAATTCTTATCAATAATGTGCATAAGTTCCCCCCCCCCCCCCCCCCCCCATTTCATTCCCCTCTTTCCATACCAATGTATAGTAAGACGCCGGTACTGTAATCCTAAATGGGGACCCCCTGCTCTTCCAGCTGCGCTTCGAGAAGCCCAATAAACAATGGATGATCCAGCCACCCATACATGCTGCGCACTTAAAACAAATAAGCACATAAATTGCAATATATATTAATATTTAACTTCTGCAAAATCAATTAAAGAAATTAAGCCGGGAGTAACTTGAATATGCGTCTGATGCCCAACGCCCCCATTTTTGTATATCATTATCGGGTACCCCTTTCCTAGCCAGTTCTGAGGCCCCGCCGATCCTGCAGGAATGAGATCTGATATGATCTTTAACACCACAAAATTGTAATGTTTTCCGTAAAATAGCGTTGAATTGAAATATTGTCAAATAGGAACCACCAAAGTGTAAAAATAGTGGACTAAGAGGAGAGGGCTCACGCATATTTAAGTAATTATGTAATTTTTTAACAGCACAAAGCTCTGTATCTTGTTCCGGAATAATCTGCTGTCAGACGACCGCTGTTTCATAAGGTGAAGGACGCAAGAGACGTAAACCTAAACCGAACCCGGTATGGGCCCGTATGCCGAAATTTTTTATTGAACTTTTATTAAATGTGCTTTATCATGTAAAATGATAACCATTAATTATATTTAACTTTTCTTCAGAATATAAACAACATACACCTTTCACAGATGTGATATTTATAGTCAAACTGTACGAAAAACAATTTTGATAGAAGATATTTATCTGTTCTGTATTTCATCAAAGTGTCGGTAGTGTTGTGGCGTGGTTCGTCAAAATATAAGTGTGTCATTTGCATATTGTTCTATTTTATCAGAGGTCCATGATCAACAATAGTATACAGGTTTAAAAATAATTAATGTAATTAATTTTACTAATTTCCGTGTTTTCGTTTATCAAATGCATTTGTTATGTTTGTAGGGGGGACTAAATGTCGGTTAAAATGTATTATTGGAATAACTTAAATTTTCGAGTGATGTGTTTTTTAGCGTCGCGATCCTTTCCGTTTAACTTACATAATATTGTTTACCTTTATATTTAAAAGACCATTGACCTTTATACTAAAGTTATATGGCAAAGTTCGATGAGCTTCTGTTTAAACACAGTCAAGCTAATTAGTCTACGACAACATATCATATTCTAACATCACAAATGATCATTGCTCTACTGGTTAAGTTATCAGCACATCAAAAGCTTTAAAGTAATATGAATATTCCAGATAAATGTAAAAAGCGTTTTTTTTTATAGCAAATTAAGAGGAAAAAATCGTGTCAAAGATCTATAATATGCACAAGATATATTTAAGAACAAAATAATGGAAACCATAATATGTTGTGAGTTTTAGCATGGGTTGGCACGATAATACTACTTTATTTCCCATGGAAAAAACATAAAGTGCCCATTTCACATTAAAATTTTGATACAAAGCAAAAGAGAAGAGGAAGGGTGATGGATCGTAATCATTGGTCTTCTATACGATTATCGCCTAAAAACTATCTTCCGTCGTCGTTACTCTCATTTATGTTGAAGGAGGTTCATCTTTTATTAATGTTATTTGTATTAAAATGAAAAACAAAAAAATTACCACGCTGTTGGAACAATTCCAAAATCAAATATTAAAATCGTAGAAAGAGGCAAAATCGATACACATAACACACAAATACATGATAGCATCGTACAGGCACTTCAGTAAAAAGTGACGGGTTAAAATTATGACCTCTATATCAGATGATTGTCATTTAACAGTAACACAATGTTTGTCACTACTGAAACAGGAAATACTCACCTTCCGAAATTCATCCCTGATTTTTAGAAGAATTTGTATTGCTCAATCTTTCGATTTCTGTGTAGTGTTTTGTGAACTTTTGGCAATGACATTTTCTGTCATTCAATGTATGGCTACGTATTTCCCCTTTGATATATTCAAACTTTCTTACGTATATTTTTTAAGCAGAATTAAAAAGCACAAGGATGAGTTACCATGACAACAAACGCACACTTGGTTTCATTTTAGTAAACAAACGAGACTAAAACATAGCTACCACCAGTACGATAATTTTGATATATATATAATAAGAAGAGTTTGAAGATACCAAAGGGGCAATCAGAATCCGTATATCAAAGAAGAACAGACAACACAATGGTCAAAAGAAAAAGTACAAAAGAACAAACAACGATCAACAAAACATACATATAAAACTAAAGATCGAGTAACACGAACCCCACTAAAAGCCGGGGATGAACTCAGGTGTTCCCGTAAGGGTAAGCAGTTCCTGCTCCACTAGTGACACCCGTCGTGTTAATCTAGTTACAAACCCGGTGATAAGTCATGAACGAGGAAAGGACCGGGAAATGTTTACGACAAGTGGAACATACCCGTGGTCATTTGTGACACCGATATTCCATAACGGTCAGCCAAGTCGTGGTGGCGACCGTAAAACTTTCGAAGTGTGATGACTTCAACTTAGCTAAGAGGAACCCTTGATTCAGACACATTTGACAGGCTGCTTCCAGTTCGCGAAATGAAATATTTGGTACGGACAATATTTTTAAAAATACGCACCGTAAAATAACCCTGCAATGTCCCCTATGCTCTTTCTCTTTTTAAGACCGAAAATTGTCAAAATAGTTAGCGTAGCATAACCCATCTCGTAGAATATTTACTGCCTTTACTTAATTTTTCTAGACTCAATTTATCATGCCAAAATTATATGATAAAAACGTAGAAATCTAATTGTAATTGTTTTATTGTTGACGTTTTCAGATGGCATTTGCTTTATCCAGTTTATTAAATGACCAATGTAAGTAATATATGTACTTTTGTCCTGGTGTGCAAATATAAATTCCGAGATGAGCACATGCTCTTAATTTGAATAATTAGAGTTTTGTTTTCTATTCAAGTGCTAAGAAAATAATTCCTAGTATATTATTTTGTAGTTTTAAAAAAATGTTAATTAGGAAAATGGAAACTACAAAAGCAGATAGGGAATTCATATGGTGCACTCTATTGGTATATATAATGTGCATTACTACCACTGAGTCCATGCTACAGCTTGTGAACTGTTAGTCCCTGTTTTCCAGCGTTTTGCCGTCGAACACCACTGAATACACCCAATACGGTTACGACCATCTGGTGCTCTAATTGATATATAATATAACGTGTACCGTCAATTTAATTTGGCATTATGTATTAGAACAGATCTACAACATAAATAACTTTAGACTGACACAATAAACGTTAGAGAATACCGAATGGGCAATCACAAATTGACAATCCAGAGAAACTGGCAACATAGGGTACACAAGACGTAGACAAACAAAAACACAACACAATATGTACTGTTAAGGGATGTCAGACTGCTATTTTCGGGTAATTACATTTATTAAATGAAAACTGTAAATCTTCAACAGGAAAAGGGAGGGTGCATTTCCCGTTGCAAATTTTCTCCATATCATATCCTTGCTTCGTTCCTGTGACGATAACTACGGTCGATACTACATCGGTATAGTCGGTGCGGCAGTCGTCCTTCTATTTTGTGAACTGCCCCTTAGACCAAATTAGTCTGCCTCTATAGAGCATATATTGAATAGGTTTAATCGTCTTATACTATTTTTTTCAGCAATTATTATTATAACTTTTTTAATTTTGCCCCATACAAGGGAAATCATGACCCATAGAGACAGAAGGGTCAGATGTAACTAACGACCTCTGAAATTTTGTTACATTTAAATTCTTAGCAGCTCTAACTGTAATTATAGAGTTATGGTTATGGTGTTTAACGCCACTTTCAACAATATTTCAATTTCAGTACTTCAATTATAAATGCCATACAATTAGCATATCATCAATGTGTAAAGTACAATTATTTGTATACATATTATAATTAAAATTCAGTTTTAAAGGTGTTTACTAATAGTCTCATTAATCAATTAGGAAGTGATTGAAATACTCGTTATGAATTTGAAATTAATCAAGAACGAATAAGAATTGGCAAATGTAATGATTGATTATATAGTTGATTGACGAGGACAACCTGACTGGCCTATATAAAGTCACAACTAGAACATAAGACACAACACAACAGTCAACACTTCTTTTTCACCTGTAAGGTACGTACAAATTTACCATAACAATATTAAGGATATTATATTCTGAGGTTCTTGGATTATATCAATGAGTATTTCTTCTTCAGATAAGTTTTCTTTTCGGAATTCTGAATTATAAAAAGGACAGGAGCAAGATCAGACTCCCTCGCCGTTCCAGCTCCGATTCGCATATTACTCTCTAATTGTATCCAGTGGAAGAATCATATTCGGGCGGATACGCAAACTGTCCTGAGATTAGAGCAAACTATTGCCTTTCCTTTAAACAAGTCTTGCGTGTATTCTGTTTCCACATTTGGAGGGACACATATTGTTTTTATTCGACCTGTTCATTCATGTGTCTGTCCGTCCGTCACAAAAGTTTGTACTCGCAACTCCTCCTACATTTGAAATGGGAATTCTACAAATTGTTGCATGATTGTTTATTATTAAATAGAGATTTGCATACCGTTACGGCAATTTGATAGAACCACTTATGAAGGAGTTAATGCTTTTTTATACTCAGAAAATTTTATCAAAATGTTTGCATGCAGAAAATCAACATTTTAAATAATAATTCAAAAATATACGATTACTCATTATCGTATAAGGTTGGGTCTATCTATCGTTAGGGCATTTTTAGTGAGTTATTGGCCTTTTTGACATATAATATTTAATCAAGTATTTTGACCGCACAATTCGTCCTGCATTTCAAACGTTGCATATATTCCATTGAGCTTGGAATAAAGGATACCACAGATACAGATAGGTCTGCTTCATACCTTGAGCTTCACCTCGAAATTGACGGTTAAGAACGAAACTTTACGACAAAAGAGATGATTTCAATTTTCCCATTGTGAACTTTCCATTTATATATACATGTAGCAACATTCCAGCAGTACCTGCATATGGAGTATATATCTCTCAGTTGATACGATATTCCAGAGCTTGTGGTTCCTATCAGGATTTCCTTGATAGATGGTTGCTGCTAACAAGGAAGCTACTGAACCAAGGGTTCTTGTTGGTAAAGTTGAAGTCATCACTTCAAAAATTTTACGGTCGCCACCATGACTTAGTTGATCGTTATGGAGTATCTGTGTCACAAATGACCACGGATATGTTCCACTTGTCGTAAACACTTCCCGGTCCTTTCCTCATTCACGAGGTCTATAACTAGATTAACACGACGGGTGCCACTAGTGGAGCAGGAACTGCTTACCCTTCCGGAGCACCTGAATTCACCCCCGGTTTTTAGTGGGTTTCGTGTTACTCGATCTTTAGCTTTATGTGTATGTTTTGTAGATCGTTGTTTGTCCTTGTATACTTTTTCTTTTGGTCATTGTTTTGTCTGTTCTTCTTTGATATACAGATTATGATTACCCCCCTTTGATATCTTCAAACTCTTCTTACATGCTTGCTTATGAGCATATGCATATTTTCATATTGTTACAGTTTGATCTGACTATGTTTGAAGGAATCTTAACTGATTTTTTTCTTTAAAACAATTTTAGAATTTTAAATGACAATCATGTTATATATTTTTTAAAATATCAACGAATGTGGTGAGACGTACATGTATGTTTCGGTGTCAAATATAACCAGTAGATCAGGGTTCTTTAATGAATACATATCCTATGCACTGGTAGGAATATTCACGTTGTGGAATATGCAACAATTGTAACATGAATGCATTTTTTTCCTTTGATCTTTTTATTGTTTAAAAACAAGTGTTGCCTGAGGGCAAGTGTGAACACAGAAATGTGCTGTCCAAAAGGCAAGTGTGGATGTCAATATTTCATATTATTAACTGTAAAAACAAAATCATGGACACAGGGGTCCTGGATTTTTTTAATAAAAAACTAATCCTGGATTATTATTTTTGCTTAAAGTCCGGTCCTGTATTTTTATTTCAAATTTTCATCATAGCCCCCCTCCCCCTCCCAAGGGATATACAATTGTATCATTAATAATAAATTAATAAATACTAAATTCAGATTTTCTATTTAAAATAAATCTCATTTACAAAACCACTGATATTTGTTCAACTTTTAACGCTGATTTAAGCTTTAGTCGCAACAAATTTTTATTTTTCTCTTTAAACTGTCGAAACATAACATTTATTTAAATGTAAAATTCACAAATAAAATTCACCCCTCCCCCCCCCCCCCCCTTTTTCCCCCTTTTTTCTTGTTTAAATCAATGATAAATAACAATATTCCAGAATCAAACAAATTAATGGTGGCTGTAACATTCATCAAATTCAAGTGGGGGTAGGGGTTTTCGGGTGGGTATCCGCGTAAGATGGTTCCGTTTCAATGTTAAAAGTCCGGTATTTTCCTTTCCTATATCTTTTTAAAAAATAATTATATTTAAAAAATAATAACATTTTAACCTTTAATTCACTCAGTAATATGCTTTTCCTCGCCCTAGAGCAAAAATACTTACATGTTGGAAAGCTGGAGATGTCAAGATTCTATATTTATAAACTATTGACCTGAGTAAACTCGCTAAAGTCGGTGTGTTATAAATCGGTCATCCAATCGGGACACTCATTATTCTTGTCCAAGACAAAAATACATCGCTAAAATTACCTGTGGGTGTTTCCCCACTTCAACTTGTAAATTTACATAGAAATCGGAGATATTTCGTAATAAAACTTCACACATGGTTTAGTCTATCATATTTCTTGAAGACAAACATAAAATTTTATTGCATTAATCAAATTTTGATGAGTATCAACAGTTTTTTCAACACCATGTCTGTTTCTCGATACAGCCGCCCGATTACCAATGAGACAAGTCACGTGACTACAGATGCTACTCACAGTGACCCGTGACCCACTTTAGCACGTTCTACCAGTTTTTTCTTAATGTTTTTTAACCAGAATGTAAGCAGCAGCTAAGAACTATGAAATAATACACGCAGATACGAGATATTGCATACTTTAAATATGGTCTGTAGTTTTATTACTCTCCGAGAGCCGTGCAATAATCAACGACCTAGATGTGATATTGCATGGCTTCATGTTACAAATAATTTATACCCCGGTTTTCAGAGTTGAACAGTTAAACAATCTCACTTTTCGCGTTCGATTGTTTACCGTTTAACTCCGATAACCGTGTTATAAATATTACATTATTGTAAATTCATTGGAAGCTGTTTCTTTCAAATTATTTTCCTTTCAAATATTTTCCGGTATTGTGAGGTGTGTTTGCTATCCTTTATAAGAAGGTACACGAGTTTAATTAATTGATTTTTTTGTGTTTTCATTTCCAACCAAATTTCTCCGGTTGTATCAAATATCATTTGTGAGTTTTTTTTATTCGTATCTATTTTTAGATATAACTAGTGAGTTGTATTTCTATACAGTTTAAATCCGTGTTGCTCATCTTTTTATTTATTTATATTTTTTTTAATTGATTTAATTTTAATTTTTTATGTTTTTGTTTCTTTTTTGCTTTTTCTGTTTTTGGTGTTTTGTTTGTTTGTTTGTTTGTTTTTTGCATTCATCCTGTGTCTTGTGTGCCCAATGTTGCCAACGGCTCTAGATTGTACATTATTGATCGCACGAGGTCGTGATATCTGACTAACATATTTAAATTGATACGGGTCTTAAATGAAAGGGTATTTCTTCCTGGCTAACTTTTTTGGTGTTTTAACATTGTATATATTGTACATATTGTATATAGTTGTGCCTATGTCTTCTCTGTGCCTATGTAATATGGTGATGAGAAATACAGATATGTGATAACATCATATGTTGATAAAATCAGCAAACATACAGCGAAATTTATAATAAATTATCTTTAGGTTTCTAGATGATTAAATTTAGTATGCAGACCGACAATAATTATTTTTAAATTACTATAAACTTCCATGTATTTTAGTAGATCCAGCATACCATTATGAAAACGATATTGTTCGTCATGTTAGTGTGTGGGGCAGTTCAGGGCCGTCTAATTCCTTACTATTTTGGTGGTGGAAATGGAGGAGGAGGTGGTGGTGGTAGCAATGGAGGAGGCGGTAACGGTGGTGGTGGTAATGGAGGAGGCGGAAACGGCGGTGGTAGTAATGGAGGTTGGGGTGGTAATAATGGCGGTGATCCATGGAATAATGCAAACCCAATCGGTCCTTGGGCTCAAGAACCCGCATCTGGATATCCTTTAACAGGAAATTCTAACAAAGATGCATTACAAGTTGTCCTAGATCTTTTACAGAAAATTAGTTCTAGTCAAAAGCACGCAACACCCGCTATTATAGTTATACAACAACCCACTTCAACAAACCAAAATGTTGACCCTGTTGGCCCCGCTCCTTATGATCCTACTGCTCCTGAACCGTTCCCACCAACAGATCCTGCTGGGAATGCTGGTACAGGTGGACAAAATGGGGCATTTGATTGGTCATCTATGAATGGTCAGAGCGGTGGTGGAAATGAAGGTGGTGGTAATGGTATGGGTGGCGGCGGAAACGGTGGTGGAAATGGAGGTGGTGGTAATGGCATGGGTGGCAGCGGAGGCGGTGGTGGTAGTGGTATGGGTGGCAGCGGTAATGGTGGCGGTAAAGGCGGTGGTAATGGTGGCGGTCAAGGCGGTGGTAATGGTGTCCAAGGCGGTGGAAATGGGGGCGGTCAAGGCGGTGGAAATGGGGGCGGTCAAGGCGGTGGAAATGGGGGCGGTCAAGGCGGTGGAAATGGGGGCGGTCAAGGCGGTGGTAATGGTGTCCAAGGCGGTGGAAATGGGGGCGGTCAAGGCGGTGGAAATGGTGGCGGTCAAGGCAGTGGAAATGGTGGCGGTCAAGGCGGTGGAAATGGTGGAGGCCAAGGCGGTGGTAAAGGTAATGGTCAAGGCGGTGGTAATGCTTGGGATGCAGGAAATGGCGGTGGTGATCTTTGGGCTGGTGGACATGGTGGTAGTAATGCCTGGGATCATGGAAATGCTGGTGGAAATGGCGGTGGTAATGCTTGGGATCCCACAAATGGCGGTGGTAATGGTGGTGGAAATGGCGGTGGTAATGCTTGGGATCCCACAAATGGCGGTGGTAATGGTGGTGGAAATGGCGGTGGTAATGGTGGTGGAAATGGCGGCGGCAATGGTGGTGGAAACGGCGGTGGTAATGGCTGGTATCCCGAAATTGGCGGTGGAAATGGTGGAAACGGCCGTGGTAATGGTGGTGGAAATGGCGGCGGCACTGGTGGTGGAAACGGCAGCGGTAATGGTGGTGGTAATGGCTGGTATCCCGAAATTGGCGGTGGTAATGGCGGTGGTAATGCTTGGGATCCTATGAATGGCGGTGGAAATGGAGGAAATGGAAATGTAGGATATGTATGTAATTAATCATACACAAAATGCATAGTTCTGTTTTAGCGTATAGAAATTTACATATTTATACTCATTCCTTTATCTAATTATGGTGTCACCGAAATGGTTCTGTTGTATTTAGAATTGCTTTCATTTCAAAGTAAATGAGTGTTTAGAAATGTTATGATAGCTCAACACCACAATCAACAATGTTTCAGTTATTGAGTAGTGGTCAGTTATATTTGTAGACAAACAAAAGAGATTACGCACAAAAATCGTCTAACTTCCTCAAATAACAACTTTTACGACGTTGAATTGGTCAACGACCACAATTCTACCATCAAAGGCCATTCAGCTTAATATGAGGAGCCGAATAGTATTGAAGGACAACACAATACCAAGCAACATAATTATAACCCATAGCATAGTTTGGTTTAATATTTTTGTTTGGTTCTGTGGCATCAAACGGCTTGGATGTTGTAGACGTTCCAATTGCATGAATTGTTGAAAATTATTACGATTAAGGCGATAGTACAATACCCTCTCCCCCCCCCCCCCCCCCCCCCCCCCCCCAAAAAAATAAAATACCCAGACATTTGCAACAGATAAAATTGATACGTTTCATAAATCTTCCATTTTCATTAAAACAACAAATGAATGTGTAACGAGAAATTCATAACACATTGTAGCTAATGTATTATTTAAAGTTGTGCGTGCCTTCTTGTACTTTGCTTACATTTGTTCGACATTCATGGGGAAACCCTATTAGGAAATGGAAACTGCATACCATCTACATGTGTACTACTATTAACGCTATATCGTCAGAGATAAGATTGCTTTATTAGAGCAGTGAAATTGCATTGACCGGATACATTTGTGTTTTAAAAGGCCACTGACCAACACATATATTTTCTGGTATCCGTTTCAAATATGCTGCCTGTTGTAAATCACATTACTTCTTGTTGACAGAACATAGCAATGGATAATTGTGTAACTTCCTTATTCATTATAAAATACAACCGTCCATGGATAAAAGTAATGAAGTGTCTTGAATTATCAAGTTTATGTGTATTTTGCTCGGCAAACGTCTTCTTTGTTTCAGTTGCTAAGCCTCATACCCTTTATGTATTAAGAGGTTAGGTGTTAGGATTATTGTGTTTAACGCCATTTTCAATAATATTTCATTATGTATTAAGGCAATATACTAACGTTATAGCTATTTCTCTATCTTCGTGATATATTTCGTCCTGTATCAAGCTTTGTTGACTATTATAATATTGACATTATTGAACAATTGCCGAATATCATAATGAAATAAGTATGTCTCAACATTATAAAATCTCCTTTGTGAAATAACAAAATGTCGAGGAAAGTTAAGAAAATATATGGTGTCGCTAAACATGCAAACATTTAATAGTCCTTTATCTTCACGGCGCAAAAATACAATATATTCTAACATTACATCCTTCTTTCGCTTTGTAAACAAACGAGCGATTTATCGATTGGGTATAATATCATTAACATATGCGCCGGTACATTTGACTGACTTTCCCGTCGTAAATATACATGTTGATGAATTATCGTCTGCTCGAATTTGGCAGCATAAATTGTGTGCGACATTGTCCGCAAACGTAAATATAAATTACCGTCTTCCAATCAAAGTATACTACCGTATTTGTACTCTTTGACATATCAGAATCGAAATAAATCATGGAAGCCAGAATGTGTTTTGAGTTTTAACATGGGTTGGCGTATATTAGTATTGTATCCCGAGCCAGAGGCGAGGGATAGCTTCCATGATTTATTTCTTAATTAGTAAGAACGACCAGTGATGTAAATGAACAAGAAAAGGCTATCCAACATTATACTTAGACACAAATTTATGTAAAGGAACAACACCTTTATTGCTGTATTAATGATTTATTTGTCTTTTTTTCAAATCATTGTATGCTGTGATGTTTGTTTTGATTTGTATATATCATATTTAGCAGGAACGAAGCCGATACTCATCCAGGAGATATGCACCTAAATCATATGGAAGACGGCAATATGGCGATGTAAGTATTCATAATAAGTTTTTGATACAAAAAAATATGTTAATGTACCAATCCAAGTGAATATTACGGAAGCAGTACAACATGGTTAGATAAGAATCGCAATCTAATGTTTTGGTTGGTTGGTTTATGGTGCTTAGCGCCAGTCAACAATATTTTAATTATATCGTGGTCGTCAGTTTTATTGGTGGAGGAAACGGGAGTGCTGGGAGAAAACCACCGACCTGTCGCAAGTCACTGACAAAATGAAGACAACTGAAGCAAACGGAAATAATTCTTTACACATGTGCCTAGTGATTCTTAAAAAAATATCAAGGAAAATTAATTGTGGTTGTGTAATATACATATGAACTATATATATAATATTTGTTATGATTAATATTGTATTTCTGAAATATTATGATTTATAAGGGCTTAATACATTAAAAACAATTCAAGATTGTCGCAAAAAAGGACGAAAATGTTATAAAAAAAACCGACCACATAACAAAGCGAAATCACGAAAAAATGTAATACAACGGTCTAAGAAGAGTTTGAAGATATCAAAGAGGTAATCAGAATCCGTCAATCGAGCAAGATCAGACAACACAATGGCCAAATGAAAAAGGACAAAAGGACAAACAACGATCTACAAAACATACACATAAAACTAAAGATCGAATAACACGAACTCGACTAAAACCGGAGGTGAACTCAAGTGCTTTTCATTTTACTGAATTACTTAATAATGGGTGATAAAGCTCAATTTGTAGCGTATTAATTATGTAAATCTTATGATATTTTGCATTACAAATTTCTTTTCTTTTCTTACAGAATTCTTATGACGTAAGTTTCGTAGCTAATTACATTGTTTTTAGACATAAAATTAATATACAATAAACAGTTGTGTCCCCTTATTTTGAAATGGCTGTCCGGTTGATAGTTTAAATTTCACAAATAATTTGAAATAGTTAAGCTTCACGCTATTATTGTTCCTGGTCAGGATAATGTGGAGCAACATGTATAACCCGCGGTCTGTTGTTTCAGTAAGCTGGCTCTCAGATAAAAAAAAATCAACTAAACGTGTTTGTCTAGTACAAAGCCGACATCATCTTATCGAAATATACCTTTATCTCGCCATTATATTGATGAAAAATTGCTCACTATGCGTCTAGCAACAGTCGATCACTCACTCACGTAACCGAACAAAAAGGAATTATAAACAAACCTGTTTGTTTGTTCTATCTCAATTTAAAGCGTCCATTTACAAATTATACCGGGAATTGACAATATGAGGTTAGGAAGGGTGAAAATGTGTTTGAGGAATAGATGCACTTCGCTTAAAAGGAAACATTTGAACTTCATTCTGACCTTTCTTTGTGTAAACTGTACATGATATATAGATTTCTATGAAAACGATAGTGAGGATCATATTCTAAGAGAAACCTCATGCTGTATATATAATCAGTGTTAATATATTTTCGAGATTTTTGTATTTATTCAGTAGTTAATTGAGACTACTTCATTTCAATAACAGATATCGAAAATGCCATATACATAACATTAGAGATTATTCATTACACTTGGCCACAAACAAACAGCACAACTGTATATAGTAAAACGTAGATATCAAATTTAGTGCGCACGACCCGTTTCTGGAATTACCTTCATCAGGTACTCTGAAAATCGAACAATAATATGAGAGATTATCCAATATTATGCTTGAACACCAACAAACAGCACACGTGTATATAAACTGATATACACGAGTTTTTTCATATTTTATTTAATTGTCACAATTTTGTTGACAGAAGAAAACAACAACACCAAAACCATACGGCAAAAGAACCTATAGAAAGGTAAGTATCTACCATATACACCTCTTAGATAGGGGTTAGGGTTGTGGTGCTTAACGCCACTTTTAACAATATTTCAGCTATATTGTAGCGGTCAGTTTTATTGGTGGAGGAAACCGGAGTATTCGGAGTAAACCACCGCGTGATTGGAATTTTACTCCGCTTGGTGTCACCCATGTATGATACACACTTGCCCATTATAGTTTGAGTGAGTGACTGGAATTTGAATGAGGTTGTATCATGGCTAGAGTAATCTATACTACTAACTTCACATGTTTAGTTCTTTCTTGGAATATTTGCCACTGGGTGTTAAACAACAATCAATCAATCGATTCATCAATGTTACTTTGATCATACCAGCTACACTAAATTTAATTTGTATTATTTAAAGCTCAAAAATTGGCAGTTCGGAATTACAAAACCACCGAAACATGTGCATTACATCCATAGCGACGGAAACAATTAACAGCAACTTAAAGAGTAGGCTTGTTAAAAATCAGATCAAAGGTCGAACCCATTTTCTACTATCAAGTATTGATTTTGTTAAACTATATGATTGGTTCAATTGCCATATCTAAGCTGTTCTACTTTATTTCTTTTCTACAGGGTGGATATTAACAGAAGAACGAGGTGATAATCCGTCCCTGAAATGTTGTACTGTTTGTTTATGTCTGTCAGTTGTAAATAAAGTAGTTACACCATTTAATGTCCAGTAGTTAGTCATAATTAGTTTTACAAACGTAAATAAACGTTAGAGATCACCGAAGGGGCAACCACAAATGGAAAATCCAGAGAAACCGACAACACAGGGTAAACAAATTCAAATTCAAATTCAAATTATTTATTGATATAAAATCCAGTAAATGGATTATCATCAAAAACAATACAAAATACACAATACAAACATATAAAGCATCACAGCTGAGGAGACAAGCAGGAGTTATCTCCCGTCGTACATAATGTATCTATCATATAATACTAATGGGTATATATTACATTACATCCCTTTCAGGGATTTATTTAAATTGTACATATTAAATACGCTGATCACAAGAATTTTACTTGTCTAAATCTTGACTGCTTAAAATAAAATTGAATTTTTCTGTGTTGTTCATGGCTGAAAAATGAGGAACAACTGAAATAATTTCGTCAGTTTGAGAAACTAAATTCATCTAAATTCTGACATTTCATGACAAAATGATATTCATCCTCAATTTCTTGCTTACATAGTGGACAAATTCTTTGTTCAACTGGTATATTTAAATGTCTACCTTTTTCTATATTGAGAAGAATACTATTGCTGATAAGAATTTTGACAAAACAAGAAATTGCACTTCTGCCAACATCTAGATAAAAAAAAAATTCAGTTTCATACTCAAGTTTTAGCTTTCTATATGTTCTTAACTTACACAAGACGAAGACAAACAAAAACATTTCACAATATGTGTTGGACACCACTATACGTAAGCAAACACAAATAACAAATAAGACATGATCCCTTCTACAAGCAACTAGTAAAATTAGTAAAAAACGGTATAGATGTATATGAACATGAAATATTATCCAATATTACACTTGAACACAAACTAAGGTAAAAGAACAATGCTTTTATTGCTATTCTATGTTTCAAAGTCACAGTAAGTCGTCAACAATGAGCACAATTAATTCCCTAAATTGAATGTGAACCGGCTCCTAAGCCTGCAGTTGAGCGGCACTATGTACTTCTGCTGATAAACCCTACATCTGGGGATCTTTGTCATTTTGATGTTACTTGGGATATATGATATTATTTCTTAGATGCTGGGCTATCAGCAAAAAACAAAATACGTGTTAAATTATCTTACAAAACCCGTTACAAAAAATCGCATGGCTCCAATCAGGTATATATATATATATATATATGTGTGTAACGTTAATTTATTCACTTCTGATAAAAACAATAACAATATATATAACAAGACAGATACATTGATAAATAGATATTCTAAGATTGGTGAATACAGCTGCACACATAATAATTTCCTATTAATTTATCATGATTGCAAAAATCAATATGAATGCAATGTATGTTAAATCGACATTATCATTCATTGCCATTTGCTGTTCCTCACTTCGTCCTCACTTCATGTGAAGCTTCAATTAGTTCACTGTTGAACGTTTTCGATATATTTGCATAAGCTAGGTGGGAGCATGTTTATCATGTTTCGTTTTTCAGATTTAGTTCTTTGACACGGGTAAAGGAACATTATTGTGTAATTTTATAATTAGCTATTTGTTCAATACTGCCGGATGACCCCAGCAATATATTACAAATTTATCAACAGGAACTGACCAAATTGGTTTAACAAGCAAAGAAAACGAATTTAATCAAATAAAGTACTTCATTGCACATAAAAAGACATCATACAGCAAGTCCTAATGTAAAATCACTTTTAAGGAATGTCCGTTAGTGGTTCTTTGTAAGACAAATGTTTCTAATGTGGCTGGCAAAAATACCCTTATTTGACGGTGTGTGTGTGTGTGTGTGCTACTTCAGAAATTCTTGAAATACTGAACTGTCTAATACATATACATTGTGTACATGTGTTTAGGTACAATGTACAACGTGAGAGTATTAAGACTATACAATATCATGAGAAGTCTTAAAATATAGTTTCAATAAAGGTGTGTATTATATTAAAACAGATCTTGATCAGCTACGCTTGATTGCAGGTCATTCCCCTCTCCCACATCTTCTTCTTCTGACATTGTCATGAAGGCTGTTTCTGTGCTCTTATCTGATTCAGGACTAAACCGTCCATCCAGGCAATCACTGCATTGTATTCCAGCATCATGACATTCTTCGTTACCATGCCGATGATCCCCGATAGCTGGAAGTATTGCCACCCCATTATGCTTAGGTACAGACCCGTTTCCCTTTGCTGGTTTTCTGCATTTCGTATGATTAGTTTTGTAAGAGGCTGGTGGCCTTACATGAGGCAGTGAACATGCCGATCTCAAAAGGGATTTATTCATATTGGGGAAAAGTTCTTTTTCAAAGATATCATTTGAAGCACTGACAGAAGATCTATATACATGTAAACCAGAACGTTCGCATAATTTTCCTTGTTCGTGTCGGATAGGAGAAAATCCGGCTTTAGCAAATCTAGCAAAATTGATTATTTTCAAGAATCTTCTTCTCGCCTCAAGTTGTTTTGCCAATGGTAATAAATCTTCAAGTGTGTATCCATTTTTCTCTAGTAATTCCTCCACTGATAAATTGCCTATAGGATCCCTCGCAACCAAAGATGCCTGTCCTTGTTGAAAAAGAATACGTGCGCATGAGATATATCCATTTTTAGCCGCCATTAGTAAAGGTGTATATCCTTCTTTATTCATTTGGTCGACTTTTAACCCAAGTCTACGGAAATGGCGGACTAATATATTCGTTCCTATGTCGTTTCCAACAATGGTACAATACAAAAGTGGACTATTTCCTGAAGAAAAAAGTAATAGATAAAAGCAAAAGAAAAACATTAAAGGAAAACACTTCTATAGAGGTCTTCTGACATGGTTATACTAAAATAATGCATTAATATCTTAATAAGACTTTATACACTGGCATGGGACTATTTTTCATGGCATTGTTCGTCATGGTTGCTGTTTATATATCTAATCGATACTTCACTACTATGCCCGATAACCTATCAAAAACGACCATTTCATTGCGTCGGATTCCGCTCCATGTTAATGGCAAACACATCAAAACCCTTTGTTGACAATTTGTTTCCTGGAAAGGAACTTTTGTTCAAGATTGTCCTTGGGTATATGTAATGAAAGTCACATATACTTTTTCTATAATGAACGCAAATGAAAGGTTGCAGATGAATTCATATTTCGAGTTACCTCCCTCTAACAGTCGGTAAGCAAGTCACGTTGTATATCTATCTATTGTTATGGCAGGATTCATGTGATATATGAGAACAACTTTTATATTTAAGCACCCTTTACAAGAAAGGACAAACAGTCTAGAAAAGGGTAATGGTAAAATTAAAAATTATATAGTTGCTTATGGGCAATTTCTTTAGAAGATATTCATTCAATTTAATTTGAACGGACGAACACCCAGAGATTACGGTATTTCCCTGCTAAAGTAAAGTCGATTGATAAAAAAAAATAACAAAAAACTATTAAAACTATAGGAAACTCAGAAAAATATATGCAATTGCCATAATATACAGACAATTTGGAGAACTATTCCTCATAAGTATCATATTTGATGCAGATTTTGATCTCATAACTGTCTTTTCAAATTTAATGGAGGGGCCGACGTGGTTTTGATCGTATGGTAGTTGGATTTACAACTACCTGTGCAATCAGTGCCTATCACCACTAAAGTTGTGAGTTCGAACCCCGTTCATGGCGAGGTGTACTCGATACAACATTATGAGATAAAGTTTGTCAGTGACTTGCGGCAGGTCGGTAGTTTTCTCCGGATACTCCGGTTTCCTCCGCCAATAAAACTGACCGCCACGATATAATTGAAATATTATTATATATATATTAAAACTGGCAATGATAATTTAACTTATGAACAAAATTGTATTATATTTAAATATGTTTTTGATTATATTAAATGTTCAAAAAGATTCCTTATTGTATAACTGGAATTGAATTGGCTGAACATGCACATCATATGAATCCATCTTAATTTTATTTTTCCCTCCATTTTGTTTGTGAATATCATCAATTCGTTATTAGTACTACATATAGTAATGCATGCCGTTTATGTACTTCTTTATTGTAACAAATTGTAATTTGGAGAAGACTTCATAAGTTTCTTTAACTTGTGTCTAATCCATTGTCTGCTTAATTGGCAAATCAAATATGTTTAATTTAAACTAAAGATTGAAATATTGTTGAAAGTGGCGTTAAACACCATAAACCTAATCCAAATTGGATGGATTGGTCATTAGATTTCTCAAATAATTGTACACTATACGGAAATGCAATGTTTCTATCAATAATTCAATAATTATAAGCTCTCTTCTGTCAAAATTCAATTGTTTTGTAATTCTCCGGTTTAGAAATTTGGAAATTTCATCTATTCTTCTGTAATCAAAATCCACTCGGGACAATTTATAGCAAAATGTTATTTATTGTTAAAATTGTTTCAAACTCTACCATTTCCATGTATTTCATTTTAACATACATGTAAATTCTTAATTCATTAACTTTCATTTCTTTTAATTTTGCTTGATTTAACGTATCATTTTCAATCCTGGAAACAAACAAACATGTAATAAGAAAAGATATTTGCTTATGGAACATATGAGAAATGCAGAGGTCGCCATGAAGCAATAGAGGAGCAGGAACTGCCGGCTGCCCTTCCGGAGCACCTGAGTTCACCCTCGGTTTTTAGTTGGGTTCGTGTTATTCGTTCTTTAGTTTTATATGTATGTTTTGTAGATCGTTGTTTGTCCTTTTGTACTTTTTTCTGTTGGCCATTGTGTTATCGTCTGTTCTTCTTCGATATACGGATTCTGATTACCCCTTTGGTATCTTCAAACTCTTCTTAGATATGGTAATTGGCAAATTACACCTCATTTCTGGGTATGTGTAAATAATCTACTAACCTTTGTCATCAGACATATCTGGATCAATGCACCTCTGTTTGACAAATATATCTACTAGATCATTGCATCGTTTCTCACATGCATAGCTTAATGGTGTTCTTCCGTGGTCGTCTGGTAAATTTACCTCCGCTTCATGGAATAGTAAAAGGCGAGCTAGTGAAGAACGTCGAAATTCTTCCTAAAACATATAAATATGCATATTTGTATATTGAAATAAAAAGATTAGTGATTTTATTTTCACACCTATTTACATATGTTTTATTAATCAGTAAATAAAATTAAAACATCAGCTATGACACCCATTTGGTCATATGAAAGATATCACAGAGAAACGTACATGTAGAATATAGTGAATTACATCATGTTTCATTTTCAAATAATTACATGCACAATATAATATCTAGGTACATATTGCATATGATCATGAGCCAAAACACTAAATAAACGTTTGAGAAAACCGAAGGGCCAATCACGAAAAGACAATCCAGGGACACCGGCAACACTGGGTACACAAGACACAGGACAAAGACAAACAAAGCAATAAAACACAACACGGAAAAATAAAAAGATATGCAACACGGACGGACCCCCACCAAAAATTGGGGTTGAACCCAGACATATATTATATGTCATGTCCTATAAGAATTCCATTCCTACTGATCGATTTTAATAACGCTAAATGAAATACTAGTAAATTGTGAAAAGAAAGTTTAAACGGTGATGGTCACCAATTCAACAAACATCAACAAAACGAACAATCACCTCTCATCTTAACTAAACTCACTGAACACATAAAATAAAATCACGACTATGATGCTGGAAGTTCAGGTCCTGGGTTGGGACAGGCGCAAAAATATGGCGTGATTAAAAAATTGTCGTAAATCAATACATTTATACAAATAAAATAGACAAACAATAATCAACAACAGCAAACACAGAACTAATAAAGATGAGCAGCATCAATCCATTAAACACCAGTGTTGAAATTAGGTGCTCCGGAACGGTAAGCAGTTGCTACCCTACATGTGACATCCCTCCTCTTTATAATATGGTAATGGTCAAGGTTTAGCAAATGCAAACAAGGTAAAAGGGACGAACAGAGATTGCGATAGTGCAAGCAAAGAGACACTGCTTAGCGATCAATCACTATATGATGGCGACCGTAAGATTTCCAACGTAGAATCTAAAGCAGTAGACATCTACTTTTCAGCAGAAATCAACATGCAGATATGATGAACAGGGCAAAAATTTTAATAAACTAGTTTAAGCTCTCAACGTTTTATTGACGTGCTGTACCATGATATAAGAGTGAACTGATAGGTACATGTATGCACGGGGTGTCGAATTTGCCTCTGTTTGTCTGATTTTCTTATTAGATTTTGGAACTGTTTTGACGGTGTGGTATTTCTATTTTGCAATTTGTTGTTATAGAATATCTTTTTTTTAAAGTGATACAAACATCTAAGCGTGACATTCTATGCAAAACTAGCAAGCTTTCTACAAAAGTAATGTTTGCATGAAAGCTGCATGCAATAAGTATACTTAATTACCACGTCTGTGATGTAACGATTAGCAATTGCGATAGAATATGGGTTCAATCCGTAGTCGGATTGAAGACTATAAAAATTGGTATTTACTGATGCTTTGCAAATTATGAAACATTAGAGTAAGAACGATATGTCCAGGGGCGGATTTAGAGGGGGCGTGCGGGGCGTGCGCCCCCCCCCCCCCCCTAAAATTCGCAAAGCATATGTTATACAACGTTAATTAAAGAGTTCAACAAACAATTTTTTCATGAATGGTTAACTCGTGACCAGTAGTAAAATATTCCTACACATTGTAAATACACGTTGGGTGTGTTCGTTGATTCATATATGGATTCGCCGACAATTTCCGCTTTTGTTTGTCTATAAACAAGAACGGTCGAATCATATGTTTTCAATGAATGAATCAAACGACGAAAAGAAAAGCTCCATCTGGACGGGCAGTATTAACTAGAACCACCTGAAAGGACAAGCACCGAAAGTACAGACCAATTAGTGAAATGAGGAATGAGTTAAAATTAAACCAATAGTTCTTTGAAGGGTTAAAATATCGTGATCGATCAGTCATGAGTTGAACAATTCGCATCACGGTTGTTCAAAAAAAGGTTTTACTTTAGGTTCTTATAATCTGACAAAAATATACTGTTAACAATTATCCGACAAAATTAAGACTCAAAATCAAGTTTTTTTGGTCTGATAAAAATGGTGTGGTTGGTTCAAAATTGTCGTTCAAATAAATGTCTGTAATTCCTAAAATCCCCAGAGCTTCAGGGGGGCTTTTCGCCCCTGAGCCCTCTACCAGGGTTCTACCCTGGAACAGCTGGGAACCTTAAGCGGTCCCCAGACTTCTCGCCTACTCACGCCCCCCCCCCCCCCCCCCCCTAACCACAAATCCTGGATCCGCCCCTGATGTCTACCAGTGGACTGTTATTCTAGTGAGCACACACGATCAAAACAGGTATCATCATCATTACAAAATGTAACGTTCTCTATATATTATAACTGCAACATTCTTTTTATTTATTAATTGACATCTTGAATTTCAAAATGTAATAATACATTTGTTTCCCTGCTTTGATGGCGCTACCAGAACCACAATCTATCGAAATTTACAGTTCCTAAATCATTCAATTATAATTGAAACTATGGTTCTCCCCCCTCGGGCATGTGTGACCTTAGCCTTGGCTATCCTGTTTAGACTCTTTGGTGTTCTTGCTTCCTGAAGACTTTTATTTTATTTGCCTTTCTAACATTTTGGCTTTGAACGTATCTGATGAAGGCGTCGTGCGCAGTAAATTAGATATTTACGTTTTTTTACTAGAATGTTTACTACGTATCTCGATCATTCACTAATTTGGCTTTAAATCTAAAAATATGTTTACTCAGATAAGGCCTGTCATCGTCAGGGATAAATCCTATCATAATGATTAATTGTGCTAAATTTCTATTTTATTTTAGAAGTCAATGATTTTTCTATGTTCGTATTATGTTTTTTTTACACGCAATAACTGGATATTATTTTATATGAATAAACATTAGGGAAAACCGAAGGGGCAATCAAAAATGGACAATCCAGATATATTGGCAACATTAGGCACACAAAGACACACGGCGAAGACAATCAAAACACAAAAACCCAACACAAAAAAATAAAAAGATGAGCAACACAGACCCCACCTAAAAACTTGGTGAATCCAGGTGTGGTCGCGAAGAGTAAGCAGTTCCTTCCTCTTATAAATTATTTCATATGTTATCAAACTTCACCATATTTCTATGTTTAGTAATGTACCGTGTTTTTATTCTTTTTGGAGATGCTTCGGGTGTCAAAATTGAAGTACTCGTTTTAGTAGGTGCCTTTGGTATTATATAACAATATCTTATCTTGTCATTGATAATTCTTGATTTATTTTATAAAAGTTTACGAATCTATATTATTCAAGTTGAGATTTTTTCTGTTGGAGATAATTAAATTGTTAATTATAAGAAGAGCTTGAAGATACTAGAGGGGCAATCATAATCTGTAAATCGAAGGACAGACAACACAATGGATAAAAGAAAAAGGACAAACGACGATCTACCAAACATTGCACAGAAAACTAGAGATCGAGTAACACGAACCTCATTAACAGCTGGGGTGAATTCCGGTGTTAAGGAAGGGTAAGCAGTTCCTGCTCCTCTAGTGGCAATCACAAGAATGATTGGCGTTATGTATATGTACATGTCTAATTGACTAGCCCCTGAGGATGCGGTCGTCGTGGCAATATATAAAATGAAAATAAAACAACGAGTAAATGGGCTAAAGAATGTTTTCATAGTAAGCATATCATTTGTATTTTATAATTTTTAGTTATTCTGGTTCACTGAAGACAATGTATCTCTTTTGGCGATACTCAACTCAGAAACTGCTTTTTTTTTGCATTTTGTTTTTAATTTCAAAAGAATTTCTTTAATAATTATAACAAATGCAGAATTTTGGACTGCTTCTAACCCACGCCTATATTTGGAAAACTAAATATAAAATCATTAGCTTTTTCGGTAATAATTTATATCAAATCCGTTATGATAATTTTGTAGCCTCACGTGGGGTCGAAAACGATCAGCCAGTTGAAATGATTGCATAACTTCACATCGAAACCATTGGTGAAGTGATGATTGTCACCAGAGCAAACAAATAGATTACATATACATTTTTGATAGTAAGCTTTGAATATGATATGTGGTCGTATTTTACACAGTTCCAAGAATTTCGAATTAAACTTATTTTAAAAAATGCTTAACATTAATTTGAAGAAGGATATACAATGCAATGACCAAAAGAAAAAAGGGAAAAAGACTAACAATGATCTACAAAACATTACACAGGAAACTTTACATAAAACTTGGGATGGGGTCAGGTTCCCCGGAAGGATCAGCAGTTCCAGGTTCACTGGTGACACCTCTCGTAATGCTCATGTTCAAAATATGTCCTTAAAGATTGGGATTACGATAAACAGAACATAGCCGTCGTAAAGCTGCAACCTTACCACTAGGAACCCATGGTTCAAAAACTTCCTTGTTAACACAAAACCGCTATTAAAGATTTCTTGCTAGGCTATTAATTCTGGAATGTAGTATAAACAGAGCGATATATACAGTATGCAGGTGCTGCTGCAATGTTAATAAAGTTTTTATGTGGAGTTTATGATAAACTTATCCAAGATGGGTTTTTTTTTACCTAAAATCAAATTTATGTAGTATCATAATAAAATACAAAAAATGTACCCTACCTATATTTCTATTAAAAAACCAGGTATCCTTAGCTGTATCATTTATTGAAAAGTAGTGACATAGATATATAAAATATTTCGTCATTTTGAATAGACTACTAACCTTTATAGACGACACAACAATTAATGCCGTCTTCCCGTTGAAATCTCGAGCATTAACGATATTTCCAGGTGCAGCTTGCAATATAAAGCGTACTAGATGTTGTTTGCCCTTCCTGATAGCATCAAACAACATCCTTCCGTCGGTGTCGTCGTCATATTTTTCGTCACTGTTGGACATCAGATTTACAATAGAACGGAAATACACAAAATCAAAAGAATCATCCGAACGAGCAATGTCTTTGCACCATTTTGGGGAACTGCTTGCCATTTTTGGAAAAGTCTGTCGCCCACTAGATGAAATCCAAATAACAATTTCTCGGATCGGGGATTCTTTTTTCTTTATTAGTTCCTTGACATTTTATTTATACCACCTTATTAAATTAATGAGATTAACACAAGAGACTGATGACTGCTGCGTGCAATATTGAAATATCATATACATTTCTTAATTAACGTTATTACACGTTATCAAATAGATTTTATTGATACTAAGAATATATCTTACGGAGTAACAATCAATAGGCACGATATAAATATATTATAAGACGTCAATTTAAGGGCAAAAAAAAAATAAAAACAAAAAACGTGTATTTTTGATGCATTTAAAATATAATTATAGTGAATTAATACATCATTAGCACTGACATAGTAGTTCTGTATATATAAATGTAAAAACATAATAAAAATATGTTTAACCTCAAAACAAATAAACGATAAGTGAAAAAAATTACAGTTGATTTCCACAAAACATTTTCATTTTTAACATGTTCAGATCTATGCTACTAGATCAATTTGCACATCCGCAAAATATTTTTCATGATGGTAACATTTGAGTTATGCTACTGACAGTTTTGGTGCGTTCCGTCTTAAAACCTAGACGAGAAGGGGAACTCTGTTTGAAATTACATTTCGTGTTAGCTATCTTGTTGGCATTGTAATGTTTCATCACCATTTATTTTCTTTATTGTAAACATGCAGGAAATGTCGCTATAGATATATTACCTTTGCTGTCGGTAGTTTTATAAATGGATGTAAAATATGATTCGTCCATACTAATATAACAAAGTGCAGATAAAAATAAACTATTAGTAAAATGTGTTTCGTTTTGCAATTGCTTGAAGAAATATCCGGCTAAGTCTTTCCCAGTTAGTAGGCAGACTTCGGCCCAACGTTGACGAAATGTCGGCATAGTTGGCAGATGGTAGAAGTAGACCATTAAAAGGTTGATCCAACGTTGGTCTAACGTTAGGCTTTTCCAGCGTTTGACACGAAGTTGTCGGTCCGACGTTGGCGCAGTGTTGTATTTCTCATGGTTGGCAAAAAAAACATGAATATCAAAGTTAGTGCACACGACGCGTTTCTGGAATAACCTTCATCAGGTACGCTCAGAATAACCTTCATCAGGTACGCTCAGAATAACCTTCACCAGGTACGCTCAGAATAACCTTCATCAGGTACGCTCAGAATAACCTTCATCAGGTACGCTCAGAATAACCTTCATCAGGTACGCTCAGAATAACCTTCATCAGGTATGCTCAGAATAACCTTCATCAGGTACGCTCAGAATAACCTTCATCAGGTATGCTCAGAATAACCTTCATCAGGTACGCTCAGAATAACCTTCATCAGGTACGCTCAGAATAACCTTCATCAGGTACGCTCAGAATAACCTTCATCAAGTATGCTCTAATCAAAAGATTGCAAAGCCAAATAATTTAAAATTGTCTGAGAGCAATACAATCTATTGGGCCTTCGTCAGAAATCGACTCTCTTTTATTTCTTTTGTGTATTTCTTTTTGTTTTGAATTGTTTGGGTTTTTTTAACAAATGTTTGATAAGATTTATATAAAAAAGTAATAGTTTTTCGAAAATTGTTCGTCATAATCTATACCTTAATTAAAGCAGAACATTTAAATTGCCTTCTCGATTTGTCAATAATAATCGGAAGAATATGATTTTGTGTGGCCTTGGTGCTACTTTTGGGATTTATATTGCACAATCGAGGTGTACTCGATACAACATTATGTGATAAAGCTTGCCAGTGACTTGCAACAGGTCGGTGGTTTTCTCTGGGTACTCCGGTTTCCTCCACCAATATAACTGACCCCCACGATATAACTGACATATTGTTGAAGGTGGCCTCAAACACCATAAACCAAACCTAGTTGTTCCTATATATATATACAAGGTCTATTTACCAGTACCACTTCCACAAAAATGAAGACAACTCCGATTTCATCCACCAATAAAACTGACCGCCGCGATATAACTGAAATATTGTTTGAAGTGGCGTTAAGCACCATAATCACAACCCTTGATATTGTCATATTGTGATGTGTTTTTCCTTGCAGTAAAGTGGGATAATCCAAGTCATCAAATATTGCGAACTAACACCCGCTGGAGAACCATGTTCAAGTAGCAACCTATTATTTACATTTCCAAGGTACACATTTATAACTTTTATCGTACCTAAGTTCTTATGGAGTTCATGTATCTAAATAAATCATTGGTTTTATCTTTTTGATCTTTTGGCCATCGTATTGTCTGTCCATCGTCGATTTGCGGCTTCTTATTACCCCTTTGGTATCTTCAAACTTTGTTTATTACAAACTTTTAGGAAAGTCATGCCCGAATTGTTTGTGCCTCATGTATATCACAGTTGACAAATAATTTGATCCCTTTCTCTCTTTCTCTAAAAAAAAATTCGAATTACCGTTGACATCACATGGAAAATTCGACTCGTAATTTCTGGACTAGACACATTGCCTATTTATGACAACAGTCCTCCTACAGTCTAAATGACAGTACATTTATGTACTTTCTTATTCAACTTGATGTATATACTATGAATCAGTATCACGTACTGATTGTCTTAAATAAGAAACGACTTCTCCAGTCTCCAGAAGGATTTGGGCTAATTGAACACACAATACTTGAATTATGTATGGATGGATCCAATAAGGATGTCTCATTTCGGTCGAATTTTACAAAGCACGGGTGGATAAATCTTACGTCACTGAAACATTTGCACCGAGTAATTGTAAGAATGATCAATAATTGGCTACATTATTTTTGATTTTTTTCGAGTAATCATTGCTTAAACTAATTGGCTGCAAAAAAATAGTCATAATTTATTGTCGAATATATTTCCTGAAAAGCTGTCAATGGAAATAAGAAATATTACTAGTCATTTGCTTTGCAAGAATTCAAAACGAATTGGAAGAAAACGCGTAGGGTATGTTTATTCGATTATTCCTGTGTCAATTGAAAATCAATGTAAGGTGATATCATATATTTTAACATATAACCTTGTGTTTTAATGGATTAACAAATATTCCAAGACACAACGGAAATTATTGTATCTCAATCTGTCCATTATCCTTTATCAAGATCGGGTTCGTTTTTATACTGATGTGAAATTTGATATAGCTATCGCAGATCATATTTGTTTAACATACGGAGATACATATCGCATATCAATAAAAACGTAGATATCTAATTTAGTGTACACGACGCGTTTTTTTTTTAATCATTTATAGCATAATATATGTATAGTGTATAAATACCATGAAAATAGCTATACTCAAAAAATATAATTAACTATAAGAAATAATAATGTTGATAATATTATACATTTTTGGATAAATACGGAGTCCAGGGAATCCTATATATATTTGAACTTGTTTCAATGTATAGTCACCATTTGCAATAAAAGGACACAAAGGCAGTTACCAATAAGGAAGTTGACAAAAATGCATATTAAATACTTGTTCATGTAGTCAGTAAGTTACATAAATATCCTATGCAAGAACTGTTATTCACACATTAATGAACAGTTCCTAAAAAATCCGAATGAATGGAGAGAAAAAAAACACATCCACAAATTTCTGAATAGTTTTTCACATGGCTGATATAGTTTGACTTTGTTCTAGGGCGTCTCCTAAAACGATAAAATAAACAAATTATCAGACAATTGTGCCAAATATATTAAAGAAGTTCAATGTCCTGCTTAAAAGAAAGTAGATTAAGCTAAGGTTAAATAACAAAGCATAGCAACAGCCAAATGACAAAAGAACATATTAAATAATTAATGCAAATTAAAATGAAGCATTCCGGCAATGTACGTATATTGTGTTTATATTGCAAAGTAAAAAAGTCCAAAACAACTATCAAATTATCTGTATATAGCAGAAACAAGCGTCGTTCTAATCGTTTTTAATTGTGTCCAATTTTACGTCAGCTGCTACCGTGTCCTACCGTCGCTCTACGTGAATGAGGTACCAACAAAGCTATATCTTTGTCACTGACCATATGTAGCAAAACATTTTCCATCAATGCAAATTAACTGCTCAAATAGAACCAATGCAGTATAAATGTATGCATGTTATATAATATGTACTTTTTTCGGTTCTACATGCGTGACGTCATCAGATTGAAATGGGGCAAAACTCATATGACGTCTTCGTTAATAGATAGCATTAGTTATATAGGCTTTAGACAGGAAATACAAGCTCATATAACCTGTCTGTGTTTTATATTTCCTGAGCCGAAGGCGAGGGAAATATACAACACAGACATGTTATATGAGCCCGTATTACCTGTCTAAAGCATATATAACGAATTTGTTATACTGCAATACCATGGGTCCATATTACCTGTGTAAAGCCTAAATAAAGAACATGACTACTATACATGTATTGTCTCATGAACATTTAACCCCAGATATGACTTTGCTTTAAAGAAGAAATTAATTCTTCAACATATTTAATAAACAACTTAACAATTTTAACAGAAAAATAACAAATGATTTAAAATTGCCTCAATATCGGCGTCAGCGTGACAGACGAACCTGGGGGCGCCATCATGATTACGATTTCAAAATGAGTTATCTTTCTTGGCACGTGCTTTCATATTACCGGCTAGAGCCGTATACCATGGTTTAGTAAAATCGAGTAAATAACCAATCGGATCACTTAGATTTTATATTGCAGTATGACAAAACATCATATTGTGAAATAATTCAAAGTAACGTCTAATACATTCGTTTCGTATGTACCGTTAACATTTACTCTTCAGGCCAAACATTTTCTACCCCCCCCCCCCCCCCCAAGAGGACTAAAACAGAGGACAATCGTTGCGCATACAGACAGTGATAGCGTATAATGAATAATATATGTGACGTAGCGAAACACAACCTGCTACGTATATCACTCTTTGCATGTGAGAACGTTATTTGTTAAACAAAATTAAATATAAACATGAAATATTACAATAATACCCACTTTTGCCCAATGAAACTGAATAAATTATATGCATGAATATGTGTATATAGCATCTGGCCTCATTCACGGATTTTGTGGGAGTTCTTATGCTACGACGTTTTGTTCATTTGTTTTTGTTTCTACCATTGTGTCTGTACTCTTGGGTATTTTTGTATCCGGGTCGTCCTTTTAGTGAGACAATGTATGTGTTTGTACATACCAGATACACTGCTTGAAGGAGATTCTGGTGGTTCTCTGGAAAAACTGGTAACTGAAGGTACATAAACTGCAAACATAGAAGGAATGATATCTCAAAGATGGAGGTCAATGTTAAGGGAATCTTCACCGACTTTTATGCCTATTATTTGCAAAAATAATTTGTTTCAGAATATTTCTTATATACTTGTGGCCCCTCATAATAGAAAGGACATGCACAAAGACAAAAACATATTCATGTATATTGAATTTAAGGTTTTCTAATATTAGCAAGTCATGCTTCACCATAATCTAATACATTTAAACGTTTAACTGAACCCGAATATTACTTCCCTTACAACCAAAATAGTTGTGTGCTTCTTTAGATAATGTAACGGGACATTTTAAATTGAAGTTGGTTATGATTGTAATATACTAAATGACTATATACATTTTGTAAACAAATAATAATATAAAAGCTGTATATGCTGGGTAACAAATGTGTCACCCGGTGACATTATTGGGGATTTTGTAGAAGTTGTGTTGTCCTAATAATTGTTAGATCATCTTCTTATTTTATTGTTTTCATTCTGTCATTTTTGTAATAATTTCTTCGTTTATCTTTATAGCTCAGGTGGAAACGTTATACAATAATGATCATGAAAGGTTAAACAGTTGTTATTGAAAGTTGTTAAACAGTTGTGATCGACAGTGGTTAAACAGTTATGATCGAAAGTGGTTAAACAGTTGTGATTAAAAGTGGTTAAACAATTGTGATCGAAAGTGCTTAAACAGTTGTGATCGAAAGTGTTTAAACAGTTGTGATCGAAAGTGTTTAAACAGTTGTGATCGAAAGTGGCTAAACAGTTATGATTAAAAGTGGTTAAGCAGTTGTGATTGAAAGTTGTTAAACAGTTGTGATCGAAAGTGGGTAATCAGTTGTGATTAAGAGTGGTTAAACAGCTGTGACCGATTATTGAACTTTAATGGTTTAAGCAACGATGTTCCGATAAGATTAAACATCGACATGAGCTGAACAGTTGTGATCGCGATTAGTTAAGCGGTCATGACTGTGAAATATTGAAAACATTGGTCGGTATAGAATGAACATGAACGCCGAAGGTTATCACTGGATAAATTACAACAAGGTAACACATGTAATATCAGTTGGGTATAGGTAAATGCAAAACCTATCCTTTTATTTGAAAGCAATCGGATAATAATGAAAATGCTACCAAATAGGTTTGGTTGATTGCTCTAGAAATAAGCAAAATAAAATACTTGATATTTAAATTTCTATTGACATTAACACTTACTAAGCTTATAATTAGCTTTCCCCTTTTCGAGGTGAAAATCCACGCCTACTAAATTGTATGCATGAAAGGATTGCCCTATTACAAAGAGGGTGATTCACTAAACAAATTAGATAACATGATGTGTTCTTTCTATATATAATCCTGATAGTGTAAATGTTGCTTATCTCTTAGAGAATGTATGATTTGAATGAAACCGAAGCGGCAATATTCCAAATGAAAACAGATATATATTCTATGCTATAACATTCATTTGGTTGGTTTGGTTTATGGTGTTTAACGCCACTTTCAACAATATTTCAGTAATATCGTGGGGTCAGTTTTATTGGTGGAGGAAACAGGAGTACCCGTAGAAAACCACCGACCTGTCGCAAGTAACTAACGCAATTTATCACACCATGTTGTAATGAATACAACTTTAGTGGTGATAGGCACTGATAGCACAGGTAGTTATACAATCACGACCACAACGGCCCCTGACTTGGTTTAAAAATTGGTGAAAAGACCATGAGATCCCCACTTTTTATTCGATGTTATTCTAATAGACATTTTATTATTTCGTAGTTCTTATTAAAACCTTCGTATGAATTAATTCCGGATTATTTATATTTACTTGATCCGCCTGTGCGCACGTTGTCACGGATTGAGTTTATCAGTCTAATCCAGATTAAAACATTTCTTTAATCCTTAAACTCTAAACAACTATTAGACAGATCGTTATTGGAATTTTCCTTTTATATAGATTATAAAACGCGTGGTTAAAAAAAAACAATGCAAGTTTGATCTTTCTTTGCATATGTAAAACTGTCTAACAAATCGTCTATTTGTGATACAACAATTCGGCTAAGTGTGCATGAATTGCAATATGCGAAAAAAACGAAAACTCAATTTGTCATTCACACCAACATACACAATCATATGAAATATATGTTGTAGGTAGAATCAATTAACACAAATTATATTCTATAACACTAAGAATTGCTAGTTACACTCCACTTATGTTGAACTATACTAGATTCAAATAAATTTGATTTTATATGCATTTGTGGCAGGTCGGTAGCTTTCTTGCACCAAAGCAAACAAAAGCACGGCACAGCGATAAAACTAAGCTAATAGACACTTCAGTACTTCTCAGTAAACATTCAATTGCTGATGGGGTTATCTATGGCATTTGATTTAATAATTTTATTATTATTTATGCTATTGCTTGATGTTTCGTGTAGACACTTCTGTCTCCTGTAATATTCGGAGACGAATATGAACATTGTTCGCTGTACGTGTATTGATATTAAACCCCTGTAGACGTCTAGAGGCTAACATTACCCCGCTAATATAAATTGGGGCGTTCGCGGTCGTGATCGTATGGTAGTTGGATTTACAATTACCCGTGCAATCAGTGCCTATCACCACTAACGTTGTGAGTTCGAACCCCGTTCATGGCGAGGTGTACTCGATGCAATATTATGTGATAAAGTTTGTCAGTGACTTAAGACAGATCGGTGGTTATCTCCAGATTTTCCTGTTTCTTCCACCAATAAAACTGACCGCCACGATATAGCTGAAATATTGTTGAAAGTGGCTTTAAACACCATAATCCTAACCCCTAACGCACAAACAGAACATACATTAGAACTTACCACTATCTGTAATAGCTGCCAGCAGACTTGGTAACCAATGAAATTCATCGGATCTTGCATCAATGGTTTCACATTCGTCTAAAGACACAGGAATATAGCTATCTTCAATAATTACGGGTATAATGTCCTTGTTCCGAACTTTGTTTTCATAGTATTTACGCCATTCCTGGTTAACAAAACGTTCAGAAATCACCACTACTACCTTCGATGAACGCCTTAATGCTTGATCAATCGATTCCCGTTTTGGCTGTCCATTTTTGAAATTTCTCGATGGATAACTGCAAACAATACCAACCTTAGGTGATTCCAGCATTTTGACTACATCTGCAACCCACGGTTTGTCTGCTGGTGCATGTGCAAAAAAAGCATGGAATTTCTTTTTGGGAGGAAGTGATGGACATGCACCACGTATCAACTCTAAAAACTGCTCCCACCATTTGTCCTGTTTGCAAGTAGCATTTATGAACATACAGTCTTTCAAAAATGGCGGAATATTACAGGGTTCAATTAAAACTGGAATGAATACTAAATCATTAGCGTTACCGCGAGACGTAATTTCCATTTCCATTTTTGCCCAGTCGCCCTTAATATAAGCCGATGACAGCACCAAAACAATGCGCATCGACTTGCCAATGAAATATTGGATGTTAGTGGAAAAAGATTTACTCTGATTTCTGTCTTTCTCGTAGACGCAACATTTAAACCCTTTGTTTTCCAGTTCTCGAACAACAGCTTTAACCCAGTTTCTGTCATGATTTGCGTGCTCATAGCTAAAGAAAACATGATATTCTTTATCCTCTGGTAGTGAAGGTGCTTCACATATGCTGAAATCTGTTTCTTTGAAAAGTGACATCGTATGAGATCTCTCTAGAGTTGGTGTTGGTTTCTCTAAGGCGCTATCACTGGAAGTAATAATAGTATTTGATTTAGTCAGAGCATCAAGAGGAGAGCAAAGCTTTTTCCGACCTTGTTTGTTCGGCATTTTGATATGCGATTCTAGTGCAGGTAGATATGAAATCCTTGAAATTTATATCCAAAATGGACACACATATATTGTTACATTCCCAAAATATATACTTTCAGTAATTGATACATATGTTGATTAAATAATCTATTACATCCAGATAAACATCGTGTTACAATTCTCCCAAAACCTGAACTGCACCAATAAGAGGACCAGTAGATTCAAAGTTCGGTAATATATTTTACATATGATCGTTTATGGATTTAAATCTTTTCTTTTGAATAACTAGTCTGTGACTGACAATACGATTTTAAACCATTATAAAGTATTCGGTGAATTAACCTTTTATAATAGCACAGATTTAAAACACAATCACATGTTATAATCTGTGTATCGATTTGAATCAATAATATAGGGTAACTCTAAAGTCGTTGTTTTAAATATTTTAATTCATAAAAACAAATTATTTTGTTGAATAAGTAAACAATGAAGCTATATATCATAAATGTATGAACAGTTTGAGGATGCCAAAGAGGTAAATCAGATGCAGTGTATTGAAGAAGGATAGGCAATACAATGACCAGAAGAAAAAGAACTAAAAGATCAACAATGATATGCAAAAACTAAAGATTAACAAACTCGAACCCAACAAAATCCCGTGGTGAACTAAGGTGCTCCGGAAGGGTAGGTTGTTCCTGTTGCAATAGTGTCATCATCGTGTTGCTGTTGTCACAAACTCCGGTGGTAAGTCATGCATGAAGAATAGGTGGATTGTGATTACAACAAAGAGAACGTATGAAAACTATATACAAATTTCGATAAGTACAATAGAAGTGAGCTATATCATACGCCTGTCATGAAAACGTTTCCTTTTAAAATTAGATGCCACAAAATATGATGTGTAAATAAACGTTAGAGAATATCGAAGGGTCAATCAAGAATTGACAATCCAGAAGAACTGTAAATAAACGTTAGAGAATACCGAAGGGTCAATCAAGAATTGACAATCCAGAGGAACTGTAAATAAACGTTAGAGAATACCGAAGGGGCAATCAAGAATTGACAATCCAGAGGAACTGTAAATAAACGTTAGAGAATACCGAAGGGGCAATCAAGAATTGACAATCCAGAGGAACTGTAAATAAACGTTAGAGAATACCGAAGGGGCAATCAAGAATTGATAATCCAGAGGAATGGCAACATTGGGCTCACAAAACACAATACGAAGATGTATTTTAGGAAATCGGCATGAATTGCTATAAGTAAACTAGTAGATAATCTTTCAATAACTTTATCTGATATTGTCCCTAGACAATAAATAAATAGAAGATTTGATGATAATCAACATAATGTTACATATAAGCTCGGTTGGTTGCTCCTCTGTTAATATGTTCACCGTTTCTACAAAGCAAAATTACTGAACTTTATTGAAAAGGAAAAGTTGAAACATACACACACAACAAAGGTCAATATATATATATAAAGGTGATCAGTGTTTCTTTATGATGACTTTGGTATTCTTACAGACTGTGTGTATCTATTTGAATTTTATTTTTTTTAAAGTATTATGGATCTACTGGTGCTGCTGAAAGGACTTTCAGAATGCATACGATGTACTTTAATCTTAAAATTACAATAACAAATTTGTGTTTATATCTATACGATTTTTTAATTAATTTGATGCCCGACTTATTTCATTGAATAAAACCCATCACCCAAGTATTGATAATGGGATTAAAATATATCTAAAACATAAAAGGTCAACAGGTCACATATGATGTACAAGATTAATTAGTGATTTATATAATTGCCCTACTTCTCAACTTGGCTTTAATCTTCTATTCAACACATAGACTGTAAAATCTACATGTTGTGTCTACATTTAATAAGAATGACATTCAGACTATAATTTATGACGACAAGTATGTTGCACAATCACATCAGATTAAACTCTGACATTTTTTCTTTAGCTCATCAAACCAAGAAAGGAACGTACACTTTGATATCTAATGTTTTAGATGACATTTTATCATAGGAAAAGACATAATGTATACCTTATGATTACCCCTTTGGTATCTTCAAATGTTTTCTTGAAACTTTCCCACTTTTCGTCAGAACTATGCTACTCGTACGCTTTATCAGGGTAATTCGTTCCACTTTCAGCAGTATTGTTTTAGCAACGTCGTGATCTCAAGACATAATGGGAGAAACCTTTGTAGCTATAACGGATTACACGGAGGTGTATGGAAACTTACCACTTGAGATGGGTATGTTGATACAAACACACATGAGTGATGTTAGACACGAAGACTGAAATCTCTCTCTCTCTTTCTCTTAGTTCTAATAGGCAGCAATTTGCCGAAGTGCTGTTGGGGGGTTCGCTACAGACTTAATATTTTATATTTTTTGTAGCATACTTATTCCCATTGGAGTATTCCAGGATTATGATAAAGGATTATCCGGGTTTCATGCGATTTGGCAGCATTTCAAGTTTTCCATCCTTGTGCATAGGTGATCCTAGATGAATTTGACTTTACTGTTTAGCACCTGTGGATTTCTTGTTCCCAAATTAATTGGCTTTCCAATCTTTTGACCTTGAGCGTACCTGATAAATGTTATTCCTGAAACACGTCATGTGCAATAAGTAAATTGGATATCTACGTTTTATTTGTAGCGATTATTTGTTATCTAGATGTTAGAAGTATTTAGAAGAGTTTGCAGATACCAAAGGGGTAATCAGAATCCGTAAATCGAAGAAGAACAGACAACACAAATGACCAACAGAAAAAGGACAAAAGGACAAACAACGATCTACAAAACATACATATAAAACTAAAGATCGAGTAACGCGAACCCCACTAAAACCGGGGTTAACTCAGGTGCTCCGGAAAACGTGTTCTAGACATACAATTAGATTCAGTGTAGAATAACAGTGTAACATGAACAATAAAGGAAAGATGATATATGGATGTATTAAAAAGAAGTTTGATACTATAATACAGGTAAATAGAGGGAATACTACTAAATTAGATCAAAATCCAACCATCAACAATAATAATAAATAATAGTTTGTAAAATCAGGGGCGGTCTCACAAATTTTTTTTTTTTTGCGGTTTAAGTCATGCTAAGAAAGCACCGTCATTACCGGGAGACAAAAATAAAGCAGTAATAAAAGTATTATTTTTACTCGAACGTGAAATAAGTGACCACTTTTTCTAATGTATTATTCATGAAAACCAAGTAGAAGCCATATGAGACACAACCATAAACTTTCGTTGCTTTATTCGAGATGGTGCTCTGGCATTCGTAGAGGTTAGGAACGTTAACGGTTTAATCGCATCACATTACCAACTAATTTGTCTATTACACCAGGATGAACAACAAGGAATAATCTTGATTTGAGGTTTATTCTAAAACACTTAAAATCTTGTCAAAATGCATCAGATTATGAAACCAAGGTAAATAACTAATTACAGAATATGAGACATATCAAATCAGCTACCAATAAGAATATCAAACTTTAGTTACAGTTATTTTATGGACATAAGAAAGTTTAATATAACTGCTACATTTGCTAAATGTTGGGGAAATAGGTCCTACCAACTCCTCCAAGATGGTATAAAACTCTGCATTTAAAGTAAGCTGAATGGTATGCAAAAAACTGATATGTATATAAATTCTTACCATTTTATCAAAGAATAAAAATAATTTACTCTGATTTGACTACAAATAGTGGATATATAAAGCTTATGAATTGTGAACTGATTCCATACTAACTACTCTACAGCAGTGATAGTGTAATACAATGATATCTTTTTATATGGTCCCGTTCCTGATACAACATGTTAGGTGTTATTTTGCATTATTTTAAACTACACACATGACAAATTTAGAAATGTCTACATTGTATCATTTTCTTTCTTTTTTAACTACAATACAATAAAGTTACAAAATATAATATGACACGTCTATTAATAATATATAATTGATCAATTTTGGCAACAATATTGAAAGTTAATATAGTGCATGCAGTACATGTATATTTATAAGAACTACTTTTGGATTTCTGTTTTTTCCCCGCTTTTTGTAACAAGATTAAACACGACAATAAAGTGAGTGAGTGATTGTTGTTTAACGCCAACTCAGCACTTTTTCAGCTATATCATGGCGAGAACAAGTTACATTTTAATTGAATGATGTCCGCTTTATACAAGACCAAAATGCTTAGTTGGAGTTTTATTGTACGAGCTTCCTGAACAGCCAGTAGCTGGACATGTAGGGCTCAACTTGGACACATTATCATGGTTTCGAGCCTACCAGTATTTACTCTTGCGTGTTAATATTGAGTATTTATCGGAAAAGCAGCAAATCCAAATGCTATAGTTTTTGGTTTTACCTGAATGGCTCTCTAACCCACGATCAACTACACTCGAGGCGAACACGCAAACGTCTCTAACCCACGATCAACTACACTCGAGGCGAACACGCAAACGTCTCTAACCCACGATCAACTACACTCGAGGCGAACACGCAAACGTCTCTAACCCACGATCAACTACACTCGAGGCGAACACACAAACGTCTCTAACCCACGATCAACTACACTCGAGGCGAACACGCAAACGTCTCTAACCCACGATCAACTACACTCGAGGCGAACACGCAAACGTCTCTAACCCACGATCAACTACACTCGAGGCGAACACACAAACGTCTCTAACCCACGATCAACTACACTCGAGGCGAACACGCAAACGTCTCTAACCCACGATCAACTACACTCGAGGCGAACACGCAAACGTCTCTAACCCACGATCAACTACACTCGAGGCGAACACGCAAACGTCTCTAACCCACGATCAACTACACTCGAGGCGAACACGCAAACGTCTCTAACCCACGATCAACTACACTCGAGGCGAACACACAAACGTCTCTAACCCACGATCAACTACACTCGAGGCGAACACGCAAACGTCTCTAACCCACGGTCAACTACACTCGAGGCGAACACGCAAACGTCTCTAACCCACGGTCAACTACACTCGAGGCGAACACGCAAACGTCTCTAACCCACGATCAACTACACTCGAGGCGAACACGCAAACGTCTCTAACCCACGATCAACTACACTCGAGGCGAACACGCAAACGTCTCTAACCCACGATCAACTACACTCGAGGCGAACACGCAAACGTCTCTAACCCACGATCAACTACACTCGAGGCGAACACGCAAACGTCTCTAACCCACGATCAACTACACTCGAGGCGAACACGCAAACGTCTCTAACCCACGATCAACTACACTCGAGGCGAATACGCAAACGTCTCTAACCCACGATCAACTACACTCGTATTTTGCCAGTTTTTCTGGATTGTCCATTTTGACTGCCCCTTCAGTATGCTCTAACGTTTATTTTAAAGACGTATAATGTATAATAGATTTGATCATATGTTATCTCTGACATCACTCATCTGATAGAATCATATTCTTCGGCCCAGAATGCAATACTATATCTACAAATTATTTAATGATTCCAATGAAAACATAGAAAAAATTTACCTTTGTTTTTAAGGTTGGAGACGCAGAGGATGGGGATGGCACAGACCAAAGGGTAAACATTTTATGAATCTAGTCGGATGCTCTTAGTTAACGTTGGTGACTTGAATTCCTACTATTTAAAGAAAAAAAGCATGCATTACCTGCACGAATTACACTCTCGTGAATTGATGTAATTTTTTTTGTATTATTTATCTATATGACATACTATTGTACAATTGATAGCTAGAGTTTCTGATTTCTGATATTGATAAACGTAATGTTAAAATCTTCAGATTGTTCAATGTTGAGAGGAACAACCTTAAAAATTCTTGACAAAAAAAAAGCAATATTTGTTTCTTCCTGAACAAAGAGAATATAACATATATACTAATGCGATTGGGGACAGAAATATATTATGACTTTCAAATCTCCATGTATGTTTGCAGTATTCAGTTGTATATTTTATGTATGACATATTTGAATAGAAAATATCTAGAGCTATAACCTCGAGCAGGAATTCGAATTTGCAGATAATTAACAATTAGTATTTCCAAGGAACTACATTTCTTCTTTGAAAATGATGAACGGTATTTCTGAGCAAAAATTAAGATATATTCATAAATCAGCCAGCAGATGATTTTTTGCCCAATTTAAATTGAATTTGAAAGAAACGTTAGAGAATACCGAAGGGGCAATCAAAAATGGACAATCCATAGAAACAGGCAACATAGTGAACACTAGACACAAGACGAAGACAAACAAAACAAAACCACAACACAATATGTGTTGGATACCACTATACGCAAACAAACACAAATAACGTAAATAAGACATGCGCCCTCCTACAAACAACAGGAGATTAAAAAATATCGTACAAAGATATTGTTCCTTGAAATTAACGCTGAAGAGTAATTCACTTTAGTTCTTCTAGAAGATACACTACATGAAAATGTTGTCTGAATGCATTCATACGTTTATCTGACGTTCTCCAGGAAATTAGAATATTTATTTGTCAACAGTCGTTTCCAATCATTCAATAAATGACGAAAATATGATTTTGATTAAATAACAGTCAATGCATTCGTTATTTTTCTTTAAGTCGGGAACTTTTGCAATATCCATGCGACAATCGCATGTTTCTTCAAAACCAGAAGACGGCTATCTCATTTATCATCTATTACAAAAGCCAACAATAGCAGGCGAGTGCTCAAAATCAAAATTGCTTGAAAATTTGGTCTGTATATAGGTCAACCATATAGATGACACAGAATATCAATATCATTTTGTAATCTTTCGCACACCGGAACACGATATTTACATACATGAATCAAATATGCTTGTATCCAAACAACATAATTATATATTAATATTAGAAAGTTCTAACATGACGATTTGACGGACATGTGAACTTGCTGGTTTTGGTTAGTACGGCACAATCTAAAAAGTCCAGCTGTCCGTGAATATCCGAATTTTTCAGACTTATTTGCGAATTGCACGTCTCCATATGAAAGTGTTAGTGTACTCTTATGAACTACATATATATTGGTTTGTTACTGGTATGTGGTTTTTAAGTGAGTAACAAAATATCTTAATATGATAAAGTTACATAAACAATATAAAGTATAATAGTCGCTTTCATGTGTTGTTAAATTTTTTGGCAACAAATTTGAAACGTAATACATCAGATTATGGTGATAAAAATACAATAATTATGTCCGCTCTTTTTCTATCGTCAGGCTTATATACATGTTTACTACGATACTACATGTATATACTAGAACAATATGTTTTCAAGGTGTAAATTAACCGCCTCTGTTGTGTAATTATTGTTGTGCTCTCTACTCTCTACAAGCGCGATTGATAGTGGGTTTTTTTTTCTTTTTTTTTCTTTTTTTTACAAGACAAGATCTTTATTCTCATAAACCATAACAGAACAATGGTACAGAGAAAAACATCATTCAAATACGCGGTCAAATAAAAAACTATAAAGTTGGTATTTGCTACACTAAGAACGCAGAATTAAGATCTAAGAACAAAAACTGACAAGCTTGGGGTGATGATAATGTGTCCGAGTGGGCTGTTTCGGCGAGCTAGCGCTATACAAGTATATTTAATCTTGTTGGTCTAGCATAAAGCGGCTGAGAGAAAATTTGAAGATACCAAAATGGTAATCAGACATATATCGAAGAAGGACATACAATAACATGCAAAACACTATACAGAATTTTAAAGATTGAGCAACATGAACCCCACTAAAAACTGGGGTGAACTCAGGTACCCCGGAATGGTCAGCAGTTCCTGTTCCACATGTGAGACCTGTCGTGTTACTGTTAAACGACACTCAGCAATAAACGATATTATTATACCTCATATATTAATAACCATAAATAGATTAATTTGATAGAACAATGGGTAAAAATCAGAACACGTGATCACACAGGATAAAAATCATATTCCGTGAAATAAATATCATAGTCCATCCCTTCGGAAGCCTCGCGGGTTTTCCCGCTAGAGTTATCGTTCTTTGACATGAAAACGTCAGAGGCACTCGGAACGCATCACCTGCAAGCGACCGTTACAATGTTGTTGACTTGTGGATGTGGTTTTTAAATGTCTGAGACAACGTTCCAATTACTTATGATATGTTTGCCAGCAGTATTTTACATGTATGTGTATTCTTGGTTTCATTCGGTATAATAAAACATTTATAGCATGCGGGTTCAGAAAATATGAAAATTTATTCACTCACGAGTATTATATTACCCTGAGGCGTTTCCCTCAGGAAATATGATACTCTTGGGTGAATAAATGTTCATATTTCCCTCACCAGCATGCAATAAATGTATAATGAAGTGCGGTACATGACGCATTGTTTGGTTGGAAACCAACTATATAATGGATAAGTTGTTAGAGGTAAAAATAGCTACATAGCTAGTCAAATCTGTCATTGTCCGTGGGGGGATATAGCCATTTTCATTGGGTAATGGACATAGAACACGGGCATTATAAACCACGATCTAAGGAACAAGACGCGAACAAATATTGGTTTTATGACCTGACCATATACTATGGAGTTAACTTCTTCTTCTCTTCGTAGTTTCCTCCACTGTGGAGCACCCGTGTCACACGGTAAAATTATTGTGTTTTTTAGGATTTAACACTTAAAACATAAAAAAATAAAACACATTGGAACCACTGAATATTTTCTATTACTCTTAGTATTAGAATAAAACTATTTCTTTGGGTATTAAAAAGTAAAAGATATTTGCAAAATAAAAATATTTACAAAATTTACAATCCTAAAATAAAGAGTCATTAATTTTATTCATCAGTTAACTCAGATATATATTTATATATCTTACAATAGTTTAGTGCCTTAAATCTATTCCTTTTAAGTATATTTAAGAGGGGTTGGCTTCATTAGTGTAATATGTATCAATATTATTTTATTAAGTTTGATATTAATTATCAATAAACCAATAAAAATATACTTTTAAAAGGTAAAACAAAATTACTGTTTACTAACTTGGCCATGCCCAGGGTCATTAATACCATTCAGCTAGCAAGTTTAATCCTCCTATACATCAAGGTTCTCTGAACATGGAGATCATAGCAAAGATTCCTGCTGATCATTTCGATCTCCTTAACTGTTTCCTGATATATATTTAATTCATCTGCCACAGCTGTAACATCAATAATGGTTTGTAATAATAATGTTTTATTCCCTACAATAGTCTCTGTCCATTTGTCTTGTCCAGTTGATTGAATTAAAGTTTGTTTCAGCTTAGATAGTGTTATTTTCCTTTTCTCATTAAGAGCTGGACATCTTAATAGAAAGTGCTCCATATTTTCCTGTTCAATTTGGCATAAAAACTCGCTAAAAGTAATACTACTTATTAGTTTAATAAAACTGATTTTGATGTATTTACTTTTTTTCCTGAAAACAGCTTAGCACAGCCAAATATAGCACGTCGTTCACTATTTATGTATCGGAGCAGACGAATGGGCGAAAAATGTTTTGATATTTTCAAATAACAAATTATGTGAACAAATTTTCTTTTTTTGTGGCTATTTCTTGCCATACAATTGTACAATTTCTTATTATTATTTCAGAAATGCATAATCATGATATAGTAGTTTATGAACTAAATTTTGGCCGTTCAGAATTATTTATCTCTGCAACATAATAAACGATTATCATTGGATGAAGTATGGGTATCTCTATAAGGTCATCACGTGATAATTGTTGAGGAATCAATATTTGATTTTGAGTACACTGTGACTGCTTTCTCTTAAAATTCAAGTTGTGCAGTCGTTTGGCTTAACTTTCAAAATATATAGACAAAAAACTGTTCCAGATTGTCACACAATTTCCGAAATTATATGATATGTTTTTTTGTTTACGTTACGCCGCATTAACCTCTGACACAAATTGTTTTAACTATACGTCTATGTGTACCTTTGATTAACCGAATTAAATGCTATGTAGCTAAATTAGGTTAATAGCCTGTCCATTCAGGCTTCATAATATGTATAAATATACTCTGCTAGTTGATCTAGAGAAGATCTGCTTTAGTTTGGGAGCAGAATATATGGGGCTTTATTATCCTAGCTCGGGACGTTGCAATCACGACAGCAGTGTTGGTCTGAACCTGAAGCATTTTCAGATAAATGTTTTCTTTTAGAAAAATGGATTGAAATACCAACCTCCAAACATCAATTAGAAATGCTGTCGTAATTTCGTATTGGACGCTGTTTGTTTTATGGTAATAATGTGTGCATGTGTATGGGTGAGAGAGAGAGAATTGATTTAAAAAAATCATAAAAACATTTATACTAAATTCATGGACATTGTGAATTTGCGAATTTCACATTTTAAGAATATTTTCTTACAAAATCAAACACAAAATCTGTCAGTCATTATCAAGCTTACACATTAATTAAAGCAATTAAACAAATATTTCGTTTTTGCTCTAGCTGATAAAATATGTTGTTCTTGTCTGACCTAAAACGTATGGCCATCTTTTTAAAAGAGGAGATTGTCAGCTCAAGCATTTTTCAAAATACACATATTTCGGATACGGATATCATCAATAAACCAGATTTTTCTGCTCAATTTCTAAACGTCCCATCTCCGATAATCATGCAGTTTTAAAGAGTAAGAACAAATATTGGTTGGCCCGGAATCAGGGTAATGAGCCCGAAAGGAGAGACATGTATACCTGTGGACTGTTGTTTCAGTGATTTAGCACTATCAAAGTCCAACTAAGCGTGTTGGTCTAGTGCAAAACGGACATCATCATCATATTATCTCGTGGAAATGCAACTTGTTCAGGCCATGATGTAAACACAGCTGAAATATTGCTCACTTGACATGGCATTAAGCAACAATCACTTACTCAATCATTTTATATTTAAGAAGTCAGCAACTTAAAATGACCTTATATTGTGTAGAGAAAGTTGTATCAGGAATAGTCACATTTCGACAAAATATAAACAATACGAACAAGTACGACTCACTTCAAATCATTGATCACAAAAAAACCCAGGTACTTGAGATCCCAACTCTTCCGCTCTTGATAACTGTATCTTCAACGGCAATACAGGTACAAATAAACAATAAAAAAAACTTGAACATATTCTCTTCCACATCAAAAGACCACACATTCTCATAATAATGAACGATAATATAAACATGGACAGTACAATAGTAGGGTCAGTTAATGATGTAGTTATTGACTACAAGCTAAGAAGGTTGGTTGAAGACCATTATTATTATCTCAAAAATAAACGAGGGGGAAGTGAAAGAACACGTAAACAAATTTTGAAGATACAAAGGGAGATAATCAGACACCGTAAATCGAAGGACAAACGATACAATGGAGAAAAGAGAAAGTGCAAAAAAGACAAACAATGATATCTAAAGCACATCAAAACACCACTAAAAACCGTAGGTGAACTCACGTGTTCCTTTAACGTAAGCAGTTCCTGCTCCACTATTTGAGATTCAGAACAGTAAAACAAAAAAGAAATCAACAATGAAATGAGCACAATGTGTTCCCCATTGAATTACAACATTTTTTTTAGCGAATATGTACATTCAGCCAATTTCGAAATAGAAAAAAAGATAAATGAATAATAGTAATAAAAAAAATAAGAATAAAATAAAAATAAGAAAGTGTTTATAAAATTACTTTATCCGTAGTTAATATGAAACCGGCACGGCCTTAAATGCTCGTGCATCTGAAAATTATCTGGCAATTTCATCAAAAGTGTCTAGATTTTTTGGGCCGAGATATATTGGGGACGACTTTTTTTAGGGCCGAATCTAGTCTCATTCAATCGAGCTGTCGTTCCTTTATTCGAGTTATCGTTCCTTACGAGAGAGGGTACGAGACTTCAGGATCACCTTAGCGCTTTATGTTAAGAAGATCTCCATTAGTTGAGTGTGTTAGTGTGTTACCCGGAAACCGGTGTTTACAAAACGTAAGGAACGATAACTCGAATAACAAATACAAAACGTAGAATTTTTTTTTCTTCGACAATATGTTCAGCCATGTTTGTTAAAAAATCCTAAGTATACATTTTATACCATAAAGAGCTCGCTTAAGCTCGCATATAAGTCATTCTAATAAACTTCTAATTATACAATTATATCATGAAATGAACAATCGCACTAATGTGTATTCCATAATATTGAAAGTCAAGTTTACAAGTATATGCGAATGTAATTTTGAAACGTGACATCTTTATTGAACAATTCTAGAAAGTCAAATTTAGAATGTCAACTGTGATAAGTTTTGTGCTGTGTGTTGTTAATTATGAAATGCATTGTTCAAATGCAGATAAAATATTATGATGTATTACCACCTGAGTTCACCCCCGGTTTTTAGTCGGGTTCGTGTTATTCGATCGTTAGTTTTATGTGTGTGTTTTGTAGATCGTTGTTTGTCCTTTTGTACTTTTTCTTTTGACCATTGTTTGTTCTTCTTCGATATACGGATTCTGATTACCACTTTGGTATCACAAACTCTTCTTACAATGCATACTAAGGTATATTTTTCGAAATAATATGTGATTACAAATTAACCAAGACCACGTGAGTACATTTTCTAGAAAAAGGTTTCGCAGTGATATTCTTGTTGTGTTTTTATTTTACCACAATGGACTACTATATAAACATTTTAAGAAGGGAGATAATTATTATGCCAAAATCGTCATTGTTTAGCGAGATGAAAGTTAGAAAACTAGCAACACGCGATTGATATTAACACATTTTTATTCAATAAGACGAGTTGCAAAAGAGCAATCATTCCCTTTAATAATGAAAAATTAAGAAACAGAAATCATGTTTTTGTTTTTCACCTTTAACCTGATAACCTCTAAAAGAACAAAGGACAATTTACTGAATTGAGAAAATCTCATGACACTACAATAACACAATCATGAGTTTCAAGTGTTTACGGTTCATGAAAATAATTCAAAGGTCAGTTACTCCTGTGATTGTTTTGCTTGGTTTCCGGAAGTGTTGAGTGAAAGTTGCCCCACTACTGGAAAAACGCAAGTAAAAGACATTTGATATATGTAGCAATATCTTTTGTCGTTTCTTAATTACGGTACACTTTATATATTTAGTTAAAGAGAAGATAACTCATATAAGGATTTCTGTAGGGAAAGCCGATGTACCATACCGAAGTTTGAAGAAGGTGTGAAGCGTTCGATTCTGGTCATTTTCAATCAAAGTTAGCAGAGGAAAAAAAAGAAAAAAAAGAAGATATTCACAAAAAAAAAAAAAAAACAATGGTTCTTCTAATTGTGGCGAACGAATAAAAAAGAAAAAAAAGTTTTGTGGAAAGAAAATTTCTATGCAATATATTAGACGGTTTGTCAACAAATTTCATTGATGGACATATGCGATAATCCCAGGTGTAGAACAAAGAACGTAGAAACATGATTTTAAAATCATAAACACACGAAAACGTGACATCTTGTAACAGCATACACTTTAAAAATACCTTCAATCCAATCAGCAAGGACAATCTCAACAGAAATGATAAGTAAGACAATTAATCAAGAGATGGTATGGGAAATATTAAGAAACGTTATTAAGACGTATTAGACGGGGAACACAAAATAGGAATGGCGGCAATACTTGGTTCGTGATCAATGTAATTTTGACTTAATTTCTATAACTAGATAATTACATCGCTTTCCATTATTATATACTAGTAATATCCAACACCTTAATGCTATTAAAAGAAAATGAAAAATGAAAATCAATATCAAATAAGGCATTCCTTCAGAGAAGTCATATACCTTAATAAACAGCTTTCAATTTACATTGGAACCATATCGGTGGTGTAATGGTTAACGTGTTCGCGCGAGTGTGGTGGGTTCGAGTCCCGTACGAGTAAAACGAAATTGTATTGGCTACCTTAATGAGACAAACAGGCATACGAATGTCTCGCTTTATTTCAGCCTCTATCAAATGTTCTAACACAAACATTTCCGTTCCCATAACAGGCGTCGCCCTTATCAGGGGCGTATCCAGGGGGCGCACCCGGCGCCCCCCCCCCCCCTAAAATTGGAAAAAATTTAATTTTTTTGTGTAAAATTGTGATTTTTCACACGAAATACCCCAAATTTTTTTAAGTGCACCCCCCCCCTAACTAGAAATCCTGGATCTGCCCCTACTTATTACAACAAAATAGAACTGATTGTCAATTTTAGTCATAGGTTCTTCGAACAAGGTGTATTGAAAGTTTGTGGAGTATAAAACAATATGTCGAAGTACTAGATGAAAATTCATTTCCTTGGTTGTAAGTTTGATTCGGCCGACAGTTATGACTTCTTCAACTTAAACACCTCCACTCCACACAAAAACATAACACACAAGTTTTCATATTTTACATAAATTAAAGGGTCATTCGTAAATCAATTATGAATCATTTCTTGGTGATGATAAACGACATCTATATACAGCAATAAGACATTATTTATTCTATTCAATTTTTCTAGACAACATTTATGTTCGTTTTGGTAAAATATGTTTGGTTAAATTGTTGAAATTCTAATGGAAACGAATTGTGCTCCTCTCATTCGCTGATTTGTATTTTATACTGCTATGAATCTCTGAGTATGACAAAATTTCAAAACGACCCTTTAAGCACATTATGTTTAGTTTATTCAGTAATAATTGCATAAGCCTAGATGATAGCTAAAATGTATACACTGTAAAAACATGCGTTTCAAAATACAACACTTTGAAAACACAAATCAGACATAATTCAGACACACAATTGAGTGTTTTCATGAAAACCCTATGCTTTGTTACCAAAAACAATGTGTTAATGAAAAAACACATTGGGTATTTTGATGAATTAAACACATAATGTTTTTGCATACAAATGCCAAAGTTCTGATGCTTCCGGTTGAAGATGTAAATTGAATGTTTTGATGTAAAGGTTCAAGTCTATTATTGACCCCACTAATTCATAAACATCAGATGGATTTTCAACACCAATTTTAAAGCAACTAAGTAAATAAAAGAAAGCGTTAAAAATGAAAATTGTGATTTTCATAAAAACACATTTTCACTCACCTTTTACAATTCCTCTTTGTCCGACGTATGAACTCAGATTGAATTCTTTAGTAAAATATATTGAGTATTATTATATTAAACTTCACATTTGATTCAAAGGCACCCGCATAAATAGCTTTGATTAAAAATGAAAAGTTGTATGATGCATTTGTCAACCTTCTCAACTTAATAAGTATGTTAACAATATACATGTTTGTATGTTTATGTATTTAAATGTATAGAATTGAATTAAATTTTCAATTTATTTCGTTTTTTGAATAACAAAGGTCATTATGTTTGTCAATATCAGCACTTGATCTGATCAATATGTTCATTTACAAACCCCATCAGTGGGTGTTTTTTCTTCCATACATATGCACAATATCAATGGTGGACGATTTGGTTAGTTTATTATACATGAAACGTCGTTGAATTGTCTAGACATGTACAGTGCCAGTCTCTAATATATGCAGTCAAATCTGCACATGTGGTCACCTCTATTAAGCAGTCGCCTTTATTAAAAGGTCACCTCTTTCTTGTCCTGTCATAGAACATTTCATATGAATTGAAACTCATTTAAAAGGTCATCTGACTTATAAGGCCACTTTTTCTTTGTCCCAAAATTGACCTCTTAATACAGGCTTTAGTGTATATAAAACAATTATGAGAGAAAGTTCAATATTCGGTTCATCTTTACCTCCGGTTGTTTGTAGGAGGGGTCATGTCTTATTTACGTTATATGTGTTTGCTTGAGTATAGTGGTGTCCAAAACATATTGTATTGTGTTTTTTATTTGTTTTTCTTCGTCTTATGTAGCCTGTGCTGCCAGTTTCCATTCCCGCTGCGGTATTCTCTAACGTTTATTCAATAAGATTAACGTATCGTGGCAAAACTTGATGAGTATTTTGATATTAACGTTTAGGTTTTTTTTCGTAATTAATATTAATAGTTTAAAAGTCAGGGAAATTAAAAAATATTCGAGAGAAAAACACAAATTGATCTACGTACCACTGGTATGAGTTGTTTATTTTCAGCTTTTATTTACATGATTTAGTACCATTGTTGATTGGGTCGGAAATTTTCCACTTCAGAACTGGGTTGTCCTAACCTCAATTAAATATAAGTCTCAATTAAACCTTAAGTGTAAATTAATTTCATGTACATTTCAAGTAATTTTAAGTGTCAATTAAGTGTTATATTGCTGAGAAAGTTTTCTGAGTCATCTAGAGTTAAGCAATATTCACACACTCACAAACTCTTTTCATCATATTAAATATTATATGTTATTCAAAATAACGGGCGAGTCAAGGATACGAATCTGTTTGATGTGGGTTGTATAAAATAAGACGAAAAGTTACAATTTTGAATAAGAACATGTATCTGCAAATGAATTAATCATATAATTAAAAGAGACCTTGTAATATGTTTGTCCCCTTCACTGGCACGACATTTGCCATATTCGTAATTTGCTCTTCCAAGGCTTGAACATATATCAAATTCACGATCATCGTATCTTTGATTTTTCAGGATGTTGTGTTAGACCAAGTTCGAAAGAAGATCCTCTTCCCGACTTCAAGTATCCACAATAGCTACTAATGTTTTTGTTCCTCTGGACAGATAAATTGTTTTGGTGCGTCACATCTAAATGTTGACAATTGATATTTTAGAAATAACATCAATAAATTAAAAACAACTCACACATATATTTAGTAAATGTTATATTCTGTCTATATTGCATAACAATAAATATGTAGACATCTAATTCAGTGCGCATGACACGATTTGGAAATAACGCTCAATATAAAAATATTGAAAAGTAAAATGGGAACAAGAACCCCAAAAGTACACCAATAAGAAACGATTGAAGATACCAAAGGGGTAATCAGAATAAGGGGTAAATCGAAGAAGAACAGACAACACAATGGCCAAAAGAAAAACGACCAAAAGGGCAAACAACGATCTACAAAACATACACATACAACTAAAGATTCAATAACCCTAACCCCACTAAAGACCTGGGATGAAGTCAGGTGTTCCGGAAGGATAAGCAGTTCTTGCTCCACCAGTAGTACCCGTCATGTTAATCTGGTTACAAACCCGGTGATAAGTCATGAATGAGGAGATGACCGGGACGTGTTTACGACAAGTGGAACATATCTGTGGTCATTTGTGACACAGATATAATATAACGGTGAACCAAGTCAATAGTGGCGACCGTAAAACTTTCGAAGTAATGACTTCAACCTAGCCAAGAGGAACCCTTGCTGCAGTAGCTTCCTTGTTAGCAGCAGCCCTCTATCAAGGAAATCCTGATAGGAACCACAAGCTCTGGAATATCGTATCAACTGAGACATATAATATTCCATATGCAGGTGCTGCTGGAATGTTGCTACATATAAATGGTTCACAATGGGAAAATTGAAATCATCTCTTTTGTCGTAAAGTTTCGTTCTTAATTTTCAATTCCGAGGTGTATGTCATGGTATGAAGCAGACCTTTCTGTATTTGTGGTATCCTTTATTTCAGGCTCAATGGCATAGATGCGATCAACGAAATTACCAAACCTGGAATTATTTAGTGAAAGGACATCATCTACTAGTATATAGTGGAACGTGAAAATAAAGGATCGCGCTAGTTTCTTTTCGTTTGTCTTAAGAAGCCCCTCCCTGTATGAAGTCTGCCTCATAAGAATAAAGGAACAAGTTGGCGAGCACAGTTTGTACCCATAGGTATGGCGACTGTCTGTTGAAAAACACGTCCACCAAACATAGGAAATATGTTGTCAATCAAAAACTCAATCATATTGATGATATCAGTTTCAGATAACTTTTTGGTAGAATCAGAGCGTTTTTTTTTTTAACAAAATAAGATCTATCCCTTCCTAGCACAAGCTATTTGTATCTACGTTGGTCATTCTTTTTATGAAACACAATTGGACCAACTCCCTCAATATGTCCTTCAGCTTAGAGTGAGGAATAGTTGCGTAGAGTGTAGAGAAGTCAAATGTGTTAATGCTATTGCAGGAGGAGAGAGACCTAGATTGTATGTAATCTAACAGATCTTTAGAGTTCTTCAGAATCCACATCTGATTTACACCGCCCCATCGAGTAGCTAGTGTCACAGTAACTCTGGGTTTTGACCACCAATAGAATACATGTTAATGATTTGGAAAGAGGTTTCGACGAGCATTTGGCAGACTCCAGTAGAGTTATGGTAGATCCAGTTCTCCATCTTTGGTTGAAATTTCAAAGGAACATAAAACAGACATATGATTGTTACGGAATTCCTCTTTCGTAAGTATCATCGGGGTATATGTAGGGTTGCCAAGTGAATTGTCAATACCTAATTCCTTTATCAAGCATAATGTGATTTACACACAAAAACAATATTGTTAGGAGCCTTGTCGGCGGAGACAATGATGCATTTGTCATGGAGGAGAGGCATGTGCTTAGCAACATTTTGGTCTATAAAGATTGATGTAGAGCGAGTGCTCATAGACCCATTGAGGTTTTTTTTAATTCTTATTAATATCAGCGACCTCACACTCTTCATCCATTCGGAAAGAGTATCTAAGTCCTCCTTTTCACGTTTTGCCCATTGTCTGGCATGATCCTCGGCGGAATCCATAAGAATTTTAAAGTCATGTTTCCCGTTGTGTCATACATAGGGTGTAGCTTGTATGTCATGTGCAAGGGATCTTACACGTGGAGACGTTCCATTGGATCATTCTACAAATCATTTACAGAACACGTGATATTTTGTATCCTTTTGGATTCGCTTGAATATTGACACGCCCCTTCACTGTAAATCAGATACAAATTATCACTTGTTTTGTAGATATAACTTGTTATCAGTATATTCACTCGGTTAGCAGAAAGAATCAAAGTGATAATACATATAATTTGAAATGTCTGTATCAGGTCACGTTTTCACAAATGTGTGGAAAGTTTACGTGGTGTCTATAATTAACAGCTGTGCATACAACACAATGATGTGATAATTACAGTAGACCATGCATGGCGTTGGTCTGGTGACATTTATTTAAGAATCGATTTATACAAAAAATGTGCCTCGGTCCATGCTTTTACACGCCTGTAAAACTACAAAAAAATGCATTAAATTCTTATAATTACATTTAAATCACACCAAAATTTAATATAGTTGAATTTTTCGTTGTGAATTTTATTTGTTAGATTATTTGCTGTTGGAAATTACTACGCCATTAATTGTTTACATCTGACGTCGTCATGGAGGCACGTGCAAGTTCGGGTTTTAGTTTTATAACCAATCATATTGTAACATTTCAATGAAAAACGGAAGTAATGTAATGGTGGCAGATTCCAGTTGTATGCGAAACTATATTCAGATTATGAACATATTTCCCAACTCAAACATATAAACCTCTGATATGTCTTCGATGTCAGTTGTAAATTGCTCTAAGAAGAGTTTGAAGATACCAAAGGAGCAATCAGAATCCGTATATCGAAGAACAGAGAACACAATGGCCAAAAGAAAAAGTACAAAAGGACAAACAACGATCTACAAAACATACATATAAAACTAAAGATCGAGTAACACGAACCCCACTAAAACCCGGGGGTGAACTCATGTGCTCCGGAAGGGTAGGCAGTTCCTGCTCCACTAGTGACACCCGTCGTGTTAATCTAGTTACAAACCCGGTAATAAGTCGTGAATGAGGAAAGGTCTAATTCTAGTTTTGAAGCGTATATAGTGATTGTTGCTTAACGCCAATTCAGCAATTTTTCAGCTATATCATGGCGAGAACAAGTTAATGTTCAATGAGATGATGATGAGGTCCGCTTTGTATTAGACCAACAAGCTGAGTTTGATTTTTATAGTGTTAGCTCACTGAAACAACAGTCCTCGGATAGACATGTCGCCCCACTTGGACACATTATCCTGATGCCGAGCCAACCAGTCTTTGCTCTTTCTCCTTAATGTTGCATGCTTAGCGGAGAAGCAACAAATACCAATTCTATAGTTTTTGGTTTGACCCGACCGGGGCTCGAACCCACGATCTACCGCACTCGAGGCGAGTACGCTAATCATTACGCCACCGATGCGGTTCTGAAGCGTATATATAACTATGCAAACTCATTTGCAGTTTTATGTTGAAACTAGAACAAATTGTCAACTGTTGAACTGCAGTTGAAATTGAAGTTTGCCAAAATGTGTTTAAATATAGGCATCTTTGCCAAAACCGAAAATATATAAACTTTGTAAAAAAAACTGTTAAGACATTTACAAAGAATCTTTGACCAAAAGATCACAAGAAGCATTTTTTTTAATAACCGTCATTTTCTTACGTTTGTAAAACAGATTTATCACTAGGAACTTATCAATAAGTTGAATTAGGCTAACATTACAAATGACTAATGTTCAGTTTTAGAATTGAGACATATCCCTATCTCAAGGTCGATTTGTCTTTCCTTATCGTCATCAATTTCCCTTGTTTTTGGATGGCGACCTGTTCATTTTGTTAGTACTATGTATTTTACCATTGTCTTGTCTCTCTTGCTTCCAATTATATTTTCTGGTTACCCCCTCTGTATCTTCTAACTTTTCTTACACCGTTTTCATAGATTGTTGAAAAATATCACTTAATTCTTAATTACCGGCATGAAGGTCTAGTAGTATGTACAATTCTGCATATAGAGATCTGATCTAAAAGGGTATTTCTAATTCGCGAGGCGTTATTAACAAAGTAATAAGTTCAATTATGACAGATCCAAAAAGTTATGAAGTATTTCTAAAAATGTGTTTTATACGATACGTAAAGGTAACCATTTTTCTCTCTTTTATTCGTACATATAACCTGGTTGGTTTTTACACAAATGTTTCTTATTTCTAAGGGTCTAGTTATGGAAATTAATTTATATAAATGTAACATCATTTCACTAAGAAAGGAGACTGTGGTCCAATAAACTACTTTAACCCCACCACTTCTTATTTTTGTGCCTGTACCAAGCCGGGAGAGTGAGTGCTCATGTACAAATGTACACGTGTTAGGGGTCATGTACAAATGTACACGTGTTAGGGGTCATGTACAAATGTACATGTGTTAGGGGTCATGTACAAATGTACATGTGTTAGGGGTCATGTACAAATGTACACGTGTTACGGGTCATGTACAAATGTACATGTGTTAGGGGTCATGTACAAATGTACACGTGTTAGGGGTCATGTACAAATGTACATGTGTTAGGGGTCATGTATAAATGTACACGTGTTAGGGGTCATGTACAAATGTACACGTGTTAGGGGTCATGTACAAGTGTACGTGTTAGGGGTCATGTACAAATGTACGTGTTAGGGGTCATGTACAAATGAACACGTGTTAGGGGTCATGTACAAATGTACACGTGTTAGGGGTCATGTACAAATGAACACGTGTTAGGGGTCATGTACAAATGTACATGTGTTAGGGGTCATGTATAAATGTACACGTGTTAGGGGTCATGTACAAATGTACACGTGTTAGGGGTCATGTACAAGTGTACGTGTTAGGGGTCATGTACAAATGTACGTGTTAGGAGTCATGTACAAATGTACACGTGTTAGGGGTCATGTACAAATGTACACGTGCTAGGGGTCATGTACAAGTGTACACGTGTTAGGGGTCATGTACAAATGTACACGTGATAGGGGTCATGTACAAATGTACACGTGTTAGGGATCATGTACAAATGTACGTGTTACGGGTCATGTACAAATGTACACGTGTTAGGGGTCATGTACAAATGCACGTGTTAGGGGTCATGTACACATGTACACGTGTTAGGGGTCATGTACAAATGTACACGTGTTAGGGGTAATCGATTTTGCATCTGTTTCTACGACTTTTCTAATAAAATTTTAGAACTGTTCTGTGTGGTATGTTTGTCATCTTATGTTTTAGCATACACATTTTGTTCAGTTTCTTGTTGAAACTTTATTTATATGTCTTATAGAAGATTGCAACCTGACAAGATTGGCTCTCCTAGTGAAAAATATTGAGGAAATTGGAATATGAGACAATTTTTTTTTTTTTATTATATTCCGTTGGAATTGGTAGTAATAAAACACTGATTTGAAGTGTACAACTTCGTTCTGTAAACTAGAGGCTCAGCCCACTGAGCCTGTATCGCTCACCTGATAATAGAATGATACTGAAGCAAATTTCAAAGGGAGATAATCATTACCTTAAAAAACAGCAGCCATCTTGAATGGAGGGTGGGGCTGCCGGACACAATTTTGAAAGGGACACACCCAGGGACCATCTATGCCAGGTTTGGACCTTACATAGATGCTTCCTGCCAAGTTTGGCTCCATTTGGACAAGCTGTTTCAGAGGAGAAGATTTTTTTAACATTAGCCAATCAGAAAAAAGAATTACTTTTGGCGGCCATATTTGTTGGCCGAATGGAACCAAATGAAGAAGCTTTATATAGGATCTTACATAGATGCTTCCTGCCAAGTTTGGCTCCATTTTGCCAAGCAGTTTCAGAGGAGAAGATTTGTTTAAACAGTAGCCAATCAGAAACAAGAATTGCCCTTGGCGGCCATATTTGTTGGTGGAACGGAACGAAATGGAGAAACTTTATAGAGGACCTTACATAGATGCTTACTGTCAAGTTTGGTTCCATTTGGCCAAGTTGTTTCAGAGAAGAAGATTAAAATATGAAAAGGTTAACGGACGGACGATGGACACCAAGTGATGGCAATACCTCAGATGGCCCTTTGGGCCAGGTGAGCATAGAAATGATGAAAAAAGGGCAATAACGCCTAGACGGGTAATCAGATTTACTTCAAAATTGCAGGGCATGTAGATCTTGACAAGCTGAACATGTTTTCAGTTTACACTTAACATCTATCTCTTATAGTTTTTGAAATAAAGGATGAAAAGTATTAACATTTTTTAAATTTGATGAAAAAAGGGCAATAACTTTAAGATGGGTAATCAGATTTACTTTAAAATTGCTTGCTAGGTAAATCTTGACATGCTGCACATGTTTACTGTTTAAACTTAACATCTATCTCTTATAGTTTTTGAAATAAAAAACGAAGAGTATTAAAATTTTGAGAATTTTATGAAAAAAGGGTAATAACTCCAAGATAGGTAATCAGATTTTCTTCAAAATTTCAGGGTAGTTAGATCTTGCTGTGCTGATCATTTTCACCCCTGTCAGATTTCTGATATTATTAACGTTTTTTGAGTTATTACCAAAAACGTGCAATTTTACCATATGTTCTATTTTTAGTAACAGCAGCCATGTTTGTTGGTCGAATGGAACCAAATGAAGAAGTTTTATAGAGGATCCTACATAGGTGCTTCCTCCCAAGTTTGGCTCCATTTGGCTAAGCAGTTTCAGAGGAGAAGATTTTTTTAACAATAGCCAATCAGAAACAGGAATTGCCCTTGGCGGCCATATTTGTTGGCGGAATGAGACGAAATGAAGAGACTTTATAGAGGACCTTATATAGATGCTTTCTGCCAAGTTTGGTTCCATTTGGCCCAGTTGTTTCAGAGGAGTAGATTAAAACATGAAAAAGTTACCGGACGGACGACGGACGCCAAGTGATGGCCATACCTCTTTGGGTCAGGTGAGCTAAAAAAAAGACTGAACTATGAGAGCTTGTGGCTTCTATCAGGAATTTCTTGATAGAGGGTTGCTGCTAACAAGGAGCTACTGAACCAAGGGTTTCTATATAGTTATTGGTTAAGTTGAAGTCATCACTTCACAAGTTTTATGGTTGCCACCACAACTTGGTTAACCGTTACAGAATATTTGTGTCACAAATGACCAATGATATGTTTCACTTATCCTAATCACTTACTGGTCCTTTCCTCATTCATGACTTATCACCAGCTTTGTACCTAGAGTAACACAAGGTGTGTAACTAGTCGAGCAGGAACTGCTTACCCTTCTGGAGCACCCGGGAAAAATGTACAAAACGAATTCTCCTCATTATTTGTGAAGTTCAATAGATAATAGACATGACAAAATACTTATATCTAGGCATGTTTTATTGTCACAAAAATATAAAGCAAATAATATTTGTATATCCTAAAATAAACATACTTTTTTGCATTTACACAAATAAAGGATTAGGGTTAGGGTTATGGTGTTTCAACAATATTTTTCACAAATAAACAAAATATTTCTAATATCCAGTTCCTTACAACACACAATATGATCTGCTGCTGACGATGTCAAATTTATATCTTCCTGATTTTTATTCATTTCTTGACTCATACTGTAGTTTTGAAACATATTTATTCAAATAGAAAAAAATTGAAAATGAAGCATTTTCTTTTCTTTGATACATATTGGTATGTAAATTAGCAATCCTGTACAGAGTATACATCTTGTTTTGGTCACATGATTCACTGCCCATGGCATGTTATGGTCACATGATTCAAATGATATCAATACATCTTCTTAAAGAGAGATAAGGTGACTAGTTTTGCCATTGAAAGGTAAAAATACAGGTACATGTATGTATATATAACATAAGGAATAACAATACACACATGTAGTATTGACATGTATCAAACATGATTATTACTTATGTAAACCTTCATCACAAACTGTGTATTATTATAACAAGTTGTCTTTTACAAATCTTAAATACAGAACGTGTGACAATGACCCTGGGGTCAATATATCAGAAGACAATTGACCCCGGGGTCAATATACCATGGGGGTCAAAATACCATATGACAGCGGGTAGGTAAACACAGACTACCTTACAAATCTTCAATACTTCAATCTTAAATATAACTACCGGTATATTACAGTTTTACATCAACGTAGCACACAATTTATTCATTCTACGCTATTTTTCAACCATATAGAAATTGTTGCTAGAATATCATAAGATTTAGTTATGGGTCAACAATGATTGGCTCTCTGAACTATGAACTTCTGAGCGGCACACTGAACATTGCTCATTTGCCTCTGCTTGACAGTTGTATTGTATTATCATAACACTATGTACATAATATGTATAAAAATAACTTGATAAATCCAACTTAAAATGTTGGTACAATATTATATTGTACCAACATTTTAAGTTGGATTTATCAAGTTATTTTTATATATATACTTTTTAATGGATGGAGTTTATCAGTAAAAGTGTATTACATACACCTTGTTTAGGTACACATCCGTAATATGGTTAGACAACAGCAGAGCAAACTGAGTGGATCTTATAACTAAGAACCATAACTCCTGGTAGACAATTTATCACCATAAACAAAGAACACCTGCTGGTAGACAATTGATCACCTTAACAAAGAATCATAACTCCTAGTAGTCAATTGATCAGCATAACCAAGAACCATAATTCATGGTAGACAACTGATCAACATAACCAAGAACCAAAATTCCTGGTAGACAATTGATCAACATAACCAAGAACCATAACTCCTGGTAGACAATTGATCAACATAACCAAGAACCATAACTCCTCGTAGACAATTGATCAACATAACCAAGAACCATAACTCCTAGTAGACCATAACACAGAAACATCAGTCCTGGTTGATAATGCCAAAATCCCTGTTGTGACAATAATAAAGGAAAGGCGAGTTTGAAAAACCTCTTTCTTCACAGATGTTCAAAATCCAAAGATTCCTTAATTTTGATCTGCACCACTGACATTAATAAGGCAGTAGATGGTGGATACTGAAATTTTATTCTATGTGAGAAAAAAAAACCGAAATTAATTTGAAGCAGATTTTTCTATCCAAATGACTAAGAACATACAGGTGGACAGACAAACAAGTAAATACACATTAAAAAACATCTTTTCCAACAACTTTTATAACAGATATAAATATTATTAAATTTGTAGACATACTCATTTTACCCTTAAGTCATATCACTGGATGTTACAATGATCACCCAAGAACACATGTATATCAAATTACTACCACATCACAGCTTCCTTATGATATCAACAGCTATTTCAACTAATTGTCTACATGTACAAATCATACCATTCAAACTAAAGGAGACACATTTATATCAGCAAATTGCTTGTTTCCGAATCCCCTTGTTGCTCATTTATTCTTAATTTTTTTTTACACCTGTAAAATGTACTATATTCTTCAACAACAAAATGATGTTTACATTACAATTCAAATCCAACCTATGCAAATAGGTCATAAACAAGAATGGGTACTTAAAAAAAAACCAATCATTTCTCAAATCGCTGTCCAATTCTCAAATCTATGGCCGTTTCTCACTTTCTCAATTCGACGTCCAATGATATCACTGACGCATGCCCTGACCCTAACCCTAATCCTACCCAATAAATCGGCCATAGATCTAAGTATTTGGAAAGGATGCCGATTTGAGAATATCCTTAAATGGGACAGAGTCTATCCTATATATATATATATACTGCAATGATGAAAATATACATTATTCTATGAATTATATCACATCAATATAATGGATTTCATAAAAACATATAAAATTATATGAATATACCTTTGTAGATACTGAAGATGTCTCAAATCCTTCACCGGAAATTATGTTGGATTTGTTATTTTAGAAAATATTGAGCCATGGATAATTTTTGTAACTGTTCAAGGAGAATGGCTCAAATTTAAATTTAGAATATCATCATGATTATTATTTAAAATATCAGTGTTTATTTGTAAACAAGTCAATATACTATTATACAAATTTTATGTCTGTTTGAGTTTTATTTTAGATAGCGAAGCAACATCTTAACCATAATTAGAGTCACGGCAGGTAACCTTATATTCACAATCAGAATCTCTCTCATTTACATTCTTTTTTTAAACTTCTGTAATATTAAGAGGATTATAGTTTGTTCATCTTTAAGAAACTGTTATCTAATCGATGTTGTAACAATAAATATGATGCCTAATTTGTTAAAAGATACATGTAGGAGAGAAAATAAAGATTTTATGTAATGTTCTGTTGTATAACTTATGGCAAAGTAATATATATATGGTACATGGGAGATAACTCATTTTGAAAAAAATGTCAATTTTATCCAGTCATGAATAGTCTTTCAGTTTGTTTCTCCCCATGTCTATAATTAGACACTTGAAAATACATGTACTTTAATGTAAATTTATTATAAATTTATTATTAAAATCATATGGCTTTCCAATCTTTATATCTTAAGCTTGCATGATGACGGTTATTCCAGAAAAATGTTGTTTTTATTAATGTAAACTGCTAACTTTACTTTATCCCCAATATGCATATATTTGAGAAAAAAAAACCCAATACACTTAAGTTGTCACCCTCAGGTATGTCTTAATGCCACTTTTTAAAAAAATGAAATATAAAGTGTACATTTGTTGTCATGGTAACTCACCCTTGTACTGCCGATTTTGACTTTAAAATGTACAAAATTATCCCACCCCTTCCCTTTATAAAATTTACCCTTATATCAGAAATAATGAAATGCTTTTGTCAATCTCATTTGCCCAAATCAATGAAAATCTTTACAATCAAATGGTGATATTCATTTACTTGACTAACTATTGCAGTAATCTTGGATAGTAGAGAATTTAGTTTGTTCTTCTACTTCTACCAAATACTGATCGCTTTCAACAAGTTGAAGATTATGTCTGAGGAAGAAACAGATTATGTTTTTTTTACCATCACCACATTTACCAGAAGACCTATCTTTTCTTGTTCAAAACAATGACCCTTACAACATTGACAAATAAAAACACTGTGCTTACAAAACTAATTAGCATTGTTCTTTATCAGAAATAAATATAAATATGGAAATAACTATATTACAGTTTTACATCAACGTAGCGCACAATTTATTCATTCTACGCTATTTTTCAACCATATACAAATTGTTGCTAGTCAGATATTTCTAGAATATCATAAGATTTAGTTATGGGTCAACAATGATTGGCTCTTTGAACTATGAACTTCTGGTAACCTAATATCTAATAGTGATACATGTAAATGATAGTGGATTAATTAAGGTACAGGAGAATGCACAGACAATCTTTCTTACAATATTATAAGTCACCATATATACATTAATCTAACAAAAGTTATATAAATATATTTATCCAGTCAAACCTGGTGGTCTTTTTAAGACAGGTGACCTCTTAAAACAGGTTCCATTCATATGAAATGTGCTATGACAGGACAAAAAAAGTGACCTTTTAATACAGATGACTGCTTATTAGAGGTGACTATATGGGCAGGTTTGATATATAGAAAGAAAAATTCACAGCTTTTCTAGACAGACATGCCAAAGCTGATTAAAATATTAAAGGTGATAATATACAGAAATCAAACATTATACTAAATAGGCATTGCGTTGTTGAAAAATGATATCACACACATATGGAAAATAAATTATAAAACATCTAAAATGTGTACAACAAGCCCACAAGAGTAAAAATAAACTAGAGACTGAACAAGTATCCCTCACCTGGTAAAGATGATTTATCAGTTATCTATGTTAAATTTTTACCTTCTAGGACTTTTACCCAATCCAAATTGACCATGTATTCCCATTCCTGGTTTCAATTTCTGAGTAGAGTTTTCGAATTTCTCTATTGGAGCAAATTCTAAATCTAGATTTAAGTGAGTTTTGATATGTTGTTCATAGCTGTCTATATTAATCTTAGGTGTTAGGGTTATGGTGCTTAACGCCACTTTCAACAATATTTCAGCTATATCGTAGCGGTCAGTTTTACTGGTGGAGGAAACCGGAGTACCCAGAGAACACCACCGACCTGCCGCAAGTCACTGACAAACTTCATTAAAATTTCCACACTGCAACCTATGAAAAATGTCAAACGGGCGACAGATGTCCAGTGATGGAAATGCACAATAGAAGTACACAGTAAGATTGCTGCCAAATTTATAAAAAAAAAATATACCTATGTAAATAGCATTGCTGCACTCTTATACATAAATATTATGGGCATTACATGATAAGGTACCACCTCTGTTAATGAAGCTATATTTCGTAGTTGATTTGGCTGAGGGGGTTGGGAGAGGGGGGGGGGGGGGGTAAATGGTTGCAATTATGATAAGCAAATAGGTACTACATAGTAACAATATTCTAACAAAAGTTGGTTAAAATCCTGTAGAGAGAAGAACAAAAATACCAAACATTTTGTCAACTAAAAAACTCTTGCACTGTGTGAAACTGTTGGGTTGAATTTTCAGACATACATACATGTATACTCAGTGACAAAATTAAAGAAGGCATGAAAAAGAATATAACCTAAAAAAAATACTTTTTCCTAAAGTATACTTAGAAGATATATATATATTATAATGTACAGATTGATTTTATTTTTTATGTTGAACAGTTCTATATTATAATAATAATAATATCCTTTATTTAAACAGGATGACATATTTAGTTACAAACTAGTTCACAATATGGTCCTGCATTATATACATAAATTACAGCATAAATTATAAAAGTGACATATAAGCAAATAAATAATATCAATTAAGCTACAAGTTGAAATATAAAGATAACCAGAGGCTCTCAAGAGCCTGTATCGTTCACCTGGTAATAAAAAAAAACAATTCGTCCTATGTAAAAACTATGTCCTGCAGTGGTAGTCATCTTGGAATTACGATCAACATAAAAAACACAAAGTTTGTAAAGGACCTTCCAATGATTGATGCACAGTTTAGGTTCAATCAGTGCAATAGCTTCAGAGAAGAATATATTTCTGTATTTTCCCCATATGGTTCTGTGTTAATACTATGACCTGTGGTGGCAACCATCTTGGATTTCCGATCGGCATAAAAAACAGAGGACCTTCCAATGATCATTCCTGGGCAGTTTGGTTTCAACTGTCCTAGTGGTTTCAGAGAAGCATTTTGAAACATTTTTCCCATAGGGTCCAATGTTAAATAAACTAAGTCCTGCCGTAGCCGCCATTTAGAATTTCATATCAGAACAAAAAACATAAAGTTTGTAGAGGACCATCCAATGAACATTCATGTACATTTTGGCTTTAATCATATTTGTAGTTTCTGAGAAGAAGGCATTTGAACATTTTCCCATAGGGTCCAATGTTAATCTATGTCCTGCGGTGGTGGCCATCTTGGATTTCCGATCGGCATAAAAAACACACACCTTGTAGAGGACCTTCCAATGATCATTCCTGGGCAGTTTGGTTTCAATTATCCAAGTGGTTTCAGAGAAGAAGCGTTTTGAAACATTTTTCCCATAGGGTCCAATGTTAAACTAAGTCCTGCCGTAGCCGCCATTTTGAATTTCATATCGGAACAAAAAACGTAAAGTTTGTAGAGGACCATCCAATGAACATTCATGTACAGTTTGGCTTTAATCATATTTGTAGTTTCTGAGAAGAAGGCATTTGAACATTTTCCCATAGGGTCCAATGTTAATCTATGTATTGCGGTGGCGACCATCTTGGATTTCCGATCGGCATAAAAAACAGTAACTTGGTAAAGGACATTCCAATGATCATTCATTTACAGTTTGGGTTCAGTCAGTTCATTAGTTTCAGAGAAGAAGATCTTTGAAATTTCAGCCAATCAGAGCATATTATTGGCCCTGGCAGCCATATTGAATATCCGACTGGAACGAAAAACAGTAACTTTGTAGAGGATCATCCAAGGAACATTCCTGCTAAGTTCGGTTCCAATCGACCAAGTGGTTTCGGAGAAGAAGCTTGAAATGTGAAAAGTTTACAGACGACAGACGACGGACGCCAAGTGATGGCAATAGTTCACATGGACCTTTGGTCCAGGTGAACTAATAAAAAATATCAATATCATTCTAGGTAACTATGTAATACATATATGTGTACTATGTATATTGTCTTTAGGTATACTTATACAAAAAATGTACCACCAACAAAATAGTGTCTGTACTATGATTTTTGTGAAAACATAATGGCTTAAATATTCTATAAACCAGATACTTCCAAGATTCTGTATTGCTCATCAGATTAGCATTCTTATAAATTAACAAATTATTGGATAAACTTGTATAAGTGCTTCCATCTCACATATAAAAATGCCAACTTTGTAAGTGACTATCAAATGACCATTCATGCTCAATTTGTTTTTTTTTAAACAACACTAAAATTTCAAAATTAGTATAAGGTGATCTATTGAACATTCCTAAAATATCACAATCCAATCTTCCCAGCCCATTGAGACTAGAAGATTTTTTTAAATTTCAACCAATCAGAATGGCCCTTCCAGTTATGTTGAATTTTCAATGTGCTCTCAAACTGTGAAAAACACCACATACTACATGCACATTCATAACAAGTTTTGTTCCCAAAAGCTAAGTGGTATAAATAAGATTGGAATGTGAAAACCTTACAGACCAAGGAAGATAACAGACAACCAGAGGCTCTCAAGAGCCTGTATCGTTCACCTGGTAATAAAAAAAAACAATTGGTCCTATGTAAAAACTATGTACTGCAGTGGTAGTCATCTTGGAATTACGACCAACATAAAAAACACCAAGTTTGTAAAGGACCTTCCAATGATTGATGCACAGTTTAGGTTCAATCAGTGCAATAGCTTCAGAGAAGAATATATTTCTGTATTTTCCCCATATGGTTCTGTGTTAATACTATGACCTGTGGTGGCAGCCATCTTGGATTTCCGATCGGCATAAAAAACACACACCTTGTAGAGGACCTTCCAATGATCATTCATGGGCAGTTTGGTTTCAACTGTCCAAGTGGTTTCAAAGAAGAAGCATTTTGAAACATTTTTCCCATAGGGTCCAATGTTAAACTAAGTCCTGCCGTAGCCGCCATTTTGAATTTCATATCAGAATAAAAAACGTAAATTTTGTAGAGGACCATTCAATGAACATTCATGTACAGTTTGGCTTTAATCATATTTGTAGTTTCTGAGAAGAAGGCATTTGAACATTTTCCCATAGGGTCCAATGTTAATCTATGTCCTGCGGTGGTGGCCATCTTGGATTTCCGATCGGCATCAAAAACACACACCTTGTAGAGGACCTTCCAATGATCATTCCTGGGCAGTTTGGTTTCAATTATCCAAGTGGTTTCAGAGAAGAAGCGTTTTGAAACATTTTCCCCATAGGGTCCAATGTTAAACTAAGTCCTGCCGTAGCCGCCATTTTGAATTTCATACCGGAACAAAAAACGTAAATTTGTAGAGGACCATCCAATGAACGTTCATGTACAGTTTGGCTTTAATCATATTTGTAGTTTCTGAGAAGAAGGCATTTGAATATTTTCCCATAGGGTCCAATGTTAATCTATGTCCTGCGGTGGCGGCCATCTTGGATTTCCGACCGGCATAAAAAACAGAAAATTTGTAGAGGACCTTCCAATGATCATTCCTGGGCAGTTTGGTTTCAACTGTCCAAGTGGTTTCAGAGAAGAAGCATTTTGAAACATTTTTCCCATAGGGTCCAATGTTAAACTAAGTCCTGCCGTAGCCGCCATTTTGAATTTCATATCGGAACAAAAAACCTTAAGATTGTAGAGGACCATCCAATGAACATTCATGTACAGTTTGGCTTTAATCATATTTGTAGTTTCTGAGAAGAAGGCATTTGAACATTTTCCCATAGGGTCCAATGTTAATCTATGTATTGCGGTGGTGGCCATCTTGGATTTCCGATCGGCATAAAAAACAAAAATTTGTAGAGGACCTTCCAATGATCATTCCTAGGCAGTTTGGTTTCAATTATCCAAGTGGTTTCAGAGAAGAAGCGTTTTGAAACATTTTTCCCATAGGGTCCAATGTTAAACTAAGTCCTGCCGTAGCCGCCATTTTGAATTTCATACCGGAACAAAAAACGTAAAGTTTGTAGAGGACCATCTAATGAACATTCATGTACAGTTTGGCTTTAATCATATTTGTAGTTTCTGAGTAGAAGGCATTTGAATATTTTCCCATAGGGTCCAATGTTAATCTATGTCCTGCGGTGGCGGCCATCTTGGATTTCCGATCGGCATAAAAAACATAAAATTTGTAGAGGACCTTCCAATGATCATTCCTAGGCAGTTTGGTTTCAATTATCCAAGTGGTTTCAGAGAAGAAGTGTTTTGAAACATTTTTCCCATAGGGTCCAATGTTAAACTAAGTCCTGCCGTAGCCGCCATTTTGAATTTCATACCGGAACAAAAAACGTAAAGTTTGTAGAGGACCATCTAATGAACATTCATGTACAGTTTGGCTTTAATCATATTTGTAGTTTCTGAGTAGAAGGCATTTGAATATTTTCCCATAGGGTCCAATGTTAATCTATGTCCTGCGGTGGCGGCCATCTTGGATTTCCGACCGGCATAAAAAACAGATAATTTGTAGAGGACCTTCCAATGATCATTCCTGGGCAGTTTGGTTTCAACTGTCCAAGTGGTTTCAGAGAAGAAGCATTTTGAAACATTTTTCCCATAGGGTCCAATGTTAAACTAAGTCCTGCCGTAGCCGCCATTTTGAATTTCATATCGGAACAAAAAACCTTTAGATTGTAGAGGACCATCCAATGAACATTCATGTACAGTTTGGCTTTAATCATATTTGTAGTTTCTGAGTAGAAGGCATTTGAACATTTTCCCATAGGGTCCAATGTTAATCTATGTATTGCGGTGGCGGCCATCTTGGATTTCCGATCGGCATAAAAAACATAAAATTTGTAGAGGACCTTCCAATGATCATTCCTAGGCAGTTTGGTTTCAATTATCCAAGTGGTTTCAGAGAAGAAGCGTTTTGAAACATTTTCCCCATAGGGTCCAATGTTAAACTAAGTCCTGCCGTAGCCGCCATTTTGAATTTCATACCGGAACAAAAAACGTAAAGTTTGTAGAGGACCATCTAATGAACATTCATGTACAGTTTGGCTTTAATCATATTTGTAGTTTCTGAGTAGAAGGCATTTGAATATTTTCCCATAGGGTCCAATGTTAATCTATGTATTGCGGTGGCGGCCATCTTGGATTTCCGATCGGCATAAAAAACATAAAATTTGTAGAGGACCTTCCAATGATCATTCCTATGCAGTTTGGTTTCAATTATCCAAGTGGTTTCAGAGAAGAAGCGTTTTGAAACATTTTTCCCATAGGGTCCAATGTTAAACTAAGTCCTGCCGTAGCCGCCATTTTGAATTTCATACCGGAACAAAAAACGTAAAGTTTGTAGAGGACCATCTAATGAACATTCATGTACAGTTTGGCTTTAATCATATTTGTAGTTTCTGAGAAGAAGGCATTTGAATATTTTCCCATAGGGTCCAATGTTAATCTATGTCCTGCGGTGGCGGCCATCTTGGATTTCCGATCGGCATAAAAAACAGAAAATTTGTAGAGGACCTTCCAATGATCATTCCTGGGCAGTTTGGTTTCAACTGTCCAAGTGGTTTCAGAGAAGAAGCATTTTGAAACATTTTTCCCATAGGGTCCAATGTTAAACTAAGTCCTGCCGTAGCCGCCATTTTGAATTTCATATCGGAACAAAAAACCTTAAGATTGTAGAGGACCATCCAATGAACATTCATGTACAGTTTGGCTTTAATCATATTTGTAGTTTCTGAGAAGAAGGCATTTGAACATTTTCCCATAGGGTACAATGTTAATCTATGTCCTGCGATGGCGGCCATCTTGGATTTCCGATCGGCATAAAAAACAGTAACTTGGTAAAGGACATTCCAATGATCATTCCTTTACAGTTTGGGTTCAGTCAGTTCATTAGTTTCAGAGAAGAAGATCTTTGAAATTTCAGCCAATCAGAGCATATTATTGGCCCTGGCAGCCATATTGAATATTCGACTGGAACGAAAAACAGTAACTTTGTAGAGGACCATCCAAGGAACATTCCTGCTAAGTTCGGTTCCAATCGGCCAAGTGGTTTCGGAGAAGAAGCTTGAAATGTGAAAAGTTTACAGACGACAGACGACAGACGACAGACGACGGACGCCAAGTGATGGCAATAGTTCACCTGGACCTTTGGTCCAGGTGAACTAAAAACAGATGCAGAGTGATGACATTAGCACACATGTCACTTTGGGTCAGGTAAGCTAAAAAAAAAGCTACACCTATAAAATGCTATGATTTAGCATTCAAATGTGGAAAGTAGGTATCCCTAATAATATGATTTTCTGGATTATCTAACACGCTTTGAAGAAAATCTTTAGAATCTTTTTTCAACAAATCTATTTCTTTCTCCAGTTGTTTATTCTTTTTCAACAAATCAGCAGTTTTCATCGTGATATCCATTAATCCTGACATTTTTAAAGCTTCAGCTGTCTTGTTGTACCTTCTATATTTTAGTCCATCAGATGGAGGTTCTAATTCAATGCCAGACAAGTCTTCTTTACAGTCCTCTTCTGATATGTTTTGCATTTTTTCTGAAGCCAAGTCTATTACCGAGTCAAAATCATCTACATGTTGAAAAGAATGTTTTCTCTGATAGTTTACTGATGAATCGCTGCAATAACTTGTATTAATCACACTACTAACAGAAGAATTACTTAATGGTGATGGTAGTCCTTGTTGATCCATAGTTAAGATAAAATTCACTAGAAATTAATTTCCCATTTCTTTCTAACTTTGTTGATTTTTGAGTTATAAGCAGCTACTTTTTTTCACTTGTTGACGTATTCTACAATGTAAAAATAAAATCCTTTTAGATCAAAATAATAAATGTCTGAGAGTGAAATGAGTACAATTTGTGTACATATATTTTAAATATCATATCTGATTTCGAAAACAAATAGGAAGTTATGATATTTAATTCCACTTTCAACAATATTTCAGTTATATCATGGAGGTCAGTTTTATTGGTTGATTTTGATTTTTGGTGTTTCAGCAATATTTCAGCTATATCATGGCGACCAGTTTTAGTGAAGAAGCCGGAGTACCCAGAGAGAACCACCGACCATGGGCAAGCAACTGGTAAACTTTATCACTTGCAGCTGCGAGTCGAGTGCACCCTTTTTTGTAATTTACAAAGCCCATGTCGTATTGGTGATAGGCTTGTATGAGCTGTTAGGTAATTCAACTCAACTACTTAACTCATTGAGCCACCCGGGCCCTCAATTTTATTGGTGGAGGAAACCGAAATACCCAGAGCAAACCACTGACCTGCCGCAAGTCACTGGCAAACTTTATCACATAATGTTGTATTGAGTACACCTCACCTGAGTGGGATTCGAACTCACAATGTTAGTGTTGATAGGCACTGATTGCACTAGTCACTGACAAACTTTATCACCTAATGTTGTATCGAGTACACCTCGCCTGAGCGGGATTCGAACTCACAACATTAGTGGTGAAAGGCACTGATTGCACAGGTAGTTATAAATCCAAATACCATACGATCACGACGGCTAAAAAATATGGGAAATGAAAATTGTACATACAAATAATTTGTAACGTGTCAAATAAGTAGAACTTTATTAATAGAATATACTAGTTGGACAAAAGAAACACAGTTAAATGGTTGGTCCATAAATCAATATAAATTACATATAATATAAAATAGCCTTTAACTACAGTAACATAATACTAAATCCACTCTTAACAAACTGCTAAACTTTTGCATTCAAATCAGAACAAGGTTTAGCTACATGTAATGCCACTAGAGAGAGCAATGTAGCAAAATTATTATATATAGCATGGAGCCGTCGTGGCCGTGATCGCATGGTAGTTGGATTTACAACTACTTAGGCAATCACTGCCTATCACCACTGAAGTTTTGAGTTTGAATCTCGATAAGGGCGAGGTGTACAACATTATTTGATAAAGTTTCTCAGTGACTTGTGACAGGTCGGTGGTTTTCTCTGGTCCTCCGGTTTCCTCCACCAATAAAACTGACTGCCCTGATATAACTGAAATATTGTTGAAAGTAGCATTAAACACCATCAAACAAACAAACATATATTATAAGCTAGCACAGAAACGGATACACATTTATCTACAAAAATATTAAAAATAAAAATTACATTTCTTTGTCACCCTTTAAACTTCACCTAGATGCAATCAACGAAATATCAATTTTTCACTGAGTTACAACACTGAAAGTATTAAATTTTGTTTCCACGGAGAAACTTGGACTCTGAAGTAAAAATGTAACAAGATATTTACTAAATAAACTCTGTGATATTGAAAAAAAAAAAAAAAAAAAAATTGTTTCCACGGTTTTAACATTTTAAAATCTTCCTACGCACAATATGACTACAGTCACAGTTTCAAAGATCAAGGACAAAAATGTAAACAATATGTCAATACTTTGTGTGTGGCCACCATGAGAGATTGTAGATGACATTTAATTGATATTATGATGAACATGATTACTGGCTGAAGCATGTTCAAGTACAAGTGCACACCTCCTCTAAGATTTGTCAGAGATTAGTCAGAGTGGCATGCTTTTGTGGTCTGCATCGGACACAGCGATTCAATTTTACCCACATGTGCTCGATGGGTTAAAAGCAAGCTCAGTGATTTCACCAATACCAAGCCGAAACTGTTGCTGGGTTTGGTGAGCCCTGTCATCTGCCTTGAACAACATTAGTTGATGATTTAGGTTTATGGCGCTTAACGCCCCTTCCAACATTTCAGCTATATCGCAGCAGTCAATTTTATTAGTGGAGGAAACCGGTGTTCCCAGAGAAAACCACTGACCTGTCGCAAGTCACTGACAAACATTATCACATAATATTTCTATCGAGTACGCCTCCCCATGAATGGGGTTCGAACTCACAACATTAGTGGTGATAGGCACTGATTGCACAGGTAGTTGTAAATCAAACTATCATACGATCAAGACCACGACGGCCCCCAACTTAGTTGAGGCAGTGGCTGGAAGAAACCTATCAAGTAAGTGACATAGATTAATAAACCTGTCATCAACGTGATACATGTCTTTTGGTTGCCATGGAATAAGGTCTTTTTCTTACAGAACCACTCTGATGAAGCCAACATTAGAGGTGGTACAATGTCACAGGTCTACAACCAAATTTAATAGCTCTTGCGACAGAATTTTTACACCCATGCCTCCATGCAATCATACCTAAGAAACATTCTCTCAAATCTTTAGAGAGATGAGGCATTCTGTTGATTTTACTGCTACAGATTTCTGACGATCCTTCTGTTAGCCAGAGTGAAAAATAAGACATATGACATTACAACTTTTTCAATGTTGTGCACAGGAAATTTTGCACTAGCTAAAACTGTCATGACAATGTTTAAATACTCACAATGTTATAATGATTTGATTTGATTTGATTTTTGGTGTTTAATGCCACTTTCAGCAATATTTCAGCTATGTCATGGCGACCAGTTTTAGTGGTGGAAGAAGCCGAAGTACCCAGAGAGAAGTACCGACCATGGGCAAGCAACTGGTAAAACTTTTATCACTTGTCGAGTCGAGTGCACTCTTTTTTGTAATTTACAAAGCCGGGTGTGAACCCATGCCGTATTGGTCATAGGCTTGTATGAGTTGTTAGGTAATCCAACTACCTAAATCATTGAGCCACCCGGGCCCTCTCACAATGTTATAAGGCTTAACAAAATATGTGAAAAATCATTATTCTTTGACAATTGCATAGATAGGTTCATTTTTTTTTGTCCACTAGTATACATTTGGGGGTATATGTACATACCTGTACTTGTCATGCTATTATAATATCTCAGAAATAGATATGAAACAAAGCAAAAATGAAGCTTTACCAAAATTGCTCATGTGTAAAGTGCAAATTCAGGCCAGGTAAGATAATTTGTTTATGATGGTGTTATATCTACTATGTACAATGTACAGACATAAGAAGTTCCATTGGTGGAAATATTCCAGTACTTAACAGAGATTGAAAAAAAAATATCTCTGCTATACACAGTATCACCATGGTTACGAATTTCATTGAAAAACTAGAGGCTCCCAGGAGCCTGTAATCGCTCACTTGGTTTTCAATTTAACATCTAAAGTTGATAGAAAATGGGGGTGTTACAAATAATTTTGAAAGTGTGCCACCCAAAGATCATTTCAACTCAAATTTCTGAGCGAAAGAATTTGATGTGATTTTTATCTCATAATATTCCTAAACGGAATAAACTAGCTGAAAAAAATCTCACAGAAAAACCCAGAATATATGTTAAACTACTCATTGCCATGTAGCTGCAGTTAAAATTTGAGTTCATTTTGATTTGTAATAAAGCAGAAATTGACTACTAAAGAAATTTCTATTTTAAGTAACAGCAGCCATTTTTGAATGGAGGGCGGGGCTGTCAGACACAATATTGAAAGGGGACCACCCAAGGACCATCCCAGCCAAATTTCCTTTAATTTGGTTTAGCGGTTTCAGAGGAGAAGATTTAAATGTGATCTTTTATCAAAATATGCCTAATTTGCATAATCGGTATAAATCGGCTGAAAGAAACATTTCACAGAAAAATCTGGAATATATGTTAAGCTACTCATTGCCATGTAGCTGCAGTTAAAATTTGACCTCATTTTGACTTATACTAAAGCAGCACTAGACAATTAAAATTGCATCCCCCCTTTTTCCTATTTTTAGCTTGGTGGCCATCTTGGTTGTAAGTCGGGATCACCGGACACAATTTTGGAAGGGGGGCATCCAAGGACCATTCCACCAAAGTTTGGTTCAAATTGGCCCAGTGGCTTCAGAGGAGTTGATTAAAATGTGAAAAGTTAACGGACGGACGACGAACGACAGACGACGGACGCTCAGTGGTGACAATATTTGGGTCAGGTGAGCTAAAAATGTAAAAAATTTGTGACAGAATACTTGGACAATCAAAAATTAGTAAAAATACATGTAAACAAAATGTAATTAATCACTTAATATACATGTAGTACAAATGGCCATTATATTCATGTCACTGATATAAACAGAATTAAACATTGATTTGAATGTATGCACAAAAGCAATAATAGTTTTATACACATACATACCTGCACCTTGTAACAACAAAACACATCTAATTAACATAGCTAAATACCTTTTCTGCTAAATTCCAAATCATGAGAAAAATCATGGATCTAGACATCACTAAAGCAGCTCATAACAACAGATCAGAGTTAAAATCCAATGATTACCTATATTGTGCTATTGCTGGCACATGTCATAACAGCTGATTTCTCTACAAGATGAAATTAGAAAAATAATTAAGTAAATCCTTACATATATACTGTCTTCACAGCCATATTAATCAATATATATATATATATATATATTTTTTTTTTTTTATTTCTATCCGACGCTGACAAAATTTGATATAATAGTTTTTATTAAAGTGATTTAATATTGAAGATATACAGTGAAATATTATTTCTGTCTAAAACCTGACAGAAATTGATGGCGAATATTCTCATTAATACTGACACAATAGTTTTTTTTCATTAAAGTGATTTAATATTGATGATATATACAGTGACACCTGCCTAAACAGAACCCTGAATAAATCACAATCCTATATAAACCAAACAATGAAATATGAAATAAAGCCCCAATGTAGGAAATCTTTGTTAATTCAACCTGTCTAAAAAGAACACATCTCTATTGCAAACACAAAAGCTGGTCCTAGGAGGTTCTGCTTAGACAGGTTTCACTGTATATAATATGGCATAGCAGAATAATTTATTATGTTTACACATACATGTAAAACCCCTACCTTCATTCAACGGCATATGATAAGAATTGAAATACTTTGGTGTTTTTTTTAAATTATTTCTTGCTTGTTTTAAAATATTAAGCAATTTACAAAGCATTTTCACAATGCAGACTGTGAAAACATTATGACCCCTTTTGGGTCAATTCTGCAACTTGAATCAATATCTGTATCTGTATCGAAGTACATAACTTTGTGATGATTCAAAAACATATATATCTTAATTACGTAACTAATTACAAAGGAGACTGGACAATGAAAAGGACTGAATGGAGATTGCCTATAAATGACTTTCTACAGCATTGAGTAGCTAGACATTATTTATTTGTACTGCACTGAAAATACTAATGGCCTACAGAGTGAAGCATAAATACGACCACAGCATGTCTACAATGGAAAGTTGAACAAGTGTATATTAAAAGCAAGTGTGGATACAGTATTTTGCTCCACACAGTAAATTGCTGGACACAATAATGTGTTGGAGACAGTCAGTAATATGCTGGACCCATTGTCTTTTGGACATTTGTCTTGTTTTACTATTTCAAGTGCTAAATATGCCTTCCAAATATGCAAAGAAATTTCAGACTTTGGGCCCCTTTTCGAAATAAAGTAGCAATATTTTTTCTGGTACATCAATAACCCATAAAAAAGATCATTTTGCAAAAAACTGCATTCAAATAAGAAAGCTCACATTTTAGAATTCAGTTGAGTCTATCTCTAAAACCATTAGAGATAGAGGAAAGATAACAAATAACAAGCATGCAACATACAACTAAAATACAAGACTAAGTTAGCACTACATGTAAAATACTAACAGTTAAAAGATAAGCAAAAAGCAGATTAAAAGCTGATGTTATAAGCTAAGCATACTAAGAGCTAATGTAGCAAACTATGAACAACTAAAAGCTGATATTATGAGCAAAGCATAAAAATTACAATAAGCACAATAAATAACTAGAGGCTCCCAGGAGCCTGTATAGCTCACCTGGGTATAATAACATCAGTCAATAAAACTTGATAACTTCGGTAAAAAAAATTAACAAATGTAGCCTTCGTCATTGCAGACCCCTTCTACAAACAAAATTGGGCAGGGGTTCCCCCTTTAATGTAAGTTATCAAAATTGCTGTAAAAAAACCATATATGTCAATGATTCTCAAAATTTAGCTTTTCCTACTTCACATTTTGTAATAGAGTTGCTTCCCTTTGATTATTTGAGTAACCAAAAGCAGTGAGTCAACAAAAAATGCATTTCAAGAGGAATAATTTCATCCCCCCTTTTTTCTATTTTTAGCTTGGCGGCCATCTTGGTTGGAAGTCGGGATCACCGGACACAATTTTGGATCATTCCACAAAAGTTTGATTGCAATTGGCCCTGTGGTTTCTGAGGAGAAGATTTTTATGTGAATTTCCCATAGGGTCCTATGTTAAGCTAAGTTCGGCTGTGGGGGCCATCTTGATCGAAGGGCCGAACCGCCGGACACATTTCTGGAAGAGAACCATCCAATGACTATTTCATCAAAATTTTGTTCTTATTGAGCAAATGGTTTCAGACAAGAAGATTTTTATGGGAATTTCCCATAGGGTCCTATTTTAAATTAAGTTCGGCTGTGGCGGCCATCTTGGTCGGTGTTCTGAAATGCCGGACACAATTTTGGAAGAGGACCACCCAAGAATCATTTCACCAAAGTTTGGTTAAGATTGGCTCAGTAGTTTCAGAGGAGAAGATTTTTTTTTAATTTCATACCCCCTTTTTTCTAATTTGCATAATCGGTCAAAATAGGCAAAAGTTCAAAGTTCATAAAAAAATCCGGTAATATATGTTAAAAAGCTCATCATTATGCTTATACAGTTCAAATTTGGGCACTTTCTGGCTTAAAATAGAGCAGTTTTGGCCATTTGAAGACATTTCAATTTTTAGTAATGGCGGCCATCTTGGATACAGGACGGTACTGACGGACACAATTTTGAAAGGGGACCACCCAAGGATCATTTCAGCAAAGTTTGGTTGAGATTGGCTCAGTACTTTCAGAGGAGAAGATTTTTTTTTAATTTCATCCCCCCTTTTTTCTATTTTTAGCTTGGTGGCCATCTTGGTTGGAAGTCAGGATCACCAGACACAATTTTGGAAGGGGGCCATCCAAGGATCATTCCACAAAAGTTTGGTTGCAATTGGCACAGTGGTTTCTGAGGAGAAGATTTTTATGTGAATTTCCCATAGGGTCCTATGTTAAGCTAAGTTCGGCTGTGGAGGCCATCTTGATCGAAGGGCCGAACCGCCGGACACATTTTTGGAAGAGAACCATCCAATGACTATTTCATCAAAATTTTGTTCTTATTGGGCAAATGGTTTCAGACAAGAAGATTTTTATGGGAATTTCCCATAGGGTCCTATGTTAAATTAAGTTTGGCTGTGGTGGCCATCTTGGTCGGTGTTCTGAAATGCCGTACACAATTTTGGAAGAGGACCACCCAAGAATCATTTCAGCAAAGTTTGGTTGAGATTGGCTCAGTAGTTTCAGAGGAGAAGATTTTCTTTAAATTTCATCCCCCCTTTTTTCTAATTTGCATAATCGGTCAAAATAGGCAAAAGTTCAAAGTTCATAAAAAAATCCGGTAATATATGTTAAAAAGCTCATCATTATGCTTATACAGTTCAAATTTGGGCGCTTTCTGGCTTAAAATAGAGCAGTTTTGGCCATTTGAAGACATTTCAATTTTTAGTAATGGCGGCCATCTTGGATACAGGACGGCGCTGACGGACACAATTTTGAAAGGGGACCACCCAAGGATCATTTCAGCAAAGTTTGGTTGAGATTGGCTCAGTACTTTCAGAGGAGAAGATTTTTTTTTAATTTCATCCCCCCTTTTTCTATTTTTAGCTTGGTGGCCATCTTGGTTGGAAGTCAGGATCACCGGACACAATTTTGGAAGGGGGCCATCCAAGGATCATTCCACAAAAGTTTGGTTGCAATTGGCACAGTGGTTTCTGAGGAGAAGATTTTTATGTGAATTTCCCATAGGGTCCTATGTTAAGCTAAGTTCGGCTGTGGAGGCCATCTTGATCGAAGGGCCGAACCGCCGGACACATTTTTGGAAGAGAACCATCCAATGACTATTTCATCAAAATTTTGTTCTTATTGAGCAAATGGTTTCAGACAAGAAGATTTTTATGGGAATTTCCCATAGGGTCCTATGTTAAATTAAGTTTGGCTGTGGTGGCCATCTTGGTCGGTGTTCTGAAATGCCGGACACAATTTTGGAAGAGGACCACCCAAGAATCATTTCAGCAAAGTTTGGTTGAGATTGGCTCAGTAGTTTCAGAGGAGAAGATTTTCTTTTAATTTCATCCCCCCTTTTTTCTAATTTGCATAATCGGTCAAAATCGGCAAAAGTTCAAAGTTCATAAAAAATCCCGTAATATATGTTAAAAAGCTCATCATTCTGCTTATACAGTTCAAATTTGGGCACTTTCTGGCTTAAAATAGAGCAGTTTTGGCCATTTGAGGAAATTTCTATTTTTAGTAATGGCGGCCACCTTGGATACAGGATGGCGCTGATGGGCACAATTTTGAAAGGGAACCACCTAAGGATCATTTCAGCAAAGTTTGGTTGAAATTGGCTCAGTAGTTTCAGAGGAGAAGATTTTTTTTTAATTTCATCCCCCCTTTTTCCTAATTTGCATAATCGGTCAAAATGGGTAATGGGATTTACTTCAAAATTGCAGGGTATGTAGATATTGACATGCTGCACATTTTTGCAATTTAAACTTAACATCTATCTCTAAATAGTTTTTGAAATATAAGACGAAAAGTATTAAAATTAAAAAAAAAATGATGAAAAAAGGGCAATAACTCCAAGATGGGTAATCAAATTTACTTAAAAATTGCAGGGTAGGTAGATCTTGACATGCTGAACATGTTTGCAGTTTCAACTTACCATCTGTCTCTTATAGTTTTTGAAATAAAGGACGAAAAGTATTAAAATTTTGAAAATTTGATGAACAAAGGGAAATAACTCCAAAATGGGTAATGGGATTTACTTCAAAATTGCAGGGTGGGTAGATCTTGATATGCCGCACATTTTTGCATTTAAAAGTTAACCTTTATCTCTTATAGTTTTTGAAATATAAGACGAAAAGTATTAAAATTTTACAAATTTGATGAAAAAAGGGCAATAACTCCAAGATGGGTAATCAGATTTACTTCAAAATTGCATGGTAGGTAGATCTCGATGTGCTGATTATTTTTACCCCATGTCAGATTTTTGATATTATTAACGGTTTTTGAGTTATTACCCAAAACCATATGTTCTATTTTTAGTAACAGCGGCCATGTTGGTTGGTGCACGGCATCACCGGACACAATTTTGAAACTAGACACCCTAGTGATGATTCAGACCAAGTTTGGTTTCCATTGGTCTAGTACTTTCAGAGGAGAAGATTTTTGAAAAAGTTTACGACGTACGACGACGACGGACGCCAAGTGATGGCAATAGCTCACATGACCCTTTGGTCAGGTGAGCTAAAAACTGGATATGACCTAGACGGTAGAAATTTAAACAAATTTAAAAGTCAGCATAAACTGAACATTTACATACATTTCCATTCCAAGATTTTAAAATATTCTTAAACTGATTAAAATTAGAAATTTTTCTAAAATCATCAGGTAGGTCATTCCATAAAACAGCTACAGCATATTTAAAACTATTCTTACCGTAGGTAGATGTTTGCACCCTAGGTATATCTACAATATTAGAATATCTAAAATTATATTTACAATCTTTAAAAACAACTAAATCATGTAAACAAGGTGGTGAAAGTTTGTTTAAAATCTTAAAACATTCAATAGCCATGGTACGCATTCTTCTAACTTTCAGAGATGGAACTTTAGCTTTATCTAATAACTCATCATATGTGCTCTCATAGTCATCTTATATAAATCATAAAGCCCTCTCCTGGATTTTTTCTAATTTAGAGGTATTACTTTTATTGCAAAAATGCCACGCCAAAGGACAAAAATTAAAATTAGACAAAATGAAAGTATGAAAAATGGTTAATTTATTTAATTTTGAAAGAAAACAGCCAATGCGCTTTAAAACATTCAACTGTTGAGAAGCTTTACGACATATATTTTTAATATGATAATTGAAATTAAGTTGGTAATCAATATCTATTCCTAGTAATTTTACAACTTCATGACAAGTAATTTCAGCTGACTCTATTTTAAATACTGGTGTCTTGGCATGTGTCTTATTGCCAACTGCAATGGCTTGAAACTTATCTGGATTAGCCTGCACCAGGGTTGGCCGGGAAATACCAGTGGCAGGAATTCCCAGTGGTAATTACCGGGAAATATCGTCCTGGGAAATACTCTAAATTTTAGCTCAAGTGGGAAATACTGGGAAATATGATTTTTAGATGTGATTAATTTCTTCAAAGTTGCTAAAAACTTAACATTTTAACACACAGTGTTGAAAATTACATCAGTTTAATAAATATGGGTATACAGCCTAGGTGTAGGACCATTAAGAAGGACTTCAGGCAACTTTTGAAATTGTAATCTTCATATAAACATAATATTTATACAAAAGACTTTTATTTAAAACATGTTAAAACTGTCACCACAATTTTATATCTACACTTTTCAGTTCAATCATACAGTTTCAGAGTTCACCAATCTATTTCATCTTTCCCCCTTAGCATTCTGTAGCAAAAAACAAGCTTTCCTGCTTTAACAAGACCAAGTCTATTTCTTAATTTTGACTGAATCATGACGAAGTTTGAGAAGATTCTCTCAATAGCAGCCAAACATGATGGCATTTCTAACAATAGCTGATTGTTTTGCCAGGTTGTATACATGTAATCTAATATCCTAAGGGCATTTCCTTTATGCTATAATAATTACTAACTTTTTTAATTTGTTTTTACAAACTAATTAACACATCTTCAATAAACCTTTAGAAATCAATAAGTCCAGTTTGTAAAGACAAACAATAAACATGTCAAAAGCAGGTCAGAATATGGTTTTAATCACTAAACAGAGGAGGTACAAAGTGAGGATTACAAGTAAAGAATAATTTTCTTAATATTTCTATCAAAATCAATATTTTTTTTTAACAAATATCAATTTTCCAATATCAATTTTATATATCTGTACATTAATAACACTATCCATTATTTTTTTTTTTTTTTCTGTAAGGCCAATATAGTTATATTTGTATCCATTAAAGATTTTTTATATGCAATTTTGGCCATACATGCAAAACATAAATATCAATTTAGAAGTTTCCTGTACCATTATATCTGCAAATTAAGAATCAATCTTATTTCCCAGTATTTCCCACCGTCCTGGGAAATATGAGTATTTCCCGCTTTTTTGCCAACCCTGGCCTGCATACAATTGAATTTGAACCAGTCTATCAATACTGAGCTTTCTTTTTCAAGTACATGTATATCAATTAATTTCTCATAATTATCATTTACATAAGACAAGGTGTTATCGTCAGCATTATTATACAATGTACCATATTCAATAAAATAAAAGATGTTGTTAATTAAAATATTAAATAACAAGGGGCCAAGTATAGAGTCTTGAGGTACCCCCTTTTTGTATATCAGCCCAACTGCTGAGAACTCCCTGAAGTTTGATTTGTTGTTTACGACCAGTTAAATAATTTCTAAGTAATTCCACAGATTTTGGAGATAGGCCGTATGCAGACAGCTTACAAAGGAGAATGTCATGTGGCAGACAGTCAAAAGCATTTGAAAGATCCATAAGAATTGCTGCCACATACTGATTTTTATCTAGAGCTGTTTTCCAATCTTCAAGGAGTCTCAGCAAAGTTGTCTGACAACCATGACCCTTTCTAAAAGCGCATAGAAAAACATGAAAAATATTTTCAAATAAAATGGTCAGATAAAACCATTTCATAAACTTTATAAATTGTGGGTAAAATGCTAACTGGCCGGTAGTTCTTTTTGTCTAAAGGGTCATTCTTTTTATGTAGTGGAACAACCTGAGCTTCTTTAAACCTGGTTGGAAAAACACTGGTTTTGATAGTGTTATTAACAAGTGTTGTTATATATGCTTGTTAAGTACAGGTGCACCAGCACGTAACAGTTTAGATGATATCTGATCTACACCAGTAGCTTTCTTGATGTTTATTTTATTAACCGGTTTGTTTACAGTGTCAACATCTGTAGGTTTAAAATCAAACTGTATTATATTGTGTATTGTTCTTAATTTTCAATATACTAGGGTGACTATTTCCATCAAAAATAACATCTTTGCCAATGTCATTTGCAACATTTACAAAAAAGGTGTTAAAGGTATGACATACATCTTTAGTGTTGTTCACAATTTTATCATTGTCTACTAGTACAATTTTCTGTTGACAACCTGTAGATTTTTTTGATAGAAATGGTTTGACTGTGGTGTAAAAATGTTTAGATTTTTGTCCACCAGTACATCTTTCTTGAAAATATGTGTTAACAGATTTTCTTTTTAGTTTGGTAACAAGATTTCTTTGTTTTCTATATGCTTCCCAGGTTTTAGTTGTTTTGTATTTCTCAAATTTCGATCGTAGCATTTGTTTTTTGTATATGGCTTTTCTCAACTCTCTGTTCATATACAGTACTGAGTTTTTTCGAGGGTATCTATACTTTATGGGTGCATGATGATCAATGACCTGTGAAACTTTAGTTTCAAAATCATTATACATAGTGTTTATAACATCTACACAATCACTAGAATCATGTAAATAAACAGTATTAATGGACGAAGTCCCAACTATGGTAGAAATAGCAATATTTTGATTCCAGATCCATATCACTAATGGCTTAAATTTCATGCACAGGATATGACACACCGGAAACCAATACATGGTTAAATCTGCAGAAAATCGTATGCGCAGTAATCTGGAACTACTTCCGGTTATTAATGTTAAAAGTCGTCCCCAATATATCTCAGCCCAAAAAAAAAGTCGTCCCCGATATATCTCGGCCCTAAAAAAAAGTCGTCCCCGATATATTTCGGCCCAAAAAATCTTGACACTATTTTGATGCACTGAATGAGCGTGAAATTGGCAGATAATTTTCAGATTCGCAAGCATTCATGGCCGTGCCTGTTTTAATAGATGGAAAGAGCATCCTTACATTGTACTACAGTACACTCCAAAAAGTACACAAAAGTAAGTAAAATTTCTATTTCAATCATCCCACGGATTTACATGATTTAAATATTAGATAATGTAGATTGTGCTTCGCTGGCACTACAGGTAGCACCTGTCTCATATTTAAGAAATAATTCATGGCAGGCATAGAGAGTTGTGCAAATTTACACATGGGCTGGGCCTTTATAACCTTTCGTGAACTGTATACACACAGCATTTGGTGTCTGTTCCATTTACCTACTTCGGAAATTTTGAATTGATTTTGAATTATTTGTTTTTGAACGAGATATTTTAAAACAAAGATATGGATGTTAACATGAAAAACATATTAATTATAGGATTAAATGCATTTTTTCCAGAGTTTATTCAATAAACTCCGGAAAAAATGTGTTTAATCCTTATAATTCTGTAACTAAGTATTTTTTTTTCATTTGTTTTGAAAATTTACCTTTGGGGACATCCCAGTATGCACACAATGCTACATTCCATAGATGTGTGTCGGCCATGAATAACAAAATGCACTAACCTTGTTTTCCTACATTGATAACTAGACGGTGATGTAATTAAGTTACTGATATTTTCCAATTTGATGGCATTTTGCATTTAGCTACTCAAACAAGTAAAATGCTCACAAAATCGTAAAATGAATCAGTAACCAGCTTGTGTCAATCAGCGCCCCTTGTAAACAACATCACAGGATGACGATATATTACAAAAGTCAAAGTCGATAGATGGTTGTCTTAAGTATTTTTTCCGGAATTTTATTTTTATGTCAACAATACAAGCTTTTTTTTTCATTGGCATTTATTTTTTTATTTCATATCTAACAATAATTGTTGATTATTAACAATAAACATTGTTTCTTTTATCTTTTTTTATTATCTGTTACACAAAAATGGCTACCCCAATGCAAATTGGTTTGACGGTTGAGCACAAGGATGAGAAGTACAAGATAATTAACCATGAGAAGCCGTATGCTAATTTTGCCAGACATTACATAATTCAATCCATGGAGACTGGTGAAATTAAAACTGTTTACAGACATCAGTGTTTTGTTTGATTACACTGGGTCGTCACGGTAATTTCACAGCGGGAGTCACATGGAACTGCCAGATTTGTTGTGTACCGCACTTGCGCTAAATATAGAGATATTGAGTAATATTGTGTGTGCCGTTTTATAGACGTCATATTAGAATATTGTATAAAATAAATTTATTGGACTTCGTCCCAAGTTAGGTAACACCTATTATCATATTATCTAGATCACTAATATATTTATTAACATCAAAATCTTTAAAACTTCTATATTGTGTCTTGCTGTTTACACAATTTGGTGTATTACCTTTAATAAATGTCGATATCATATGATGACAATCACTGACTCCAGTATCAAAATTAAGTGTCTTAAAACAAAGATTATATAACATCTACTAATGATGGTTCACATCCTTTCATAAAACATATTTGTTAAATCAAAAATATCACATAAATCATCAAGTACCTGCAATTTTTCAGGAGCCAAAATATCATAGTTAAGATCACCAATAACCATGTAATTTTCTATAAATTTAGAACCTTTATCTAATAAAATGTTCATATGGTTAGTAAAAATATCATTAGCCATTGATGGAGGTCTAAAATTTATTCAGGTACATAAAAGGCATACATGTAATTTGACACAATACATTACATTATCATACAGTATTTTATTTAAATAAATTCAAGTATATTTCAGAGACAGACAATGACATGACTGTAATAGAGTATTACATTGGTAAAAAAAAAAAAAAATGTGGAAAATATTGAGACAAGTGAACTGGAAATGCCTAGCACCCAAGGATAACCCACAAAACTTAAAATAAAGCTTAGTTTCCAGTGGGGTCCTTACCCTTAAATAAGGCCCTTATTACACTTCACTGGTCCATGATTGAGAAATATTAAAAATAATAATAATAAAAATAAGAAATATCAATATTCATTTCTTTATATCACAGGTATGAAATAAGACTTGTAATTTAATTTAATAGAAAATAAACTCATTTTGGTACAATGTAACTGTTTTTTAGTTTTTCCATTGGCATTAGTCCGAGATTCCTCTGCCATTCGACGGCTTTTTTCGACTTGCTGTAGCCGTGGGACGTCAGAGAGCTCTACATACGGAAAACAGCGGATTTGCCCTCCAACTCTGGGTCAGCACATTTCCACGTTTCGTGGCTATTTGATTTTATTTTCTATCAGAAACCCTTATATAAATCACTTCACCAATCATTTTTCTATTCATTCATAACCATCTTACCCTCAGAAAGTGGTGTTACACTCCATTACAGCACGATTTCCCCTTAAACCCTATGATTTCGTCATTTCACATCCATTTTGGAACATTTGTCACGTGACTACGAGAAAACTACGATTACCGCAATGTATCATGGGAGATGATTTGCATATAAACAAACAAACAAATATTTTTATTGCCAATCATAGGCGCCTGTTAAGGCAGAACAATTAACATAAAATTTAATACAGTTGATTATATTGATTGGTAATGATTTTAACAGCAATAGTGAATTACAGATAACCTGTTGGTAACACTCTGCCATTGAATCTTTTCTTTCCAACACATTCTGTATTATTTCCTTCTGCTCTGCTTTGATCTGTAGATGGAACTGTTTGTCCTGCAGAATATGCTTAAATGTATCGTCTTCCTAGATACGATAACGTAACCCTCAGTCCGTTTTTGCTCCCAGCGAGGGTTACGAATCGGTCCCATTCAACGTATGGGAGCAGCGCCCAGAGTGATTCACATCGGGCGGTTTTTTGTCCTAATTCCGTTGTAAGTGATTGGAAAAATTAATGGGGGTGAAAGATAAATATATTTAGGTAAACCTTGAGGTGTTAAGTAAACGCTGCATCAATCCTTGGTGGACTTATATCCATCTGAAAATTTGAATGCATGAAATCTTCTTTCGGTCCGACATTTTGCTTACAAGTTGCTATTTCACGTGCACTTGCCTCGTTTTGGAGATATCCTTATTCGGATCAATCGTAATAAAACACATCGTACTATTCGTAGTAAAATTTTTCATATTTGGCATTCAGATCCACATATGGATAGGCTCTGCCCATCACGAGAGCATACGTAAGGTGCCATGACGGACAAGAAACAATTTTCGAATACTAAATCGATCGTGAAGGTAGAAACAGATATTGTAACACTTATTTCGTATGCCATTACTTAAAAATTGTAGGGAATAATAAGTTATGACCAGATATGCAAAAAGAAAGTTGAAATATTCACTTAACGAAAAGTTTAATTTGCTCCCATACGTTGAATGGGACCGAACTGGAGCACAAGCGGAATGAGGGTTACGTTATCGTATCTATCGTCTTCCGTGTGATTTGAATGTTGTTTACATATGCAAATAATGCTCCAAATAATTTGGCACGCTGCATTAATTAGCTCCCATCATGCAATGCGTTGCTGTCATCATTCAGTTAGTATCGCGAGATCACGTTTGTAGATTCGAAAATGGAAGTCAAATGGTGGAATAATATATAGGATCTAAGGCAAAATCGTGCTGTAATGGAGTGTAACACCACTTTCTGAGGGTAAGATGGTTATGAATGAATAGAAAAATGATTGGCGAAACGATTTATATAAGGGTTTCTGATAGAAAATAAAATCCGATAGTAGTGATGGGAATCGGTAACATTTTCAAGATCGATGATCGTTATATCAACATCGACCGATGATCGATCATCGGTGACAATTGCCTGCTAAATGTATTTACTGACTATAATTAATCAAATAGTCTTTATTTCAAGAATATGATAGACAAAAGTAAAGATATGAATAAAATTGTATCATTTTATAAACTATAATTTTTCCATTAGTAAACAAACTTTAAAATAGAACAAAACAAAAGATCGTTTTCCATATGTGTAATACCTGATATAGATAAATAAATAATAGACTAGTCCAAATATGTGTTTGACAAAAGTAAAGATTTGAATAAAATCAAATAATATATTTACAAACTACAATTTTTCCATTTGTAAACATTAACTTAGAACAAAACAAAAGATCGTTTTCCATATCGGGCATATGTGTAACACCCGATATAAAATGGACTATTCCGGGAAGTAGATGAATAATAGACTAGTCCAAATATGTGTATTGACTGAGTGTCAAAAGTATGCTTGGACAAAATTGCCAGATGTTTGTCAGTATGAGGGCAAAAAAACCCAGCTGGGATAAAACTGCAATATTTTTGTCAGTATGGAGACAGAAAAAAACCCCAACCAAAGAACAAAATTAAGAATATATATTTTAGACACTATAGAATCAGAATCGACCACAAGGTTTAAAAATCGATCATCGGATCGTATGATGACGTCTGACTGATTAGTCGATGTTTCCGATGATCGGTACACCACTATCCGATAGCCACGAAACGTGGAAATGTACCAACCAAGAGTTGGAGAGGCAAATCCGCTGTTTTCCGTATGTAGAGCTCTCTGACGTCCACGGCTACAGCAAGTCGAAAAAAGCCGTCGGACGGCAGAGGAATCTCTGACTACATTTGTACATTGGCATTAACTATTTTTTAACATTAGTTTTGAATATCATTATGTTTTTGAATTCTGATATTTACATCAAAGTTATTTCAGGTTAGATTTCTTTACATAACTACCAATATTTCAATAATTGGTTACTACAACGTACACATTAATCATACAGATACAGATAACAGGTAGTCTTGACCAGATGTTGTATAGGTCATAGTAGACTTACTCATAGCTATTTGTTAAATAACGAGGAACGACCGGAATGTATTCTGTGTAATTCTCATTTTTCATTAAAACATGTCTTGATTGATTGTGTGGATGTTGCCGATGTTCGGCAGACATTCTACAATGCTAACAGTTTATCTAATTTATTTACAAATGTCGCAGGCGACACAATTTTGCAATTTTTAAAAGAAATTGATTTACATGTACATGTATATACAAAAATATAGTTATATAACATGTTCTAGATGTATGGTTTTTATCTTTTTAATGTTTCTTTTATTTATACAACCCCCCTCATAGAGGGTGTGCCGGGGGTAGAATAGGCACCAGGTTTCTCCGCCCTAGAGGCACTAGTCCTCTAAAAGGGGTCAACCCTGCGGGAACCCTGGGGAATAGAAATGGGACCGAGAGGTTCTTCGGCTTGAAGGGGCGTCCGTCGGTTGTGCGGGATGTAAAAATTCACCACCAACCCGTCCTGCGGATGAGACGTAAATAAAACCGAGGTCCCGTGTTGAGAGATTGCCACCCTCTCCGCACGTTAAAGAACCCAGTGACAGTGTTACAGCTCATTATGAGCATTATGCTCATGATGAATGGTCCATAAGAGACCTGTTGCACCACAGGGGCTTGTTACGATCCCCCCCCCCCCCCCCCCCCAGTACTAGGGGGGGGGGGGGGGGGGGGGGGATCGTAACAAGCCTCTGTGGTTGCACTGGCAAAATTATCCGTCCCTACCCATCAGGCATCACCTTTCCTCGTTTCGAGTCCCGTGGCGTTTAAATTTTTAAATGTTCTCGTCCTGAATATAGCTGAAAAATTTCTCGCTGGACGATACACACCAATCAATCAATCAATCAATCAACAGATACAGATACAGATTTCTTACCAGTTTAATGTTGTTTATTTGTACAAGGGAGATAACGTTGCAATTTCCGGATTGGAACATGCTAAATTGAAATATGTTGCCCCGAGTCCGATGGTAAGTAAGCTTTAATTAAAGTCAGTATACATCAGGGGCGGATTCAGGGGGAGGGGGGCGCGCGCCGCTAAAATTGGAAAAAATATGATTTTTTTGCGGTAAAATCGTGATTTTTCACACGAAATACCCCAAAAATTTTCGCACCTCCCTCCGCTCGGCGCAATTTTTTTAAGTGCGCCCCCCCCCCCCCCCCTAACTTGAAATCCTGGATCCGCCCCTGTACATGTATATATATACAAAATAGGCACTGGCTACGATTACCTGGATTAGGTAATAATAACGAAAAATTAGGATTACCTGAGAGACTAAGTGCCGGAATACATATCCGGTTCAGGAACCTATTTCACGGAAAAATATCGGGTAATCGTAATTTTATTTGTTTATATGTGGCATCGATCAGTAAGACTTCTGGAAATTTTTCAAACATTTTCCTCATCATTCATCATCATTTCATCTTGAAAAAATATCCCATTTACTATACCGGATTCATTTGCAAACACTTCAACTGTTGCCCCTGCAAAAAAGGGGTTTAGAATACTTAAGTTTGAGGAAGTAACTTTCAGGGCTAGTCATGAGTGTATTTTAGATTCCTATTTTTTATATAAAAGATGACTGCTATTTTGCTACACATGACGCTACTACTGATCAGATTACGTTTTTTTCTAAGTTCGTTTATTGTCTATATACATATCAAATCAGCATATCCTTAGACTGCTATTATACCTAAAAACTACGACAGGAAACTAAACGTATTTGAACAATTGAATGATATTCTGGAAATACATGTACATTATTTTATATACCCTTTACTTCTTTCATTCTTTATATTGGTACCTATAAAAATAAATCAACAACAATAAATAAGATTTAATATCTTATTTACATACAACTATTCCGGATAATATAAATAAGACCAGGTAATTCTAACAAATAAAATTACGATTATCCGATTTTTTTCCCGTGAAATAGGTTCCTGAACCGGAATTATATTCCGGTACTTAGTCTTTCAGGTAATCCTAATTTTTCGTTATTATTACCCAATCCAGCTAAATCCGGGTAATCGTAGCCAGTGCCTACAAAATAACAAGATAACATGAGCTCTTACCGCCGACTGCATACATATATACAACAACATAAAAGCCAATATCATCAATAAAACAAATAAAAGCAGCACACAATAAATAAAAGCATACATAAAAAGCAAAACATGGAATGATGGATAATAAAATAACAATCTCAGAGCTAATTATTTCGATGAATAATATATTTAGGCTATATCAAGAAATCCTTGGCTCTATGTTAAAATTAAAATATGAAATTCCCAATGTAATTCTTAAAATGTCGGTTCATTCTACGAGTACCAACGCGCTTTCTGGTTCATTAAATTTCTCGATAAAACAGTTTTTAAGTATTTGAAAATATAATTAAAACATCGAGGAAAATAAGAAAAGTTAGAAGATACCAAAGGGGTAACCAGAAGCCATAATGCGAGAAGGGGTACAAGACAGACAAACAAAACAAAACTAAAAAGAAAAAAGAAAAAAAAACACAAACACAAACAATAAAAAAGAGGGCTGAACTCCGGATGAGTGACGGTAGTTACTGCTCCACTACTCTAGTGACGCACATAGTGTTGCTCATGTTATTAAACATCCGATAGCAAGTTAATCGTCGATAAGCCGTGAACGTAGAAAGGGTGAAATTTGACTACGACACGCGAAAAATAATATCCGTGGTCATCTGTGACACAGATATTCCGTTACGGTTTACCAATTTATCACGGCCTCGGAGAGCGACCGTTAAACTATCTAAGTAACGACTTAAAATTTACCACTGGGAAATCTTGGTTCAGTACCTTCCTGTTTAGCAGCAACCCACAGTTAAGGAAACCCTTATAGGAACTTGACACAAACTCTGGAGTGAGTGAGTGATTTTTGTTTAACGCAAACTCAGCAATTTTTCAGCTATATCATGGCGAGAACAAGTTAATTTTCAGTGAGATGATGATAAGGCCCGGTTTGTACTAGACCAACACGCTTAGTTGGTTTTTTATTATGCTAGCTCACTGAAACAACAGTCCGCGGGTAGACATGTCGCACCACTCTGACACATTATCATGATTCCAAACCAACCAGTCTTTGCTCTTTCTTCTTAATACTGCGTGCTTTCTGGAGAAGCAACAAATACCAATTCTACAGTCTTTGGTTTGACCCGACCGGGGCTCGAACCCACGCTAACCATTACACCACCAATGCGGTTAAAAAAACGTATCAATTGAGAGAGATATACTCCAGTGCAGATACTATTGAATCAACTGCTGCTACATATAAATGAAATATTAATATTAGTGACCATGATGCCTCAGTCGTAATTCTTCAATGTTCCAAACATATCTCACGATCATTTAAAAGAGAAATTTGGCAGTATCAAAAAATTAATTACGAAAAGTTTGAAGAAAAATTGAATGAAATTAACTGGAATGAAAAACTTGATCACTTGAATAACGTTGATGAAATGTGCGAAAAATTTACAAAGTGTTTCCTAAAAATAGCACAGGAATGTATCCCGACAAAAATAATAACTATTCGGAATAATGATAGGCCGTGGTTTAACAACGAAATACGAAAAGAAATTCGCATAAGGGACCGATTTAGAAAAACTGTTTTGAAATTTCACCGGGAAAGGGATATTAAACTATATAAAAAATAGAGAAATAAAGTAAATAACATGAAAAAAATTGCAAAAGAAAATTTTGAAAATAATTTAGATCACATTCTTTTAGAAAACTCGTCCAATCCAAAAACATACTGGAAAATTATGAAAATGCTTATCAAATCAAATAAGGGAAACAACTGTATTCCTCCTCTTAGAAAACTTCGACGATATTGTGTATGGAGATGAAGACAAGTGTGATTTATTAAATACATACTTTAGTCTTATATCGAAGTTGGAGGAGGAGAACGTGCCTCTTCCAGACTTTGATATAAAAACTAATAATGTAATAAATGAGATTTTTGTAACCATAAGTGAAATTGTAGATATTTTAAAAATTATTGATCCATACAAAGCTTCTGGACCCGACAAAATTAGTCACAAAATGTTAAAAATTTCCCCTGAAAAGATAGCCATCCCACTACAAATTATTTTTAACAAATCTCTCCGTCAATGTAAATATCCCTCTAGTTGGAAAAATGCGCATGTCATAGTGATTTTTAAAAATTAGGTGATACATCTTTACCTTCTAATTACCGCCCAATATCACTGATTAGCTGTGTCGGAAAAGTAATGGAAAGGATTATATACAAACACGTATATAACCATTTAATACAAAACAAGCTTATCTACCAGTACCAATCTGGTTTTTTGCCTAAGCATTCCTCAGTCCACCAATTAATAGAACTATATAATACTATCTTAAACACTCTTGAAAAAAAAGAACTATGTTGCTTCGTTTTCTGTGATTTCTCAAAGGCTTTCGATAAAGTTTGGCACAAAGGTTTGATACATAAAATAAATTGTTATGGAATAAAAGGGAATTTATTAAAATGGTTTGAAAATTATTTATATTGTAGACACCAAAAAGTAGTAAACAGAGATTCGTCGTCCTCATATGTGTCTGTGTCTGCTGGGGTCCCCCAAGGGTCTGTCCTTGGTCCTCTGTTATTTCTGGTTTACATTAATAATATTGGTGATAAGCTTCTTTCCTTAAGCCGTTTGTTTGCTGATGATACTTCCCTTGGCTATGCAAACCAAGATGAAAATCAAATAAAATATGTCATAAATCATGATCTACATGAACTTGGTGACTGGTCAAAGAGATGGTTGATGTCTTTCAACCCAGACAAAACTGAAATCATGCTTTTTAAAAATGTAGAAAACTCAACAAATTTTTATTTTTATTTTGATGGAAAATTAATTCCACTTACATCAGACCATAAACATTTGGGGATAACATTTAGCGAGGAAGCAAAATGGAATAAACATGTAGAAAATTTAATAAAAAGTGTCTCTAAACACATATGTATTTTGCGTAAATTGAAATATAAATTAAATAGAAAAAATTTAGAGAAATTATACTTAATTTACATTCGACCAATATTTGAGTATGCATGTGAGGTCTGGGACAACTGTGGTGTCTCTAATTCGTGAAAATTGGAGAGGCTACAGTTGGAGGCAGCTAGAATTATCACCGGACTTCCAATCTTTACCAACACAGAATATCTATATAGAGAAACTGGCTGGGAGAGATTGGAAGAAAGAAGAACTAGGAGAAAGCTCCAATTATTATATAATATCCAAAACGGTAGCACACCCTCTTATTTACTCGCTCTTATTCCCCCAACAATCCAAAGTACGACTATGTATCCCCTTTGAAATGGCAACGATATTATTGTTCCATTCTGTAGACTATCTTTAACTAGAGATTCTTTCGTCTCAGCTACAGTAAGGGAATGGAATAACCTTAATCTTTCAGTGCGTAATCTTGACACACTATCTAAATTTAAAAAGGCAATCCGCAGTTCAATCTCAATGCCGATTCCGAGACACTATTCTTATGGTCCTAGAAAACTAAATATAATTCTAACACAGCTTCGCTGCAATGCATCCTTCTTGAATTACGATTTATGTAAAGTAAAAATTTTATCAAATGCTTCCTGTAACTGTGGCGCACCATGTGAAAATTCTCACCATTTCTTTTTTTATTGTGATAAATATACAGATAATAGGGAAATAATATTTAATAGTCTTAACTGGCTACCTTCTAACATTAATATTGATGTAAATCTACTGACAAAAGGAAGTGATCTCCTAACATATGAAGAAAATATAACCATTTTTAAACATGTTTTTAAATATATTAAAGACTCCAAAAGATTTACAATTGTCTAAATGATCTAAAGAACCAACACACATCTCCAAAAGTATTTATTCTCTTTTCTTTTTTCTTTATTCTTTTTTTTTCGTATATTGTCTAAACTTATGTTTTTGTATATAGTCATTCTTTGTATATTTAACTCTATGCTATTATATACATATTATATCATTTCATTGCGCATGCTAATCCATATTGTAAATTATTGTATTTGGGAGAAGACTTCATAAGTTGGAAAAACTTGTGTCCGATCCCTATTTGTTATATTTAGCAAATAAAAAAAAAATATGTTTAAGCTATAAATGAAAAGTCCACAACTGGAAAATTGAAATATCTTTTGTCGTAGAGTTCGGATCTCAATCGACATTCGCTATTAAGTTCTAGATGTATTAACTCCATAATTAAGATCTTGTGATTTGGATCTTGTTGTGTTTACTATTGTTAAAGTATTTATTGAGATGAATTATCATCAAACACCCCAATATTTAGCCGAGATAGTTCCAAAACCTATAGATACTCGACACAACCATAATAATAGATAAAATAAACAATATAGTTGGTAATATAAACTGTCGAATTAGTCTTTAATCATCTGAATATTATATACAAAAAAGTGTTTTTTTTTTATTTGACATTAGTTACCATGACCGCTGGGATTCCTCATTCAGTACAAAAGTTGCGAGTGCCTCTCTGTGCACTGAATGCCAGAAGATCAGAGATCAAGCAAGGAAACTACAAAGGTTGTTAGTCATTTACATGTTAAAACACTAATATTGATTGTTGCGCTGGATAAAATGTACTTAAACACCATAGATAAGCATATAAGCATATATGAAATTATACTGAAAGGATGTTGAATAAAATATACAAAAAGCATTAAATAAAAATTTCAAATAATTCGGCTTGAAACTACATTATTGTATTTGCACGCGGAGACTATAATGAAAGCAAGATAGACACAAGCCAAATATTCAAAGCTTTATACATGTATTATGTTTCGACTATTTTGTTTAGGCCCTTTGATTTTCTTGCCCCCAAAGATTTTTAAATTATTGACTTTCAAATATTTTGTCTTTGAGCGTCATCTGATGAAAGTTGTTCCAGAAAATAGTCGTGCGCACTAAACTTGATATCCACGCTTTTGTTAGTAGCAAATTGGCAGATCTGTAAGCAAAGCACCGGCACAAGTCACCATTCCACGCATTTATCGACTTTTTGAATTGATTTAATGTCAGCTACTGACAGAGTACATTTGGTAATCATTCAGAATTGTGCACCTGCATACCTGAAAGATCTGATGCCATGATATCCAGTAGTCTTTACTGACGGGACTTCAGCTATGTTTACTTATATAAAGCAATAATCAGATCATGTAAGTAAGCAGCACAAGCTTAATTAACCATTCTAAAAGGTTCTATTACTAATGTCTTTAACCTTCTCACTCTAAGAGATGGTAGTTTAGATTTACAGTAACTCTTCATAGCTGCAGTTATTAAAGTCCCCATTAATAAATCTTGAAACCCATTCCTGATTTTTGTTCTATCTTTTTAACGTTACACTCCTCACAAAAATGCTAAACAAGTAGACAGTAATTGAAATTTAACATAACAAAGGAAAGTTATACAGTCAGTTTTCCTAATTCAGTTTTATGACGTCCAAAGTTCTGTCAAATACATTTAATTGTATAGAAACCTTTTCACATATATTAGATATGTGTTAATTAAAATTTAACGTAAAAGCAATTGTAACACAAAACAACTCAACTACAGTCTTACAGTCAATTTTATTTCCATTTAAATTAAAAATTAAATGTTGGTCTTTGCTCTTTTTACCGATTGCTATAGCTTAGAACTTAGCAGGGTTTGCTTTCAATTGATTGAAATCGCACAATATGACAAGTTCCAGAATTTAATTTGTATCACTTTATTTATATCGAAATCTGCATATAAGGGTAATAACAAAATTACCGAACTCCGAACAATCTTACAAAGGGAAAGTCAAAACTCATAATTATATAAACAGACAAAATCAGTCAACAACCGGAAAACTGTGAAAACCGTAATGACCCTGACTTGGTACAGGCATTTCTAAAGAAATGGTGGGTTGAATCAGATTTTAAGGCGCCAAACCTCCCGCTCTCATTACGGTTCAAAGGTTCCGGCTGTCACTGTAACAGTATTTAAATACAGGAACAAAATAGGTAAAATAGTTGTCAAAGCAGTACCATATTCGGTGACGTAAATGTCAAAAATATTTTTACGTCACACATTGACAAAAAAACAATTTGACTTCTTTATCTTTATACATTTTCACTATATGAAAATGCATCGCTTATAATTTTTTCTGCAGAGACGGAATATATTTCGACAAGATATTGGTATCGGAATATAAACTTTTTTAAGAGATCGAATAAGGCGAATCTTTTTATATGATAGTGTATTATCATATACATGGCAAGGGCCGTCGTGGCCGTGATAGTATGGTAATTGGATTTACTAATACCTATGCAATCAGTGTCTCTCACCAGTGATGTTTTGGGTTCGAATTTCGATCAGGGAGAGGTGTACAACATTATGTGATAAAGTTTGTCAGTGACTTGTGACAGGTCGGTGGTTTTCTCTGAGTCCTCTGGTTTCCTCCACCAATAAAACTGACCGCCACGATATAACTGACATATTGTTGAAAGTGTCGTTAAACACCATCAAACAAACAAACAAACAGAAATCTGCATATGATATTGCATTATAAATATGCATGGCTGTGGAAATCAGAATGTTCTATAAAATAATAACATGTCATTTATAAATGTTTAATATATAAGACCGGTCGGAGTATAGATCACTGTGGAACACTCTTAGCAATTTCTCATCATTTACCATTGAAAGATCCAGTTTTAACACACTATTTACGGTTGCTTAAAATCGTTCTGTGAGATCCAGATAAGTCGTAGATACCCCATATGATCTTAAGTAATAAAAGATTACGTTGAGACAGTAATCCAAGAAAATGGCAAGGACAAATGATTTTTAGAAGGGCTGTTTGACAGCCGTACCCTTTTCGAAAAACAGATAAATATATACATATGAAAAGGGTTGTTGAAGAAATCAACAAGTTAGTTGTTTATGGCTCTTTCAAAGAGTTTTTGATATCATTGGTAAAATACTAACAGGTCTATAATTCCCCTTTTCCAAAGTATTATTCTTTATGTGTAGAGGAATTAGACAAGTTTGAAGATACAAAAGGAGTAATTTGAAGCCGTAAATCGAAGGACAGACAATAAAATGGCGAAAAGAAGGACAAACAATGATGTACAAATCACTACACAGAAAACTAAACATCGAGCAACATTCATTGGGTAGAGATTGATTCATTGACCAATAGACAAGATGATTACGTCATAACGTTACATGATGACTGAAACAGCTGACTATTTCTTAGAAGTCTTTAGGAGCAAGAAACCCAAGGGGACTAACATCAAAATCGACAAAGGTTTTCATAATAATTACATGAAGTATGAGCTGTAAATTTTAATATTATACTGCGAAACTACAGACCCAAAGGAAATGGACCTACACATAAATGTCTTCATAAAAGTATGCCCAATATGACTTGTATGATAATGATGGATTCGAATTGACTGAATTTTTAACAAATGTCTTCTTCTTTGAAAATACTAGGACCAGTTACTCTGCAAGAATTATGTATGATAAGTCTTGTATGTCGATGGTATTACCAATGTGGCCACAGTGGAGAACAATATTTTCCTAATGACAAAAAAGTCTTCATTGATAATGCATTTGTAACAGAACAATTAAACCAGGGGCGGATCCAGGATTTCAAGTTAGGGGGGGGGGGGCGCAGTTAAAAAAATTGCGCCGAGCGGAGGGAGGCGCGAAATTTTTGGGGTATTTCGTGTGAAAAATCACGATTTTACGCCAAAAAATCATATTTTTCCAATTTTAGGGGGGGGGCGAGCTAAATTTTTGGGGTATATCATGGGAAAAATCACGATTTTACGCCAAAAAAAAGCATATTTTTTCCAATTTTAGGGGGGGTGCGCCCCCCCCCCCCCCCCCCCTGAATCCGCCCCTGTAAACTGTATCTTTACAGGAATTGTATTTGAAAGGCTATGTGTGAAATATCCTCATATTTTCCCGATCAAATGTAAATATATAAATAATGCGTTCAATCAAAAATACTCTTCTTCATTGTTAGTTCATTAATCTTTCTTGATGAACATTTTTTTTATTAATAAATTTGATAGAATGTCATGAAATTAAGAAAATTTAAAAGACACTATAGGGGTACACAAACAATACAATTATAAAACAAAAACAAAACAAAACAAAACAAAACGAAAAGACTGACAATGGTCAATAAAACACTACACAGAAAGCTTCAGATTGAACATCACGAACCCCACTAAAACAGGGGTTGATCTCAGGTCCTCCGGAATGGAAAGCAGTTACTACTCAACTAGTGACACCCGTTGTGTTATTCGTTGAAAAACTCTGGCGATAGTCATGATCGACGATAAATAAATGTTGGAGAAAACAGAAGGCACAATAAAAAATGGGCAATACAGAGACACATGCAACATGGGGCGGAAACCAGAGAACGAAGACCAACATAGCACATAAAGCTAAAGAGATGCCCAATACGAACCCACAATAAAATCCGGAAGTTAACCTAAATGCTCTCGAAGGATAAACAGTCCCTGTGAAAATATTTCGTAACAGTCAACCAGTTCTTGATGACCAGACCCCGTAGAATCTTTGTAGCGATGACTTCAATCTAGAAACAACGTAGCCTTGTTTGACTGAGTAGTTTTTGTGTCAACAGATGAGCTTTGTCCAGAAAATTACTGTACTGACCACAGACTCTCGAATAACGTATGAGATATGAAATATAAACTATACACGCTGGTGCTGCTGGAATATTGCTACTGATAAACGGGAAGTTGACATATTTATTGGAGAAGTGAGTCGATCACGTTTATCATATGGTTTTGTCTTTAATCTTCCTCCGCTACCAATTTCAAAGTGAAGATCAAGGTAAGAAGCATATTTTTGAGCGCCAGTAGTATCATTTACTTCATACTTTTGAGTGCCAGTAGTATCATTTACTTCATACTTTTGAGTGCCAGTAGTATCATTTACTTCATACTTTTGAGTGCCAGTAGTATCATTTACTTCATACTTTTGAGTGCCAGTAGTATCATTTACTTCATACTTTTGAGTGCCAGTAGTATCATTTACTTCATAATTTTGAGTGCCAGTAGTATCATTTACTTCATACTTTTGAGTGCCAGTAGTATCATTTACTTCATACTTTTGAGTGCCAGTAGTATCATTTACTTCATACTTTTGAGTGCCAGTAGTATCATTTACTTCATACTTTTGAGTGCCAGTAGTATCATTTACTTCATACTTTTGAGTGCCAGTAGTATCATTTACTTCATAATTTTGAGTGCCAGTAGTATCATTTACTTCATGCTTATTGATATAGTTGGAGATCCAGATAATAAAATAATCGAGAATTATAGTGATAGAACATCATCTATATTTCGGAAATTAGAATTAAAGGTGTGGAATAATTTTCCGTCTTTATTCTAGAGAAGCGCTTGAAGAAAACATTTCTCATAAGCGTGTAGAAATAAACCAGAGAGTACTACTGGAACACGACTAGTACCCATTGGAATACCGATCGTCTATTGAAACACTAACCCATCAAACTGGACAAATGTGTTGTTGATAAAAAAAAAATAAATAAAAAAATAAATTTGAATGATTTCGTCCTGTTTAAATTTATCATTAGATTTTGAGTTGCTTTTGACAAAGTAAAGCTTATATTAAAATCCACAAAAAAAATATCAATACCTTTGTTCTCAGTTCTTCCCTGAGAAGCAATGCTGAATCAATTGCTTAAATCTAGATTTTACTTGCGCACGTGGAAAGGTGATATATAAAGTTGAGAATCAAATGTTTTAATGTTGCTATAAGCATACTGTGATCTAGAACTTAAAGTCTCCAACAAGTCTTTTGATATTTTGATATCTTTTTAATATCCATATTTGATTAACGCCACTTCTAGAAAAGCAGCTATTATGATATCTCTGGAGACACGTTTTGACACCTGCAAGAATTAGGACGTGATATTTTTCCCACAAATAAAACTGATCGCCACTATTATTTAAATTTTGTTGAGTGTAGAATTAAACATTAAACATATAATCCTAATCTTAATATTTAACCTTTAAAGGATCACGCCAGTTGTGGTCAAATGAGTTGATTCCCCCCTCAGCACTGATTTTATTTAATTTATTCTCTTAAAATGTCACTCAAAATCAAGAGCACATCTAACCCTTAATCCACAAGCCAACCAACCCAAGGCGTGTATTTCGTATATTCACGACTATTCAACACAACAAAGAAACACAATTATGTGCACGAGTGAGTGATTGTTGTGTAACACTAATTCAGCAATTTTCAGCTATATTATGACCAGAACAATTTAATGTACAATGGGATGATGATGAGGGCAGCTTTGTACTTATATCAACACGCTTAGTTGATTTTTATAAAGCTAGCTCACTGAAACAACAGTCCGCAGATAGACATGTCACCCCACTCGGATACATTATCCTTATTTCGAGCTAACCAGTCTCTGATCTTTCTCCTTAATACTGTAAACCTAGCAGAAAAGCAACAAATACCAATTTACTAGTCTTTGGTTTGACCCGATCGGGACTCGATCTACCGCACTCGAGGCGAGGACGCTAACTATTACACACCGATGCGGTTTAAAATATGTGTATGTATATCTACATACCTATAGTTCCATAATCTAATAAAAAAAAGTCGTATATTTTGGACTAAGCTGTTGATTTGATTGATTGATTTATTGTTGTTGAACGTCTAGACGTCTAGAGTGAAGATGGCCGGAACAAGATTACAAACAATGAATGATGTAGATAAAATGGTGACAATATGATAATACTTAATTCTCAGTGTGTACCTTTTTAAATCAAAGCGTGTCTTTTCAAAAATCTCTGTGCAATGTTTAATTCTCAATGTGTGTTTTTGAGGTTTCAATAATCTCAGTGTACCTTTTTAAATCAAAGTGTGTGGCCTTTTCACAATTTCTGTGCAATGCTAAATCTTCAGTGTGTGTGTTTGAGGTTTCTATAATCTCAGTGTGCTTTTTTTAAATCAAAGCGTGCCGGCCCTTTTAAATCTCTCTGTGTAATGTTAAAGTGTGTGTTTTTAAAAGGTTTTCAATTACGGTGTGTACATTTTATTTTGGAAAATACATGGCTTATCCATAGACTTGACGAGGATTGGTTGCTAAGACCAACAAAGACAACTTCTAACAAACTATTACTCTATTGAAACGTCAGAAATGTTTGGAAGACATACTTTCGTTTTCTTTACATTTAGTAGAAGGGCGAGTTTTCATTGGTTGATCAGAATGTAAACATATTATAAAATTGTGTCCGCCAATGCAGAAACAACATTTATAGATTATTTAAATGAGAGTAAGAGCTATGTTGAATACAATTTTAAACAAAATGGCAATCAAATATGTCAACAATTAACTGACCTCCTTTTTTCTGGTATTCACTGAGTTTTGGTGTCCTTGGTGCTTTCTTATTAAAGGTCTTAGAAATTATCATGAAATAACATATATTCGTTCTAGTTTGTACCATCACTGGCATATGATTTGGTTGCTTTCAATGATGTTGTCAACATTCTGTTTACAATGTCAAAACTCCTGCTCTAAATAAAAAAAAATAACAATAAAACTCACTTATAAATTCATCCTGAATAAACCTGAAGTAGGTCTTCCAAACAATTGTCAACACCAAGTGACTTCTGACGTTTCAAAGGGTTTCTGATTTTTGTTATTCGACTAACTTCGGATGCCTGTGATTAACACGAGATTGCCGCCCCCATTGGAGCGAAAGTCTTGTACCACGGGGTAGTTGGACTCTTTTGTTTAAATGGTTGTCAATTTTCTTTATCACAAACGGATTTGTTCAATGTTTGAACTTTTAAACGAAGGAGTGTCTCTTTCATTTGAGTCCCTGATATGGAATATAAATTCAAATTCAAATACCTGATTAAACCTAATCACAGGAGCCATGCATACTTGGCATTTAAATCACAATACTATATCTATCAATGTGCATATTCTAACTAACTAAACACACCCATTCATACAACACACATGAGTTAAATGCTGATTAATTTTGCATACTTACCCTTCCCAAATCTAGAGTTAAGAGTCGGTCACAATCATACATAGACAGATAGCATTAATATAACTTAAGGCATAGGTCGACCTTAGCAGATTTTGGCAATCCTGTTTAGACCCATTGGTTTTGTTGCCCCAAAAACTTTAAATTATTTGTCTTTCCAATCTGTCGATTTTGAGCGTCACCTGATGAAGGTCATTACGTACCTGATGAAGGTTATTACGTACCTGATGAAGGTTATTCCAGAAATGCGTCGTGCGCACTAAATTTGATTTACTTACGTTTTTATTAAGTCTGCTATGCGTGGAAATAAGTCTATCATACTTGTTAAAGGACAAAGTATTTCAACATATATTTGTTAGAATACATACAATAAGATATTCAACATAACATAAAAAAAAATTGTATCGAAATGCTTTTTTTATATGGTTTTATGACTATTATTATATTTTATTCATTTGTTCTTTTTGTTTTGCTTTTTTATTATAAATTTTGAACATATAATATGGATTAGGCTCAGCCTACAGGCGAGCATCGCATCTACGCATAGACATGTACATTTACAAATAGTAGTTTTGGGTTCTTTTCTTCATTATTCTTGATTATTTCTATTTGTTCTCCATTTCGACTTACCCAGTTAATTCCATTGCAAAGGAGATTTTCTGGGTCGAGATATATCGGGAACGACTTTTTTTTTAGGGCCGAGATATATCGGGGACGACTTTTTTAGGGGCGAAACAAGAAGGTCTAACGATTGTCCATTTTTTAAATAAATTAATCGTTTCGTGTAAAGAAGCTGTACGGGTTCCTTTCTAATTCTTTTTTGGTTATTTTTAAACTGGATAGTTATTTTTTATTCAAATCAATAGGCTATTTTCGGTGATTCACTCCGATTGTTCATTCTATGCTGAAACTTAGAATCCACTTCCGGTTGGTATTGATCGTAATATATTGATTCATCTCCTTACACACATGTTGCTGTTTAGCTCGCATCTTGCGATGCTCGCTATTAAATATTTTGTGTACGCTTTCTTTCAATAGTTTAAACATACAATTAGAGAACTGCGAAGTACTGTTATATTTCTATTGACAGATGAAGGAACGATACTCTGTCAGTTGTTATTTTTCTTCCCTAATTAGTAATATATATACCACGGTTTTCCGAGTTAAACAATCGAACGCGAATTGTGAGATTGTTTAACCGTTTAACTCTGAAAACCGTGGTATAAATGATTTGTAACATGAAGCCATGTAATATTACATCTAGATCGTTGATTATTGCACGGATCTCTGAGAGTAATACAACTACAGCCCAGATTTAAAGTGTGCAATATCTCGTATCTGTGTGTGTTATTTCATAGTTCTTAGCTGTTGCTTCATTCTAGTATATAAACCATAAAAAGATCAAAGGAAAAGAATGCATTCATGTTACTAGTGTATATACATGTTACAAATCAATACAACATGTTGCTGACCACACTGTTATAGCAAGGATCCATGCGATGATCTGCAATACAAATAGTTTCTGTAAAACATAATACATTACCCTTGCAGATAGATTGAATATGACAATAAGAAGACTTGAAGCTGGCTAGAAATCTAGAAGGATATTGGAGATTCACCAATACAGCTTAACAGATCAATAGTCTAAAAGTCATCAACATTATTATTTGTCATATTTTACGAAACATGAATATTAAAATATATTAACACTGCGTCCAAAATCTATCAGGTAGCCAGCGGACCGTCGATATATTAGCCAAATGTTTAAATAAGGGATATCATCTAGCAAATTAACACCAGAGAGACGTTTTTACAATAAAGAGTGTTAGTATCGTCAGACCATATAGGGTTTCAACGTTGGATGTAGGGATACATATTATTAAACTTTTATCATATTAAATGTTAATATATTTAAGAATCATACATTGAATTACTGAGACACATACAATTCTCATATTTATTATTTCATGACTTATCACCGGATTTGTAACTAGATTAACACGACGGGTGCCGCTGGTGGGGCAGGAACTGCTTACCCTTCCGGAGCATCTGAGTTCACCCCCGGTTTTTAGTGGGTTTGTGTTACTCGATCTTTAGTTTTACATGTATTTTTTGTAGATCGTTGTTTGTCCTTTTTATTTTGTCCATTGTGTTGTCTGTTCTTTGATTTACGGATTCTGATAATCCCTTTGGTATCTTCAAACTGATTGCGCATTCTCCTAAATCATAAAAAAGATATTGTTGCCCAAACATGGTTCCTACTCTCCGTTTGGTAGAAATCCGGATATGAGATGTTCTCATCTAAAGTCTTATAAATAATTTAAAGTTTCTTACCATTTAAAGCTCTTACATCATGAATGTTTATGATAGAACAATACAAATGTTATGTATAATTTAACATCTCATATATTACAAAATCTTAGATGTATTTCAGTTTGTATATTACTATCAAGGAGTGGAAAATTTATAATGGTAAAATTGAAGTCGTCTCTTTTGACATAGAACCTGGTAGAAATACTTCCAATGGTGTCAATAAAGGTAATAACAAAATTACCGAACTCCGAACAATCTTACAAAGGGAAAGTCAAAACTCATAATTATATAAACAGACAAAATCAGTCAACAACCGGAAAACTGTGAAAACCGTAATGACCCTGACTTGGTACAGGCATTTCTAAAGAAATGGTGGGTTGAATCAGATTTTAAGGCGCCAAACCTCCCGCTCTCATTACGGTTCAAAGGTTCCGGCTGTCACTGTAACAGTATTTAAATACAGGAACAAAATAGGTAAAATAGTTGTCAAAGCAGTACCATATTCGGTGACGTAAATGTCAAAAATATTTTTACGTCACACATTGACAAAAAAAATTCTTGACATATTTGACTCTTTATCTTTATACATTTTCACTATATGAAAATGCATCGCTTATAATTTTTTCTGCAGAGACGGAATATATTTCGACAAGATATTGGTATCGGAATATAAACTTTTTAAGAGATCGAATAAGGCGAATCTTTTTATAGCCCTGGTCCAGTAGCCTGTTTCTCAGATGAAGATGACGTTTCAGGAAATCAGAATAATTGCTACTGCCCCTTGCATAGCGAATCAATTGCGAGATGTAAACACCATACGCAGGAGAAGCTGGTATATTGCTGCACATATTTGGAAAATTTATGATTTTAAAATTGAAGTCGTCCCGCTTATCATAAATTTTAGTACTGAGTTGACCACTGTCGTCAAATTCGAGGTATAAGTCCAAAAATGATGCGGACGAAGCTGTATCGGTGGTCTCTTTAACTTCCAGCTCTGGAGGATATAGCAATGGAAGAAATTCTGCAAATCTAGAATTATTGATAGATAAAACGTCATCAATATACCTGTATGTGAAATTAAAGGCTCTAGCCTCATGAATCTTCTTATCTTTTACAAGCTTTTGAAGAAACTCCGACTCATATGAGTATAAAAATAAATCGGCTAGAAGAGGGGCACAATTCGTACCCATTGGTATGCCGACGACCTGCTGAAACAGTGTCCCTCCAAAGGAGACAAATATGTTATCGATGAGGAACTCCAGCATACTGATCACTTGTTCCTCGGAGTAGCATGTTTTACCTTTATGAATTTTGTTTGAAAAATATGTGGAATTGTAGCCTAACACAACAAATTTTGAGCCATAGTTTCTATGACTAAAAGCTTTATGAATTGTTTCTTTTAAGCGGGTTTTTAATTTGTCATGCGGTAGGGTGGTATATAGAGTTGAAAAATCAAAGGTTTTGATGGAGGATACCTGAGAGAAAGATCTTGATTTCAGGTTATCCAAAAGATCTTTAGAGTTTTTCAAAATCCACATGTGATTTATGCCACTACGCGAGTAAACAGTTTCACAATATTTCTGTTGTCCCTCTTTTACTGCAGACAGAATCTTTGTTAGGTGAATAGACAATTCTTTCGTCGAACAAGTTGATGATCCCGCTATGTACCTTTCTTTGTATGGTGTCTTATGGAGTTTAGGTATCCAATATAAATAGGGTAAATCCTCAGACTTTTTACCAGAGGGAATGTTTAAAGAGGTCATGAATGATCTGTGGTTAGCTAGGATTTCATCTTTGTCGAACGAAGTTGGTTTGTATGTGGTATTACTAGAGGTGTTGCTATTTATACCTAATTCCTTGATTAGGCATTCGAAGTAATATGATTTACATACAAACACGATATTGTTGGAAGCCTTGTCCGCAGGAACGATAACATATTTGTCATGAAGAGAGGAAAGACACTTAACAGCTTCTTGGTCTTTAAATACAGACTTAGGTCGACTATTAACACAATTTTTGAGTTTGTGAATCCGACCTTGTACTAGAGACCTAATTGTTCTAACCCAGTCTGACAAGGACTCTAACTCAGGATCTTGGTCTACTTCTCTCTTTATCCACCTTCTGGCATAATCTTCAACAGCATCCATAATTATCTTGAAATTATGTTTCCAATTGATGTGTTGAGGTTCTCTGAATTTAGGACCATGAGAAATCACCTTTCGGAGACTCTCATGTTGAATGATATTCAGATCACCAATGATTACATGTCCAGATGGGTTGTATTGAAAAGGAGAGTGGGAGCAGTCACAAGTCAGAGGGTTCTTAAGGTACTCTTCTATGTTAATATCTTGCAATGCTTCTTTGTAGTTGAAAATTTTACGGCCAATGCTGTTAGTGTAACTATAGGAGACAATGGGAACAGATTGATTTTTGAAATATGGTGGAATTTCTTTTACGACCTCTTTTCTATTAAGAATGTTGCTGATGTTAATAGCATCGATTCCTTTGTTAGCAAACGGAATATGGAGGAATTTTCTGTTGTTTTCATGAAGAGGTTCAGATCGAACTGGTTTAAAAAGACGAAAGGACGCCACGTCACATATAATACTAGACAATCTGTACTTAGGAGAAAAAGGATCTACGCCTCCTTTGTCAAGTCCAAAATCCCTAAGATCTTTGAGGTAGTTTACAGGTAGTGAAAATAAGATTGTACGAATATGATGAATTCCAAGAGGTTTCTGTATATTAGAAAGTAAATCATTAAAAGTATCTTGTAACGTTCTTGGTTTAGAGGACTTTTTAACATTAGGATGTTGAATTCTTTTATGACCATGGCTACGTTTAGTTCTTGGAATAGTATTAAAAAGGCTCATCACGTTGATTTCGTTGCATCCAGGACTTGACAAATTTCCCACTCCTTTGATGTTATCATTGCAACCGTAAGGCATTGCAGTGCCTAATTCTTTTATCCAGAACAACTCTCTATCGGTGCGGTAAGGTGTACTAAGAATAGGACTGTTTGTATGATGGTAAATCTTCTCGATGATTCGAACTTTCATCGTCAAACAGCGGTCATGACCCGGTTGATTGAAATGATTATACAAAATCCTGTATTTGGGATCTTTTGCATCATATCGATGTTGGTTCATCCTACTTCGCAATGTTTGACGAGTTTCACCAACATACAAAAGTCCACAGAGTGTACATTCTATGCCGTAAATGACATTTTTAGTAGAACAGTCCAGAGGTTCAAACGATTTGGTGTAGTACGTTTTTCCAGTTAAATTACTTGTAAATTCAGGAGAAGTTATTAGCATGACGCATGTTTTACAAGTATTATTTTTGTCAGTTTTTATTTTGCAAGTAGTAATGCATGGAGAAGAGTCACAAGTACCTGGAGATTTAAGACAATCCGAAATATTAATAGAACAAGATTTTAAAATTTGATACGAATCTGAAGTTTTGAAATAATAATTACGTTGAAGTCAATGACAATCAGTTAGTAGTAGAAAGCTGTTTCTGTTGTTTACTTTATCTCAAGTTCTTCGGGGGTATATTCAACAACAACACGAACAATAAAACAATGATAATATATCCGTGATTCGTGGACGAAGTAAACATTTTATCAAAATATATGGGGGCGGGGTGGGGGGCGCCGTGATCGTAATCGTGTGATAGTTGGATATACATCTACCTATGCAATCAGTGCCTTTGACCACTGAAGTTGTGAGGTCGAATCTCGTGCAGGCGAGATGTACTCGATACAGCAGTATGTGATAAAGTATGTCAGTGGTTTTCTCCGGTTTCCTCCACCAAAAATAACTGACAGCCACGATATAACTGAGATATTGTTGAACGTGGCGTTAAACACCAGAGAGAGAGAGAGAATATATTTTATACTGTAACGTGATATCACGAAAGAAACATAAATCACACGAAAATGATTTTAAAAGATCTCTCTTAATATATAAAATTAACTTTATAAGTGTCATCTAGCAGGTGGACTTAATCCATTTAGATTTGTTCTTTACCTTGTGGCTTATTGACCATTTGGCCATATCGACCTATAATTCGTCACGCCAATATATATTTCATTATTGCATCCAGCTTAATCTACTTCTATATATTACTTTAATAAAATAATACGGATAAATAAGATTATTAAAAATAATCACCTCGTAACATCGTTCTCTAATAGCTACATTAATCTCTTTTAATTTCAAACATTAAAATTCAAAATGAAATACTTTATTAAATTGAAATATGCAATAAGAAGGGTTGCATAGTTGGAAAGTTAAAATAACATTTACCAAAATGGGTAAGTAAAAGTATATATCACACTAATGATGTTACATACAATCAAGTGTTTATGCATTAATTAACTGTTTATTTTTATATAAGAAAATGGGGGGCGGGGGGGGGGGAGAAATAAAAAACACCACACCGTCCGGAAATCGTAGAAACAGAAGCAAAATCGATAACGAAGCACACATATTATACATGACCGCTCACTTTTCTAGCTTGGTAAAAGGCACTTCAATAAAAAAAAAAAAGAGTGGCGATGTTAAGCTATTTTTTGGTCGCAAACTGCCTCTAATATTGAAAAAAAAATTCTTAAATATCGGACGACAATATAACTAACCACAACCACTCCTCAGTCTAACCTCAAACCACTTGATACACATATGGCAACACCATACTCCGATCGAATTCTTGATGTATTAATATTGTTAAACCTATACCTATTAACCTTAAATCAACTAAACGAACTTTGGTGTACACATTTTTACTCTTGAAAACACTGTTTTTTAGTTTAATCTTTTGTAAATAGAATTTAACCTTATATAGTCAAATTAATGACACCAAAGGCATAAAACATATATTTGTTTGAAAAACAAACGTCAAAATAAGAAATACAAATTACAAAAAAGTGTTCTAAATAATACAAGATATTACATACCATCATCCCCAATGCAGCGTTGGGTTTTTCTTGAGTTTTATGTATGTTTCGTTTTATTCGGAAATCAAAGACGGTTGATATTGCATTGCATTGTTTATAAGACCATACATTATGAATGTTATGATGCGATGCAGCATATATATAAAAAGTAGCCAAACATCTACAAGTGGACACACAATAATAATGATAATAACAGACGAAAACACTTGTATAAAGTATATAAAATAGAACGACAATTTCCATTTCCTTTCATTTTTCAGCTGCAGTGACTGCAGTGGCAGTAGAGGAGGAACCAAAATTAGCCAGAGAGTATGGATTTGATATCAGTATGCAAGACAACAGCATGGCTGTATCTACATCCGCCTTGAAAGAGTACCAGAAGAGAGTTTCACTTTTATATAATGAGTTTATTAAAAATATGAACGGTCATTTAAGAGAAGAAACGAAAGTAAAAAAGGTTTTTAGCCAATTGCGCAAGGAAAAGTTACTAAACAGTCAATATTCACTATACAGGTCGGACGGAGCGGATCTGTTCTCAAAGGCAAAAGAAAGTCGCAGTAAACTAATGGAAAACTTTGTCAGGATGTCTCCAATCGTTCTTGATGATTATCAAAATTTAACCCCTTGGGGTCTTGACATGATAATTGACGAGGACTTAATTGGTCCAGCATCAGTGTGTGAAGAGGAGGAAATACGCCCACTCACAGCTCCAGCTGCACCAATAGGCAGCGAGGAACAAAATAACGAACCGGAACCGGAAGATCGTCCATGTACCGTATTACCTTTAGCAAACGCTATAGGTACTGCAATGAAAAGCATGAACCTTCTTCAATTAACAAATACAGTTTTGGGAAAACGGGAAGATACCCCTGAACCAGCACCGGTAGTAACTAATGCAGCTTGGAACGCACTGAAAGATGTTGTGAAAGAAAAGGAAGAAGTGGAATTGCCTCAAGAAGAACTTGAACCAGGCATAGATGGTCATATCGATATGAAGTTAGATCAAACAAAAGCCCGCAAAATTATGATAAAACCAAAAGCTTTTGAAAAACTTACAAATGGCAAAGTTTGCGTTAGATTAAAAGAAAAGAGTGGCAATTTCATAATGAAACCCGCACCAATAAATTATAAACCTGATGCCATTGCAGCATATTTCATGGCAAAAGATCCAAACAAGGAAATAATGGCTTTAGTTAGGAAGAAAACAACATGTGCATCATCTACGATATCGTCAGATATGAAAGTCAATAACAAAATTCCTATTATGAAATCACTCTTAGGTCAAAAGGAAGTTAAAAAGACTACAGTAGCTGAAATAATGTCTGAAGCTAGAAGTAGAAAAACAAAGCAATATAAAGTCATCTTGAAAAATTATCGACAAGAACCGATTGATCCAGATAAGAAAATAGAAAACAGCGAGTCACAGGAAAATAATAATGCATCATTTAGCAGTTCACCCCTACCGTCTGCAAGAAATAAAGTTGATACTTCCGATATTGACCCTGTTCTTAATGAAAAAAACTTAAAAAGACAACTTCATCAGGATTTAGAGAAACATAACATGGAGTGTATTCAAGATAGAATAAAAATTGTCATGGAAGCATGGGGTAAGAACGGAGTATCAAGACCAGTAAGCGTTTTGACAAGGAGAGACTATAAACAGCAAAATAGTAACAATGACTCAGTTTTTCATCTTCGATTACCCTCGCAAAGTTTCGATGCAAACCGAGATAAAGCATCTCTTTCCCAACCAAGGGTTAAATTCAGTGATGAATATTCACATACTCCATTAAATCGATCTACGTCATCGCTATCATTTCGAGAGAATATGGACCCCATGTATAGTAGTAGAAGCCCACCGGATGCGATGAGACTTATGGTAGATAATAAACGACCAGAAAGCAGGTCTGAGAGTATTATGAGTTATGGAACAGGATATGGGTCTCTCAATAGATTACCGAAAAGGAATAAAACACCGAATCGACGATTCCCGAGCAGGTTTACTCCAAACTCATATGATTCATATTCAGAAATAAGCTCAGACGCTCCTGCTAAATTTGTAAGCAGCAGAGATGCACAAAAAATGATTAAAGAACAAATTAAAAAAGACAAGGAAAAGGAAAATGAATTGTTTTCATTAAGACGCAAGATGGCTACTGCTGCTGCAGGCAAGTTCAATCCCAGAACGAGAAAATTTTAATGCGAGACCTTCCCCTTTAAAAATTTAGATATAACAGTGTATTGCATGTATAAATGGAAAGACAACAATAAAAAAAAACATTTGCACGGGTACTGGGAATAATAAACCCATGATACAACATATATTATATACATAGTGCGTTCCAGTGACAGGAAGTCATAAATGCAAATACGTTAAAACTAAAACAATGCAAGTTACAAAAAATCTAATAAAGCTGTGACAAATATGAAACAATGTTAAATAATTTTAATTTCTCGTTAGTGATGTGGAATGTAACCATTAAAATAATAAATGAAGAAGTGGATCAAAGCCCACTGATACGGCAGCTAAAATATTGATGCATTTTTTCAATTTTTTGTCTGATTTGTTGACAACATAAATTAGATATCACCATGCATGTACTTCTGAAACGCTCAAAAACCTACGCATCTCTGTGTTATACATACATGTCTATATCTATTCTGTTTATTACATAGTTTATCTGTTAGCTGTCACCTGGATCATTTTCATAAATTAACATTTAGTGTGGTTTATATGACCGCGAAGTTTTGTGATACAGTAATAATGATGTATTAGGGAGACTTCTGTTGCACCTTACAAAAACAAACTGCATCATTAACGGATAATTAGAGACATGTGTTATAAAAATAGATATCACTTGGAGTAGACTGTTAGGCGATGAAGCTATCACTAGCCCTGAAGAAATATATAGAAATAATTCTTTAGAACTTATTGTAAAACTAAGACATAATAGATATATGTAGCCTTTCTGGTTCATTCATTTGTTTCTCTGCAATGTTTTGTAATTAGATTGGTTAAATAAATCTGTCCACTTTTTCGTGTTTTTCACAACTTTACCTTTCAATAAATACAAATTTAGCACTTTTGAATCGCTAGAAAACGTTTTTAATGAATGTGGCAGGTGCTTTACAAAGAGCATGCCAGATTCCTCTAGAAATAAAACTGTTAGCTACAATATAAATGACAGATTGACTAAAGTGGCGTTAATTATACATATTACGAAATCCATAGCCAAAACAAATAATCGGTATTCATTTCATGCGCTTTAAAACATGCCGAAATTTAGTGGGAAAATAATATTTTGATATGTATGCACACATGTAAAATGTACTTGGTTTATATTTAAATATCATGACATTTACTGAATTAATTTTACAAAACAAAACAAGTATAAACTGACCAGATTATTACCCTTTATACGATTTATCAATAAAAATTAATGTCCCCCTTCTTTCCTCCACAGATTTTCATTCCTGTTGATGTAATTATTGTATGTACGATCTTTTGTATTATCCGTTGCTATTTTGTACTGTATTATTGTAACTACAAAGACTATCTGAATAATAAAAAAATATATAAAATAATTTCTGTTTGAATATCAGTTACACTTATTTACCTATTAACATATTGACAAACCTACAGTGGGTTATGTACTATTAAGAATTTTACTAATCCAATAATACGTTGGCTACTGTATTCGTAACGTTAAAAATTATAAATGCCTATCCCTCAAAACTATAAGAATAAAAAGACATGTACCAAGTCTTTCTTCAGACAAAGTAGTTTTATCTAACATGGCTTTTATTATTTCTATAAAACCATTTGCGAAATATGTTCAAAATTACGTTCGAGTAACAAAAATGAAATCCGGTCAACTTGAAAATATTAATCCTATCCCCAATATGGTCTTATGAACTTTTACGTGAGAATTTCGGTTGACCTGATTTGATCGTTATTGAGAAGGTGTTACAACAGTTATGTAATGAAAACTTACACAGTTTACAAGTTCATATTATACTTGTGTGATATCTTGATATCTGTTATTGGAAATATAAATGTATATCCCTCGAAGAATGGAAAGTATAAGAATTGTATATTTATAGGTTGGTTTGGTTTGGTTTATGGTGCTTAACACCACTTTGAACAATATTTCTGCTATATCATAGCGGTCAGTTTATTGGTGGAGGAAACCAGAGTACCCGGAGAAAACCACCAACCTGTCGCAAGTCACAGACAAATCTTATCACATAATGTTGTATCTAGTACACCTCGCCATGAGCAGGATTAGAACTCACAACGTTAGTGGTGATAGACACTGATTGCATATGTAGTTGTAAATCCAATAACATACGATCACGACCACGACGGCCTCGAAAATCGGGAAGGTGTTACAATAGTAATCTGTATAGGACAACTTACATAGTCTACAAGTTCATATTAGACTTGTGTGATAGCCTTGTTATTGGAAATATAAATATATTTCCTCGAAGACCAGAAAGTATCAGAATTTTAAGATTGATTGATTTTTGGTGTTTAACGCCACTTTCAGCAATATTTCAGCTATATCATGGCGACCAGTTTTAGTGATGGAAGAAGCCGGAGTACCCGGAGAGAACCACCGACCATGGGCAAGCAACTGGCTACATTTATCACTTGCGGCTGCGAGTCGAGTGCATCCTTTTTTGTAATTTACAAAGCCGGGCGCAAATCCACGCCGACTTGGTGATATGCTTGTATGAGTTGTTAGGTAATCAAACTACCTGACTCATTAAGCCACCCGGGCCCTTTCTATGGCACTAGTGAATCAAATTTTCCGCCTATTGATAACAAGCAGTAGAAAGCGTAGGTTGCAGCGCCAATTTCTCGAGCTTTTTGACTTCAACTACTTTGCTGGTTTAGATTTAGTTTATGGTGTTTAACGCCACTTTTAACAATATTTCAGTTATATCGTGGCGGTCAGTTTTACTGGTGGAGGAAACCGGAATACCCAGAGAAAACCATTGACCTGTCGCAAGTCACTGACAAATTTTATCACATTTAACTACTTTGAAACTTTATTTGAATGGAATCTTTGTCACATAAAAATAAATACCGGAGAAACTGAAATTCACATGTTTCAGAATAAAAATTTACAAATTTTATATTTATTCTGACCACTCTTGACTGTGATAACAGAAGTAGCTGTTAAAACATATTTTTTCGACAATTATTCTGTTTATTCGTCGGATTTTATTATCAACAAATATTTCTATAATCTTCATAAGTCGATTCAAGTTTTCGTCGTATACTTCAAATTTTTGTACAAGTAAAATATAATTAGCCACCAAAAGAAAATAATTTATATATCTATTATTATTTTTGCTAGGTTACCATCGCCAGTGGAATACTTGTGTGTCCGTCGGCCATCCATCACCTTGGACATTCATTCGTTGCTTGAAAGATGAACAAGGCAATACCGAGTCGTCCGTGGACGCAGCCAACAAGGGCCACCAGCAAGGAGAAGAAAATGGAGAGATCTTGAAAGCAGATTGATTCGACTAAAGCAGGAATATAGGAATGGAGTAAGTAACCTGGAAGAGCATTGGGATGCAGTTTGCCACTGGGTGGTTTCCTATTAAGTAACACCACTCTGAGAAGACTATGTACATGTAGGCAGATTATTGGAAAATTGGACTTTTTTTATTATAACTTATTTTTCCAATTATTGAATTAGTCATAAATTAATATAAATAATTCTTATTGAAGATTGTTTTTTTTGTTTGTTTGTTCTATGAATCTGCAAATTTAGTGTCCACATATTGGAAAGGAAATACATCACTTGGCATCTATCTCTTGTGGTTTATCTGTAAACGGTTTTTTTCTTCATCTAATAATTTGACTAGGAGCAATTAGGGGAAAGCCATATGATTCTGAGGGGAGGGGGGCGGCTGATAGTTTTGGAATTAAATATGCTGACCATCGGAAACTAAAACTAAATCTGGCCTTGTCAGAGGAAATAAAATAAATATTATGTTTATCAGGATTCCTTACTACGATGCAAAGAAAATAAATATTCTGACCCGAATAAAATTGGAAATAATCGGACAGAAAATTTGCCAGTGTTGTTTTCATTTTAACTCACCTAGCAAAAGGCCAATGTGATCTTTTGCCATCACTTGATGTCTGTCGTCAGCCTGTTTGTTAACTTTTCATACTTCAAACTTCTTCTTGAGAAATACAGAATAGGAAACCAAACTGGCAGTGATGTTCCCTATAAGTTCCCGCACAAGGTTTGTTTCTTTGGTGCTGATTCGTCATAAACATTGCCGCTACAGGATTTTGAAATTTCTGATTGGTCAATCTTTGAAAAACGTCTTCTTATGAACCGATGAAGGGATTGGGGTGAAACTTGGTACATATGTTCCTATTAATGTTGTTAGCAAGTGTTGGAACTTAAGTGCGGATAGGAAATTCGAAATGGCCGGAGGTGAAAGATAACATATAATTTTATTTTCACCATCATCCTTTTGAGAACCGCTTTACATCATTCATCCGAACTTAGCAGAGACGATAATGCACAAGTTGCAAATTGGCCATGGCTGATTAACATTTTTATATTGACTGATCTTTTAAAAACTTTATCAGGGCCTATGAAACCAGGTGAGCATTTCATGCTCCTAGGAGCCTCTGGTTTACCTGTTCTTGACTTGGTGTTGTCAATGGATTACGCGTTCTTTTGAGGCTTTGGCATTTTTGCTTATTAGAACAATTGGAAATCTAGACCAATTCTCAACGGGAATAAATCAAAAATAAACCAAAAGCCCAGAGTCCTACGAATAGCTATGAATATGGGGAGCTTCCAATAACTACGACCAAATTTGCCCATTTTGTTTCCCATAGACACAAAAACTATGGTGAATTTCTGAAATGATTATTTAGATCTTGAGGCTCTAGGGAACATGAAGCGTTAAATTTCTGGCACTCACTTGCTTCTCATACCAAACAGGAGACTTGAGTACAAATGTATATCTTGATATATATGAATCGTTATGATTGATGGTACGGCCGCCATATGTACCAGTTGGATCATATTGCCTCGGCTGAAGGTTCCGGTACGTACGTTTTTGTCTAAGCAATTCGTTTTAACAGTGCTAGGTGGTTTTGACAGACCAGATTTTATTTAAACTTTACTTTCAGGGACTGATATACTGAAAGTGCGGGTTAAAAATTCATGATATTAAGCAAAGCTTAATTGCATTAATGTTTGGATTTCCCCCTACATCCATTATTCAAGTCAAAACTGCAATTCCCCATTTTCATATAGTCTAGACTGTTGTCTGCATTTGAACCAGTGTTTTAAGTTTTTGACTAACATTTTCTTGTGAGTATTTATTCGCTTTAGCGTATTTCTTCATTTTTTTTTTCAATACATTTCCTTTAGAGAATTCAAAGAAAAAAGGTCCGAATATATTATCTAGACCCGGAATGCGTAGCCTTTGTCCATTGTTCCGGTAGGCTCAACTAGCCAAGACAGTCTTTTCAGTCCGGCCTAAATGCCTGCTACGTCGGCTCTGTCGAAAAAATTAATTTAACGATGAAGAAGACGAACAGATTTAATTTGATCCAAAAATATCCCTCCCCTCCGAAAATCGTATGGTCGTCCCTTTGAGATTATCAGTGAATTAAAGACGTTTACTATTTCTTCATTTAAGTGAATGAAAATTCCGTCATACAAGTACAAATTCAAACAAATATTCAAGAAAATTGGTCAACTTAAAGCTTTTGATCCTTCTTATGTATTCCGCTAACTTTTACTTTGTTACTGTTCTTACTTGAACGATGAAAGTGAAAAATAACCCACCACTGTCGAACTATCGGACCAGTGGGCTGTCGGACTATCGGGCTGTCGGACTAACGGGCTGTCGGACTATAGCTACGCTTCCTCTTTCGTCGATCGACTAATACAACATATATATTACTTGTACTGTACAACACGAACTTCCAACAATTATTGTACACGTTTTATCAATACCTAACTACCGTTTTTGTTATCAATATGTCACGTGTGTATTGCGTACAATTGATAATACAACTAATTTAAATAACCGAATTAGTCCTCCATAGCTTTATGAGATAATAAGGATCAGTCAGGCCTGTATGTGTCAACTCAATACTCATCTTGCCAGTTCTTTACATGGTAAGGAGATGCATTCTTAATAAGAAACAAAAGTATTGGTATTTATTTAATATTAATTTAATATTAATTTATTGTATTTATGATAAATTTTATTTTTATCAATTTCCTAAACAACTACTTCCAACAACATTGTAGCTAATGGAAAACGAAAGTAGAACAACGAATAATCAATTTCTATCATTTCCACTGAAAATAAACTGAATAAGATCATATATTATTATTTATATTTGTCTCCCACGAGTCTGTATAATTTTAAATTAATATTATGAAATTCTATACAAAAACGAAAATGGAAAAATAACATTGTTGATATTTTGACCCAGATATTAGACACTGTTACGGTGCAATGATTTCTGATAACGAATGCAAATATTTGATTATAATAACAAAAAACTGACAGAATCTTTTAGATGTGCAATTAATATTAGTTTAGAAAAACAAATCTACAAAGAAATAATTGTAGAATTTAATTCTGTTATTGTAAAAAGAAATAGAAAGTTCTTCTAGCTCATATAGCCAATACCCAGTTGAGTTTTTGCCATCAAATGACATCCGTCGTCCGTCATCGTTTTTTCCCCACGTTTTATCTTCTCGTGTAATATTGTGGAACCAATTAACACTATGCTTAGCAGGGGTGATGTTTAAAAAGATTCAAATTGTATATTAAAATTTATACAGATTCAGCTATATAGTTAAAGGGGCATTATCTGCCAAAATCGTAAATTTTTGTTACCCATAAAAACTATCAGATATGATTGATGCCTTAATAAAACCTGTTTCTGTAACTTGTAAATGTTATGAATTGTACGCGCATCGGGGGGAAAAGGTGCAACTGCTCGTGTTTTGAGGTCGATCAAGAAATGGACGCCATCTTATTAATTATCGGCATTGTTTACGGAGTTTGCCGAATTGCCATTAAATCAGTACAACAATGCACTTATTTCTTATTTTCTGTGAATCTGTTTTTAGTCGGCGTTAATTACGGACAAAGAACCATGCAAGTTTGCAGTTAATAAGCGACAAAATAAAAATTATTCGTTTTTACCTGTCACTAGTAAGGTCAGTTAGTTGCATACGGAGAAATCGAGGTCAAATTATTTGCTTGCAAGGAAATAATAAATCGATGGTAATTTTCGTTCTCAAAAGGCGAAAAGTGGTACGATAAGCTGTTTAATGTGAAATATTTACCTTTATTTCATCATTTAAAAGCTATTTACCAATTTCCAAAACATATAAATTTGTGGTCAAAATCGTAGCTAATGCCCCTTTAACTAACATTGTCAGATTCTTTTTATATAGATTCAGTTATATAGTTAAAACTAACATTGTCAGATTGTTTTTTATACAGATTCAGCTATACAGTTAAAACTAACATTGTCAGATTGTTTTTATATAGATTCAGCTATATAGTTAACTAACATTGTCAGATTGTTTTTATATAGATTCAGCTATATAGTTAGCTAACATTGTCAGATTCTTTTTTAATACAGATTCAGCTATATAGTTAAAACTAACATTGTCAGATTCTTTTTATATAAATTCAGCTATATAGTTAAAACTAACATTGTCAAATTCTTTTTATACAGATTGACCATGACAACAACCAATTTCTGTGATCCATGTACAGAAGGCAAAAATTCCACAGCCATCAAATATTGTTCCGACTGTGAGGAAAAGCTTTGTGGAGAATGCTCGGAATTTCATCTTCGTTTTAAAAAATTCAAGTCTCACCATGTAATTGATTTATCGTCGATAGGATCAAGAATACCAACATCTTCTAAGATAAACTGTGAGATCCATACAGACATCCAGATTGATTATTTTTGCAGTCAACATGATGATGTTTGCTGTAGAGCGTGCATCCCTGATCTCCATAGCTCTTGTAAAAATGTTTTACCTCTAGATTTTGCATCTAAAGATATCATAAATTCGTCTTTGCTTTCTGATACGTTAAAAGAGCTTGATCATATGACTGAAACATTGGACAAACTAGTATCGAACAGAGAAGACAATAGAAAAGTACTTCAACAGAGCAAGACGTCAATGGTCCAACAAATTAGTGTCACGAAGTCCAAGTTATTAAAACACATAGATGAACTTGAGAAAAGGTTAATCACTAAACTTACATCTATCAAAGAGAAAAATGAGACGAAAATAAATAAAGAGAAAGATGAAATGTCACGTTTGGTGTCTTGTTTGAAAGATGAAAAACAAGAACTAGAATTCCATAAAAATTATTCAACAAATAATCAGCTCTTTGTGGTTTTACGTAAACAAATAACAAACATCAAGAAGACGGACACCAAGATCCAAGAGATGATGTCTACTATTAAGGACATAGACATGGAATTTGAAGAAAATAAGAATTTCAAAACTGAAATAATTGGATCCATATCAGAAATTACCCGGCCGTGTCCTATTCAGTACAAATCAATGAAAATACAACAAACACAAGTACAACAAGAGAGGACAAAGACACTGACAGAATTCAGGAAAGATGGTCAAGTAAACTTAAAACATGGTGAAGTATACAGCTTAATGGACATAGCCGTCACTTCTGACAACAGATTACTTATCTGTAATGATCATTCAAAATGTCCAAAGGTATATATCTACAAGGATTACAACACCTATGAAGACGAAATATCATTTACCTCTGCACCATATGGTATCACTGTAATACAATGTACAGATAATGCTGTGGTTACTCTTCCGAAAGAGAACTGCATACAATTCATCAACACCACCAACAATACAAAGAACACGAAGGTAAAGATAGGAGATAAGTGTTACGGTGTCACCGCTGTAAAGGAAAAAATTTATCTTGGTGGATATAGCAAAGTTATTATATTGGATGTAAAAGGATCTCGCGTGGTAGAAATAAAAGCTTATAGAGGTTATATTTGTGGTTTATCCTATAATGAAAGGAATGATCAGATGGTGTTAAGAAATTCTGGGGGGTTGTGTTGTATCAGCTTAGATGGCACAGTTATATATAGATACAACATATCAGGGGAAGACGGACTGGCTGTCGATCGGCAAGGACATGCATACATCAGTAGATTACAATCCAACAACATACAAAGGTTGTCACTAGATGGGACATTCCGTGATATAGTACTGAGTAAACGTGATGGTATTGACAGACCGTGGTGTATAACATTTAACAAAGACTTTACAAAGCTCTTCGTTACATGTAGTAGGGGTAAATCTGTATTAGTTTACAGTTGTAAATGATGGATTGTGATATTTTGTAAACAAACTCTTTTTTATTATGTGTGTGAATAATTTCCAGATAAAAGTAGTAATACTAATATATCAGATTAATGTGGATTATAGTTATTATTTATTAATTAGAAATACATGACAATTAATTGATTACTGTGAGTGTTGTGTGCCGTTTGGGTCAATTATTTACAAAATTTAAGAATCATTTTAATCAGTCGATACTTTTACACTTTATAATTGGTAAAAATTGTGATTTCATATTTCTATACTTAAAATAGTTTGGTACACATTGCTTTATAGCTCATCAAACAGAAACAACAAACAATATAGTTTACACATGTTTGTCTACCAAGTAAAATCCACAGTGGGATTTTGTAGTCCCTTGGTGTCCGTCGTCAGTTCATATTTCATTTGAATACAAACTTTGTTCATAGTTAACCTGTCACATCACATGATTTAAATCGTTGATCGAGCTATTGTTATCACTGTGCGACCGTCGTCGTCATCTGTTAACGTTGCACATATAAATGTTATCCTCCTTCAAATCACTTGACCTGTTTGAACCAAACTTGACATTAGATTCCTTCTAACGTTTCAGTTTTTTTTAAGCTGATTGGAAATTCAACATGGCTACCAAGACAATAATGCGTTCTGATTCGATCAAATTTCAAAAAAATTTCTATGAAACCGATGGCAGGATTGGATTGTGATATTGCAGGGCTGTTCACAAGTTGTTCATGTAGTAATTAACTGTTTTTTGTCGTCAGCAGTTTTTAGGACCATATGGCAAATGAATAAGATAAGTTGATCACCATCACTAGGAACCTATGTAAAAGTGTATTATAAGCTTCTTAGAGAACCTGAACCTAACGGTCATGTGAGCTCTTGTCATCATTTGGTGTTCGTCGTCTGTTATCCGTCGTCCATCATCCGTCGTTTTTGTCATCTCTAAAACCACTTGGACACTTGTAAGAAAACATGGCTAAATTTGTTTCTCTTTGACAATTGTGTCCGACAGGTCTGTCAACCTTGAAATACAATTTTAAGATACCAAAGGGATAATCAGAATCCGTAAATCGAAAGACAGACAGCACAATGATCCACAAAACACTACACAGAAAACCAAAGATCGAGCAACACGAACCCCACTAAAAACAGGGTTGAACCCAGCTGTTCCGGAAGGTTAAGCAGTTCCTGCTCCGCTAGTGGCACCCGTCGTGTTACTTTAGTTACAAACCCAATGTTAGGTCATGAATGAAGAAAGGATCGGGAAGTGCTTACGACATATAGACAAGTAGAACATTTGTGACACTGATATTCCTTATTAGCACCAACCCTCTATCAAGGAAATCCTGATAGGAACCACAATCTAGAAAATCGGACCAACTGAGAGATATGCACTCCACATGCAGCTGGAATGTTGCTACATATAAATAGAAAGTTCACAATGGGAAAATTGAAATATTTTTTTTTGTCGTAAAAGTTGCGTTCTTAACCGGCCTTCACTGTCAATTTTGAGGTGTATGTCATGATATGAAACAGACCTAGCTGTATCTGTGGTATCCTTTATTTCAAGCTAAATGGGATAGATGCGATCAACAAAATCACCAAACTTCGAATTATTTAGTGAAAGAAAAGCAGTGAATAAAATGAGCTGTATTTAGTGTGAGTGTGAATTACCTTATAAACGTAACACAAGACATTGTTGGTTAGCAATTAATAATATTTAGTTCACCGAATAACTTCTCACATTCTGAAATTAGTTTATTTCATTTCATTGTTCAAATTAAAGATATATTTGAACCTCCCCGTATGTGACCCGCGTACGTTTCTCAATCGTTTTTTCCCTAAATAATCTCATGTAAGAATAGTGAAAGAAAGGGTCGACTTATAGGTCCATCGAGTTTTTGATATTTCATTAGATGACCCCTGGAACGAACATCCATTATCACATTTTCTTTAAACAAGAGGGTGACAGGGTAAAACTGATAAAATGTGACAATGAGGATCATAATGACATAGATACACCACCATATATCGTTTATGCACGTCATGACGTTCACAAACCCTTAACAGATGTATCGCTATTTAGTTCTTGATAAGTGGTTGAAAGGTCAATTTATTAATCAAAAACGCAATTCCATTAATTTACGACACGGAAACTAAATAACACACGGAACACCTAAAGGCCACCCATTCCCAGTAGCGTACCTAGAGGGGGCGGTGTGGGCGTTCTACACCGGGTGGCACATTTGGTCTGCTGTATAAGCCTGCACATGCCGTATTGGGGTAAAATTGTTTTAATGTCGGGTCACTGCTTAAGTTGAAGGATCTTCTCAAATATCCAGTAACTTAAGCTATGGAATATGTATTTGAGCGATTTGTATCTTGGACGAATAATAAACATTATCAAGTGATGTATGTAGGGCTGCTTTATCATTGTTAACAGTGTGAAACCTGTGAAGGAACACAGAGAGCGTTCTTTTAATGTCGTAACCCTACTATTTAGTTGTTTTATAAATTTCAGTTATTTTCCTTGACAGAAGTTCATTCTGGCCAGAAGAATGTTGTGCATGGTTGTGCTATTTTTTTTGTTGTTGGTGATTTGGTCGATTGCTTTGGTCGCATTTTATCGACCAACCATCTTTTATTTTCTTTGATTTTCAGCAGAACTGTTTTTTAAAATTAGTGTATTGTATTCCATAGTATTCACATTCCTTGCTATCAAATTACCATTAATATATCATTTGCTTGTGATTAAGATATCTACCGCACGTTCCTTCTCCGATGCTTGACGGCATTGTAAGGTAGATTTTATCAAATAGTGTGTTATACATATCTTAGTATGGTTAAATATAGGGTTTCGCCAACAATATTTTCATGTTTTTCTTATCAAGCAACATGCATGATCTAATTTGTTTGTTTAAATATATGTTACTTTTTCACCTAGTATACGGTACATCATGACTGCTGACTTGGTGGCGACTGTTGAGACATGACGAATTTTTTCCCTCTTGTCTTTACCGATCGAGTTTAAGATCCTAACCTAACCTAACCAAAATGAAACGATAATACATATAATAATTACTTAGGATCTACTATGAGCACCTTGAGGTTGAGAAATCTTGCCATACCGTCTATAGAGCGACAATTGACAGATGCTGCAATAGTTTTTGATAATGTCATTAAAGAATTGACGACAACAAAAAACAAGAACAGTTACTCTGTAGAAAGTTGTAGTTTTCATTTTAGAAATAAAGATGTTCCTATTGTACACTTTTCAAAAACTGTTTTCCCTTTATGTCGTGCTTGTCCTTTGCTTAAGTTTAAGTATGTTTGATGTGTGTATATAACATGCTATATTTGTCAGAACTGTTCCGATAGTTTGGTATTTTTAGTTTTTCATTTTATTGTTTTCATTGAAGAACGAATAGAAGAGAATAAAATGCAGTTCGTTTCAGCGGATTTGATTTTATGCAGATTCCCCCAGATGAATTGGATTCATTTAGACAATATCTCTATGATCACTATGAACACTAAACCACCACAAAATGAGTACTAAAACGAAAAAACAACGAATTGCTGGAAATAAAAAAAATGTTAGGAATGGATGAGATGTTTTCCATCTAATCATCAATATGGAAGTTGCCCATTTCAAGATTAGTTCCCCCAGAAGAAGGAAAATCAGGTTTTGGCGATATTTCCACTTTGTATTTTTTAATTGAAAGCGGACTAGTGTATGATTTTTTTTTGCTTGGATATATTGTTAGACATTTGACATTTTATCAAGATTGTCAACCATGGAACACAGTTTTAAACTTATGATCAGAGGTGTTTATGTTTCCTTTCCATGCAACGGCAGCCATTTTCAAAAAATTTATATCTCGACCACTTCATCAATGATAATTGTACGAATTTGCTTCATGCTTGGCGGCGGGGTTGGGGGTGAGATAAAGTTTGAAAACTTCCCTTTTTGTGACAAAGGAAATCATAATAACAAAAAAAAAATGAATTAGTAATGAGAAGAAATCGTACAAAAACAATAAGTCTTTCAATTCATTTGGAAAACTTTGGTAGGCCTTTGGCTTTCTTGCTCCCAAAGATTTTGAATATTTGGCTTTCCAATCTTATGATTATGAGTTTACCCGATGACGGTTATTCCAGAAACCCACCGTGCGCACTCAACTTGACGACTACGTTTTTATTAGACAAATGCAAAGATTAAGAACCACACATGATCAAAATGTCCGACAACACTTGGGAGTGTTATAAGAATTATATATATTAAACAAATGTCATCAATTAACAGGTACAGTGTGATAATTTCTTCAACATTTTATGACATTTTAGTTATGTTCCAGTCATGTTTGTACGTCCGCGACCCGCGTCCGCTTCACATGTTTAGTGACATAGATTGATTCATTTTATTACTGTCAGAACTAGGGCCGTCGTGAACGCATGGCAGTTGGATTTACAACTACCTATGCAATCAGTGCGTATCATCACAAACGTTGTGAGTTCGAATCCCGCTCAGGCGAGGTGTTCTCGATACAATATTATGTGATAAAATGTGTCAGTGACTTGCGGCAGGTCGGGTACTGACCGCCACGACATAACTGAAATGTTGTTGAAAGTGCCGTTAAACACCCTGACCCTAACTCTACTGACACAACTGTTAAGATGCATACGTAATGTATACAAAATAGAAAATATATCTTGGCTTCATTGGCTTGTAATGTTAGGTACGCGACGTTCCTATAGGAGCCTCTGGTAAAATGTGAAACTAACAGATCTACTACTACGATCCTCATGCTGGTTGCATACATCTTGCCTTATATTAAGACATCATTGCAATAGCTCATAAACAAGATTATATTAGATTAAATATATTTTATTGCTTCATATTTTAACAATTGGATCGGAAACAAGTTATGTCAATTTTCCATGGTCCTCTCCACATAATAAATGATAACAATAATACATACGTCAGCAATTTTAGAATACAATATGTATGATAAATTCTTGTCACATGAAAATATCACTAAATATTATACATTTGATTTTAAATATTCATTGTATTTCAGTAGATAAATAACAAGTATGAATCATGAAAAAAAAAAGACAAAACAAAAAGCATGAAATTATATAATATAAGCATTGAGCAACTCGTTACCGGTGGTCAAATATCTTACGCTGACCTTAATATCCATTTTTACATGTAGTAATTGAAGCATTTTCCTCATAATCTTATTTCATAACCACTTATCTTAAGCAACACATATGCACTTATGTATTGCCAGTAAGCAAATTTCTGAATTCGAGTCTACTCACTGACGATTATCATAGTAACGAGTCTTGCGTACCTCTGCTGTTGGACTATGAGCCAACTGCCCAGTAGTCTGTATTTCTTCACTAAGATGGTTATAAAATATATTTATTATTGACATTTGAAAACAAATACGCTGTTGGAACAAATCCAATAGCAAAATCGTAGTTACAAAGGCAAACTCGATACACCTAATACATATATATTAAAATCAAGGTTCTCCTCCCAAGGTGACCCTGATTATTGCTATCATATTAGGTGGCTTGGTTTTCTTGCCTCCAACAAACATTATTTGGCTTTGCAATCCTTTGACCTGGAGCGTGGCTGATGGAGGTTATTCCAGAAACGCGTTGTCCGCACTAAATTATATACAGCTGCTTCTGCAGAAAAAAAGGAAAAGAAAGTAGTCTGATCCTTTAATTTGCACGTTCCGCTATACAGATGATGTCATTCACTAAATAATTGTAAATTTGATGATTTTGTTGATCACATCTATCCCATTGAGCTTAAAATAAAGGATGCCACAAATACAGCTAGGTCTAATTCATATCTTGACCCACACCTCGACATTGACAATGAGGGTCGGTTAAGAATAGCAACTTTCCAGCAGTACCTGCATATGGAGTATGTATCTCTCTCAGTTGATCCGATAATCCAGAATTGTGGTTCCTTGATAGAGGGTTGTTGCTAACAAGGAAACTACTGAACCAATGGTTCCTAGCGGGCACGTCCTAATGTTTTAAGGTCGCCACCATGACTTATTTAATCGCTACGGAGTATCTGTGTCACAAAAGACCACGAATGTGTTCCGTTCGTCGTAATCACAATCCAGTTCTTTCCTCATTCATGACTTATCACCGGGTATGTAACAATACTAACACAACGGGTGCCACATGTGGAGCAGGAACTGCCTGCCCTTTCGTAGCACTTGAGTTCACCCCGTTTGTTAGTGGGGTTCGTGTTGCATTGGTGACTTGTCTATTATGGCTACCCTGTTTATGCCCTTTTGTTTTCATACATCTCTAATGCTTTTAAATTATTTGTCTTTACACTCTTTTGAATTTGAGCGTACCTGATGAAGATTATTTCAGAAACACGTTGTGTGTACTGATTTAGATATCTACCGCTTTTTTAATCAATACGTTGACTAAAACTTGAGTGCATGCACGTACAATCAAAAAAATATCAGTTTTTAAATTGTAGCAAAATGCCACATGCAAATTAGTTAAAAGAATTATTATACAATCTTCTCAGTCATTGTATACTGAAACGTTACGCAGTATGCATGTATAGCAATTTCAATATTTCGTAGATAATGAAATCGGTATGGATGAAACGTGGACAGTATCCTTCTAAATCAATATCTCATTAAAACAGTCATCTAGATGAATGTGGTAGATAATAATCTATCAACATATGCTGGCGTCGTGCTTAGTAATTTGAAGCTTACTGGTGTTTGTCGAAGTCATTATATAAAGCCAGCTGTGAGAAGTAATGAAGTAATATAGCCTTCAAACAATTCTATTATTACCATCTACAATATAGTCAACAACACTTTCTATAAACAAGTATTAAAAAGAGCAAAATTCTTTAATATATGAGGTTTGGATCTCTAACGTCATTTTCCTATTGCCAATGCATATAGAGAAAGAAAAATTCACGATGTGTTACAAAATATGTTACAAATGTATAGTCCAAAAATGTGTGAACAGGTTTTTTGTGAACGTGACTTTGAAGGAAATACAATGACTTTATTGCGACACCGCGTGTGATGATGATCTATGCACACTATTAAGTAACTTTATTATCTGTGTAATTAAAGTGTAATTATGATTTTATATTTGCATACATTAAAATAAATTAGTATGAACTACTAGTATTAAAAAAAGTAGATATCAAATTAAGTGCGCACGTCGCGTTTCTGGAATAACCTTCATCAGGTACGCTCAAAGTCAAAAGATTGGAATAACCTTCATCAGGTACGCTCAAAGTCAAAAGATTGGAATAACCTTCATCAGGTACGCTCAAAATCGAAAGATTAGTTTTGGGAGTATATTAAATTATTTTAGTTATGTTAATTTTGTATATACAAAAATTTAATTTAGTGTTATAAAACACTTTAGTATACGCCAATCGAATTCTGTTAATACAAAATTAAAAATCCTCCACCAATAATATACATCGTTAGAACACCAGATCGATGTGAATACAAGGACCAATGAAAATGAAGAAAATAATTTTCTTCGAGAAGTAATTATTTATATATTATTTACACAAACAAATCGTTTATCCTTTCAATTTTCTCCTTTTTTGTTAGCTTTTCTATAGTTTTTACCTGAAGTTTAAATTAAGCAACCTTTATATCTCATCGAAATGGTACCCAATCTAAAACTCACCACCAAAAATCATCACACATTTAGTGGCATATAAGAAAAAATCGTCTGTCGGAAGTTGTTAACCTTTAAATATCAAATAATCATCAAACAAATTCGGATGGCCCCTTTCGAACGCAAAAAAAAATTCAGTTATTCAAAACCACAGGGTCTTAATATACAGTTGACAACTTTTGCATCACGTGGAATAAATTTATCATCAATAAAAAGTTCAACACTAGAACACCTGCATGTCCGCATCATTTCACTGAGAGGAAAGGTTTTGGCTCATTAAGCTAGTTTAATCCATACACGTTTCATTAAGGTGCCTGTACCAAACGAAGACATTATAAGCTGTTATGCATATGTGTTAAAGTATCGAATTTTGCTGTTGCTATGATTTTCTATATGTCTTTGGAACTGGTCTGACAGTTTGTACTTTTTTCTCACTTTATTATGCAATTTAGGGATACTTGTCGCTGAGGTCTTCTCAAATAGTTTATTCTGCACAACTGGCAAACAACTGGTGCAATGTTACCAGATTCATAATAAGCAAATAGCTAGCTAATTTCATGTCAATATCCAATATCTTTTGTGTTGAAGGTGGGACAAATTTAAGCAATTTAGCTTTAAGCACATCAACCAATATGGGACGTAAATAAATTATTGTTATGGGTTTAGAGAATATCTCGTTTCTTGCAAGCAAACGAAAATTTGTAACAGCTCCTATTAAGCTATTGGTTGATTGAAAGAGTCGTTGATCGGCTATTTTTGTCTTGGTCAATTATGTCCCCTCTTCTGTAGGGTTCTACCAAAGGTAGTACCTTACACCGGGTAAAAAACACTCAAAACTTTCATATTTTTGACTTATTCTTTCCAAAAACAAAGAAAACGTCACTTTTACATGGGCCGTCGGGGTCCAAAATGTCTTATTTTTTTTACTATAATCGGGGACAAATTGTTATCTACGTTCCTATCCGTAGATATGGATATTTTAACACCCTTCGGCTACATCAGGGTGTTAAAATCTCCATATCTACGGATAGGAACGTAAATAACTTATATTATGACCGAGCAACACTTTTGGTTTGTTTGCTCCAAGAGACTTTTAAAATTATGTGGTTTTCCAATCTTTAGAATTTTTGTGTACTCAATGAGTTTTTTCTAGAAACGCGCCGTGTGCACTAAATTAGATATCAACGCTTTTATTAATTACTATCGCTGGGTCCATACCCCCGCTGGTGGACTACTAATTCCCAAGAGTATCACCAGCCCAGTAGTCAGGGTTTCAGAGCACTGACTTAACATATAAACTATAACATATATTTATTTATTGAATTTACAGTTCATAAAAAAGCAATTATTATTCAAACTAAGGTTCATCTGCCTCAGTCATAGCCATTTATTTTAGCTATTGTTTTGCTCCCAAATACTTTTAAATTATTAAACTATAATTCTTATATGATTTACATAATTAGAAATCCTATGCTCTGATTGGGTATAAGCGCTTATGGAGGCGGGGTTTTTGTCAGTTTATTTTTCGAGAGACGATGTTCACCGGACAATTTTTTTCGTAATGTAAACAAAATGGCGGCTTGGATTCCCGATAATAAAAAAAGATAAAAGCAACAATGTTTATTGTTGATAATCGACAATTATTGTTAGATATGAAATAAAAAAATAAATGCCAATGAAAAAAAAAGCTTGTATTGTTGACATAAAAAAAAAATTCCGGAAAAAATACTTAAGACAACCATCTATCGACTTTGACTTAAAATTGTAATATATCGTCATCCTATGACGTTGTTTACAAGGGACGCTGATTGACACAAGCTGGTTACTGATTTATTTTTACGATTTTGTGAGCATTTTACTTGTTTGAGTCACAGGCGCTCGTGGCACGGACTTACCACCCTTCTTTTTTCTAACTTTCTGTTTACAAATTTATTTTCAATAAAAATTTCTTTATTTCTTTATTATTTCATCTCTTTTTCCTTATTTTAACTTGTTCATGTCAATATTCATACAATCTTATGTTAGCATCAAATTGCATGTGTCGACCCTAGATACTAATAATCCACAAGGCATGCAACTCGGCAGGTTTAAAGTTCCAAACCGTTATTATTTAAATGTTTGGAACGTTTCTGACCCTATCGTTGAAGTTAATGCAGTGGTACGTCACTTCCGCCAGCCGTGGGTCTTTATACGAAAAATTTGGCAATAAATGTGTGAAAATCTTAAAATTCTGGAGAACTGAGCTATCGTATGCACAAAACAAAAATAGGGGCAAAAAGATGCCTTCTTTTAGGAATGGATACATGTCCTAGTTTGAATGACATAATGGAAATAAGGTGCAATAAATGTACTCGAAGCGAGCAGAGGTACGATTTTTAAACCTGCCGAGTTGCATGCCTTGTGGATTATTAGTATCTATATAGGGTCGACACATGCAATTTGATGTTAACATAAGATGGTATGAATATTGACACGAACAAGTTAAAATAAGGAAAAAGAGATGAAATAATAAAGAAATAAAGAAATTTTATTGAAAATAAATTTGTAAACAGAAAGTTAGAAAAAAGGGGGTGGTGAGTCCGTGCCACGAGCGCCTGTGGATTAAACGCATTTTTTTCGGAGTTTATTGATGTATAACCTGGACCAAGTCACTCACAAACTTACATAAAAGTCCTTCGGACTTTGATTTGTTTGTGAGTGAATTGGTCCAGGTTATTTGTTTGTGAGTGGTCCAGGCTATACATAAATAAACTCCGGAAAAAATGCGTTTAATCCTATAGTGAACATACGTGTTGACGTTACTCCATAAAGGCGTTGTGTGTACTACATTAGATATCTACACTTTTCTTATTTGAAGACAGCAAGACAAATTCAGAATATGTATAGAACAACTCAGACTATTACAAATTTAAGCTGTCCAAATGTTTGGAGCAGACAACACTGAAGAGGTTCAACACAGAAATACGGAGCTTGTGACTACATTATTAATTTGTATGTTCGTAGGATGTGGGGAATACAACTATTATAAGACAATGTGTGGACAGTCAAGACTCTGCCGGAGATATTACACAAAATTAAAAGAATGTCGGAATTGAATGTTGAGAACAAATATCAGATACATTTTTGAATTTTCAATGAATGGTGATGGAGACATTTTCTAAGATCCCAGGATTAGTAACGTCAACTTGTTATAAAATTATACTTTTCTATTGTAAGATCTGTAATCTCGATAAACACATGTTAGGAAGACACGTTTCAGAAAACCTGCACTAACTAAGAAGAATTTGAAGATACCAAAGGGGTAATCAGAATCCGTAAATCGATGAAGAACAGACAACACAAAGGCCAAAAGAAAATGTACAAAAGGACAAACAACGATCTAAAAAACACTTCCGTCATCACAAAACATTAAAGGCAAGCAGAATATTATATTCAAACAATTTCATCTTTGATATAACTTTTTCAATAGTAAATATATTGCGTTAACGATCATATTTACCACAAAGAAAACGTTGTAAAGGATACATGATTTATTCTAATTGAATGTAAAAGATGTAACATACAGTTTCAAATTAACAACTTCCTTGATGAAAGGTTTCAAACACAATACTTACACATTTGTATAGACTATTTTATTTTTTATTTCAAACTATTGGTAAAAATAAAACGTGAATATCTTATTTAGTGCGCATGACGCTTTTCTGGAATAACTGTCATCGGGTACTTGAAAGTCTAAAAGGCAAAGTCAAATTATTAACATTGTCTTAAACTAAACAACGAATAGATGATGATGAATATTTAATAAAAATACTGAATATTAAGAATATTAAGCAAACTTTCTGGAATAATCTTCATTATTTTTGTGAAAAATTTAATTATGCAAAATACTCATGTTAAAATAACGTAAAAGCTATGGCTTCCATTATTTATTTCGATTCTGATAGGGAAAATCTAGCATATTGTAGAGCTGAAAGCAGTATGAAAAATGCTTCTTTGTGTTCTTTTTTTTTATAACTCGATATCGCACGGGATAAAATGTAGCGGAAATAATGCTACCCATGATTAAAATGTCATAAAATGATTTATTATCTAATAGAAACAATATAACATATATCTTAAAGAGGGAAGCAGTATGGAAACTGTATCAAAATTCCAGATACCTTTATCTCAGCAATCTTTCTTTATTTCCTCTATAGAAAAAATTACTGACATTTTCCAATTTTATGGCATTTTCCTTTTAACAGTTTAAATATTTAAAGTGCTAAAGTAAATCCTAAAATAAATCACTAACCAGGTGTCATTGTAGTTGCAATTACAACTACTTATGAAATCAGTGCCTATCACCACAAAAGGTGTGAGTTCGAGTCCCACACTCATGACAAGATGTTGTACTCGATATAGCACTATGCGATAAGAAGAGTTTGAAGATATCAAAGGGGCAATCAGAATCCGTACATCGAAGAAGAACAGACAACACAATGGCCAAAAGAAAAAGGACAAACAACGATCTACATGACATACATATAAAACTAAAGATCGAGTAACACGAACCCCACTACAATCCGGGGGTGAACTCAGGTGCTCCGGAAGGGTAGGTAGTTCCTGCTCCACTACTGGCACCGGTCGTGTTAATCTAGTTACAAACTCGGTAATAAGTTGTGAATGAGGAAAGGACCGGGAAGTGTTTACGACAAGTGGAACATATCCGTGGTCATTTGTGACACAGATATTCCATAACGGTCAATAGTAAAATTTTCGAAGTGATGACTTCAACTTTACCAGAAAGAACCCTTGGTTCAGTGACTTCCTTGTTAGCAGCAACCCTCTCACGGAAATCCTGATAGGAACCACAAGCTCTGGAATATCGTATCATCTGCGAGATATATACTCCATGTGCTGCTTGAATGTTACTACATATAAATAAGGGTAATGACAAAATTACCGAACTCTGAACAATCTTACAAGGGGAAAGTCAAAACTCATAAGTATATAAACAGACAAAATGAGTCAATAAATGGAAAGTTCACAATGGGAAAATTGAAATCATCTCTTTTGTCGTAAAATTTCGTTCTTAACCGATCCTCACTGCCGATTTCGAGGTGTAGGTCAAGGTATGAAGCAGACCTAGCTGTATCTGTGGTATCCTTTATTTCAAGCTCAATGGGATAGATGCGATCAACAAAATCACCAAGCCTAGAATTATTTAGTGAAAGGACATCATCTATATAGCGGAACGTGAAATTAAAGGATCGGGTTAGCTTCCTTTCGTTTTTCTTGAGAAGCCCCTGTATGAAGTCTCCCTCATACGAATAAAGGAACAAGTCGGCGAGAAGAGGAGCACAGTTGGTACCCATAGGTATGCCGACTGTCTTGCAAAACACGTCCACCAAATATAACAAATATGTCGTCAATCAAAAACTCGAGCATGTTGAATATATCAGTTTCAGATAACTTTTTGGTAGAATCAGAGTGGTGTATTACAAAATAAGATCTGTCTCTTCCTAGCACATGGTATTTGTATCTACGTTGGTAGTGGTATATGGGCACGGACAAAGTAGTATTTGTGGAGGATCCAGATGATCTGACCATTGCGCATGCGCAACCGGAAGTAACGTCACCGGAAACGGCCCTTACCGGAAGTCACGGAAGTGATCGCATGCGCGTGCGCGGATTTTTGTTGATTTTTTTTACATTCGAACCTTCGTTATTTTTTATATTGGTATTTTACAGCCGTTTTTGCATCTATTTTTTGTGCAGTATTTATTTGAAGCCTTTACAATTGTTGATATTTATGTTCTGTTATATCATGCCTTTTGTTGACTATATAAAGTATTGAAAACTTATTAGCCTTAATTCCTATTGCCATAAGTTCGAATCCCAGTGGAACAAACCTGGATATGTCTAAATCTCATTTTGTATCCATCGTCAACTAATTCAATCACTTTCTGTAACAGGATCGTGTTTGGATATGTACCGCTTGGTGGTTTCCAAGCAAAAAGCTGACAGACAGACAGACACAGGATCATAAGTTATATTTTTTTATATTTCAAAGTTATACTAAGTATACAAAGGTTATTCTGTTAATATCCAATGGTTCCTTGAACAATATGAGAATGTAAATATTAAACATTATATAAAACATTCGTCGCCATGACAATGGTATGGTTATTATTTTAATTCTGCAAATTTCTAAATAAATTTTATTTGCAGAAGGTTGTCAATGTTTAAATACGATAAATATATTTAAAATAGCCTTATCATTACAAAATATATCAATAAAACATATCTACATAAAAATAAATGTCTACTTTTGACAGTCAGGTTTCAAATAGGGAGATAATTGAAACGCAAATCGAACACACCCGTTTACATTTTCTTGATCGGCAATCATCGGACCAACATTGTTCTTCACGAGGTAATGATCGGCAATCATCGGAACAAAACAACCGAAAGTTAATTAATCTCCACAATAATGGCGAGGACGAAAAACATACAGACGGATTTGCAGATTTCTAGTTGTTGGGAACATATTTCGACTTGAAACATGCATGAATAGCTTAGTAAAGGTACCACCGTATTCCAAATGAATTTTCAGGGGGAAATTGTCTTCGCCCAAAACTGGTTTAATATTACTTTAAATAAAAAAAAGAGTAAACAAATATAGTAAATATATATATATACATATGAAGATTTATGTGTATTGAAATCTTTCAATTTACATCAACCGAGGTTTTTTAAGTTTTATTTTCAAGGTTTCGTAACCGTCTTCAAATGATTGTTCGGTTGAAGAATTTCTTTTAATTTTAATTTTATTTTTCAACTTGCTTTTTTATGTACAAAATTTAAATGACGAAGAACTTGGTACGGGTTTTTATTAATTACGTTTAAATTCGAAGAATTAAAAAGTTAATATTCATATTATATATCCTTTTGAATAACCAAATTCAATAATGTTTATTTTTGTTTTTGTTTTGATCAGTGAACCGAATTAGACTATGTATGATAAAGACAACTTTGAAAACTTCAGTTATAATGTGGGGCTCAATTTTATTCACCTTGAAATGAAAACCCGGAATATCCGGAGTGGGTGATCATGAGTGATTGCTGTTTAATACCAACATGAAGTCTTGAATAGCCAGAGGAAACCACAAACCTCTGTAAAGTCGCTGACCGTCATCACATCTTGTTGTATCGAGTACACCTCGACACGAGTGGGAGTCGAATTCACACGACTCGAGTGTACTTGGGTATTGTCGTGTCGCTGGGGTTTGAATTACACACCCAATCATATATTCAAAATACAGAATTTATTATTCAGTTGGTGACCCTTTCATATTAGTCTAAAATACATTTTGTATAACTACATGTATATAAACACAAAAAGACCAATTTTGCAAGGCTGTCGTGGTCGTGATTGGATGGCAGTTGGATTTACAACTAGCAGTGCAATCAGTGCCTATCACCACTAAAGTTGTGAGTTCGAATCTCATTCATGGCGATGTGATAAAGTTTGTCAGTGACTTGCGACAGGTCGGTGGTTTTCTCGGGATACTCCGGTTTTCCTCCACCAATAAAACTGACCGCCATGATATAACTGAAATATTTACCTTTCCAGAACACCCCTGTGTTCCCCCCGGTTTTTAATGGGGTTCGTGTTACTTAATATTGAGCTTTCTGTGAACTGTTTTGTAGATCATTATTAGTCCTTTTGGCCATTGTATTGCATTGTCTGTTCTTCGATTTACGGGGGCCCGGATGGCACAATGAGTTGCGTAGTTGGATTACCTAACATCTCATACAAGCCTCTCACCAATACGCGTGGATTAGCGTCCGGCTTTGTAAATTACAAAAAAGGTTGCACTCGACTCGCAGCCACAAATGATAAAGCTTACCAGTTGCTTGTCCATGGTCGGTGGTTCTCTCCGAGTACTTCGGCTTTTTTCATCACTAAAACTGGTCGACATGATATAGCTGAAATATTGCTTAAAAGGGCCGCTTCCGGTGACGTCACTTCCGGTTGCGCATGCGCAATGGTCAGATCATCTGGATCCTCCACCAATACTACTTTGTTCGTGCCCATATACTACTGTTGGTCATTCTTTTTTATGAAACACAGTTGGACCAACTCCCTTAATTTGTCCTTCAGCTTAGAGTGAGGAATAGTTGTGTAAAGGATAGAGAAGTTCAAATGTTTTAATGCTATTGCAGGATGAGAGGGACCTAGATTGTATGTACTCTAACAGATCTTTCGAGTTCTTCAGAATCCACATCTGATTCACACCACCTCTCGAGTAGCTAGTGTCACAGTAGCTCTGAAGCCCGGTTTTGACTGCCGATAGAATACATGTTAATAATTTGGAAAGAAGTTTCGTGGAGCATTTGACAGACCCAGCAATATAACGTTGTTTGAAAGGACACTTGCGTAATTTAGGAATCCAGTAGAGTGATGGTACATCCAGTTCTTCATCTTTGGTTGAAATTCCAAAGGAACATAAAACAGACCTATGATTGTCCAGGATTTCCTCTTTCGTAAGTGTCGTAGGGGTATATGTAGGGTTGTGAATTGTCAATACCTAATTCCTTTATCAAGCAGTCTATGTAATGTGATTTACACACAAAAACAATATTGTTAGGGGCCTTGTCTGCGAAGAAAATAACATATCTGACATGAAGGAGAGACAGGTGTTTAGCAACATTTGGGTCTTTAAAGATTGATGTAGAGCGAGTGCTCATAGACCCACTGAGTTTTTTAAATTCTAATCTGTATTAGCGACCTCACACTCTTCACCCACTCGGAAAGAGTATCCAAGTCCTCCTTTTCACGTTTTGCCCATTGTCTGGCATATTCCTCGACGGAATCCATAAATATTTTAAAGTTGTGTTTCCAGTTTATGGATTTAGGCTCACGATATTTAGGCCCTTTGGGCGAACACCTCTCGTAGAGGTGTTGTTGATAATTTTAAGGTCACCAGTCATAACGTGGACAGTCGGATTATATATGAATGGGGAACTTGCACACGTGCAATCAGGAGGCTTAGATTTGAAATCGTCAATATTGAGATCACGCAACACATGTTTGTAATTAAATTTTTTTGACGCTATTGGTCTGGCATAAACATACGAAATTATAGGCACAGATTGATCCTTTAAACTATGGTGGAATTTTATATTTGACGGATTTGTGATGAAGGATATTTACTAAGTTAATGCCATCAAGACCTTTGTTGGCAAACGACAGTTTCAGAAAGGAACGTTTGTCTATTTCATCTTTCTTAATACCAACAGGTTTGAAAAGTCTGTGACCGGCAATATCCAAGACGATTGCTGTAAGTTTGTATTCATTTGAATTCGGATTAGTAGCATTGTTTGTCAGTGACTTGCGACAAGTCGGTGGTTTTCTCCGGGTACTCCGGTTTCATCCACCAATAAAACTGACCGCCACGATATCACTGAAATATTGTTGAAAGTGGCGTTAAATACCATAACCATCACTACTTATTTGACAGATACTTGGAATAACATGCATTTAGTTATATGGGTGGAGATGAACACCAGAGACTATCTAACATTATACTTGTACACAAATTAAAGTTAAGGAACAGCGATTTTACGCTTTCTACATTTCACTGTCACAATAGGGTCTTTAACGATGACTATAACACGATGCAATGAGTATAGAACGGTGCCTATTTCAGTTTATATGTCACATACAATTCTGTATTTAAATATCCAAAGTTAATCTAACTATTAAATAGTCAACATTTTTTTTATTTTAAGAAAAAAAACCTCTTTTTTAAAATAAATCTTAGTAATACTCTTTTTAATTATTCATATACTACACGAGTAACACAGCGAATGTCTTATAGTAGTACATGGGTTTACACACGGTGGGGGTCCGTACGCATCACGAGTAACACAGCGAATGTCTTATAATAGTGTATGGGTTTACACCCGGTGGGGGCACAGGGCCTTGTCACTATCCACGTAAATATACTATCAATGTATAAACATGTACAAGGGCGGACATCTTTTTTACCCCCGCTCGCTTCAAGTCGTGTTTGTTTTTTAATTTCCTTCTAATATATTCAAAACCCTGTTTGGTTCAACTCCCAAGACCTTATTCTTTTCAAAAAATATCATGATCTCCCCTCGACTACCTCTTGTGAAGGCGCAAAGTAATGGATAAAATAAACACAAAATACATCCCATATGCCACTCCAACACGGTTAAATAACATGTCGAAGAGAACACCATTTAAACCAGCACGTGGATTTTTTATGAAATATACAGAGAAAATTGAAAGTTTCCTAATACTTTTGATCAAAGATGATGACAGAGATGATTTGGAGTGGGTAACATTGAAATTGAATCAAACTGCGGACAGCGAAAACAGTCTGGCTTCATCCAAAATATGAGATTTTATGATCGGCCAGAAATTGTTATCGATACATTTTTAAAAGAGAGGTATTAAAGACCAGGCTCAAGCTAGCGAGCAATAAGGCGATATGTCTCAAAACCAAAAAAATATATAAGAGCAACATGTACTTTTAAAGATTTCTAGCGTCCAATAACAAATATATTACTGTAAATGCATAGCCAACACAATAAATCGACATCGGGGCATACAGTAAATATATCTAGAGCCCCGCCCACACAATACAAAATAACGAAGACAGAAATATTTTTCGGATGGCGAGCTTACCACTTTAAATAAACACAGAATAAAAAATCATTTACTTTAATGTTTTAAACCGGTAGATAATTTGGACAGCGTTTTGTCAAGCAATATAAAGTCATAAGATTCCGGTTCACATGAAGACATCTCATCAATCTAAAAATAGTGTAATTATAGAACATTAGAAAAATATAACAGTAAGTTTTCTGAAAAAATAAACAAAATCTAAATGGAAAGGTATAAACAATGGTAGTTGCAGGTAAATATGTAAGGATTATTTGGAACCCAAATTTGGTTACATTTAGTTGTATTGGAATCCTTTATGGAGGTCTTCATGAATGACCCATCAATACGAAAATTCCGGGAATGACGTTATTATTTGTAGATTAGGGAATATCCCAGAGCATGGTACTTCACTGCATATCAAAGTTGATATTTGACACCCTGTTGTGGGTTTGAGGTGCGGAAACCCACCCAGGCATTTAAATCAGTTAAAGACCTTGGCAATATCTTTGATTTAAACCCCAAGTGGCAAGAACTTTGCCGTCCTTGATATATTTTTCATGAGATATTTATAGAGACCCCCCCCCCCTCCACAAAACAAAATTCAAATATCAAAGTCGATATTTGACACCCTGCTGTGGGCTTGAGGTGCAGAAACCCACCCAGGCACTAAGGTCAGTTAAAGGCCCGGGAAATACCTTTGACTTAAGCCCCAAGTGGTCAAGAACTTTGCCGTCCTTAATATATTTTTCATGAGATATTTATAGAGACCCCCCCCCTCCACAAAACAAAATTCAAATATCAAAGTCGATATTTGACACCCTGCTGTGGGCTTGAGGTGCTGAAACCCACCCAGGCACTAAGGTCAGTTAAAGGCCCGGGAAATACCTTTGACTTAAGCCCCAAGTGGTCAAGAACTTTGCCGTCCTTAATATATTTTTCATGGGATATTTATAGAGACCCCCCTCCATAATGTATTTTTCAAATATCAAAGTTGATATTTAACACCCTACTGTGGGCTTGAGGTGCAGAAACCCATCCAGGCACTTAAATCAGTTAAATACCCGGGCAATACCTTTGATTGAAACCCCAAGTGGTCAAGAACTTTGCCGTCCTTAATATATTTGTCATGGGATATTTAAAGAGACCCCCCTCCATAAAATAAAAATCAAATATCAATGTTGATATTTGACACCCTGCTGTGAGCTTGAGGTGCAGAAACCCACCCAGGCACTTCAGTCAGTTAAAGGCCCGGGAAATACCTTTGATTGACACCCCAAGTGGTCAAGAACTTTGCCGTCCTTAATATATTTTTCATGGGATATTTATAGAGACCCCCCTCCATATTTTTTTTTCAAATATCAAAGTTGATATTTGACACCCTACTGTGGGCTTGAGGTGCAGAAACCCATCCAGGCACTTAAATAAGTTAAAGAACCGGGCAATACCTTTGACTTAAACCCCAAGTGGTCAAGAACTTTGCCGTCTTTAATATATTTTTCATGGGATATTCATAGAGCCCCCCCCTCCATAAAAAAAAATCAAATATCAAAGTTGATATTTGACACCCAGCTGCGGGCTTGAGGTGCAGAAACCCATCCAGGCACTTAAGTCAGTTAAAGACCCGGGCAATACCTTTGACTTAAATCCCAAGTGGTCAAGAACTTTGCCGTCCTTAATATATTTTTCATGGGATATTTATAGAGACACCCCTCCATAAAAAAAAATCAAATATCAAAGTTGATATTTGACACCCTACTGTGGGCTTGAGGTGCAGAAACCCACCCAGGCACTTAAGTCAGTTAAAGGCCCGGGCAATACCTTTGACATAAACCACAAGTGGTCAAGAACTTTGCCGTCCTTAATATATTTTTCATGGGATATTAATAGAGCCCCCCCTCCATAAAAAAAAATCAAATATCAATATGATATTTGACACCCTGCTGTGGGCTTGAGGTGCAGAAACCCACCCACGCACTTCAATCTGTTAAAGGCCCGTGTAATACCTTTGATTGACACCCCAAGTGGGCAAGAACTTTGCCGTCCTTAATATATTTTTCATGGGATATTTATAGAGCCCCCCTCTATAAAAAAAAAATCAAATATCAATGTTGATATTTGACACCCTGCTGTGGGCTTGATGTGCAGAAACCCACCCAGGCACTTCAGTCTGTTAAAGGCCCAGGAAATACCTTTGATTGAAACCCCAAGTGGTCAAGAACTTTGCCGTCCTTAATATATTTTTCATGGGATATTTATAGGGACCCCCCCTCCATAATTTTTTTTTCAAATATCAAAGTTGATATTTGACACCCTACTGTGGGCTTGAGGTGCAGAAACCCACCCAGGCACTTATGTCAGTTAAAGGTCCGGGCAATACTTTTGACTTAAACCCCAAGTGGTCAAGAACTTTGCCGTCCTTAATATATTTTTCATGGAATATTTATAGAGACCCCTCCATGAAAAAAAATTCAAATATCAAAGTTGATATTTGACACCCTACTGTGGGCTTGAGGTGCAGAAACCCAACCAGGCACTTAAGTCAGTTAAAGACCCGGGCAATACCTTTGACTGAAACCCCAAGTGGTCAAGAACTTTGCCGTCCTTAATATATTTTTCATGGGATATTAATAGAGACCCCCCTCCATAAAAAAAAATCAAATATCAAAGTTGATATTTGACACCCTACTGTGGGCTTGAGGTGCAGAAACCCACCCAGGCACTTAAGTCAGTTAACGGCCCGGGCAATACCTTTGACCTAAATCCCAAGTGGTCAAGAACTTTGCCGTCCTTAATATATTTTTCATGGGATATTTATAGAGATCCCCCTCCATAAAAAAAAATCAAATATCAATGTTGATATTGGACACCCTGCTGTGGGCTTGAGGTGCAGAAACCCACCCAGGCACTTAAGTCAGTTAAAGACCCGGGCAATACCTTTGACTTAAACCCCAAGTGGTCAGGAACTTTGCCGTCCTTAATATATTTTTCATGGGATATTTATAGAGACCCCCCTCCACAAAAATAAATCAAATATCAAAGTTGATATTTGACACCCAGCTGTGGGCTTGAGGTGCAGAAACCCACCCAGGCACTAAGGTCAGTTAAAGGCCCGGGCAATATCTTTGACTTAATCCCCAAGTGGTCAAGAACTTTGCCGTCCTTAATATATTTTTCATGGGATATTTATAGAGACCCCCCTCCATAAAAAAAAATCAAATATCAAAGCTGATATTTGACATCCTGCTGTGGGCTTGAGGTGCAGAAACCCACCCAGGCACTTCAGTCAGTTAAAGGCCCGGGAAATACCTTTGATTGACACCCCAAGTGGTCAAGAACTTTGCCGTCCTTAATATATTTTTCATGGGATATTTATAGAGACCCCCCATCCATAGTTTTTTTTTCAAATATCTGTGGGCTTGAGGTGCATCCAAATATCAAAGTAGTGTATCGGGACAGCTCAAGGAATATTTCGGGGGGAGCAAAGGGGAGCGTGCCATTGCGTATGCGTTACTGGAAGTGACGTCACCGGAAGCGGCCCTGACCGGAAATGACGTCACATGAAGTCACGTGACCGGAAGTGACGTCATAACCGGAAGTATGTTCTGCACATGTCCGGAAGGGAATTCCCGTGCTTTTTTTCTTACCATAGCAGTAGTACGAAATGTACAATTGTGCATGACCGGAAGTAGCATGGCTAATGGATGTGACATGACCGGAAGTGACGTAATTTTCCCCGCGCTTTTTTCTTACTATAGTATTAGTATAAAATGTATCATTGCGCATGACCGGAAGTAGTATGGCTACCGGATTTGACGTGATGTCACAGGAAGTGACGTCATAAGACCGAAAGTGGATGATTCCCCTTGGGGTGTGTTCTGATTTGTTCGAGGTGTTGTGTAGTACTCCAAGGGTGCTTTCTATCACGTCTGCGTTCTCACTGTGATATTTCTACTAAATAACCTAAGAGACAAATGAATGAAATGGTACATTTGATCCCCTAAGTCATCCAGTAGAAGGTCACTCTGCATTTAACCATGCTTGTGACTGGGTCTATATAGAGGTTGCATTAACCTTCTTTTTTTTTCTTTTTCTTTTTTTTTCATAGCACGTGTTTAACAAGTAACAACACAAATCTCTACAATACCCGTCGCTTCCACGGCATTTTCTAAGAGCCTGGTGACGTCTGTCATGCTATGTCCTGCACATCGATGAATGAGTTAAGAAATGCAATGAAATCCGCACACGGTAGATCCTTCTTCTTGTACTCGAACGGTATTGTAAGTCCAATGAAGGCAATATTTGTTCATGAAATTGACATAAGCGGATTCGTGCGGTGGACGTCCGGTTGGATCGTAGTATTCCCCTCGTGAGTTGGAGTCGATGTATATAGCGATCCAGTGTTGTCCCATTGGATGGTCTGGATCCGTATTTCCCACAAGGGCCGAAGGTACATTTAATAATCTGTGTAATCTGTTTCTGGCATAGACCCCATTAAACACAGGTCTGGAGTGGGGATGTTTTTTCAATAGAGTGTTAATCTCTAGCGTATTCATTATGCAATGTAGTCAAACAAGACTTGTCTGTTTCTACCGATTTCGATCACGTTGTCAAATTCTGCATACAACACGATGTTGATGGTCCCTGCCAGAGCTTCGTCGAAATGAATCTCCACACGTAAATTGCCCTATCCAGAGTCATATCGAATCCAATTAAGGTGTTTCCTTTAGCGTATTCATCTCTGGAGATGGTATTTCCTTCGTCTTCATGCATCTTTCCCGTACTGGCATAGAGTACCATATAACTGCGAATATAACCTGCGTTTTCAAAGTCGGGTTGTAACGGTTTGGCGGGAATATGTCGTCCGTCCACGTTCAGTGCCACAAAATTGATCTTGTAGTGTTTAAAATCGAAAGGGATTTTCGTAATAGTCCCATTTAAGGTATCACTGTCCACGCAACAAATCACCAGTCTTTTCGGCAACTGTTGTCCTGGACGTAATTCATGTTGCCACGGGGAACCGTATCTACTTTGACTTCTACACGTCGGATGGGGTATCTACAGCTGGTCTTTTCCAAAGCTTTGACGTGACCCATTCTTACGGCAGGACTTAACTGTACATTTCTCACAAATAGAGCGAGATCCTTGATTATGATCTTATAGTTGTCGGCATCGGCCACTAGAGCGAACACGTCTCGACTTCGTCGTAATTTGATTTTCAGATCGACGTGATTCAGTAAATATTTCTCTTGACAAAATAAATCCAAGTGTAGTTTTCCCATCATCTGTACAGACTTGCTTTGGGCCGTCAATGCTTTCCTGGACGTGAATCCTTTGTTATCGGTTGTTCTCTTATCTTGATGTACCGGTGTATCCTTGTACCACATGACTCCCGTTAATTGAGATTCTTTGGCAGCTGGGCCATAGCTGAGTAATATTTCTATGTAAGCTCTGTAAGGGTACAAGCTGGTCGGTGGTGAAACCAGATTTTCGTTGAGGCTAACGCTGACATCACTAAAGAGGGAATGCATCCATAAGTTGACAGATCCAACGTTCGCTCCGCCATCCAATGCAATATCGTCGTCATCCATGATCTGTGCTTCCACAAACGGGTAAGTATTAGCCAAGTCGATGTAGTCGTCCCCCGCCCCACTGACGGCAAATTCGTAAGGTCCTTGATCTTTCAGAGCCGATGTCAATCCTTTCTGCTCCCAATACCCATAAGCCACACTGGTCTGTGTAGGTGGAACTTCAAATAAATTCAGTTCTGATTTCGTGCATTCGCATGAGTTGGGATGTACTAGTGCCATTTTTATCCGAAATGTCATTCGAAGTGTTCCGTTGCTTGGTCTGCTGACGTCTGGTCTTTTTTCGCTTGGCAGGTCCTTTTAGAACTCGTTGTCCTGGGGGTCCTACCGTGTCCATAGCCTTTTGGAGTAAGTTTTCTCCTGTTGATTTCAATCGTGATGTTGCTGCCTGTTTGATATTTATTCCTTGTACGACATCTCCGGCAATATTTAATCCCGTGTTTAAAGCCTCGCGTTCTAGGGTCTTTGTTCCCTTTTTCAACAAAGGCATGGCTGCTTTAAAGAGTCCTCCAAAGATACTGCCAAGTCCATGTCCTCTTTGATATTGTCTTCCTGCAAATACCGGATATCCTTTTCCTGCTTGGTGTATGTAATAATCGTGGTAAGCTTTCGTATCGTAACGATGAGTTGGTTTCATTCTAGAGAGAATTCTTTTCGTTTTCTACAGTGAAGTGTCACCACCACTCGTCCTCTTTCGAATGGCACTATAGAGCCCGTGTCGTCCCTTAAATCTATTTCCACGGTCTGAAATAGTTTTTGTAACAGGGGACAGTACTGTATCGGATCAAACACTCGGGTGATCATTTCTCCGTCTCTTCCTTCCACCGGTACGATTCTCAATAACGGTACTTGGGCATCTCCCACCATTCTCGATTCCACCAAGGGACAATACACGTACAGAGAATTTAATCCTTTCTTGACGTCCACTACCCTATCTGAAACATACTCCCTCGCCGGGAATATAGCTTGTCTGAATCCTATCATGGATTGTATTAAAGGACTGATGATGACTTGACAATCTTTTTTCACTTTCATATCGATTTTATGATTGATTTTGTTGAAACCCATGTCGAATTTATTCTTGAGTTCCTTCATGTGCTTTTTCCCCTCGATGGGGAATCCTTTTGGCCGAGGAATAGTACCCATCCGGTAACAAGACCAAATGCTTTTGGACCTTCAACCAGGCTTCGTTATTCATGACGATATACCAACTGTGAGTATACTGTATCTCTGCCAAACCGATTTTCCATGCTCTGTCCAGATCCGTTATTTTCGGCAATTTCGTCGTGTAATGAGTCAACGTATTGTTCGGACAGTAATTCATGGAACTGTTACTAGTCAGGTAAAACATGCTTCGTCTTGATCGTGGGGTTAGGTAACAGGTATCCCAGACAACTGCTCAACAAGGCCGTTCACAAGGTACTGTTCTCCGATTTTACCGTTAAGTTGTAAATGCTGACTACGATAACCGTGTACAGAATGAGTACCTGACACAAACATACGACCTCCGAACGTGGAGTCTTCTTTCCACAAGTCACACAAGACGATACACTGTCCGTGTCACTCGGTGTCATTCGCAAGACTGACACTTCAAGTAGGTGTTGTGTGCTTTTGTAGGTCCTGTTTAAGGATCCAGCTGCTGAAGGACTCTGGATATCCGAGACACTTGACTAAATACTGAACTCTTTGTCCCATTTTTCTCTTTTTAAAAATGGGTTCAATCTTGTATACGTCGTCTGTCTTAATGACTTTCTGTAATTCTTCGACATAGAATGTTCCTTCCCGAATTTCACCGTGGTCGTCTTTGACTAAGTATACCGGGGGTCTGGTTTCGATGCATTTCACTACCGTCGCCCAGATTTAAAAATGACCTGAAACGCATATTTTAAAGTCTTCCCCGTCTTGTCTGTCAATGGAACGACCCAAGCATATCGGGATAACACGTCTATACATGTCAACAAGTACTTGAATCCTTTTTTGTAAGAAGACAATTTTGCGAGATCCACTAAATCCGCCTGCCACTGGTGGTCAATTCCATAGACTACAGCGCGTCTCCTGGGAAATCGTCGTCTAGTTGGTTTATGCAAAGTGTGCATGTCCTGAGACTGTAACCATTCTCTGATTTGTTTCTTCGTATAACCTTTCGGCTTAAATTTATTCAATCCTCCATAACTGGCGGGAGCTAAAAGGTTGTAATAGGTCGATTCCATGTTTACAACTGCCCCTTCGTGGTCTCAACCTCCGTTTTAAAAGTCGACCCAGTTCTGGACTTCTTTCCTTCTGTTTCTTGGTGTTTTTGGGGAGTACGGTCTAATAGGGGATGGACCCTGTTGTCGTTTGCGAGATCTCGGTGTTTTTTTGGTCTGAGTGATGTATCTCCAGCGGTCCTCGTGACCAATCAAATCTTGTGAAACATTTGCTTCTCGTAAGGCTTCTCCAAATGGTTCCCAAGGATTGTGGGTTGAAATATTTCTTTTTGCTCAGCACGTCGTTGACTAAATCCACCACGTTGCTTCCTTAAACGGTTTCTCCCTTGTATTTCAGTTCCCCTTTCTCGTTCCAGCTAATGTCGGGACTGCTCTTCATTTTTTTCAACAAGAGTTGTACCTTGGCCTTCATTGTTTTTGGTACGCTTTCCACAATTTCGTTGTCGATCAGGTCCTGTTTCACGGGTTCAGGTGCGACTGCCACGGGTCTGGGCCTGTAATCGTCGTAGACTTTCAAATATCGAGTGAACGATTGGTCGTATAGCTTGAGGCGTTCGTCTGCCGACAGGTCTTCTCTTTCTAGTATGGTTTGCATCTTCTTATCCAAGGTGTCCATGACTTTCACGCGTTGTTCCACTGGAGGTTTTGGGCGCTCTTGAGTCTGGCGGTATCTATTTATTAAGGTTAGTTCCTTCATTTAAATAATGTAGAGAGCAACGGTGCTACTACAGATGCAATCGGTGCTAGTAGGGATCCCAAAAATCCACCTTTCTGTAAGATCGCTTTCTTCTGTTTGAGAGAGAACGACTTTTTCGTCGGTGCTCTCAATCCGGCCTTATTTTTCTTGAGTTTTTCCTTCTGCAGTTTAGTTAACGGGACGTTGCCTCTTAAAATATTATCGGCACACTCACACAGACAGTCGACGAGACTGCCATCCGCTTTTGTTATGATGTGTTTACGAATACACGGTTTCGTCTTTTGTAAATATAATATATCACTGCCGTGCATTTTCAAGCGCTGAGAGACCATGTTATTCCCTCAGATTCTCATGCAAGAGTGACAAGAAACGGGATGTAACATCCTTTTTATGACTCGACATACGCTTTCTGTTCTTCACCGGGAAAGATGAAGGTTCTTAATCTCAGGATATCCGGCGTGTTTTGTTTCATATCGATCACCATGTAGCCATGAGGTCTGGCTGTAGCTCGGGCAAAAGCTTCCAGGAAAAATTCCGTTCTCCTGGGATACATTTTGTGTGCTAGCGCCATGATCTGCGATACGTCTGTCAGGTTTTGGAATAGAACCATGTAATGGGCATTGAGACTTATGGTTCTATGGTGAAACAGATTCTGAACGATGTACATGACGCTGATGTTTCTGTGGTGACTCTTTTTCGTAAACAGTGAAGCCACCCTTTGATCCGTTTCGTCCATGAGATCGTCCAAAATGATCAAATGTTTTTCTCTTGGATCTAAATTATCCAGATCCGGTAAACCTTGTTAAAATTCTATCCCTTTTACGGTTCCATACAACGTCTGATATTCACCATAACACCTTAAGATCCGATCTGGCTTGGGAGTCATCATGTGTTTGATATTGTGAACGAACCATCGGACAAACATCGATTATCCACTGCCTGTAGGTCCGGCAATCACACTGGTAAACGGATGTACCCATGGCATGAAATGATCGGGATCGTATCCGTCTGGAACCCAAACAAAACCGGATTATTGGTTTTCAATATATAATAGGGTTCTCCTTCATTACTCTGTGAGTATTGCTGCTGCTGCGGCTACGACGGCACATATCCATCTGTCAGCGGAGGCGGCGGTGGTGTATATCCCTGTGTCAGCGGCGGCGGCTGCGAATAGCCCTCGGTCAGCGGCTCTTAGGTTATTAAGTAGAGATACCACAGTGAGAACACGAACGTGATAGAAAACACCATTGGAGTACCACAAAACACTTCGAACAATTAAGATCACACCCCCAAGGGTAATCACCCACTTTCGGTCTTATGACGTTAATTTCTGTGACGTCACTTCCCGTGACGTCACTTTCAGACACGTAACATCCGGTAGCCATGCTACTTACGGTCATACGCAATGGTACATTTTGTACTACTACTATGGTAAGAAAAAAGCGCGAGAATACGCAGAACATACTTCCGGTTATGACGTAACTTCCGGTCACGTGACTCCATGTGACGTAATTTCCGGTCAGGGCCGCTTCCGGTGACGTCACTTCCAGTAACCCATGCGTAATAGCCTGCTCCCCTTTGCTCCCCCCGAAATATGCCTTGAGCTGTCCCGAAATACTACTTTGATATTTGGATTTGGGGGGTCCCTATAGATAACCCATGAAAAAATATCGAAGGACGGCAAAGTTCTTGCCCACTTGGTGTTTCAATCAAAGGTATTGCCCGAGCCTTTAATTGACTTAAGTGCCTGGGTGGGTTTCTGCACCTCAAGCCCACAGCAGGGTGTCAAATATCAACTTTGATATTTGATTTTTTTTATGGAGGGGGAGTCTCTATAAATATCCCATGAACAATATATTAAGGATGGCAAAGTTCTTGACCACTTGGGATTTAAGTCAAAGGTATTGCCTGGGTCTTTAACTGACTTAAGTGCCTGGATGGGTTTCTGCACCTCAAGCCCGCAGCTGGGTGTCAAATATCAACTTTGATATTTGATTTTTTTTTATGGAGGGGGGGGTCTCTATAAATATCCCATGAAAAATATATTAAGGACGGCAAAGTTCTTGACCACTTGGGGTTTCAATCAACGGTATTTCCCGGGTCTTTAACTGACTTAAGTGCCTGGGTGGGTTTCTGCACCTCAAGCCCACAGCTGGGTGTCAAATATCAACTTTGATATTTGATTTTTTTTTATGGAGGGGGGGTCTCTATAAATATCCCATGAAAAATATATTAAGGACGGCAAAGTTCTTGACCACTTGGGCATTAAGTCAAAGGTATTGCCCAGGCCTTTAAATGACCTTAGTGCCTGTGTGGGTTTCTGCACCTCAAGCCCACAGCTGGGTGTCAAATATCAACTTTGATATTTGATTTTTTTTTATGGAGGGGGGTCTCCATAAATATCCCATGAAAAATATATTAAGGATGGCAAAGTTCTTGACCACTTGGGATTTAAGTCAAAGGTATTGCCCGGGTCTTTAACTGACTTAAGTGCCTGGATGGGTTTCTGCACCTCAAGCCCGCAGCTGGGTGTCAAATATCAACTTTGATATTTGATTTTTTTTTATGGAGGAGGGGTCTCTATAAATATCCCATGAAAAATATATTAAGGACGGCAAAGTTCTTGACCACTTGGGGTTTCAATCAACGGTATTTCCCGGGCCTTTAACTGACTTAAGTGCCTGGGTGGGCTTCTGCACCTCAAGCCCACAGCAGGGTGTCAAATATCAACATTGATATTTGATTTTTTTTTTATGGAGGGAGGGGGGTCTCTATAAATATCCCATGAAAAATATATTAAGGACGGCAAAGTTCTTGACCACTTGTAGTTTATGTCAAAGGTATTGCCCAGGCCTTTAACTGACTTAAGTGCCTTGGAGGGTTTCTGCACCTCAAGCCCACAGCAGGGTGTCAAATATCAACATTGATATTTGATTTTTTTTTATGGAGGGGGGGTCTCTATAAATATTCCATGAAAAATATATTAAGGACGGCAAAGTTCTTGACCACTTGGGGTTTCAATCAAAGGTATTTCATGGGCCTTTAACTGACTTAAGTTCCTGGGTGGTGTTCTGCACCTCAAGCCCACAGCAGGGTGTCAAATATCAACATTGATATTTGATTTTTTTTTATGGAGGGGGGGTCTCTTTAAATATCCCATGAAAAATATATTAAGGACGGCAAAGTTCTTGACCAATTGAGGCTTATGTCAAAGGTATTGCCCGGGCCTTTAATTGACTTAAGTGCCTGGGTGGGTTTCTGCATCTCAAGCCCACAGCAGGGTGTCAAATATCAACTTTGATATTTGATTTTTTTTTATGGAGGGGGGGCTCTATAAATATCCCATGAAAAATATATTAAAGACGGCAAAGTTCTTGACCACTTGGGGTTTAAGTCAAAGGTATTGCCGGGTCTTTAACTTATTTAAGTGCCTGGATGGGTTTCTGCACCTCAAGCCCACAGTAGGGTGTCAAATATCAACTTTGATATTTGAAAAAAAAATTATGGAGGGGGGTCTCTATAAATATCCCATGAAAAATATATTAAGGACGGCAAAGTTCTTGACCACTTGGGATTTAAGTCAAAGGTATTGCCCGGGTCTTTAACTGACTTAAGTGCCTGGATGGGTTTCTGCACCTCAAGCCCGCAGCTGGGTGTCAAATATCAACTTTGATATTTGATTTTTTTTTATGGAGGGGGGGCTCTATGAATATCCCATGAAAAATATATTAAAGACGGCAAAGTTCTTGACCACTTGGGGTTTAAGTCAAAGGTATTGCCCGGTTCTTTAACTTATTTAAGTGCCTGGATGGGTTTCTGCACTTCAAGCCCACAGTAGGGTGTCAAATATCAACTTTGATATTTGAAAAAAAAAATATGGAGGGGGGTCTCTATAAATATCCCATGAAAAATATATTAAGGACGGCAAAGTTCTTGACCACTTGGGGTGTCAATCAAAGGTATTTCCCGGGCCTTTAACTGACTGAAGTGCCTGGGTGGGTTTCTGCACCTCAAGCCCACAGCAGGATGTCAAATATCAGCTTTGATATTTGATTTTTTTTTATGGAGAGGGGTCTATAAATATCCCATGAAAAATATATTAAGGACGGCAAAGTTCTTGACCACTTGGGGATTAAGTCAAAGGTATTGCCCGGGTATTAAACTGACTTAAGTGCCTGGGTGGGTTTCTGCACCTCAAGCCCACAGCTGGGTGTCAAATATCAACTTTGATATTTGATTTTTTTTTATGGAGGGGGGGGTCTCTATAAATATCCCATGAAAAATATATTAAGGACGGCAAAGTTCTTGACCACTTGGGCATTAAGTCAAAGGTATTGCCCAGGCCTTTAACTGACCTTAGTGCCTGTGTGGGTTTCTGCACCTCAAGCCCACAGCTGGGTGTCAAATATCAACTTTGATATTTGATTTTTTTTTATGGAGGGGGGTCTCTATAAATATCCCATGAAAAATATATTAAGGACGGCAAAGTTCCTAACCACTTGGGGTTTAAGTCAAAGGTATTGCCCGGGTCTTTAACTAACTTAAGTGCATGGGTGGGTTTCTGCACCTCAAGCCCACAGCAGGGTGTCAAATATAAAACTTTGATATTTTAATTTTGTTTTGTGGAGGGGGGGGGGGTCTCTATAAATATCTCATGAAAAATATATCAAGGACGGCAAAATTCTTGCCACTTGGGGTTTAAATCAAAGATATTGCCCAGGTGTTTAGCTGATTTAAGTGCCTGGATGGGTTTCTGCACCTCAAGCCCACAGTAGGGTGTCAAATATCAACTTTGATATTTGAAAAAAAATTATGGAGGGGGGTCTCTATGAATATCCCATGAAAAATATATTAAGGACGGCAAAGTTCTTGACCACTTGGGGTTTAAGTCAAAGGTATTTCCCGGTCCTTTAACTGACTGAAGTGCCTGGGTGGGTTTCTGCACCTCAAGCCCACAGCAGGATGTCAAATATCAGCTTTGATATTTGATTTTTTTTATGGAGGGGGGTCTCTATAAATATCCCATGAACAATATATTAAGGACGGCAACGTTCTTGACCACTTGGGGATTAAGTCAAAGATATTGCCCGGGCCTTTAACTGACCTTAGTGCCTGGGTGGGTTTCTGCACCTCAAGCCCACAGCAGGGTGTCAAATATCGACTTTGATATTTGAATTTTGTTTTGTGGAGGGGGGGGGGGAGTCTCTATAAATATCTCATGAAAAATATATCAAGGACGGCAAAGTTCTTGCCACTTGGGGTTTAAATCAAAGATATTGCCAAGGTCTTTAACTGATTTTAATGCCTGGGTGGGTTTCCGCACCTCAAACCCACAGCAGGGTGTCAAATATCAACTTTGATATGCAGTGAAGTACCATGCTCTGGGATATTCCCTAATCTACAAATAATAACGTCATTCCCGGAATTTTCGTATTGATGGGTCATTCATGAAGACCTCCATAAAGGATTCCAATACAACTAAATGTAACCAAATTTGGGTTCCAAATAATCCTTACATATTTACCTGCAACTACCATTGTTTATACCTTTCCATTTAGATTTTGTTTATTTTTTCAGAAAACTTACTGTTATATTTTTCTAATGTTCTATAATTACACTATTTTTAGATTGATGAGATGTCTTCATGTGAACCGGAATCTTATGACTTTATATTGCTTGACAAAACGCTGTCCAAATTATCTACCGGTTTAAAACATTAAAGTAAATGATTTTTTATTCTGTGTTTATTTAAAGTGGTAAGCTCGCCATCCGAAAAATATTTCTGTCTTCGTTATTTTGTATTGTGTGGGCGGGGCTCTAGATATATTTACTGTATGCCCCGATGTCGATTTATTGTGTTGGCTATGCATTTACAGTAATATATTTGTTATTGGACGCTAGAAATCTTTAAAAGTACATGTTGCTCTTATTTATTTTTTTGGTTTTGAGACATATCGCCTTATTGCTCGCTAGATTAATGCTCGCTAGAAATTGCTCGCTAGCTTGAGCCTGGTGTATTAAAGCATTAGCAGTATTTTGTTTTGTTTCAAAAATAATCTCAGCCTTCGCTAATCAACATCTAAGAAAATATATGATGCCTTACAATGCCAATGATATTCAAACGCGCATATTATTGATTCTGATTAGGAAACCTCTTTCATTTTACCCTCCCATCCCACATATCGGGAAACTTCTTTTGATGTTTTATATTCTTCATAGATTTTGTAAAATCGCATTTGGATTTTTGACATATTGATACATTATGAAAAACGTTAATTGAATTGATTTTTTTTACATTTATTTGTTTAATATTAACATTAAAAAGGATAGTTCTTGTATCAATATTACTGTAATAAATTATATTGTTTTATTACCTGAATAATCACTTCCGGGCTCTTTGGTCAGCAGGAAGACATCAATCAGGATGGCCTCAGTACGTTGACGGTTGTACGTCTATGCAGTTCAAATTCTTAGGGATGTCTAAGGTATAAATATAACTGTCTCGTCACTTCCGGGATTCCGAGTTGATGTGTTCCGGTGGTATAATCATTACATTCCTCCCTCTTTCAAAGAATTGCTTATGCAAAAATTTAAAAATCATTTGCATAAACAGTTAATGATCCACATGAGTTCAGATACACTGTCAACATCAAATATATATTCTCCAATAAAAATCGCCGTTACCATTGTTCAAAAGAACATATGTACACATTTTATGCACAACAGTAGACTTATGTGTTATTCTGCGATACCATACAGCCCCAAAGCATTTCTCGTAGTTTCAACAACGTCATCAAAACTGCAAGAGAAAATGTTGGCAACTCTAGTGCCGATATCTTGGAGCAGCATGGGTGAACCGAACTTCTCTGTTGTAGTGTGAAGGTTCAAAAATGAGATCATCTAGTTGCATGTGACATTACAGAGATCGGAAGTCAGGAATCTTTTCACCGAGGGGAATGCACGGGGATACTCCGAACTTGCAATGAGAGAAGGCAGCTTTCCATTTGATGTATGTGTCGGGATTCCCATTGAAACGATGTCTATGAATTTTAAAACGTTTAGGGAGAAAGCGAGTCAAGCTATTCAAAGACAGCTCATCACTCTACTGGATTCTTAAATTACACAAGTATTCTTTCAAACAGCATTATATTGCCTGATCTGCCAAATGCTCCACGAAACCTCTTTCCAAATTATTAACATGTGTTCTATCAGCGGTCAAAACCGGGCTTCAGAGTTACTGTGACACTAGCTACTCGAGGGGTGGTGTGAATCAGAATTGGATTCTGAAGAATTCTAAAGATCTGTTAGAGTACATACAATCTAGGCCCGTCTCCTGCAATAGCATTAAAACATTTGACTTCTCTACCCTCTACACAACTATTCTTCACTTTTAAGCTGAAGGACAGATTAAGGGAGGTGGTCCAACTGTGTTTCATAAAAAAGAATTTCAACGTAGATACAAATACCTTGTGCTAGGAAGGGACAGATCTTATTTTGTAAAAAAAACACTGATTCTCTGAAACTGATATCATCAACATGCTCGAGGTTTTGATTGACAACATATTTGTTATGTTTAATGGACGTGTTTTTATGCAGACAGTCGGCATACCTATGGGTACAAACTGTTCCTCTTATCGCCGACTTGTTCCTTTTTTCGTATGAGGCAGACTTCAACAGATAGTTCTGCTTCATACTTTGACCTACACCTCGAAATTAACAGTGAGGGACGTTTAAGAACGAAACTTTACGACAAAAGAGATATCCATATTTGTATCTTGAAAAGTCTGTTTTCTTAATACCCGGGATCACTCTTGATTGGTCATAGCAGATATCACATACTTAACAGCCTTATCTAGATTCTCCGGATCCATGTCCATGACAATCAATGCTGCCCTCTTGTCCTGACATCCTATCAGAAATGCGTCTGTGGCCAAGGTCTGAATGAAATAATCAGAAGTGCCTGAAAAGCAACTGCAAGGTCTTATGTGCGTTCTGCATACTCCTTAAGTGACACTTCTGGAAACTGGCGCAGCCTTTGTAGCTGACGACATTAGGCAAGTATGTGCGTCCAAATCTTATCTCGAGCTTCTTTCATGCATGTTGGTAGATTTCTTGTACATATCTAGGTCTTGTTGTGAAAAATTGTAATGCATGGTCTCTAAGGCATTCCATAAGTTTATCCAATTTCTTCTGTTCAGAGCATTCATATTTTCTTACAATATGACAAAAGTAAGGTCGCCAATCATCTTTTCCTGTGAAAGTTCCCATCTTTGGTGGTATTGGACCGCTTGATCTGTTCTGGGTATATCCCGTTGTATTACTAACATTCCTCTTCACTGTGCTGTTTCCCATCGTCGTGTTGGACGGCTTGATGTGTTTTTTGTATATCCTGTTGTATTGCTAACATTTCTATTCACTGTGCTGCTTTCAGATATAATAATATCGTTACTTTCAATTCTTGGTTGTCCCATATTGAGAAACGCCTCTTCTAATTTCTTTATCCTCACCTCGCGTTCCTCTATTAGCCTCAATAGCTTTTCTTCTCTCTCATTTGCATCTTTTAGCAACCTTTGTGTATCTTGTCTGTGTTGTATCTCTCAGATGCTTCTTGCAATTGTTCAAATTTGCGCTCTTTAGTCTTCATGCTGACCTTGAAATCAATGCTCATTTCTTTCAAGTTCTGCTCAAAATCAGCTTGCATTAGGTCATTCTGCTTCTGTAATGTTCCAACATATTTTTTTCCAACATTGTTTTTAAGTCTGTTATTAATATAATCTTTCATTTAAAAAAAATCTTTTCTTGTTCATTGTCATTGAACATTGTCGTTTTCCCTTTTCCTTTCTCAGTTCTGTATTCCTTTCCCTTAAGTTATAGCTCCAGTTTCCATGAGTGGATCCCACAAGATGATGTGTATATCATACATTAATTTAAGATCTTCAAGTGTGAATGGAGACCCTTTCTCTTCTCTTTTCTTTATAATCTTCTGTGCTCTTCTGTCACTGATTCCTGCTATCGGTTTCAAATCATTCAATGATGCAGTGTTAATATTAATTGGCGTTGTGATTTTCAGCTATAAATTCGTTCTGAAAATATGATATATGAGAACAAACAACAATTATAACCAAGCAAAATTAAGCAGTATAGGGCATGTACCTAATAATATGTACACGTGTGGTAACGTTTGTACAGTTGTCACTCGAAAAAAGGAATGTTAGAAAGAAATATCAATCAGTACATACAATCAGACAAGGAAGAAAAAAAAATTACTCACAAAAATGATTCTCGGCACAGCTGTGATATCAGAAGATCTGTGGCAGAAAAATAGTGATAAGTATGACACGAAATAAATCAACACGCCATTAAAGACATCAACGCGCCATATATATTCGCGGGAAGAAAGAAAACAAATCTTTTCTCTCCCCAAAAAATTGAAAAATGGTGCGAAAAAAATGTCAACACTGAAAAAATAGTCAAAAAGTGTCAGAGTGAAAACATTGGAGTCGTACCGACTTCTGACACCACTGTAATGAATTGTATTGTTTTATTACCTGAATAATCATTTCCAGGCTCTTTGGTCACCAAGAACTATTAATAGACATCAATCAGGATGGCTCAGTACGTTGTACGTCTATCCAGTTCAAATTCATGGAGATGACGCCGGTCTCGTCACTTCCGGGATTCCAAGTTGAGGTGTTCCGATGTACTTCATTGAATTTGGTACTGCTTTGACAACTATTTTACCTATTTTGTTCAAGTATTGTTATAAATACTGTTATAGTGACAGCCGGAACCTTTGAGCCGTAATGAAAGCGGGAGGTTTGGCGCTTTAAAAATATAATTCAACCCACCATTTCTTTAGAAATGCCTGTACCAAGTCAGGGTCATTGCGGTTTTCACAGTTTTCCGGTTGTTGACTGATTTTGTCTGTTTATATACTTATGAGTTTTGACTTTCCCTTTGTAAGATTGTTCGGAGTTCGGTAATTTTGTTATTACCCTTATTTATAATTATTACAGTGCTGATATTTATTGGTGAATGAAATAAGAAAACATCCTATAAATAACATTTTGCCTTTAAATGACTTTTTCTATGGAATTGGTTTGGTTGGTTTGGTCTATGATGTTTAACGCCACTTTCAACAATATTTAAGTTATATCATGGCGGTCAGTTTTATTGGTGGAGAAAACCCAAACCATCAAATTTGCTACACATCCTGCACAGTCACTTACTCCTACGTCCCATGTTTTCGCATGGAAAAAATCCGGACGTATAATTCTATCCAATAATGAAAACAAGGAAATAAATATGTTGTCATAGTTACGTAACAACGAAATGATAACTCAAATAAAGAATAAAATGGTTTAGTTTAAATTTGGTTTATGATGTTTAACGCCACTTTCAACAATACTTCTGTTATATCGTGACGGTCAGTTTTATCGGTTTAGGAAACCGGAGAAAACCACCGACCTGCCGCAAGTCACTGACAAACGTTATCACATTATGTTGTATCGCCTGAGCGGGATTCGAACTCACAACGTTAGTAGTGATAGGTACTGATTGCGAACAAAATGAAACAATGTTGGTGCATTAAGGACATAATAAATAAAACAGCTGACAAACGATATGATTAGTTCATAATAATGATATACAAATGTATTCTGATTTGATGATTTGCTTTTTGGTGCTTAACGCCACAAATGTATTATAATATAATAACGAAATGTTAATGTTGTAATAACGACATCATTTTTTTCTCAAATGGCTCATACCGGGCTTAGTCGATAAGAGTAAATTTATCTTTATATTTTTTCTTAAGATCTATATAAAAATAACATATAGATTTAATTGTATCACTGTAATGCAAGGATAAACACATACCTCATTATCAAAGCATATTAACAATCTCATAATAGTCAAGCGGCGAGAAAACAAAATGTATGACTAATGCACCCACCGAACACACACTTGTGTTGTATATAATTGTAAAGACAATTAAAAGAACTTTAATTAAAGGCAGGTCGACAGTTGATAACATGATAAGATTTTTAATAAATCGGGGTCAAAGATCACTCCACCACCTTGGTATTTTTTTTTTTCATTTTATTATTTCAAAAGCTCTTTTTATTCACAGAGGGATATTGGGCTATTTGAAAGTGTCTGATTTGCAGAGAGAGTACCTTCTTATTTCAATGAATGGGTTGGCTATTTTTGTACCAGTACTGAATGACTTTTAAACGATTGCTGTGTGTCAGTCGATTCATTTAGCATAACGGTTTTGCTTTGACATCGGTGAAATTTAATCATAAGTTAAGAATAAACCTCATCTTTTTCTTTTTTTTTTTTTTATATCAACTGATTTTTTTTTACAGGACTAGAAATCACAGTATTTTATGGATTTATATCTATTTCTTCAACGGTAATGATTTTAGTGTTCCGGTTTTAAACATCAACATGGGTGGACGTGATAGTATGGTAGTTGGATTTACAATTACCTCTGTAATCAGTGTCTATCATCACTAAAGTTGTGAGTTCGAACTCAGTTCATGGATAGGTGTACTCGATACACCATTATGTGATAAAGTTTGACGGACAGGTCGGCTGTTTTCTCCGGGTACTCCGGTTTCATCCACCAATAAAACTGACTGCCACGATATAGCTGAAAATATATTGTTGAAAGTGGCATTAAGCACCGTAAACCTTAAACACCAACCGTTGTCACGATAGTACGAATTAACAATTTCAGGCTAAGTGTTGTAATTCCAGATCAGACAGTGGATATACATTTCAGAAAGAATGCGGAGAATAACATTTCCGAAATTTCAATATTGTTTCATTTGCAAACATCGGCATTATGATTGATATTTCTTCAAAATGCCATATTTTTTCATACAATTTTAAATGTTGAAAATAACAACATATACAAATGATATAATTAGTAGAAAAAATTATACTATAATTGTCGTATAATATAAATATGAGAAGTTTCAAGCATCTAAATTATTGAATATACCAATCTTTTTTTTTAATCTGATAAAAATACAGTTTCTGGTGCACAACATGTAAATTGCGTTAATATATGATAGATTTGTGCTCTAGTTATCAGATTATATAGAGACAATGAGCAAGCGATCTTTAAAACGACGCGGTTTGGCAAAGCGTGTGTTTATTTTTAAAATATGGTTATTCCAAAATACCAACAAAAAAAAACTATCAGTTTTAAACAAACGTGATCATACGACTTGGTGACGACCTGTCTAAAATTAATAAATATATATTTAAGCTTTCATTTAATACCATTTTAGTCGTGTCTTGGGTGGGTGCATTAAACTCCTAAATGAGGCGAGTTTTTTTTCTTTTTTTTTGGAACTGGCCGCTACACTATGAATAAATAAACAACAATAATATATTTACACTTTATTTTATTCACAAGTAATTTAATATTGTTTGTTCTGTAAATACTTCGTTGATTAACAATGACCTATTTCATTTGAGGGCCCGGTGGCTCAATGAGTTAGGTAGTTGGATTACATAACAACTCATACAAGCCTATCACCAATACGGCGTGAGTTCATTCCCGGCTTTGTAAATTACCAAAAAAAGGTGCACTCGACTCACAGCCGCAAGTGATAAAGTCTATCAGTTACTTGCCCATGGTCGGTGGTTCTCTCGGGGAACTCCGGCTTCTTCCACCACTAAAACTGGTCGCCATGATGATATAGCTGAAATATTGCTGAAAGTGGCGTTAAACACCAAAAACCAAAACCAAACCTATTTCATTTGGTTAGTGCGCATTGTTAAATAATGACCGTGTCACACATGCATGAATTACTACGCATACTGATCAGTTTCCTTTATTTAAAAAGAAAATTAAATAAGATTTTTATTTGCAAATAACTTTATTGCAGGATAAATACAATATTGGTGTATTGATGGTAAATATAGAATTTATGTGGCTCGGCATGAAACGGATGGAAAGACTCGCTAAAGCTCGTCTTTCCCACGTTTCTAATCCTCGCCACATAAATTCTATATTTACTGTCAATACACCAATTTTGTATATATACATATATACATTGTTGTTAAATATAAAATTAATTTAGATTTGTTGCGAAACAGGCTAGAAAAGCTAGTCAAAGGCTCGTTTTTCTGCCTGTTTCTTAAGCTCGTACAAATAATTTATAAATTGTCCGACAATGTACGTATATTGTATATGTATTTACTCTATCGGAAATTATTTTGTTGTCTTCTACAAAACTTAGCATTCAAGTTTTTATACATCTTAGAGTACTTGCAGTATAATAAAACAGTTATTGCCTTCTTATGAGGTGAACATTAAGTTGTCAAACCTCGAGCGGTTGTTTTCCCTCGTGCTAAAGCCCTTAATGCACTCGGAGATAATAACATCTCTTGGGTTGACAACGTTCGATGTTCACCTCGTATGAAGACAATAATTGTATATTATTATACCTCACATAATAAAGAATCAATTCTATTGGTTAAAAGATAATCACATGACATAAAATAATCTGGATATTTTTGCTTCTAATCGCCGCCAACGTTGAATAACCTCCAGAATTACACACGTCAATTGAATAACCCTATTATTCAACGGTGAACAACCTTCGAAAATTACAACGTCCAGTGAATAACCCTAATGGAATAATACTTTAACAATTCAAATATTAAATAGTATATATTTCAACTGTTTGTTCGGTATAATAAAACAGTTACGGGCCTCTGAATCGGTTCCGAGGGCCGTAATTGTATATTGTAATAACGTCACATTTTTTAAATAAAAAAATTGCACACTGACTTCCGTGTATACCAGATGTGGCTTCTTTAAATTATTTCCAAAAATATACAAATCTGCATTGTCATAGATCTCCATCTAAACCCCAAAATAATATTTCCTAACCTAAAATAATTTCCAATAATTTATTGAATTTATTAGTAATAGGTTTTGTTCAGTAAGTGCCACGAGTACGATTTTTAAAATATAAATAACAAAGCAAGCTAATAAAAAATGTATCAAGGAAAGAATAAAAAGTGTTGAAAATCCATAACATTATACTGTACTTAATTATTACTCATATTATTGTGATCAGCGATGTGAAAGATTCAACTTAGTAACGCTGAACAAAAATCATTTTTCTACATTTTTTCCCATTGATGATGGTCAATATGTTGTCCTCTATTATTATAAGAATCTTTTTTATCTTAATACAATCCTAGAAGTTCATCACATGGATAGAAAATAATAAAGACACACCTTTTACGATTGGATAAAACCCATCTTGTTACTCGACCAATCAAACTAGATACCTTTCAACTCTTTGAAGTCTATCTCAGATTTATGTTTCGGTGACGTTCCTTTTTTTAAATGCATGCTATATAAAGCTATGTCGTTCTTGGGACACTCTCGTAGCGACAACCCTTCGGGTATACAAACACCATGCTTTTACGAGGGGATATATGGAGTAACCATTTTAGTTTAATATTTTGTATAGTTCTAGGTACAGTATGCTTTTAAACATTATATTTACAAGTTATATTGAAAACGGTGACACATATTCCATCATCATAAAAATCATTATAAGTTTAATGTCGTTGAGTTTGGTAAAAAAAAAAAAATTTGCGTTGAAAGTTAATATTTACCTTCAAAACATGAGTTTAAACGTGTATTTTCTTTGGGGTTTTTTTTGTGTGTGCAGCTTGTCTGTCAGCATCATTAATTATGCATGCCTCAATTTCGAACTTCATGCGCAATGGCACTGATGCTTACTTTTCAGCATGAGTTTGAACTCCCAACGCTTCCTTCAATTCCATCCAACTGTCATGTTGGTAGCGTATGTTAATTCTTGTTTTATTATAATTCGACAAACTTCTTTCCTATTTCTTTTTCTAGCAGAATCAGTTAAACCTCTCGTACGACTGCGTGCAGGTTTTCCATCGGCAGACATTTTGTCGTACTGACAGGAATTTATGTTCTAGATGTGTTTTCATGAAAATAAAACTTTACTTTAGTCTTAATTTATGTTTTAAATGTACTCCTTGTAAAATATATCTGGACAAAAAAAATCACCAGAATCAATGACATTATATCTTTAATTTGTTTTAGAGTTTGAATAATCCAATACAAGTATAATTTAGAAAAAAAAATTGGAACACATTTGGAAGTAGTGAATTTTTTTCTGTCTTTCACGAAACATTTAATGTATTGGTGTATGTACAAATTTATCGTTGGGTTCATCATTTATATTATGACATCTTACTTTCAATCTTTATATGCCAGGATCCTTACACGGTAATGACCACCTTTTTGTAGATTAAAAAAAAAGAGTGGGCGATACACAATTATAAGTCCTTGCAATGCAGCCCAACTGTCGATACTTTTCTATAAATCATTATTTCCTTTTTTAAAGTAACTTTCCGTCATGATATAGCAACAAAATACTCTAAATCAAATTAGAACAGACTAAAATGGCTAAAGGAAAAAGGACTAAAAGACAAACAATGATCTACAAAACACTATAGTCTGTACAGAAAACTAACGTTGTTTGACAGATCTACAAAACACTATAGTCTGTACAGAAAACTAACGTTGTTTGACAGATCTACAAATCACTATAGTCTGTACAGAAAACTAACGTTGTTTGACAGATCTACAAAACACTATAGTCTGTACAGAAAACTAACGTTGTTTGGCAGATCTACAAAACACTATAGTCTGTACAGAAAACTAACGTTGTTTGACAGATCTACAAAACACTATAGTCTGTACAGAAAACTAACGTTGTTTGACAGATCTACAAAACACTATAGTCTGTACAGAAAACTAACGTTGTTTGACAGATCTACAAAACACTATAGTCTATACAGAAAACTAACATTGTTTGACAGATCTACAAAACACTATAGTCTGTACAGAAAACTAACGTTGTTTGACAGATCTACAAAACACTATAGTCTGTACAGAAAACTAACGTTGTTTGACAGATCTACAAAACACTATAGTCTGTACAGAAAACTAACGTTGTTTGACATTTGGATGGAAATGTTCTATTCGGAAGTGTTACGATCGCCATAACAATATTGATAAATGACTGGTGAAGGTATTTTGGTTATAAACTATACTTTCTAAGTAAAATGTGTTTCTTTATAGGCAACTATGGATTTGTAGAAATATTAACCTAGGTTCTGTGCTGTCGAGTGCAACTCCCCAGAAAGTTATCCTTACTAGCTCTACGTTATGTAATATTCAAAAGGGCGTGATAGAAGAAATACACATGCATTGCACATAACTGGCATCAGCTTTTCTCGAGAAAGGTTTGTTAGGACGGTCGTTGGTACTCCGTTACAAGGGATACATTCCCAACATTTTAATTATATCCTTCTTTATTTCACAATGGGCCTTTAAAAGTACAACAATGTTTTATTGTTTGTAAATTTCTTCTAACAAACATTGCCCACTTGACATTAGAGAACAATCAGTAATTGATTAAAATAGGGGTGTGGCATTTTACCGAAGCAAATAAAATATATATGTAAATGGCAGTTGTGTAAATGCATTATTTTGTGGGTTTTTTTAACAGTATTTTTATTATATTGATCGGAAATAATGCTTTTGTGGCAAAAAATTGATCTCAAACATGACCAGTTACGTATTTTTTTTTTTTTTTTATCATTTCATACAAGATACTTTTTTTTATTTGGCGACAACATTTGTAGCATTTCGTGACAAGTCTGATTCCCGTCATGTAATAGGCCAAGGGGAATGGGGGGAGATTGAAATGTGAAAATTTTACAAACGACGGATGGACGCAAAGTGATGACAATAGTTCACAGGAACTTTTAAGTGAGATGAGCCAACAAAAGATAATAAACAATTCAAATATTTTAACACAGCTTGTCGATGAAAAGGGACATTTATAAGCGACCATGCTTGTGATTGAAATTTTTTTCACAAGTCATTATGTTCTATCATTACATAGACCATAAAGTACAAAAACAACAAAATCGTGCAATGAATATAGTATTTTGAAAAATATTCCACAAAAATATCATTTATAAGTTCGTTTAGGTTTATTTTGGGTTTCTTTCGGTAAAACTTCACTTTTAAAGTAATACAACAGTGTCACAACAAACAAACAATTACAAAGAAAACATTAATTGTTATTGATTTAATGCAAGATGCTGTCTTTCTTACTTTTTTTCAATTTAAAGACATCAAATAGTTAGACTTTATATATGTTTATTGGTATGTAATATCATAATAACATATTTAATGATTTTGTCATATCTTTAAGAAACAGCCCATCATTTTTTCCATATATATATCGTTGGAATATTTGATTCTCGATTTAGAGTAGTTATTATATCAATTTCAATAGAAAACTTTGTAACTAACATCAACTTGCAGCAGTTCTAGATAAACAACAGCTTGTTAAGATTGGTCATTGATGGCCCGTTACAAGGCAAAGGTATCCGATCACGTACTTCATATTATCTTTTAAGAAATAAATCCTAAACAGATCCATCCTTATGTCACCTTTTTACTTATATGAAACTCTTTTGTTTATAAATATGTACCGATATCGTATACAATAACAATTAAATGTATTTCATTTCGTTTGACATGGGAGTTTCCCGTCAAGATAATAGGTTTTTCTTAAATATAGGGTCAGGTAACCTGTTTGTATGGAGTGTACATGTATAACCGGGTGTTGAATAGCTACCGCGGGTAGATTTTGCAGGAGAAAAGTTTTGGCGGTATTCAGGGTGGGGTCTTTTAATTGATATAAAAAGTTTTAATATCGAAGATGCTCACAGTAACTACGTCAGAGACACTTACAGTTTGTTGGCTGCATAGTTTATTTTGTATTTATGATGATCTGTAATAAAAAAAAATTATGAAATTAATGATAATGTTTATATAATAAAAGTTGTTTCGCAAGAAAAATAAGAAGAAACCAAGTAACCAAGTCTAAAGCATGTGTTGTCTCTTAATTTTGCCCAATGGATTTAGAAAGGAAATAATTTATATTCGGACGAGCTGACAAGGGAGAATTTAACGATTTTGATCTATTTTTCTCTTCTTGATTTCCAGGTCAGTGCATACTAGCTGTAAATGGAAGAATATTTCGTAAGTACTTTTTTATGCCTGTTGATTTAACATAATTTCTGCAAGGTAATGGATTTATCTGAAACTATTTGATAATCACCAGTTGTGCAGGACATTTTAATATGTGTATTTGTCTTGATCATCTATTAATTGATCCTGTCAAATATTGTGAATAAATCCAAAATACATTATCTGTATTGCTGGTTTTGGTTTCATGCTGTTTAACGCCACTTTCAACAATATTTCAGTTTATATCGTGGCGGTCAGTCTTATTGGTGGAAGAAACCGGAGTACACGGAGGAAACCACCGACCTGTCGCAAGTCACTGAAAAACTTTATCACATGAAATAAATGTTGTATCGAGTACACCTCGCCTGAACGGGGTTGAAACTCACGTCGTTAGTGGTGATAGGCACTGGTTGTATATGTAGTTATATGTAACATAGCGCCTCAGGGCAATACGTTTCTGGTTGACTAAATGACTAATATATTACTAGATTGTTTATTGCGTGTCTTTGTGATATTTGTTTTGTACAATCTGACGTCAACTATTACTGCCAACGAAAGAATCTCTTGGTCGATTTTCTGCAGTAGTGGCCTATCAATCGTTTTCCCTAAAGAGTACTGGTTGTACAAGTGAACGAGTTTCTGCAATATTGGCCTATCAATCGTTTTCCTCAAAGAGCACTGGTTGCAAAAGTGACTGGTTGATATGACCGGTTGCACATTATTATGGAATGACATTATATGTAATAATCTCTCACTAACATACAAATAAGACCTTTTTTCCATGCGCTGATTTAGAGATTCGAAGAACTGAAGTAAGTGTTAGTGATATAATAGTCATTGTCTTATTTTACTGTGTATATCGGTTCAATAATAATAAAACTGTAAGAGGTCACTTCAACTTTGAAATCCAACGAAATGACTAAGTTTTCTTTAATAACCTATACTTGTGATATTGTTCAACAAAGCATACTGGTCAGATACTGTCATTACTAGTACATTTTAAACACTATCCCTTTAATTAAATTGCTACTTCTGGATCTTTTTGACAGACATTTCAGAATAGTGATACTTTTGATTGCGTTCATGTTCATAGAAACTTTTAGCAATTTTGAAGCTTGATCGTACCTGCCATTCCTGTTTGGAGAACCCCAAATAGTTACAATCAACTGACACGTGAAATCGTCGGTTTTGTGCAAGTGTATTTATACATTAACTTTCAGATCAGATTACACACTAAGGTGACTCCGAGATATAAACTTTCATTATAAGCGACACAGCCGAAGAACCATTTTAAAATGGAAGTAGCTTAATGTATTATTCATAATGTTTTTACAGATGACCTGTTTCCCCATAGGTCATGTCTTAGTTATGTTATTTGTGTTTGTTTGCGCATAGTGGTGTCTAACACACATTATGTGATGTGGTTTTTGTCTTCTTCTTGTGTCTTGTGTGCCCAACGGATTCCTGAAGCAGGTAAATCATTCTTAAACTAGCTATATAAATAAACGTTAGAGAAAACCGAAGGGCAATCAAGAATGGACAATCCAGAGAAACTGGCAACATTGGACAACGGATTCCTGAAGCAGGTAAATCATTCTTAAACTAGCTATATAAATAAACGTTAGAGAAAACCGAAGGGCAATCAAGAATGGACAATCCAGAGAAACTGGCAACATTGGGCACACAAGACACAAGAAGAAGACAAAAACCACATCACATAATGTGTGTTAGACACCACTATGCGCAAACAAACACAAATAACATAACTAAGACATGACCTATGGGGAAACTTCTTTCTTATCATGCATTCAAAAGCATAGAAATGTTTGGTATATGCTAACACATAGATCAATCTGTATATGCAATTATTCTGTCTGTAAATATGCATGTTTCTGCAAGACTGAGCTTACCATCGGCTTCTGTTTTTCGTTGTCATTTCTTTGTTGATGTGTCCAGAGGAATAGTTCGTTCCGCTGTGGTTGGTAAACCTGTTCAACATAACCTTTAAATTTGATTTGTATCCATGTGAAAGAGGCTGAATTCCTCAATATTATAACTTAAATATTAATAAGATGTATTTATTAATACATGTACTATCAAAAGCCAACAAGACGTTTCTTTAATAATCCAACTTGTATTCCATAACAAGATTAATGTTGGTTTTTTGTTGTTTTAATAATTTCTGTTGTTCCATTGTTCAGAGTTGTTGACCTTTTTGCAATTGCAAAATGCGGTATTTAAAAAAAAAAATGTACGGAATAAAAAAACAAATATTTGAATCAAATTTGGCCTGAATCATCCTTAGAGTTTCTACTTTACCTTCTAAATTGTGTCAGATGACCTGCCGACCGATCAACATGAACTCTGTCACTAATAATAGAATATAGAGTACATGTAGATCACACGATAGGAAGTAGAAAATTCTTAAAATGTCAAAAATTCGTTCTTAATTAACACAGAAAACTAAAGGTCGAGCAACACGAACCCCACACAAAACCAAGGGGTGAACGCAGGTGCTCCGGAAGGGTAGGAAGTCCCTGCTCCAAATGTGACATCCGTCGTGTAACTCTTGTTACAAACCCGGTGATAGTTGATTATTATAATTTTGTGTACATATAATTTGAATTAGACTGCAATAGTTCAGGAGAAATTTGTATTTGTAATAACAAGTATTACTGTTTACATCTATGGAGACTCATGGTTTAATACAAGACAAATAATTTCAAATGATCAACCATAATGATTTCTATTATTTTGATAAATGAATGGCTTTTCCAGCAGATATATTGAGTAATAGTATCTTTATATAATATTGCCATCTTTTGTTAAGACATCAATTTTGAATAACCTATATACATTTTTGTATCTGAAACTTTCTGGTTTTCAGGACCTGTTATAGGAGAAGCGCCAAAATCAAGTATGTATTCTTAGGTCCTTTTAAATATGCCATCAAGTCATTAAGCTTAGGTTGTTATCAATGTACAACGAGAATGTCAATCATTTTTAGATACTAAGTATTTCAAATATATTAAAATAAAATCATAGATCCTACAGGAAACACTTTCTCAATTAAACGAAATCATGTGTTATTTATATTTCAAAAGAGAATTAATATGTTGTATGAAACATGCTACTTTCAGTTTCACTTTGTCCTCATATTAATGTATTGAACGTAAGTCATTATTACTAAACAGTATGCAAACAAGCTTGTGATTACCAATGTTATCATAAAGGCTTATAAACAATACAAATTATTATTGAAATCAATAGATTTATGTATTTATTCATGAATATAAAGAAGTTATATAAACTTGTGTCTGATCCAATTGTTTGCTACTGAACAATAACATATGTTTAAATTAAATTGAAATCAAAAACAATATTGAAACAAGTATATCTATCAATTAACGAAACTGTCATTGAAAAACAGTAATCGAATATGGAAACTAATTCGCATTCTTTACTAGAAATATATTTTCTGACATCAGTTTTCCTTGTTCATCAGCATACATTTTTGTATTTCTAATGTCATAAGTTCTATTCATATGTCCTGCCTCTCTCTAATGCTTGTTTGACAAAATTATGTCACCAACGTGCTGCGACATAACATGCACAATCCAAAGGACATAATGGAGTTATTGTTACACAAAGGAGGATAGGCAGGTTAATCATATAATAGTCTAATGATTATTTTAATCGAAGATTTTTTATTTTAATTCATACGATAATAAGTGCTGTTATGTATATTAGTATATTCAAAGTTTCACATATCACAAATTAGTGTTTCGTTTTTGTGGGATGTCTATAAAGGCAATTAACTATCAATGTGCGACCAAAAGATCAGCTTGATTAAATGTATTATTATTTTGTTTCTAATTGAAATTGCATGTAACATTAATATCTGTAAGCAAATAGTATTTACTGTCCATATCAACCACATATTATCAAATTTATGTTGACTTAGAAACTGCTTAGGACATATATATGTCAATTTTAAATAATACGAGATCAAATTGTCTATAGGTATATTTGTTCTCGACGGCATTCTGTTATTGCGCAAACGACTATTGCATATACCACCTTTTTTGTTATTGCAGCGAAATATTTGGGTTGTTACAAAGATTCAAAACACCGCCTAATGAAAATAAAAACCCCAGATGGCCCTCACGATATGTCTGCTGATTTGTGTAGAGGTTTCTGTACAGATTATAAATATTTTGCCATGCAGGTATTATATATATTTTTATATACTTTAGTATTTGTTTTCGAATTCAAAATATTAAAGTTACTCTTTCTAAGAAAATAGTAAACGATTTAAATCAAATGTTCTTCTGAATGAAATATTAAACACGTCTGAATGTTATTCAATTGTACATAGGCTCTACAAAAATATTAATATGTTTGTTCAATCCAGACTAAGGGTATACAAAATGCACAGAATGGAAATCTTCAAACCTTTCCCCTGGCCACAGCTCGGCTAGTTTTTGTCAAGGGCTTATTGATAGTTAGCACAATATCCAGTTTAATGTCATTTATTAAATGACGTAATTCTTTCAACACATATACGAACATATATACAATGAACAGGGAGTGTTTTATAAAATATAAAAACAATGTCACAAATAAACAGTAAAGACACTCCCTGATCGATATAACAAGTGCCTATGACACAAAGGGTGGCACTCAAAAACGGCCACTTATTAAATAGACATGGATGTGACAAGATGCAAACACAAAAATAGCATCTCAAAGCAAATTAAAGATCAATATTTTAAAGAAAATATAATTGTTAGCTACAGGTGGCGCTCAACCATGGCCACTTACTAACTACATGTAAATAAAGCAAAGATACAATACATGAAAATGGCATCAATATAAATAACAGATAATAAGATATGTAAATTATTTTTAAGGAGGAGATAATAATTATGGAGGTGGGAAAATTAATTATGATAATAAACTTGACGTTCATCCTGCTTAATTATAAATAAATTAATGACACAAAGTGACAAACTCATTTGATTGGTTTAAATTTTGATTTAATTTAAATTAACAATCAGTAGTAATTATTTGCACCAATTCCTAAAACACACCATATATACCAAAAATTTAACATTTTTAGATTAATTTAAATGTAACTTAATTTATCTAATTAAGACACGTGACCTAATTAGATAAGATAAGAAAACTTTATTTTGATTCGGCACATAATCAAATTACATAACAATACCTTGTCTTGCCTCACATAAATTCTTTTATTTCCAATAAAATATTATAATGTATCAATAAGATCTCCTCCTTGGTAACTACAGAATAATTTGCAACAAAAATTATCGATGGATAGAACTCAAACAATAAAGATGAATACAGATATATTCTAAACAATTATATGGTGAGTAGGATATCCATCCTTTGTAAACCTAACCATGTATGTAGGCAAACAATAAGAAATCCGGAGGGAGGGGAGGGGGGGCTTTAAATAAAATCTGTTGTCCTCACTTTTGAAATTTTAATATCATGAGGTTTTATGACCCAGAATGCAGTGTTCCAAATAATTATAAGCGCCCCCTATTTCCAGACTCTGCTACATTCTATCCATCAAGGCAGACAAAGTTACCTCCCATCACAATGTAAAAAGCATAACAGATTCCGCTTTATCAAATTATTTCCTATTTGACAAAAATGTATTTATTCAACCATAAATTATATTTTGTTGTGGAAATCAAACCACCTGTCCATAAGTAGCAGTTATTTATAGGTCAGCGAAGTAGAAGTTACAATTGTAATTTAATGAGCGTGATGTAGTAGTGAATTAATTGTAAATGAAAAAAAAAAAAAAGTGAAGTAGCAAATAATTATATTTTAACTCTAACTTTTAAGTATGTATAAGATTATTTGTATTTTAGTATGGAAAAGAATGTTTCTGTGCCAATGATTTCAGTCGTGATTTGAAAGAGTCTAAGAAGTGTAACATGGGTTGTCAAGGAAGCTCAGGAATTTGTGGTGGTTCATGGTCTCTTAGTTTGTATGAAGGTAAAGCGAAAAATAGTTTAGCCTATCACATTTTGTTGCTAGGCACCTGTATATAAGAAAGGTACGAAGATACCAAAGGGGTAATCAGAAGTGGTAAATCAAAAAAGGACAGACAATAGTATGGCCAAAATATAAAGGACAAAAGAATACATAGTGATGAACAAATCACTACACACAAAAAATAAAGATTGAGTAAAACGAATTCCTCTAGAAACCAGAGGTGCACTCCGGTGCTACGGGAAGTTAAGTAGTTTCTGCTGCGCTAGTGTCGTCCTGTTACTCTTGTTACAAACCCGGTGATAAGTCATGAATGAGGAAATGACCAGATTGTGATTACGATAAACGGAACATATTTGTGGTAATTTGTGACAGAGATATTGCATAGCGGTTTGTTAGGTCAACATATCCAAATAAACCCTTGATCCAGTATATTCCTTGTTAGCAGCAACCCTCTATCCAGGAAATCATCATAGGAATTACAAGCTCTGGAATATCGGATCAACTGAGAGATATATACTCCATATGTAGGTGCTGATGGAATGTTGCTAATACAAATTGAAAGTTCTCAATGTGAAAATTGAAATCATCTCTGTTGTCTTAAAATTTCGTTATTAGCATACCCACGTCAACGAATCATGACAAATATATTGTGTGTCAATAAAAAATCGAGCAATTGACCATTTTAATGATATTATGCATAAAAAAAATACTCTTGATATATTTTTCTTTACGTTTTGTATTACATTACATGCATTATGCATATATAAAATTATATATTTCTTTTCAGTTGATAATCCCCCTGCACAGCGCCAATGTACGTATACACCTTTTAATAATTATTTTGATGAATCTATTCATCATCAAAGTATGTTCTTCACATTTTTTTAAATTTGAATATATATGTTAACCCTTCACTGGATGCTGAATACATTGATCAATCAATTTTTAAGGTTTACTCCTACAGAAAGCGGTAGCTGATCGTGTTTAGGTTAACATCGAAAATTGATTAAATTCATACTCGATTTCTGGGTTATTCTAAGCATAACATCAGAGCAAACAAAGCAATTATAGTCATCTGTCATTAGTTTTTTTACAGTTTACATATATATATATGATCATTTTGTAGTGTATTCATTGCATTGTAAGTTTTATTTGGGCATAGCTTTGGATAAATTTGTTACATATTTAACCGATTCGATTGTACCATCCTCAATCTCGTCAAAAAGTAACTGGTTGTCGCCTTTAGAAAATCACTAAATTTGAATCATGTAGTGAATGCAACATAATTTTAATGCCTAAATACATTTACGCCTTTGTATTTAATTTTTTTTTTAAATTACTTGTCATCACAGAAATATATTGCGCACAAAATGGATAGTAATAATATACAAAATGGGAGATAACTGTTCATTTTCCAAAGAGATATATTAAACCTTAAATGTCATTTTGATCATTACAATACAATGTTTGTAGACTTTTCCTTTATTGTTAAATTTTACAGGCAGTGGATCAGATGATATATTATATTTTGGACAATGTCAATGCACTATATGCAAAAGTAAGTAAAATAAGATAGTTTTCAAATTGTCAGCTTTTTCTCTGTTCGTTTCCGGTAAATTGTTATTGTCATTGAATGAAAAATATGTCCTTTCCCCCGATGATTGATATGAAACAAAGGTGACCATGCAAACACCACTGTAAACTTTGGACATAAAATCTTCTTTTTTCCACTAGTGTAAAGACCGTTGCATTTCCTGACATTTTTGTATGTAGTGATGTCAATTTCGGCAATTTGAGAAGTCGCAATAAACTTGAGAAACTTTCAAAACTTTCATCATCTCTGAATCCACAAAGCTAAATTTGGCCTGACCTATCCATAGGGTAATTATGTCAGATGACTTGCTGATCAATCAACATAGGCCCTATCACTATAGATAGACTATAGATCAGACTGCAGGAGGTAGACAATTTTTAAAATATCAAAAATCCGTTCTTAATTAAAATAAAAATCTGTCCAAATTCCTACTGATGGAACAGCTTTGTCATCTTTTTGCGTGTATTCTGTGTTCATTCGTGAACTGCGCATATTTGCAAATATACATAAATAAACAAAACAATAAAAATAAATTTCTACTGTGATAGTTCTACCCTAATATGAACCAAAATTAGCATGCATTTTTCATTAATGGTCCATATTCTGAATTTTGATTGGTCAGTATTCTATCAAATCACTGTTGCTTTCTTTTTATCATCAATTGTGACTGTCATATCTATGCAATGTGTTATACATACACATATAAAAGCCGTAAATGTTCTTAGTTGTATTCACTATCTGATGCAATTGGCTTGTCAACCATCTTGACATGGAATGAGACGGAATCAACTTTCAGCTAATACAATATCGGCAGAAATAGTTGAAGGATTCAGAGCTGCCCTAAAGTCAAGCTCTGGAAGAAACTGAGCAACAATAGCGTGTACATAATTTTAACTGTAAATTGGAGATTATTTTATATGTAAATTGTATAGAGAGAACTTGCTGTGTTGCCCGAAACTGCGCAAAGTTTCAAGCGGAACCAAATACATTCGTTTAACGAATTCGGTTCCTAACCTAGAATAAGAAGAAGAGGAAGAATGCATTCCGGTACAAATATCCGAACAAAGCAAATATATTAAAAAAGACGACAATGTGAAGAGGAATTTTAGTATAACAGGATGTAAGTTTGAACAGTGAGGATCAACAATTCCACCTATATCAACAAAACGAAGAAACACCTCTTACTTTTACTCACCGAACACAAACAGACTAATGCATATGACGTTGGAAATCCAGGTCCTGACTTGTGACAGATATACGAATTTGGCGGGATTAAACCTGTTAAATTGTTAGAATTAAATATTGAACAGAAAATAGTAATGAATATAATGACAATGAATTAATTGATAATTGGACCTATTTGTTGTACAAGCAGATTGTCTATATTTTTTGCAAAGTAAACCTGCATCAAAGAGAAAATAAAGTTGTTAAGTTATAGCTTTTACTAATAAGATTTTTTAAGGATTTTACGAGTTTAGATGTGTCAGATTTGAATTGTTAGCTTTATTTATTACGTCGCCATAAAATTACAGATGGAAAATACCCTTTTTGATGTAGAATTGTTTTTATTTCCAAGATCTTTTGTGAAAGTTTAATAATAATTTATGAAAGCGGTATCCTTTGCTTAATGGCTTTAAAGTTTTCGCTGTTATACTGTACCTAGTAGGAATATTTCTATTATATCATGTTTATTGACCATATCTAACTCAGACATCGGTGTATTTCTAAAAGTTTATCAGTTGACATTCTCCTCTTTTGGACCAACATTTTTAGCTGCTTTATCAGCTGGAACCAAAGCAAAAGGTTTACCTAGTTATTCTACCTTATAGTAATGACTGTAAATAAAGTACCGGTATAAGGAAACAAAGAAATACATATACTCATGGATCTTTCAAGTTTCTGTAAACTGTGGAGTTGCCGATAAAGATGAAATTATATTACTTAATGTAACTAATATCATTAACCTGCTGTTGTTTTCTTTATATCATTAATTTTGACTATAATATGCAATGTGTTATAAATACGCATATAAAAACAAATTCCAAATGTTCTTATTTTTATTTACTATCTAATGCAATTGTTTTGTATACCATCTTGTCATGGAATTTGTAGCGGTACAAACATCCGAATAAAGCAAATGTAAATTAAAAAAAAGACGAAAATGTGAAAATGAATTTTATTTTAACACCATGTATTTGTGTATCACATGTAACAGTAACAGTTACATGGTTTGATTTGTTTGTTTTAGATATGAATACTGAGACAGCTTGTGAAGGCAAAACTTTGGATTTACGCTGTAAGAAGGGTATGACAATAGATATCGAGAGTGCAATATATGGTCGTTTAAGTAGCAAAACATGTAAAGCTGGTAAGAACATCAAAACAACTAATTGTGCGTCAAGAAAATCCACTGACAAGGTCAAGCAAAAATGTAATGGACACCGTAATTGTAATGTGAGAGCATCAAATTGGAAAATGGGTGGCGATCCTTGTATAGGCGTTACAAAATATCTCAGTGTAAGATACGCATGTGTAGGTAAGTCTGATGGATTGGTTTTAAAATATTTGTAGTATATATTGACCACTTATTACTTTCCAAATGTGCGCAAACGGCAGTCCGTACTCGGTGCCTGGGTTGCTGAGCGCTTAGGTCGACGAGCTTGTGTCAGTGTGAATACATGCATTAGATATAGAATATACTCTAGTATCATTGGGTAGCCAATAATCACAAGAATTCAAATAGGTGATGAGTTTTAAGCTGTTAGTTGTGGTATTGTCTGCTATAGTCTATATATAGCTGTTAATTATGTCCTACTTTGTGGTGAGATCAGCACAACCAACGTGAACAATCAATGCTCAATCATGCCTGATAACTATTATTCCAGAAACACGTGGTGTGCACGAACTTGTTTATGTACGTTGTAATTATTACACAACGCTTGCGAAAAGTTTGAAGACATCAAAGCTGTAATCAGAAACCGCAAATCGAAGAACGATAGACAAATACAATGACCAAAAGGACAAACAAAGATCTACAAATCATAACACAGAAAACTAAAGGTCGAGCAACACGAACCCCACAAAAAACCAAGGGGTGAACGCAGGTGCTCTGGAAGGGTAGGAAGTCCCTGCTCCAAATGTGACATCCGTCGTGTAACTCTTGTTACAAACCCGGTGATAGTTGATTATTATAATTTTGTGTACATATAATTTGAATTAGACTGCAATAGTTCAGGAGAAATTTGTATTTGTAATAACAAGTATTACTGTTTACATCTATGGAGACTCATGGTTTAATACAAGACAAATAATTTCAAATGATCAACCATAATGATTTCTATTATTTTGATAAATGAATGGCTTTTCCACCAGATATATTGAGTAATAGTATCTTTATATAATATTGCCATCTTTTGTTAAGACATCAATTTTGAATAACCTATATACATTTTTGTATCTGAAACTTTCTGGTTTTTAGGACCTGTTATAGGAGAAACGCCAAAATCAAGTATGTATTCTTAGGTCCTTTTAAATATGCCATCAAGTCATTAAGCTTAGGTTTTTATCAATGTACAACGAGAATGTCAATCATTTTTAGATACTTAGTATTTCAAATATATTAAAATAAAATCATAGATCCTACAGGAAACACTTTCTCAATTAAACGAAATCATGTGTTATTTATAATTCAAAAGAGACTTAATATGTTGTATGAAACATACTACTTTCAGTTTCACTTTGTCCTCATATTAATGTATTGAACGTAAGTCATTATTACTATACAGTATGCAAACAAGCTTGTGATTACCAATGTTATCATAAAGGCTTATAAACAATACAAATTATTATTGAAATCAATAGATTTATGTATTTATTCATGAATATAAAGAAGTTATATAAACTTGTGTCTGATCCAATTGTTTGCTACTGAACAATAACATATGTTTAAATTAAATTGAAATCAAAAACAATATTGAAACAGGTATATCTATCAATTAACGAAACTGTCATTGAAAAACAGTAATCGAATATGGAAACTAATTCGCATTCTTTACAAAAAATATATTTTCTGACATCAGTTTTCCTTGTTCATCAGCATACATTTTTGTATTTCTAATGTCATAAGTTCTATTCATATGTCCTGCCTCTCTCTAATGCTTGTTTGACAAATTTATGTCACCAACGTGCTGCGACATAACATGCACAATCCAAAGGACATAATGGAGTTAGTGTTACACAAAGGAGGATAGGCAGGTTAATCATATAATAGTCTAATGATTATTTTAATCGAAGATTTTTTATTTTAATTCATACGATAATAAGTGCTGTTATGTATATTAGTATATTCAAAGTTTCACATATCACAAATTAGTGTTCCGTTTTTGTGGGATGTCTATAAAGGCAATTAACTATCAATGTGCGACCAAAAGATCAGCTTGATTAAATGTATTATTATTTTGTTTCTAATTGAAATTGCATGTAACATTAATATCTGTAAGCAAATAGTATTTACTGTCCATATCAACCACATATTATCAAATTTATGTTGACTTAGAAACTGCTTAGGACATATATATGTCAATTTTAAATAATACGAGATCAAATTGTCTATAGGTATATTTGTTCTCGACGGCATTCTGTTATTGCGCAAACGACTATTGCATATACCACCTTTTTTGTTATTGCAGCGAAATATTTGGGTTGTTACAAAGATTCAAAACACCGCCTAATGAAAATAAAAACCCCAGATGGCCCTCACGATATGTCTGCTGATTTGTGTAGAGGTTTCTGTACAGATTATAAATATTTTGCCATGCAGGTATTATATATATTTTTATATACTTTAGTATTTGTTTTCGAATTCAAAATATTAAAGTTACTCTTTCTAAGAAAATAGTAAACGATTTAAATCAAATGTTCTTCTGAATGAAATATTAAACACGTCTGAATGTTATTCAATTGTACATAGGCTCTACAAAAATATTAATATGCTTGTTCAATCCAGACTAAGGGTATACAAAATGCACAGAATGGAAATCTTCAAACCTTTCCCCTGGCCACAGCTCGGCTAGTTTTTGTCAAGGGCTTATTGATAGTTAGCACAGTATCCAGTTTAATGTCATTTATTAAATGACGTAATTCTTTCAACACATATACGAACATATATACAATGAACAGGGAGTGTTTTATAAAATATAAAAACAATGTCACAAATAAACAGTAAAGACACTCCCTGATCGATATAACAAGTGCCTATGACACAAAGGGTGGCACTCAAAAACGGCCACTTATTAAATAGACATGGATGTGACAAGATGCAAACACAAAAATAGCATCTCAAAGCAAATTAAAGATCAATATTTTAAAGAAAATATAATTGTTAGCTACAGGTGGCGCTCAACCATGGCCACTTACTAACTACATGTAAATAAAGCAAAGATACAATACATGAAAATGGCATCAATAATAAATAACAGATAATAAGATATGTAAATTATTTTTAAGGAGGAGATAATAATTGTGGAGGTGGGAAAATTAATTATGATAATAAACTTGACACTCACCCTGCTTAATTATAAATAAATTAATGACACAAAGTGACAAACTCATTTGATTGGTTTAAATTTTGATTTAATTTAAATTAACAATCAGTAGTAATTATTTGCACCAATTCCTAAAACACACCATATATACCAAAAATTTTACATCTTTAGATTAATTTAAATGTAACTTAATTTATCTAATTAAGACACGTGACCTAATTAGATAAGATAAGAAAACTTTATTTTGATTCGGCACATAATCAAATTACATAACAATACCTTGTCTTGCCTCACATAAATTCTTTTATTTCCAATAAAATATTATAATGTATCAATAAGATCTCCTCCTTGGTAACTACAGAATAATTTGCAACAAAAATTATCGATGGATAGAACTCAAACAATAAAGATGAATACAGATATATTCTAAACAATTATATGGTGAGTAGGATATCCATCCTTTGTAAACCTAACCATGTATGTAGGCAAACAATAAGAAATCCGGAGGGAGGGGGGGGGGGGGGCTTTAAATAAAATCTGTTGTCCTCACTTTTGAAATTTTAATATCATGAGGTTTTATGACCCAGAATGCAGTGTTCCAAATAATTATAAGCGCCCCCTATTTCCAGACTCTGCTACATTCTATCCATCAAGGCAGACAAAGTTACCTCCCATCACAATGTAAAAAGCATAACAGATTTCGCTTTATCAAATTATTTCCTATTTGACAAAAATGTATTTATTCAACCATAAATTATATTTTGTTGTGGAAATCAAACCACCTGTCCATAAGTAGCAGTTATTTATAGGTCAGCGAAGTAGAAGTTACAATTGTAATTTAATGAGCGTGATGTAGTAGTGAATTAATTGTAAATGAAAAAAAAAAAAAAAGTAAAGTAGCAAATAATTATATTTTAACTCTAACTTTTAAGTATGTATAAGATTATTTGTATTTTAGTATGGAAAAGAATGTTTCTGTGCCAATGATTTCAGTCGTGATTTGAAAGAGTCTAAGAAGTGTAACATGGGTTGTCAAGGAAGCTCAGGAATTTGTGGTGGTTCATGGTCTCTTAGTTTGTATGAAGGTAAAGCGAAAAATAGTTTAGCCTATCACATTTTGTTGCTAGGCACCTGTATATAAGAAAGGTACGAAGATACCAAAGGGGTAATCAGAAGTGGTAAATCAAAAAAGGACAGACAATAGTATGGCCAAAATATAAAGGACAAAAGAATACATAGTGATGAACAAATCACTACACACAAAAAATAAAGATTGAGTAAAACGAATTCCTCTAGAAACCAGAGGTGCACTCCGGTGCTACGGGAAGTTAAGTAGTTTCTGCTGCGCTAGTGTCGTCCTGTTACTCTTGTTACAAACCCGGTGATAAGTCATGAATGAGGAAATGACCAGATTGTGATTACGACAAACGGAACATATTTGTGGTAATTTGTGACAGAGATATTGCATAGCGGTTTCTTAGGTCAACATATCCAAAATAAACCCTTGATCCAGTATATTCCTTGTTAGCAGCAACCCTCTATCCAGGAAATCATCATAGGAATTACAAGCTCTGGAATATCGGATCAACTGAGAGATATATACTCCATATGTAGGTGCTGATGGAATGTTGCTAATACAAATTGAAAGTTCTCAATGTGAAAATTGAAATCATCTCTGTTGTCTTAAAATTTCGTTATTAGCATACCCACGTCAACGAATCATGACAAATATATTGTGTGTCAATAAAAAATCGAGCAATTGACCATTTTAATGATATTATGCATAAAAAAAATACTCTTGATATATTTTTCTTTACGTTTTGTATTACATTACATGCATTATGCATATATAAAATTATATATTTCTTTTCAGTTGATAATCCCCCTGCACAGCGCCAATGTACGTATACACCTTTTAATAATTATTTTGATGAATCTATTCATCATCAAAGTATGTTCTTCACATTTTTATAAATTTGAATATATATGTTAACCCTTCACTGGATGCTGAATACATTGATCAATCAATTTTTAAGGTTTACTCCTACAGAAAGCGGTAGCTGATCGTGTTTAGGTTAACATCGAAAATTGATTAAATTCATACTCGATTTCTGGGTTATTCTAAGCATAACATCAGAGCAAACAAAGCAATTATAGTCATCTGTCATTAGTTTTTTTTTACAGTTTACATATATATATATGATCATTTTGTAGTGTATTCATTGCATTGTAAGTTTTATTTGGGCATAGTTTTGGATAAATTTGGTACATATTTAACCGGTTCGATTGTACCATCCTCAATCTCGTCAAAAAGTAACTGGTTGTCGCCTTTAGAAAATCACTAAATTTGAATCATGTAGTGAATGCAACATAATTTTAATGCCTAAATACATTTACGCCTTTGTATTTAATTTTTTTTTTAAATTACTTGTCATCACAGAAATATATTGCGCACAAAATGGATAGTAATAATATACAAAATGGGAGATAACTGTTCATTTTCCAAAGAGATATATTAAACCTTAAATGTCATTTTGATCATTACAATACAATGTTTGTAGACTTTTCCTTTATTGTTAAATTTTACAGGCAGTGGATCAGATGATATATTATATTTTGGACAATGTCAATGCACTATATGCAAAAGTAAGTAAAATAAGATAGTTTTTAAATTGTCAGCTTTTTCTCTGTTCGTTTCCGGTAAATTGTTATTGTCATTGAATGAAAAATATGTCCTTTCCCCCGATGATTGATATGAAACAAAGGTGACCATGCAAACACCACTGTAAACTTTGGACATAAAATCTTCTTTTTTCCACTAGTGTAAAGACCGTTGCATTTCCTGACATTTTTGTATGTAGTGATGTCAATTTCGGCAATTTGAGAAGTCGCAATAAACTTGAGAAACTTTCAAAACTTTCATCATCTCTGAATCCACAAAGCTAAATTTGGCCTGACCTATCCATAGGGTAATTATGTCAGATGACTTGCTGATCAATCAACATAGGCCCTATCACTATAGATAGACTATAGATCAGACTGCAGGAGGTAGACAATTTTTAAAATATCAAAAATCCGTTCTTAATTAAAATAAAAATCTGTCCAAATTCCTACTGATGGAACAGCTTTGTCATCTTTTTGCGTGTATTCTGTGTTCATTCGTGAACTGCGCATATTTGCAAATATACATAAATAAACAAAACAATAAAAATAAATTTCTACTGTGATAGTTCTACCCTAATATGAACCAAAATTAGCATGCATTTTTCATTAATGGTCCATATTCTGAATTTTGATTGGTCAGTATTCTATCAAATCACTGTTGCTTTCTTTTTATCATCAATTGTGACTGTCATATCTATGCAATGTGTTATACATACACATATAAAAGCCGTAAATGTTCTTAGTTGTATTCACTATCTGATGCAATTGGCTTGTCAACCATTGACATGGAATGAGACGGGAATCAACTTTCAGCTAATACAATATCGGCAGAAATAGTTGAAGGATTCAGAGCTGCCCTAAAGTCAAGCTCTGGAAGAAACTGAGCAACAATAGCGTGTACATAATTTTAACTGTAAATTGGAGATTATTTTATATGTAAATTGTATAGAGAGAACTTGCTGTGTTGCCCGAAACTGCGCAAAGTTTCAAGCGGAACCAAATACATTCGTTTAACGAATTCGGTTCCTAACCTAGAATAAGAAGAAGAGGAAGAATGCATTCCGGTACAAATATCCGAACAAAGCAAATATATTAAAAAAGACGACAATGTGAAGAGGAATTTTAGTATAACAGGATGTAAGTTTGAACAGTGAGGATCAACAATTCCACCTATATCAACAAAACGAAGAAACACCTCTTACTTTTACTCACCGAACACAAACAGACTAATGCATATGACGTTGGAAATCCAGGTCCTGACTTGTGACAGATATACGAATTTGGCGGGATTAAACCTGTTAAATTGTTAGAATTAAATATTGAACAGAAAATAGTAATGAATATAATGACAATGAATTAATTGATAATTGGACCTATTTGTTGTACAAGCAGATTGTCTATATTTTTTGCAAAGTAAACCTGCATCAAAGAGAAAATAAAGTTGTTAAGTTATAGCTTTTACTAATAAGATTTTTTAAGGATTTTACGAGTTTAGATGTGTCAGATTTGAATTGTTAGCTTTATTTATTACGTCGCCATAAAATTACAGATGGAAAATACCCTTTTTGATGTAGAATTGTTTTTATTTCCAAGATCTTTTGTGAAAGTTTAATAATAATTTATGAAAGCGGTATCCTTTGCTTAATGGCTTTAAAGTTTTCGCTGTTATACTGTACCTAGTAGGAATATTTCTATTATATCATGTTTATTGACCATATCTAACTCAGACATCGGTGTATTTCTAAAAGTTTATCAGTTGACATTCTCCTCTTTTGGACCAACATTTTTAGCTGCTTTATCAGCTGGAACCAAAGCAAAAGGTTTACCTAGTTATTCTACCTTATAGTAATGACTGTAAATAAAGTACCGGTATAAGGAAACAAAGAAATACATATACTCATGGATCTTTCAAGTTTCTGTAAACTGTGGAGTTGCCGATAAAGATGAAATTATATTACTTAATGTAACTAATATCATTAACCTGCTGTTGTTTTCTTTATATCATTAATTTTGACTATAATATGCAATGTGTTATAAATACGCATATAAAAACAAATTCCAAATGTTCTTATTTTTATTTACTATCTAATGCAATTGTTTTGTATACCATCTTGTCATGGAATTTGTAGCGGTACAAACATCCGAATAAAGCAAATGTAAATTAAAAAAAAGACGAAAATGTGAAAATGAATTTTATTTTAACACCATGTATTTGTGTATCACATGTAACAGTAACAGTTACATGGTTTGATTTGTTTGTTTTAGATATGAATACTGAGACAGCTTGTGAAGGCAAAACTTTGGATTTACGCTGTAAGAAGGGTATGACAATAGATATCGAGAGTGCAATATATGGTCGTTTAAGTAGCAAAACATGTAAAGCTGGTAAGAACTTCAAAACAACTAATTGTGCGTCAAGAAAATCCACTGACAAGGTCAAGCAAAAATGTAATGGACACCGTAATTGTAATGTGAGAGCATCAAATTGGAAAATGGGTGGCGATCCTTGTATAGGCGTTACAAAATATCTCAGTGTAAGATACGCATGTGTAGGTAAGTCTGATGGATTGGTTTTAAAATATTTGTAGTATATATTGACCACTTATTACTTTCGAAATGTGCGCAAACGGCAGTCCGTACTCGGTGCCTGGGTTGCTGAGCGCTTAGGTCGACGAGCTTGTGTCAGTGTGAATACATGCATTAGATATAGAATATACTCTAGTATCATTGGGTAGCCAATAATCACAAGAATTCAAATAGGTGATGAGTTTTAAGCTGTTAGTTGTGGTATTGTCTGCTATAGTCTATATATAGCTGTTAATTATGTCCTACTTTGTGGTGAGATCAGCACAACCAACGTGAACAATCAATGCTCAATCATGCCTGATAACTATTATTCCAGAAACACGTGGTGTGCACGAACTTGTTTATGTACGTTGTAATTATTACACAACGCTTGCGAAAAGTTTGAAGACATCAAAGGGGTAATCAGAAACCGCAAATCGAAGAACGATAGACAAATACAATGACCAAAAGGACAAACAAAGATCTACAAATCATAACACAGAAAACTAAAGGTCGAGCAACACGAACCCCACAAAAAACCAAGGGGTGAACGCAGGTGCTCTGGAAGGGTAGGAAGTCCCTGCTCCAAATGTGACATCCGTCGTGTAACTCTTGTTACAAACCCGGTGATAGTTGATTATTATAATTTTGTGTACATATAATTTGAATTAGACTGCAATAGTTCAGGAGAAATTTGTATTTGTAATAACAAGTATTACTGTTTACATCTATGGAGACTCATGGTTTAATACAAGACAAATAATTTCAAATGATCAACCATAATGATTTCTATTATTTTGATAAATGAATGGCTTTTCCACCAGATATATTGAGTAATAGTATCTTTATATAATATTGCCATCTTTTGTTAAGACATCAATTTTGAATAACCTATATACATTTTTGTATCTGAAACTTTCTGGTTTTTAGGACCTGTTATAGGAGAAACGCCAAAATCAAGTATGTATTCTTAGGTCCTTTTAAATATGCCATCAAGTCATTAAGCTTAGGTTTTTATCAATGTACAACGATAATGTCAATCATTTTTAGATACTTAGTATTTCAAATATATTAAAATAAAATCATAGATCCTACAGGAAACACTTTCTCAATTAAACGAAATCATGTGTTATTTATAATTCAAAAGAGACTTAATATGTTGTATGAAACATGCTACTTTCAGTTTCACTTTGTCCTCATATTAATGTATTGAACGTAAGTCATTATTACTATACAGTATGCAAACAAGCTTGTGATTACCAATGTTATCATAAAGGCTTATAAACAATACAAATTATTATTGAAATCAATAGATTTATGTATTTATTCATGAATATAAAGAAGTTATATAAACTTGTGTCTGATCCAATTGTTTGCTACTGAACAATAACATATGTTTAAATTAAATTGAAATCAAAAACAATATTGAAACAGGTATATCTATCAATTAACGAAACTGTCATTGAAAAACAGTAATCGAATATGGAAACTAATTCGCATTCTTTACTAGAAATATATTTTCTGACATCAGTTTTCCTTGTTCATCAGCATACATTTTTGTATTTCTAATGTCATAAGTTCTATTCATATGTCCTGCCTCTCTCTAATGCTTGTTTGACAAATTTATGTCACCAACGTGCTGCGACATAACATGCACAATCCAAAGGACATAATGGAGTTAGTGTTACACAAAGGAGGATAGGCAGGTTAATCATATAATAGTCTAATGATTATTTTAATCGAAGATTTTTTATTTTAATTCATACGATAATAAGTGCTGTTATGTATATTAGTATATTCAAAGTTTCACATATCACAAATTAGTGTTCCGTTTTTGTGGGATGTCTATAAAGGCAATTAACTATCAATGTGCGACCAAAAGATCAGCTTGATTAAATGTATTATTATTTTGTTTCTAATTGAAATTGCATGTAACATTAATATCTGTAAGCAAATAGTATTTACTGTCCATATCAACCACATATTATCAAATTTATGTTGACTTAGAAACTGCTTAGGACATATATATGTCAATTTTAAATAATACGAGATCAAATTGTCTATAGGTATATTTGTTCTCGACGGCATTCTGTTATTGCGCAAACGACTATTGCATATACCACCTTTTTTGTTATTGCAGCGAAATATTTGGGTTGTTACAAAGATTCAAAACACCGCCTAATGAAAATAAAAACCCCAGATGGCCCTCACGATATGTCTGCTGATTTGTGTAGAGGTTTCTGTACAGATTATAAATATTTTGCCATGCAGGTATTATATATATTTTTATATACTTTAGTATTTGTTTTCGAATTCAAAATATTAAAGTTACTCTTTCTAAGAAAATAGTAAACGATTTAAATCAAATGTTCTTCTGAATGAAATATTAAACACGTCTGAATGTTATTCAATTGTACATAGGCTCTACAAAAATATTAATATGTTTGTTCAATCCAGACTAAGGGTATACAAAATGCACAGAATGGAAATCTTCAAACCTTTCCCCTGGCCACAGCTCGGCTAGTTTTTGTCAAGGGCTTATTGATAGTTAGCACAGTATCCAGTTTAATGTCATTTATTAAATGACGTAATTCTTTCAACACATATACGAACATATATACAATGAACAGGGAGTGTTTTATAAAATATAAAAACAATGTCACAAATAAACAGTAAAGACACTCCCTGATCGATATAACAAGTGCCTATGACACAAAGGGTGGCACTCAAAAACGGCCACTTATTAAATAGACATGGATGTGACAAGATGCAAACACAAAAATAGCATCTCAAAGCAAATTAAAGATCAATATTTTAAAGAAAATATAATTGTTAGCTACAGGTGGCGCTCAACCATGGCCACTTACTAACTACATGTAAATAAAGCAAAGATACAATACATGAAAATGGCATCAATAATAAATAACAGATAATAAGATATGTAAATTATTTTTAAGGAGGAGATAATAATTGTGGAGGTGGGAAAATTAATTATGATAATAAACTTGACACTCACCCTGCTTAATTATAAATAAATTAATGACACAAAGTGACAAACTCATTTGATTGGTTTAAATTTTGATTTAATTTAAATTAACAATCAGTAGTAATTATTTGCACCAATTCCTAAAACACACCATATATACCAAAAATTTTACATCTTTAGATTAATTTAAATGTAACTTAATTTATCTAATTAAGACACGTGACCTAATTAGATAAGATAAGAAAACTTTATTTTGATTCGGCACATAATCAAATTACATAACAATACCTTGTCTTGCCTCACATAAATTCTTTTATTTCCAATAAAATATTATAATGTATCAATAAGATCTCCTCCTTGGTAACTACAGAATAATTTGCAACAAAAATTATCGATGGATAGAACTCAAACAATAAAGATGAATACAGATATATTCTAAACAATTATATGGTGAGTAGGATATCCATCCTTTGTAAACCTAACCATGTATGTAGGCAAACAATAAGAAATCCGGAGGGAGGGGGGGGGGGGCTTTAAATAAAATCTGTTGTCCTCACTTTTGAAATTTTAATATCATGAGGTTTTATGACCCAGAATGCAGTGTTCCAAATAATTATAAGCGCCCCCTATTTCCAGACTCTGCTACATTCTATCCATCAAGGCAGACAAAGTTACCTCCCATCACAATGTAAAAAGCATAACAGATTCCGCTTTATCAAATTATTTCCTATTTGACAAAAATGTATTTATTCAACCATAAATTATATTTTGTTGTGGAAATCAAACCACCTGTCCATAAGTAGCAGTTATTTATAGGTCAGCGAAGTAGAAGTTACAATTGTAATTTAATGAGCGTGATGTAGTAGTGAATTAATTGTAAATGAAAAAAAAAAAAAAGTGAAGTAGCAAATAATTATATTTTAACTCTAACTTTTAAGTATGTATAAGATTATTTGTATTTTAGTATGGAAAAGAATGTTTCTGTGCCAATGATTTCAGTCGTGATTTGAAAGAGTCTAAGAAGTGTAACATGGGTTGTCAAGGAAGCTCAGGAATTTGTGGTGGTTCATGGTCTCTTAGTTTGTATGAAGGTAAAGCGAAAAATAGTTTAGCCTATCACATTTTGTTGCTAGGCACCTGTATATAAGAAAGGTACGAAGATACCAAAGGGGTAATCAGAAGTGGTAAATCAAAAAAGGACAGACAATAGTATGGCCAAAATATAAAGGACAAAAGAATACATAGTGATGAACAAATCACTACACACAAAAAATAAAGATTGAGTAAAACGAATTCCTCTAGAAACCAGAGGTGCACTCCGGTGCTACGGGAAGTTAAGTAGTTTCTGCTGCGCTAGTGTCGTCCTGTTACTCTTGTTACAAACCCGGTGATAAGTCATGAATGAGGAAATGACCAGATTGTGATTACGACAAACGGAACATATTTGTGGTAATTTGTGACAGAGATATTGCATAGCGGTTTCTTAGGTCAACATATCCAAAATAAACCCTTGATCCAGTATATTCCTTGTTAGCAGCAACCCTCTATCCAGGAAATCATCATAGGAATTACAAGCTCTGGAATATCGGATCAACTGAGAGATATATACTCCATATGTAGGTGCTGATGGAATGTTGCTAATACAAATTGAAAGTTCTCAATGTGAAAATTGAAATCATCTCTGTTGTCTTAAAATTTCGTTATTAGCATACCCACGTCAACGAATCATGACAAATATATTGTGTGTCAATAAAAAATCGAGCAATTGACCATTTTAATGATATTATGCATAAAAAAAATACTCTTGATATATTTTTCTTTACGTTTTGTATTACATTACATGCATTATGCATATATAAAATTATATATTTCTTTTCAGTTGATAATCCCCCTGCACAGCGCCAATGTACGTATACACCTTTTAATAATTATTTTGATGAATCTATTCATCATCAAAGTATGTTCTTCACATTTTTTTAAATTTGAATATATATGTTAACCCTTCACTGGATGCTGAATACATTGATCAATCAATTTTTAAGGTTTACTCCTACAGAAAGCGGTAGCTGATCGTGTTTAGGTTAACATCGAAAATTGATTAAATTCATACTCGATTTCTGGGTTATTCTAAGCATAACATCAGAGCAAACAAAGCAATTATAGTCATCTGTCATTAGTTTTTTTTTACAGTTTACATATATATATATGATCATTTTGTAGTGTATTCATTGCATTGTAAGTTTTATTTGGGCATAGTTTTGGATAAATTTGGTACATATTTAACCGGTTCGATTGTACCATGCTCAATCTCGTCAAAAAGTAACTGGTTGTCGCCTTTAGAAAATCACTAAATTTGAATCATGTAGTGAATGCAACATAATTCTAATGCCTAAATACATTTACGCCTTTGTATTTAATTTTTTTTTTAAATTACTTGTCATCACAGAAATATATTGCGCACAAAATGGATAGTAATAATATACAAAATGGGAGATAACTGTTCATTTTCCAAAGAGATATATTAAACCTTAAATGTCATTTTGATCATTACAATACAATGTTTGTAGACTTTTCCTTTATTGTTAAATTTTACAGGCAGTGGATCAGATGATATATTATATTTTGGACAATGTCAATGCACTATATGCAAAAGTAAGTAAAATAAGATAGTTTTTAAATTGTCAGCTTTTTCTCTGTTCGTTTCCGGTAAATTGTTATTGTCATTGAATGAAAAATATGTCCTTTCCCCCGATGATTGATATGAAACAAAGGTGACCATGCAAACACCACTGTAAACTTTGGACATAAAATCTTCTTTTTTCCACTAGTGTAAAGACCGTTGCATTTCCTGACATTTTTGTATGTAGTGATGTCAATTTCGGCAATTTGAGAAGTCGCAATAAACTTGAGAAACTTTCAAAACTTTCATCATCTCTGAATCCACAAAGCTAAATTTGGCCTGACCTATCCATAGGGTAATTATGTCAGATGACTTGCTGATCAATCAACATAGGCCCTATCACTATAGATAGACTATAGATCAGACTGCAGGAGGTAGACAATTTTTAAAATATCAAAAATCCGTTCTTAATTAAAATAAAAATCTGTCCAAATTCCTACTGATGGAACAGCTTTGTCATCTTTTTGCGTGTATTCTGTGTTCATTCGTGAACTGCGCATATTTGCAAATATACATAAATAAACAAAACAATAAAAATAAATTTCTACTGTGATAGTTCTACCCTAATATGAACCAAAATTAGCATGCATTTTTCATTAATGGTCCATATTCTGAATTTTGATTGGTCAGTATTCTATCAAATCACTGTTGCTTTCTTTTTATCATCAATTGTGACTGTCATATCTATGCAATGTGTTATACATACACATATAAAAGCCGTAAATGTTCTTAGTTGTATTCACTATCTGATGCAATTGGCTTGTCAACCATTGAAATGGAATGAGACGGGAATCAACTTTCAGCTAATACAATGTCGGCAGAAATAGTTGAAGGATTCAGAGCTGCCCTAAAGTCAAGCTCTGGAAGAAACTGAGCAACAATAGCGTGTACATAATTTTAACTGTAAATTGGAGATTATTTTATATGTAAATTGTATAGAGAGAACTTGCTGTGTTGCCCGAAACTGCGCAAAGTTTCAAGCGGAACCAAATACATTCGTTTAACGAATTCGGTTCCTAACCTAGAATAAGAAGAAGAGGAAGAATGCATTCCGGTACAAATATCCGAACAAAGCAAATATATTAAAAAAGACGACAATGTGAAGAGGAATTTTAGTATAACAGGATGTAAGTTTGAACAGTGAGGATCAACAATTCCACCTATATCAACAAAACGAAGAAACACCTCTTACCGAACACAAACAGACTAATGCATATGACGTTGGAAATCCAGGGCCTGACTTGTGACAGATATACGAATTTGGCGGGATTAAACCTGTTAAATTGTTAGAATTAAATATTGAACAGAAAATAGTAATGAATATAATGACAATGAATTAATTGATAATTGGACCTATTTGTTGTACAAGCAGATTGTCTATATTTTTTGCAAAGTAAACCTGCATCAAAGAGAAAATAAAGTTGTTAAGTTATAGCTTTTACTAATAAGATTTTTTAAGGATTTTACGAGTTTAGATGTGTCAGATTTGAATTGTTAGCTTTATTTATTACGTCGCCATAAAATTACAGATGGAAAATACCCTTTTTGATGTAGAATTGTTTTTATTTCCAAGATCTTTTGTGAAAGTTTAATAATAATTTATGAAAGCGGTATCCTTTGCTTAATGGCTTTAAAGTTTTCGCTGTTATACTGTACCTAGTAGGAATATTTCTATTATATCATGTTTATTGACCATATCTAACTCAGACATCGGTGTATTTCTAAAAGTTTATCAGTTGACATTCTCCTCTTTTGGACCAACATTTTTAGCTGCTTTATCAGCTGGAACCAAAGCAAAAGGTTTACCTAGTTATTCTACCTTATAGTAATGACTGTAAATAAAGTACCGGTATAAGGAAACAAAGAAATACATATACTCATGGATCTTTCAAGTTTCTGTAAACTGTGGAGTTGCCGATAAAGATGAAATTATATTACTTAATGTAACTAATATCATTAACCTGCTGTTGTTTTCTTTATATCATTAATTTTGACTATAATATGCAATGTGTTATAAATACGCATATAAAAACAAATTCCAAATGTTCTTATTTTTATTTACTATCTAATGCAATTGTTTTGTATACCATCTTGTCATGGAATTTGTAGCGGTACAAACATCCGAATAAAGCAAATGTAAATTAAAAAAAAGACGAAAATGTGAAAATGAATTTTATTTTAACACCATGTATTTGTGTATCACATGTAACAGTAACAGTTACATGGTTTGATTTGTTTGTTTTAGATATGAATACTGAGACAGCTTGTGAAGGCAAAACTTTGGATTTACGCTGTAAGAAGGGTATGACAATAGATATCGAGAGTGCAATATATGGTCGTTTAAGTAGCAAAACATGTAAAGCTGGTAAGAACATCAAAACAACTAATTGTGCGTCAAGAAAATCCACTGACAAGGTCAAGCAAAAATGTAATGGACACCGTAATTGTAATGTGAGAGCATCAAATTGGAAAATGGGTGGCGATCCTTGTATAGGCGTTACAAAATATCTCAGTGTAAGATACGCATGTGTAGGTAAGTCTGATGGATTGGTTTTAAAATATTTGTAGTATATATTGACCACTTATTACTTTCGAAATGTGCGCAAACGGCAGTCCGTACTCGGTGCCTGGGTTGCTGAGCGCTTAGGTCGACGAGCTTGTGTCAGTGTGAATACATGCATTAGATATAGAATATACTCTAGTATCATTGGGTAGCCAATAATCACAAGAATTCAAATAGGTGATGAGTTTTAAGCTGTTAGTTGTGGTATTGTCTGCTATAGTCTATATATAGCTGTTAATTATGTCCTACTTTGTGGTGAGATCAGCACAACCAACGTGAACAATCAATGCTCAATCATGCCTGATAACTATTATTCCAGAAACACGTGGTGTGCACGAACTTGTTTATGTACGTTGTAATTATTACACAACGCTTGCGAAAAGTTTGAAGACATCAAAGGGGTAATCAGAAACCGCAAATCGAAGAACGATAGACAAATACAATGACCAAAAGGACAAACAAAGATCTACAAATCATAACACAGAAAACTAAAGGTCGAGCAACACGAACCCCACAAAAAACCAAGGGGTGAACGCAGGTGCTCTGGAAGGGTAGGAAGTCCCTGCTCCAAATGTGACATCCGTCGTGTAACTCTTGTTACAAACCCGGTGATAGTTGATTATTATAATTTTGTGTACATATAATTTGAATTAGACTGCAATAGTTCAGGAGAAATTTGTATTTGTAATAACAAGTATTACTGTTTACATCTATGGAGACTCATGGTTTAATACAAGACAAATAATTTCAAATGATCAACCATAATGATTTCTATTATTTTGATAAATGAATGGCTTTTCCAGCAGATATATTGAGTAATAGTATCTTTATATAATATTGCCATCTTTTGTTAAGACATCAATTTTGAATAACCTATATACATTTTTGTATCTGAAACTTTCTGGTTTTTAGGACCTGTTATAGGAGAAACGCCAAAATCAAGTATGTATTCTTAGGTCCTTTTAAATATGCCATCAAGTCATTAAGCTTAGGTTTTTATCAATGTACAACGAGAATGTCAATCATTTTTAGATACTTAGTATTTCAAATATATTAAAATAAAATCATAGATCCTACAGGAAACACTTTCTCAATTAAACGAAATCATGTGTTATTTATAATTCAAAAGAGACTTAATATGTTGTATGAAACATGCTACTTTCAGTTTCACTTTGTCCTCATATTAATGTATTGAACGTAAGTCATTATTACTATACAGTATGCAAACAAGCTTGTGATTACCAATGTTATCATAAAGGCTTATAAACAATACAAATTATTATTGAAATCAATAGATTTATGTATTTATTCATGAATATAAAGAAGTTATATAAACTTGTGTCTGATCCAATTGTTTGCTACTGAACAATAACATATGTTTAAATTAAATTGAAATCAAAAACAATATTGAAACAGGTATATCTATCAATTAACGAAACTGTCATTGAAAAACAGTAATCGAATATGGAAACTAATTCGCATTCTTTACTAGAAATATATTTTCTGACATCAGTTTTCCTTGTTCATCAGCATACATTTTTGTATTTCTAATGTCATAAGTTCTATTCATATGTCCTGCCTCTCTCTAATGCTTGTTTGACAAATTTATGTCACCAACGTGCTGCGACATAACATGCACAATCCAAAGGACATAATGGAGTTAGTGTTACACAAAGGAGGATAGGCAGGTTAATCATATAATAGTCTAATGATTATTTTAATCGAAGATTTTTTATTTTAATTCATACGATAATAAGTGCTGTTATGTATATTAGTATATTCAAAGTTTCACATATCACAAATTAGTGTTCCGTTTTTGTGGGATGTCTATAAAGGCAATTAACTATCAATGTGCGACCAAAAGATCAGCTTGATTAAATGTATTATTATTTTGTTTCTAATTGAAATTGCATGTAACATTAATATCTGTAAGCAAATAGTATTTACTGTCCATATCAACCACATATTATCAAATTTATGTTGACTTAGAAACTGCTTAGGACATATATATGTCAATTTTAAATAATACGAGATCAAATTGTCTATAGGTATATTTGTTCTCGACGGCATTCTGTTATTGCGCAAACGACTATTGCATATACCACCTTTTTTGTTATTGCAGCGAAATATTTGGGTTGTTACAAAGATTCAAAACACCGCCTAATGAAAATAAAAACCCCAGATGGCCCTCACGATATGTCTGCTGATTTGTGTAGAGGTTTCTGTACAGATTATAAATATTTTGCCATGCAGGTATTATATATATTTTTATATACTTTAGTATTTGTTTTCGAATTCAAAATATTAAAGTTACTCTTTCTAAGAAAATAGTAAACGATTTAAATCAAATGTTCTTCTGAATGAAATATTAAATACGTCTGAATGTTATTCAATTGTACATAGGCTCTACAAAAATATTAATATGTTTGTTCAATCCAGACTAAGGGTATACAAAATGCACAGAATGGAAATCTTCAAACCTTTCCCCTGGCCACAGCTCGGCTAGTTTTTGTCAAGGGCTTATTGATAGTTAGCACAATATCCAGTTTAATGTCATTTATTAAATGACGTAATTCTTTCAACACATATACGAACATATATACAATGAACAGGGAGTGTTTTATAAAATATAAAAACAATGTCACAAATAAACAGTAAAGACACTCCCTGATCGATATAACAAGTGCCTATGACACAAAGGGTGGCACTCAAAAACGGCCACTTATTAAATAGACATGGATGTGACAAGATGCAAACACAAAAATAGCATCTCAAAGCAAATTAAAGATCAATATTTTAAAGAAAATATAATTGTTAGCTACAGGTGGCGCTCAACCATGGCCACTTACTAACTACATGTAAATAAAGCAAAGATACAATACATGAAAATGGCATCAATAATAAATAACAGATAATAAGATATGTAAATTATTTTTAAGGAGGAGATAATAATTGTGGAGGTGGGAAAATTAATTATGATAATAAACTTGACACTCACCCTGCTTAATTATAAATAAATTAATGACACAAAGTGACAAACTCATTTGATTGGTTTAAATTTTGATTTAATTTAAATTAACAATCAGTAGTAATTATTTGCACCAATTCCTAAAACACACCATATATACCAAAAATTTTACATCTTTAGATTAATTTAAATGTAACTTAATTTATCTAATTAAGACACGTGACCTAATTAGATAAGATAAGAAAACTTTATTTTGATTCGGCACATAATCAAATTACATAACAATACCTTGTCTTGCCTCACATAAATTCTTTTATTTCCAATAAAATATTATAATGTATCAATAAGATCTCCTCCTTGGTAACTACAGAATAATTTGCAACAAAAATTATCGATGGATAGAACTCAAACAATAAAGATGAATACAGATATATTCTAAACAATTATATGGTGAGTAGGATATCCATCCTTTGTAAACCTAACCATGTATGTAGGCAAACAATAAGAAATCCGGAGGGAGGGGGGGGGGGGGCTTTAAATAAAATCTGTTGTCCTCACTTTTGAAATTTTAATATCATGAGGTTTTATGACCCAGAATGCAGTGTTCCAAATAATTATAAGCGCCCCCTATTTCCAGACTCTGCTACATTCTATCCATCAAGGCAGACAAAGTTACCTCCCATCACAATGTAAAAAGCATAACAGATTCCGCTTTATCAAATTATTTCCTATTTGACAAAAATGTATTTATTCAACCATAAATTATATTTTGTTGTGGAAATCAAACCACCTGTCCATAAGTAGCAGTTATTTATAGGTCAGCGAAGTAGAAGTTACAATTGTAATTTAATGAGCGTGATGTAGTAGTGAATTAATTGTAAATGAAAAAAAAAAAAAAAAAGTGAAGTAGCAAATAATTATATTTTAACTCTAACTTTTAAGTATGTATAAGATTATTTGTATTTTAGTATGGAAAAGAATGTTTCTGTGCCAATGATTTCAGTCGTGATTTGAAAGAGTCTAAGAAGTGTAACATGGGTTGTCAAGGAAGCTCAGGAATTTGTGGTGGTTCATGGTCTCTTAGTTTGTATGAAGGTAAAGCGAAAAATAGTTTAGCCTATCACATTTTGTTGCTAGGCACCTGTATATAAGAAAGGTACGAAGATACCAAAGGGGTAATCAGAAGTGGTAAATCAAAAAAGGACAGACAATAGTATGGCCAAAATATAAAGGACAAAAGAATACATAGTGATGAACAAATCACTACACACAAAAAAATAAAGATTGAGTAAAACGAATTCCTCTAGAAACCAGAGGTGCACTCCGGTGCTACGGGAAGTTAAGTAGTTTCTGCTGCGCTAGTGTCGTCCTGTTACTCTTGTTACAAACCCGGTGATAAGTCATGAATGAGGAAATGACCAGATTGTGATTACGACAAACGGAACATATTTGTGGTAATTTGTGACAGAGATATTGCATAGCGGTTTCTTAGGTCAACATATCCAAAATAAACCCTTGATCCAGTATATTCCTTGTTAGCAGCAACCCTCTATCCAGGAAATCATCATAGGAATTACAAGCTCTGGAATATCGGATCAACTGAGAGATATATACTCCATATGTAGGTGCTGATGGAATGTTGCTAATACAAATTGAAAGTTCTCAATGTGAAAATTGAAATCATCTCTGTTGTCTTAAAATTTCGTTATTAGCATACCCACGTCAACGAATCATGACAAATATATTGTGTGTCAATAAAAAATCGAGCAATTGACCATTTTAATGATATTATGCATAAAAAAAATACTCTTGATATATTTTTCTTTACGTTTTGTATTACATTACATGCATTATGCATATATAAAATTATATATTTCTTTTCAGTTGATAATCCCCCTGCACAGCGCCAATGTACGTATACACCTTTTAATAATTATTTTGATGAATCTATTCATCATCAAAGTATGTTCTTCACATTTTTTTAAATTTGAATATATATGTTAACCCTTCACTGGATGCTGAATACATTGATCAATCAATTTTTAAGGTTTACTCCTACAGAAAGCGGTAGCTGATCGTGTTTAGGTTAACATCGAAAATTGATTAAATTCATACTCGATTTCTGGGTTATTCTAAGCATAACATCAGAGCAAACAAAACAATTATAGTCATCTGTCATTAGTTTTTTTTTACAGTTTACATATATATATATGATCATTTTGTAGTGTATTCATTGCATTGTAAGTTTTATTTGGGCATAGTTTTGGATAAATTTGGTACATATTTAACCGGTTCGATTGTACCATCCTCAATCTCGTCAAAAAGTAACTGGTTGTCGCCTTTAGAAAATCACTAAATTTGAATCATGTAGTGAATGCAACATAATTTTAATGCCTAAATACATTTACGCCTTTGTATTTAATTTTTTTTTTAAATTACTTGTCATCACAGAAATATATTGCGCACAAAATGGATAGTAATAATATACAAAATGGGAGATAACTGTTCATTTTCCAAAGAGATATATTAAACCTTAAATGTCATTTTGATCATTACAATACAATGTTTGTAGACTTTTCCTTTATTGTTAAATTTTACAGGCAGTGGATCAGATGATATATTATATTTTGGACAATGTCAATGCACTATATGCAAAAGTAAGTAAAATAAGATAGTTTTTAAATTGTCAGCTTTTTCTCTGTTCGTTTCCGGTAAATTGTTATTGTCATTGAATGAAAAATATGTCCTTTCCCCCGATGATTGATATGAAACAAAGGTGACCATGCAAACACCACTGTAAACTTTGGACATAAAATCTTCTTTTTTCCACTAGTGTAAAGACCGTTGCATTTCCTGACATTTTTGTATGTAGTGATGTCAATTTCGGCAATTTGAGAAGTCGCAATAAACTTGAGAAACTTTCAAAACTTTCATCATCTCTGAATCCACAAAGCTAAATTTGGCCTGACCTATCCATAGGGTAATTATGTCAGATGACTTGCTGATCAATCAACATAGGCCCTATCACTATAGATAGACTATAGATCAGACTGCAGGAGGTAGACAATTTTTAAAATATCAAAAATCCGTTCTTAATTAAAATAAAAATCTGTCCAAATTCCTACTGATGGAACAGCTTTGTCATCTTTTTGCGTGTATTCTGTGTTCATTCGTGAACTGCGCATATTTGCAAATATACATAAATAAACAAAACAATAAAAATAAATTTCTACTGTGATAGTTCTACCCTAATATGAACCAAAATTAGCATGCATTTTTCATTAATGGTCCATATTCTGAATTTTGATTGGTCAGTATTCTATCAAATCACTGTTGCTTTCTTTTTATCATCAATTGTGACTGTCATATCTATGCAATGTGTTATACATACACATATAAAAGCCGTAAATGTTCTTAGTTGTATTCACTATCTGATGCAATTGGCTTGTCAACCATTGACATGGAATGAGACGGGAATCAACTTTCAGCTAATACAATATCGGCAGAAATAGTTGAAGGATTCAGAGCTGCCCTAAAGTCAAGCTCTGGAAGAAACTGAGCAACAATAGCGTGTACATAATTTTAACTGTAAATTGGAGATTATTTTATATGTAAATTGTATAGAGAGAACTTGCTGTGTTGCCCGAAACTGCGCAAAGTTTCAAGCGGAACCAAATACATTCGTTTAACGAATTCGGTTCCTAACCTAGAATAAGAAGAAGAGGAAGAATGCATTCCGGTACAAATATCCGAACAAAGCAAATATATTAAAAAAGACGACAATGTGAAGAGGAATTTTAGTATAACAGGATGTAAGTTTGAACAGTGAGGATCAACAATTCCACCTATATCAACAAAACGAAGAAACACCTCTTACCGAACACAAACAGACTAATGCATATGACGTTGGAAATCCAGGGCCTGACTTGTGACAGATATACGAATTTGGCGGGATTAAACCTGTTAAATTGTTAGAATTAAATATTGAACAGAAAATAGTAATGAATATAATGACAATGAATTAATTGATAATTGGACCTATTTGTTGTACAAGCAGATTGTCTATATTTTTTGCAAAGTAAACCTGCATCAAAGAGAAAATAAAGTTGTTAAGTTATAGCTTTTACTAATAAGATTTTTTAAGGATTTTACGAGTTTAGATGTGTCAGATTTGAATTGTTAGCTTTATTTATTACGTCGCCATAAAATTACAGATGGAAAATACCCTTTTTGATGTAGAATTGTTTTTATTTCCAAGATCTTTTGTGAAAGTTTAATAATAATTTATGAAAGCGGTATCCTTTGCTTAATGGCTTTAAAGTTTTCGCTGTTATACTGTACCTAGTAGGAATATTTCTATTATATCATGTTTATTGACCATATCTAACTCAGACATCGGTGTATTTCTAAAAGTTTATCAGTTGACATTCTCCTCTTTTGGACCAACATTTTTAGCTGCTTTATCAGCTGGAACCAAAGCAAAAGGTTTACCTAGTTATTCTACCTTATAGTAATGACTGTAAATAAAGTACCGGTATAAGGAAACAAAGAAATACATATACTCATGGATCTTTCAAGTTTCTGTAAACTGTGGAGTTGCCGATAAAGATGAAATTATATTACTTAATGTAACTAATATCATTAACCTGCTGTTGTTTTCTTTATATCATTAATTTTGACTATAATATGCAATGTGTTATAAATACGCATATAAAAAAAAATTCCAAATGTTCTTATTTTTATTTACTATCTAATGCAATTGTTTTGTATACCATCTTGTCATGGAATTTGTAGCGGTACAAACATCCGAATAAAGCAAATGTAAATTAAAAAAAAGACGAAAATGTGAAAATGAATTTTATTTTAACACCATGTATTTGTGTATCACATGTAACAGTAACAGTTACATGGTTTGATTTGTTTGTTTTAGATATGAATACTGAGACAGCTTGTGAAGGCAAAACTTTGGATTTACGCTGTAAGAAGGGTATGACAATAGATATCGAGAGTGCAATATATGGTCGTTTAAGTAGCAAAACATGTAAAGCTGGTGAGAACATCAAAACAACTAATTGTGCGTCAAGAAAATCCACTGACAAGGTCAAGCAAAAATGTAATGGACACCGTAATTGTAATGTGAGAGCATCAAATTGGGAAATGGGTGGCGATCCTTGTATAGGCGTTACAAAATATCTCAGTGTAAGATACGCATGTGTAGGTAAGTCTGATGGATTGGTTTTAAAATATTTGTAGTATATATTGACCACTTATTACTTTCGAAATGTGCGCAAACGGCAGTCCGTACTCGGTGCCTGGGTTGCTGAGCGCTTAGGTCGACGAGCTTGTGTCAGTGTGAATACATGCATTAGATATAGAATATACTCTAGTATCATTGGGTAGCCAATAATCACAAGAATTCAAATAGGTGATGAGTTTTAAGCTGTTAGTTGTGGTATTGTCTGCTATAGTCTATATATAGCTGTTAATTATGTCCTACTTTGTGGTGAGATCAGCACAACCAACGTGAACAATCAATGCTCAATCATGCCTGATAACTATTATTCCAGAAACACGTGGTGTGCACGAACTTGTTTATGTACGTTGTAATTATTACACAACGCTTGCGAAAAGTTTGAAGACATCAAAGCTGTAATCAGAAACCGCAAATCGAAGAACGATAGACAAATACAATGACCAAAAGGACAAACAAAGATCTACAAATCATAACACAGAAAACTAAAGGTCGAGCAACACGAACCCCACAAAAAACCAAGGGGTGAACGCAGGTGCTCTGGAAGGGTAGGAAGTCCCTGCTCCAAATGTGACATCCGTCGTGTAACTCTTGTTACAAACCCGGTGATAGTTGATTATTATAATTTTGTGTACATATAATTTGAATTAGACTGCAATAGTTCAGGAGAAATTTGTATTTGTAATAACAAGTATTACTGTTTACATCTATGGAGACTCATGGTTTAATACAAGACAAATAATTTCAAATGATCAACCATAATGATTTCTATTATTTTGATAAATGAATGGCTTTTCCAGCAGATATATTGAGTAATAGTATCTTTATATAATATTGCCATCTTTTGTTAAGACATCAATTTTGAATAACCTATATACATTTTTGTATCTGAAACTTTCTGGTTTTTAGGACCTGTTATAGGAGAAGCGCCAAAATCAAGTATGTATTCTTAGGTCCTTTTAAATATGCCATCAAGTCATTAAGCTTAGGTTTTTATCAATGTACAACGAGAATGTCAATCATTTTTAGATACTTAGTATTTCAAATATATTAAAATAAAATCATAGATCCTACAGGAAACACTTTCTCAATTAAACGAAATCATGTGTTATTTATAATTCAAAAGAGACTTAATATGTTGTATGAAACATCCTACTTTCAGTTTCACTTTGTCCTCATATTAATGTATTGAACGTAAGTCATTATTACTATACAGTATGCAAACAAGCTTGTGATTACCAATGTTATCATAAAGGCTTATAAACAATACAAATTATTATTGAAATCAATAGATTTATGTATTTATTCATGAATATAAAGAAGTTATATAAACTTGTGTCTGATCCAATTGTTTGCTACTGAACAATAACATATGTTTAAATTAAATTGAAATCAAAAACAATATTGAAACAGGTATATCTATCAATTAACGAAACTGTCATTGAAAAACAGTAATCGAATATGGAAACTAATTCGCATTCTTTACTAGAAATATATTTTCTGACATCAGTTTTCCTTGTTCATCAGCATACATTTTTGTATTTCTAATGTCATAAGTTCTATTCATATGTCCTGCCTCTCTCTAATGCTTGTTTGACAAAATTATGTCACCAACGTGCTGCGACATAACATGCACAATCCAAAGGACATAATGGAGTTATTGTTACACAAAGGAGGATAGGCAGGTTAAACATATAATAGTCTAATGATTATTTTAATCGAAGATTTTTTATTTTAATTCATACGATAATAAGTGCTGTTATGTATATTAGTATATTCAAAGTTTCACATATCACAAATTAGTGTTTCGTTTTTGTGGGATGTCTATAAAGGCAATTAACTATCAATGTGCAACCAAAAGATCAGCTTGATTAAATGTATTATTATTTTGTTTCTAATTGAAATTGCATGTAACATTAATATCTGTAAGCAAATAGTATTTACTGTTCATATCAACCACATATTATCAAATTCATGTTGACTTAGAAACTGCTTAGGACATATATATGTCAATTTTAAATAATACGAGATCAAATTGTCTATAGGTATATTTGTTCTCGACGGCATTCTGTTATTGCGCAAACGACTATTGCATATACCACCTTTTTTGTTATTGCAGCGAAATATTTGGGTTGTTACAAAGATTCAAAACACCGCCTAATGAAAATAAAAACCCCAGATGGCCCTCACGATATGTCTGCTGATTTGTGTAGAGGTTTCTGTACAGATTATAAATATTTTGCCATGCAGGTATTATATATATTTTTATATACTTTAGTATTTGTTTTCGAATTCAAAATATTAAAGTTACTCTTTCTAAGAAAATAGTAAACGATTTAAATCAAATGTTCTTCTGAATGAAATATTAAACACGTCTGAATGTTATTCAATTGTACATAGGCTCTACAAAAATATTAATATGTTTGTTCAATCCAGACTAAGGGTATACAAAATGCACAGAATGGAAATCTTCAAACCTTTCCCCTGGCCACAGCTCGGCTAGTTTTTGTCAAGGGCTTATTGATAGTTAGCACAATATCCAGTTTAATGTCATTTATTAAATGACGTAATTCTTTCAACACATATAAGAACATATATACAATGAACAGGGAGTGTTTAATAAAATATAAAAACAATGTCACAAATAAACAGTAGAGACACTCCCTGATCGATATAACAAGTGCCTATGACACAAAGGGTGGCACTCAAAAACGGCCACTTATTAAATAGACATGGATGTGACAAGATGCAAACACAAAAATAGCATCTCAAAGCAAATTAAAGATCAATATTTTAAAGAAAATATAATTGTTAGCTACAGGTGGCGCTCAACCATGGCCACTTACTAACTACATGTAAATAAAGCAAAGATACAATACATGAAAATGGCATCAATATAAATAACAGATAATAAGATATGTAAATTATTTTTAAGGAGGAGATAATAATTGTGGAGGTGGGAAAATTAATTATGATAATAAACTTGACGTTCACCCTGCTTAATTATAAATAAATTAATGACACAAAGTGACAAACTCATTTGATTGGTTTAAATTTTGATTTAATTTAAATTAACAATCAGTAGTAATTATTTGCACCAATTCCTAAAACACACCATATATACCAAAAATTTAACATTTTTAGATTAATTTAAATGTAACTTAATTTATCTAATTAAGACACGTGACCTTATTAGATAAGATAAGAAAACTTTATTTTGATTCGGCACATAATCAAATTACATAACAATACCTTGTCTTGCCTCACATAAATTCTTTTATTTCCAATAAAATATTATAATGTATCAATAAGATCTCCTCCTTGGTAACTACAGAATAATTTGCAACAAAAATTATCGATGGATTGAACTCAAACAATAAAGATGAATACAGATATATTCTAAACAATTATATGGTGAGTAGGATATCCATCCTTTGTAAACCTAACCATGTATGTAGGCAAACAATAAGAAATCGGGAGGGAGGGCGGGCTTTAAATAAAATCTGTTGTCCTCACTTTTGAAATTTTAATATCATGAGGTTTTATGACCCAGAATGCAGTGTTCCAAATAATTATAAGCGCCCCCTATTTCCAGACTCTGCTACATTCTATCCACCAAGGCAGACAAAGTTACCTCCCATCACAATGTAAAAAGCATAACAGATTCGCTTTATCAAATTATTTCCTATTTGACAAAAATGTGTTTATTCAACCATAAATTATATTTTGTTGTGGAAATCAAACCACCTGTCCATAAGTAGCAGTTATTTATAGGTCAGCGAAGTAGAAGTTACAATTGTAATTTAATGAGCGTGATGTAGTAGTGAATTAATTGTAAATGAAAAAAAAAAGAAAGTGAAGTAGCAAATAATTATATTTTAACTCTAACTTTTAAGTATGTATAAGATTATTTGTATTTTAGTATGGAAAAGAATGTTTCTGTGCCAATGATTTCAGTCGTGATTTGAAAGAGTCTAAGAAGTGTAAAATGGGTTGTCAAGGAAGCTCAGGAATTTGTGGTGGTTCATGGTCTCTTAGCTTGTATGAAGGTAAAGCGAAAAATAGTTTAGCCTATCACATTTTGTTGCTAGGCACCTGTATATAAGAAAGGTACGAAGATACCAAAGGGGTAATCAGAAGTGGTAAATCAAAAAAGGACAGACAATAGTATGGCCAAAATATAAAGGACAAAAGAATACATAGTGATGAACAAATCACTACACACAAAAAATAAAGATTGAGTAAAACGAATTCCTCTAGAAACCAGAGGTGCACTCCGGTGCTACGGGAAGTTAAGTAGTTTCTGCTGCGCTAGTGTCGTCCTGTTACTCTTGTTACAAACCCGGTGATAAGTCATGAATGAGGAAATGACCAGATTGTGATTACGACAAACGGAACATATTTGTGGTAATTTGTGACAGAGATATTGCATAGCGGTTTGTTAGGTCAACATATCCAAAATAAACCCTTGATCCAGTATATTCCTTGTTAGCAGCAACCCTCTATCCAGGAAATCATCATAGGAATTACAAGCTCTGGAATATCGGATCAACTGAGAGATATATACTCCATATGTAGGTGCTGATGGAATGTTGCTAATACAAATTGAAAGTTCTCAATGTGAAAATTGAAATCATCTCTGTTGTCTTAAAATTTCGTTATTAGCATACCCACGTCAACGAATCATGACAAATATATTGTGTGTCAATAAAAAATCGAGCAATTGACCATTTTGATGATATTATGCATAAAAAAAATACTCTTGATATATTTTTCTTTACGTTTTGTATTACATTACATGCATTATGCATATATAAAATTATATATTTCTTTTCAGTTGATAATCCCCCTGCACAGCGCCAATGTACGTATACACCTTTTAATAATTATTTTGATGAATCTATTCATCATCAAAGTATGTTCTTCACATTTTTTGAAATTTGATTATATATGTTAACCCTTCACTGGATGCTGAATACATTGATCAATCAATTTTTAAGGTTTACTCCTACAGAAAGCGGTAGCTGATCGTGTTTAGGTTAACATCGAAAATTGATTAAATTCATACTCGATTTCTGGGTTATTCTAAGCATAACATCAGAGCAAACAAAGCAATTATAGTCATCTGTCATTAGTTTTTTTTTAACAGTTTACATATATATATATGATCATTTTGTAGTGTATTCATTGCATTGTAAGTTTTATTTGGGCATAGCTTTGGATAAATTTGGTACATATTTAACCGGTTCGATTGTACCATCCTTAATCTCGTCAAAAAGTAACTGGTTGTCGCCTTTAGAAAATCACTAAATTTGAATCATGTAGTGAATGCAACATAATTTTAATGCCTAAATACATTTACGCCTTTGTATTTAATTTTTTTTTTAAATTACTTGTCATCACAGAAATATATTGCGCACAAAATGGATAGTAATAATATACAAAATGGGAGATAACTGTTCATTTTCCAAAGAGATATATTAAACCTTAAATGTCATTTTGATCATTACAATACAATGTTTGTAGACTTTTCCTTTATTGTTAAATTTTACAGGCAGTGGATCAGATGATATATTATATTTTGGACAATGTCAATGCACTATATGCAAAAGTAAGTAAAATAAGATAGTTTTTAAATTGTCAGCTTTTTCTCTGTTCGTTTCCGGTAAATTGTTATTGTCATTGAATGAAAAATATGTCCTTTCCCCCGATGATTGATATGAAACAAAGGTGACCATGCAAACACCACTGTAAACTTTGGACATAAAATCTTCTTTTTTCCACTAGTGTAAAGACCGTTGCATTTCCTGACATTTTTGTATGTAGTGATGTCAATTTCGGCAATTTGAGAAGTCGCAATAAACTTGAGAAACTTTCAAAACTTTCATCATCTCTGAATCCACAAAGCTAAATTTGGCCTGACCTATCCATAGGGTAATTATGTCAGATGACTTGCTGATCAATCAACATAGGCTCTATCACTATAGATAGACTATAGATCAGACTGCAGGAGGTAGACAATTTTTAAAATATCAAAAATCCGTTCTTAATTAAAATAAAAATCTGTCCAAATTCCTACTGATGGAACAGCTTTGTCATCTTTTTGCGTGTATTCTGTGTTCATTCGTGAACTGCGCATATTTGCAAATATACATAAATAAACAAAACAATAAAAATAGATTTCTACTGTGATAGTTCTACCCTAATATGAACCAAAATTAGCATGCATTTTTCATTAATGGTCCATATTCTGAATTTTGATTGGTCAGTATTCTATCAAATCACTGTTGCTTTCTTTTTATCATCAATTGTGACTGTCATATCTATGCAATGTGTTATACATACACATATAAAAGCCGTAAATGTTCTTAGTTGTATTCACTATCTGATGCAATTGGCTTGTCAACCATCTTGACATGGAATGAGACGGAATCAACTTTCAGCTAATACAATATCGGCAGAAATAGTTGAAGGATTCAGAGCTGCCCTAAAGTCAAGCTCTGGAAGAAACTGAGCAACAATAGCGTGTACATAATTTTAACTGTAAATTGGAGATTATTTTATATGTAAATTGTATAGAGAGAACTTGCTGTGTTGCCCGAAACTGCGCAAAGTTTCAAGCGGAACCAAATACATTCGTTTAACGAATTCGGTTCCTAACCTAGAATAAGAAGAAGAGGAAGAATGCATTCCGGTACAAATATCCGAACAAAGCAAATATATTAAAAAAGACGACAATGTGAAGAGGAATTTTAGTATAACAGGATGTAAGTTTGAACAGTGAGGATCAACAATTCCACCTATATCAACAAAACGAAGAAACACCTCTTACTTTTACTCACCGAACACAAAAAGACTAATGCATATGACGTTGGAAATCCATGGCCTGACTTGTGACAGATATACGAATTTGGCGGGATTAAACCTGTTAAATTGTTAGAATTAAATATTGAACAGAAAATAGTAATGAATATAATGACAATGAATTAATTGATAATTGGACCTATTTGTTGTACAAGCAGATTGTCTATATTTTTTGCAAAGTAAACCTGCATCAAAGAGAAAATAAAGTTGTTAAGTTATAGCTTTTACTAATAAGATTTTTTAAGGATTTTACGAGTTTAGATGTGTCAGATTTGAATTGTTAGCTTTATTTATTACGTCGCCATAAAATTACAGATGGAAAATACCCTTTTTGATGTAGAATTGTTTTTATTTCCAAGATCTTTTGTGAAAGTTTAATAATAATTTATGAAAGCGGTATCCTTTGCTTAATGGCTTTAAAGTTTTCGCTGTTATACTGTACCTAGTAGGAATATTTCTATTATATCATGTTTATTGACCATATCTAACTCAGACATCGGTGTATTTCTAAAAGTTTATCAGTTGACATTCTCCTCTTTTGGACCAACATTTTTAGCTGCTTTATCAGCTGGAACCAAAGCAAAAGGTTTACCTAGTTATTCTACCTTATAGTAATGACTGTAAATAAAGTACCGGTATAAGGAAACAAAGAAATACATATACTCGTGGATCTTTCAAGTTTCTGTAAACTGTGGAGTTGCCGATAAAGATGAAATTATATTACTTAATGTAACTAATATCATTAACCTGCTGTATACCATCTTGTCATGGAATTTGTAGCGGTACAAACATCCGAATAAAGCAAATGTAAATTAAAAAAAAGACGAAAATGTGAAAATGAATTTTATTTTAACACCATGTATTTGTGTATCACATGTAACAGTAACAGTTACATGGTTTGATTTGTTTGTTTTAGATATGAATACTGAGACAGCTTGTGAAGGCAAAACTTTGGATTTACGCTGTAAGAAGGGTATGACAATAGATATCGAGAGTGCAATATATGGTCGTTTAAGTAGCAAAACATGTAAAGCTGGTGAGAACATCAAAACAACTAATTGTGCGTCAAGAAAATCCACTGACAAGGTCAAGCAAAAATGTAATGGACACCGTAATTGTAATGTGAGAGCATCAAATTGGGAAATGGGTGGCGATCCTTGTATAGGCGTTACAAAATATCTCAGTGTAAGATACGCATGTGTAGGTAAGTCTGATGGATTGGTTTTAAAATATTTGTAGTATATATTGACCACTTATTACTTTCGAAATGTGCGCAAACGGCAGTCCGTACTCGGTGCCTGGGTTGCTGAGCGCTTAGGTCGACGAGCTTGTGTCAGTGTGAATACATGCATTAGATATAGAATATACTCTAGTATCATTGGGTAGCCAATAATCACAAGAATTCAAATAGGTGATGAGTTTTAAGCTGTTAGTTGTGGTATTGTCTGCTATAGTCTATATATAGCTGTTAATTATGTCCTACTTTGTGGTGAGATCAGCACAACCAACGTGAACAATCAATGCTCAATCATGCCTGATAACTATTATTCCAGAAACACGTGGTGTGCACGAACTTGTTTATGTACGTTGTAATTATTACACAACGCTTGCGAAAAGTTTGAAGACATCAAAGGGGTAATTAGAAACCGCAAATCGAAGAACGATAGACAAATACAATGACCAAAAGGACAAACAAAGATCTACAAATCATAACACAGAAAACTAAAGGTCGAGCAACACGAACCCCACAAAAAACCAAGGGGTGAACGCAGGTGCTCTGGAAGGGTAGGAAGTCCCTGCTCCAAATGTGACATCCGTCGTGTAACACTTGTTACAAACCCGGTGATAGTTGATTATTATAATTTTGTGTACATATAATTTGAATTAGACTGCAATAGTTCAGGAGAAATTTGTATTTGTAATAACAAGTATTACTGTTTACATCTATGGAGACTCATGGTTTAATACAAGACAAATAATTTCAAATGATCAACCATAGTGATTTCTATTATTTTGATAAATGAATGGCTTTTCCAGCAGATATATTGAGTAATAGTATCTTTATATAATATTGCCATCTTTTGTTAAGACATCAATTTTGAATAACCTATATACATTTTTGTATCTGAAACTTTCTGGTTTTCAGGACCTGTTATAGGAGAAGCGCCAAAATCAAGTATGTATTCTTAGGTCCTTTTAAATATGCCATCAAGTCATTAAGCTTAGGTTTTTATCAATGTACAACGAGAATGTCAATCATTTTTAGATACTTAGTATTTCAAATATATTAAAATAAAATCATAGATCCTACAGGAAACACTTTCTCAATTAAACGAAATCATGTGTTATTTATAATTCAAAAGAGACTTAATATGTTGTATGAAACATGCTACTTTCAGTTTCACTTTGTCCTCATATTAATGTATTGAACGTAAGTCATTATTACTATACAGTATGCAAACAAGCTTGTGATTACCAATGTTATCATAAAGGCTTATAAACAATACAAATTATTATTGAAATCAATAGATTTATGTATTTATTCATGAATATAAAGAAGTTATATAAACTTGTGTCTGATCCAATTGTTTGCTACTGAACAATAACATATGTTTAAATTAAATTGAAATCAAAAACAATATTGAAACAGGTATATCTATCAATTAACGAAACTGTCATTGAAAAACAGTAATCGAATATGGAAACTAATTCGCATTCTTTACTAGAAATATATTTTCTGACATCAGTTTTCCTTGTTCATCAGCATACATTTTTGTATTTCTAATGTCATAAGTTCTATTCATATGTCCTGCCTCTCTCTAATGCTTGTTTGACAAATTTATGTCACCAACGTGCTGCGACATAACATGCACAATCCAAAGGACATAATGGAGTTATTGTTACACAAAGGAGGATAGGCAGGTTAATCATATAATAGTCTAATGATTATTTTAATCGAAGATTTTTTATTTTAATTCATACGATAATAAGTGCTGTTATGTATATTAGTATATTCAAAGTTTCACATATCACAAATTAGTGTTCCGTTTTTGTGGGATGTCTATAAAGGCAATTAACTATCAATGTGCGACCAAAAGATCAGCTTGATTAAATGTATTATTATTTTGTTTCTAATTGAAATTGCATGTAACATTAATATCTGTAAGCAAATAGTATTTACTGTCCATATCAACCACATATTATCAAATTTATGTTGACTTAGAAACTGCTTAGGACATATATATGTCAATTTTAAATAATACGAGATCAAATTGTCTATAGGTATATTTGTTCTCGACGGCATTCTGTTATTGCGCAAACGACTATTCCATATACCATCTTTTCCTTTATTGCAGCGAAATATTTGGGTTGTTACAAAGATTCAAAACACCGCCTAATGAAAATAAAGACACCAGATGGCCCTAACGATATGTCTGCTGATTTGTGTAGAGGTTTCTGTACAGATTATAAATATTTTGCCATGCAGGTATTATATATATTTTATATACTTTAGTATTTGCTTTCGAATTCAAAATATTAAAGTTACTCTTTCTAAGAAAATAGTAAACGATTTAAATCAAATGTTCTTCTGAATGAAATATTAAACACATCTGAGTGTTATTCAATTGTACATAGGCTCTACAAATATATTAATATTTGTTCTATCCAGACTAAGGGTATACAAAATGCACAGAATGGAAATCTTCAAACCTTTCCCCTGGCCACAGCTCGGCTAGTTTTTGTCAAGGGCTTATTGATAGTTAGCACAATATCCAGTTTAATGTCATTTATTAAATGACGTAATTCTTTCAAAACATAAAAGAACATATATACAATGAACAGGGAGTGTTTTATAAAATATAAAAACAATGTCAAAAATTAACAGTAGAGACACTCCCTGATCGATATAACAAGTGCTTATGACAAAAAGGGTGGCACTCAAAAACGGCCACTTATTAAATAGACATGGAAGTGACAAGATGCAAACACAAAAATAGCATCTCAAAACAAATTAAAGATCAATATTTTAGAGAAAATATAATTGTTAGCTACAGGTGGCGCTCAACCATGGCCACTTACTAACTACATGTAAATAAAGCAAAGATACAATACATGAAAATGGCATCCATATAAATAACAGATAATAAGATATGTAAATTATTTTTAAGGAGGAGATAATAATTGTGGAGGTGGGAAAATTAATTATGATAATAAACTTGACATTCACCCTGCTTAATTATCAATAAATTAATGACACAAAGTGACAAACTCATTTGATTGGTTTAAATTTTGATTTAATTTAAATTAACAATAAGTAGTAATTATTTGCACCAATTCCTAAAACAAACCATATATACCAAAAATTTAACATTTTTAAATTAATTTAAATGTAACTTAATTTATCTAATTAAGACACGTGACCTAATTACCCATAATCAGATTACATAATAATAGCTTGTCTTGCCTCACATAAATTCTTTTATTTCCAATAAAATATTATCATGTATCTATAAGATCTCCTCCTTGGTAACTACAGATTAATTTGCAACAAAAATTATCGATGGATAGAACTCAAACAATAAAGATGAATACAGATATATTCTAAACAATTATATGGTGAGTAGGATATCCATCCTTTGTAAACCTAACCAAGTAGGATATTCATCCTGTGTAAGCCTAACCATGTAAGTAGGATATCCATCCTTTGTAAACCTAACCATGTAAGTAGGATATCCATCCTTTGTAAGCCTAACCATGTAAGTAGGATATCCATCCTTTGTAAACCTAACCATGTAAGTAGGATATCCATCCTTTGTAAGCCTAACCATGTAAGTAGGATATCCATCCTTTGTAAACCTAAACATGTAAGTAGGATATCCATCCTTTGTAAACCTAACCATGTAAGTAGGATATCCATCCTTTGTAAATCTAACCATGTAAGTAGGATATTCATTCTTTGTAAACCTAACCATGTAAATAGGATATCCATCCTTTGTAAGCCTAACCATGTAAGTAGGATATCCATCCTTTGTAAGCCTAACCATGTAAGTAGGATATCCATCCTTTGTAAATCTAACCATGTAAGTAGGATATTCATTCTTTGTAAACCTAACCATGTAAATAGGATATCCATCCTTTGTAAGCCTAACCATGTAAGTAGGATATCCATCCTTTGTAAGCCTAACCATGTAAGTAGGATATCCATCCTTTGTAAATCTAACCATGTAAGTAGGATATTCATTCTTTGTAAACCTAACCATGTAAATAGGATATCCATCCTTTGTAAACCTAACCAAACCAGCAAGTTAACTATCTACTTATCAAATCTGACGTAAGTCTTCACACATGTCGTCTGTTTTAGCATTTGTAAATTCCTGACTGAGCATTTAAGACTTTTATGAATTAATCTGCTCAGATCAGCATAGCATTTGCTTGATTTTCGACGGTTGCGATTAAGAAAAAGTAACCTTATTGGTTACTTCACATTTGTAGCAGACCTTTATGAATCCCCACCCAAACTAATAATTATGTTTGCATCTTGGAAACGTGTCCAATCTTAAAGGGTACTTAATGCTAACATAAAGTTTGTTTTATAATGCATTAATCTAGGGAATTAAAGAAATAGCTTCTCCCCTGTGGTATGGATCACAAATGGAAATACCGCTCATCATGCACGTGAACGATTATTTGGGAAGCGTTGTTGCTGTTTTCTCATCCCTTGTCCGTTAATTTAGGCAAGCATCATCAGATACCGTTTAAATCTTACCCTCGGATGTCTCAGATTTTACGATCTTGCACCTCACCTCTCTATATATCTCGTTGTTAGGTAATTTTTTCAGACCTTATCCATAATATATTTTTGTTGTGGAAATCAAACCACCTGTCCATAAGGAGCAGTTATTTATAGGTGAGCGAAGTAGAAGTTACAATTGTAATTTAATGAGCAGTAGTGAATTAATTGTAAATGGAAAAAAAAGAAAGTGAAGTAGCAAAGAATTATATTTTAACTCTAACTTTTAAGTACGTATAAGATTATTTGTATTTTAGTATAGAAAAGAATGTTTCTGTGCCAATGAATTCAGTCGTAATTTGGAAGAGTCTAAGAAGTGTAACATGGGTTGTCCAGGAAGCTCAGGAATTTGTGGTGGTTCATGGTCTCTTAGCTTGTATGAAGGTAAAGCGAAAAATAGTTTAATATATCACATTTTGTTGCTAGGCACCTGTATATAAGAAAGGTACGAAGATATCAAAGGGGTAATCAGAAGTGGTAACTCAAAAATTAACAGACAATAGTATGGCCAAAATATAAAGGACAAAAGAATACATAGTGATGAACAAATCACTACACACAAAAAATAAAGATTGAGCAAAACGAATTCCTCTAGAAACCAGAGGTGCACTCCGGTGCTACGGGAAGTTAAGTAGTTTCTGATGCGCTAGTGTCGTCCTGTTACTCTTGTTACAAACGCGGTGATAAGTCATGAATGAGGAAATGACCAGATTGTGATTACGACAAACGGAACATATTTGTGGTAATTTGTGACAGATATATTGCATAGCGGTTTGTTAGGTCAACATATCCAAAATAAACCCTTGATCCAGTATATTCCTTGTAAGCAGCAACCCTCTATCAAGGAAATCATCATAGGAATCACAAGCTCTGGAATATCGGATCAACTGAGAGATATATACTCCATATGTAGGTGCTGATGGAATGTTGCTAATACAAATTGAAAGTTCTCAATGTGAAAATTGAAATCATCTCTGTTGTCTTAAAATTTCGTTCATACTCACGTCAACCAATCATGACAAATATATTTTGTGTCAATAAAAAATAGAGCAATTTAGCATTTTGATGATATTATGCATAAAAACAATACTCTTGATATATTTTTCTTTACGTTTTGTATTACATTACATGCATTATGCATATATAAAATTATATATTTCTTTTCAGTTGATAATCCCCCTGCACAGCGCCAATGTACGTATACACCTTTTAATAATTATTTTGATGAATCTATTCATCATCAAAGTATGTTCTTCACATTTTGTGAAATTTGAATATATATGTTAACCCTTCACTGGATGCTGAATACATTGATCAATCAATTATTAAGGTTTACTCCTACAGAAAGCGGTAACTGATCATGATTAGGTTAACATCGAAAATTGATTAAATTCATACTCGACTTCTGGGTTATTCTAAGCATAATATCAGAGCAAACAAAGCAATTATAGTCATCTGTCATTAGTTTTTTCTTAAGTTTATATATATATGTATATATATTATCATTTTATAGTGTATTCATTGCATTGTAAGTTTAATTTGGGCATAGCTTTGGATACATTTGGTACAGATTTAACCGGTTCGATTGTACCATCCTCAATCTCGTCAAAAATTAACTGGTTGTCGCCTTTAGAAAATCACTAAGTTTGAACTATGTAGTGAATGCAACATAATTTTGATGCATAAATACACTTACGCCTTTGTATTTAAAATTTAAAAAAATTACTTGTCATCACAGAAATATATTGCGCACATAATGGATAGTAATAGTATACAAAATGGGAGATAACTGCTGGAAATTGTTCATTTTCCAATGAGATATATTTTGATCATTACAATACAATGTTTGTAGATTTTTCCTTTATTGTATCACTCCTATGGCAGGCAGTCCCCCGCACTGCGCCATTCTTCAATGTGCTTGAAAGATTGTAGTAAGAAAGATACAAATTAATTTTGACCATATAAGGCATTTAGTTAGGGCGCCAAACAGATCCAACAACAGATTATTATGACTAGATTGTAAATGATACATCATTGGCTTTCTATATAATGGAGTGATTCAGATATGATTGTTGATAGATTAAGACCATACAATCCATGTAGACAGATTTTGGGGCACTGGAAGAAATAATTATATTGTTATACGGTTAGCCTTATATCATCTGAAGTTAACTGATATACCAAAGTAAAATGTCTCATTTCCATGTTTGTTAAATTTTACAGGCAGTGGACCAGATGATATATTATATTTTGGACAATGTCAATGCACTATATGCAAAAGTAAGTAAAATAAGATAGTTTTTAAATTGTCAACTTTTCCTTTGTTCGTTTTGTGGTAAATTGTTATTGTCATTGAATGAAAAATATGTCCTTTCCCCCTGATGATTGATATGAAACAAAGGTGACCATGCAGACATCACTGTAAACTTTGGACATAAAATCTTCTTTTTTTCCACTAGTGTAAAGACTATTGTATTTCCTGATATTAGAATATTATACTACACTCAAAGCTACATCAGTATATTTATAGTTGTTTACTGGCCTATTTTTTTAAGGAAGATTAGTAAACCATAAACATATGTATTTACTAGTATGTCATAAGCAAAAATTTCATATATACATGTATATATATTAACAACTGATGGATTTTATATCTGTTGGATGTATCATCAGTTAAGATTTCTTTTGGTCTACGACTAATGTTGTTTTTGTTATACTAAACCTAGCTTATAGTCAGGTTTTTAATCTTTGGTGTATAATGTATTGTCGTTGGAGATTCAATTATAAAGGGGAGGATGGTCGGAATCTTTATTAAACGGTTTAACCCCACTATATTTTTATATCTGTCCTAGGCTAGCTAAGACCTGGATTTCCAACGACATATGTCGCAATCTTTTTTTTTAAGTTCAGTGAGTTGAAATAGGGGTGATTGTTCGTTTGATAGAATAGCAAGTTGTATCATTATATCTAAAAGAAAAAAGTAACATTGATTTTTTTTTGTACAGTATCGACATTTAAGGGATGCTAATCAATCTCAGTGTTTGTATAGCTGACATTTATATGTGGTGTCTTCATACAATGAGTAGGGGCTGTCGTTGTCATGATCGTATGGAAGTTCGCTTTCCAACTACTTGTGCGATCAGTGCCTAAAACCCCTAATGTTGTAAGATCGAACCCTGCTTTGTCGAGGTGTACTCGATACAACATTATGTGATAAACTTTGTCAGTGACTTGCGACAGGTCGGTGGTTTTCTCCGGGTACTCTGGTTTCTTCCACCAATAAAACTGACCACCATGATATAACGGAAATATTGTTGAAAGTGTCGCTAAACACCATAAACCAAACAATACAGTACTATTATTTCCTTTAACAGTTGCAAATATCTTTTTTCAATTAATTATTGGCCAGATTCATAAATAATCTTTTAAATAATATTTAAGCACCTTCTTATTACAGAATGTGAGTGCATGGCATGGGGTGATGTCCATTATGAACTCTTTGATGGAGGAAGAAGGGACTTTCAGGGAGTATGTACATATACAATGTCAAAATCGAAAGGAGAGTTTCCTGACGTAGACTGTTTTTTCCAACTTGATGTTAAAAATGAACGTCGAAATTCAAAACCGGTTTCATATACGAGAAGAGCAAAATTAAAAATTGGACAAACAGAAATTCTTCTGAAACAAAATTGCCATATGGAGGTAAGACATAGCAATACAATCACAATTAAGTAAACAATACAAGTGACAATCAACTTTATTTATAATTTATCTTAATCTCCCATGTTGATGAATAAAAAAAAAAAGGAATGCAGATCATACATTGTATACCAATTTCTCATTCCGTTTAGATTTTTTGGGAGAGTTAAAATAACAAAGCTGAGACAAAAACATCAAACTTCAAAACTCCTAAAAACATATGTTATACTATTTTGCTAAGTAATTGTTTGATCTGGGATTATCCGCAAAAGCATTTGGGATTGTTGTGTAGACGGCCAGTTCAGTTGTTGTTAATTTGGGTTGTGTAAATGTGTATATAGACCATAATATGAGCATGATACGAAAATCTATAAAGCCAATAGGCTTCATCGAATATTCATTCGTATATAATGGACTTTCTTGATTTTCTTGTCTATTTCTGAATAAACGTGCTTCATCATTTATACGGGGATTCATATGTAGTGTTGATGGCTTGATCCCTGTATTTATGAGGACTATGATTTATATGATTGATTTCGATTGATTGATTTTTGGTGTTTAACGGAACTTTCAGCAATATTTCAGCTATAGCATGGCGACCAGTTTTAGTGGTGGAAGAAGCCTGAGGACCCGGAGAGAACCATCGACCATGGACAAGCAATTGGTCAACTTTATCACTTGCGTCTGCGAGTTGAGTGCACCCTTTTGTTGTAATTTACAAACCGGGCGCGAATTTACATGAAAACAGTCAAATAAACCTTTAAATTACCATTTTATGTACAAATATACCCTTTTCATGATTTATAAAATAACATCAAAGTTAATATCTAAAAATACTTTGTTTTGATCACAGGAGCTCGTGACACGGACCTACCCCCCCCCCCCCTTTTTCTAACTTTCTGTTTACAAATTTATTTTCAATAACATTTCTTTATTTCTTTATTATTTCATCTCTTTTTCCTTATTCTAACTTGTTCGTGTCAATATTCATACAGTCTTATATTAACATCAAATTACATGTGTTGACCCTATATAGATACTAAAAATCCACGTGGATTATTAGTATCTATATAGGGTCAACACATGCAATTTGATGTTAACATAAGATTGTATGAATATTGATTGATTGATTGATTGATTGATTGATTGATTGATTGATTGATTGATTGATTGATTGATTGATTGATTGATTGATTGATTGATTGATTGCTTGATTGATTGATTGATTGATTGATTGATTGATTGATTGATTGATTGATTGATTGATTGATTGATTGATTGGTGTTTAACGTCCAGCGAGCAATTTTTCAGCTATATTCAGGACGAGTATGAATATTGACACGAACAAGTTAAAATAAAGAAAAAGAGATGAAATAATAAAGAAATAAAGAACTTTTATTGAAAATAAATTTGTAAGCAGAAAGTTAGAAAAAAGGGGGGTGGTAAGTCCGTGCCACGAGCGCCTGTGGTTTTGATTACTATAATAGTTTTTCACATCGAGGTATTTTCACTCCACTCAATTATTATCTGTGAACTAAACAAATAAGTTTGTATGATATCATTATATTTTTTACAAAATTATTAAAGATATAATTTATATGCATGCTGAATTAGCAATATTTTCAAACAGAATTATAATAAACATTGTGTTCGAATTATTACCTATGGGTAAATAAGGATCTGGGCGAAAAGGAACATGAGAGACTATCCAACATTACCCCCACTTAGACACAACATCAAGTAAAGGAACAAGCTATTTTATTGCTGTTCTACATTTCACATTCACAGGTTCTTCAACAATGAACATAACTCATACCTCAAGATGAGTGTGAAGCGGCCCCTACTACTGTGTATGCTTATCTACAGCCTTTTCTAAAGTGTACCAAAGTATATGTGTTGGAAACATACCTCATCTTTATTAACTATGGGTTTCCGTTTTCTTCTGTATATTTCTTAGAATTGTATGTCTACATGCTGGGAGTTATTATAACAAGGGACTGTACTGTTTTTGGTCGTATAAAATGTATCTACTACAGTGCTTGTTAGGTGTGAATATTTGTCAGTTTATGCTCTACAACTCAACGGTTTCTCTTTGATAGTGTGCATGCTTGCTGATGGCATATGCAGAAGAGAATAATGAGATCTATATTTTAAAATATCTATATTTTAAGCTCTTTAACTCGATTATCATAACATTGACAAAGTACAAATGTGCACTAGACCGCATTAGTGGCGTAATGGTTAAAACGTGCTCGCCTCAAGTGCGGTACATCGTGGGTTCGAGCCCCGGTAGGATCTAACCAAAGACTATAAAATTGGTATTTGTTGCTTCTCCGCTAAGCACGCAGCATTAAGGAGAAAGAGCAAAGACTGGTTGGCTCGGAATCAGAATAATGTTTCCGAGTGGAGCAACATGTCTACCCGCGAACTGTTGTTTCAGTGAGCTAGCACTATAGAAATCCAACTCAGCGTGTTGGTCTAGAACATCACTTGACCTCATCATCATCTCATTGAAAATTAACTTGTTCTCGCCATGATATAGCTGAAGAATTGCTGAATTGGCGTTAAGCAACAATCACTCACTCAAATGTGCACTACAGTATAAGCTAATATTTCGAGATATAAATTATCGAAATACAAATGTCAAACGGATATACATGTACTTTTCTATAAATGATATTTATATTCATATTTCGTTAATTATTTTTACATAGGTAGATGGAATTGAGTTTTATGAACCAGTAAACTTGATTGATAAAGGTATTACCATTACCAAAGAAGGTTCAAATTTAATGGTATATTCGAAAAAATGCGACATTGCAGTAGAATGGGATGGGCGGGCAAAATTAACCTTGGTAATACCCGAGAGATTTGGACCATTTGTGGAAGGAATATGTGGAAATTGTGACGGTACCGTCGATCCCGAAATATTGCTTGATGGTACTGATGTTTCTGGACTAAGTAAATACGAACGTCATTGGGAACTTGGAAGTCAGTGGGAGATATATGATGATTCGGAAGAATTGGAGCAGTAAGTATACATTCAGTCCAAACCACAAAAGAAGTAGTAATATCTGCTGCAAACTTTAACTGTTTGTGATGGGATTAACGAAGGTTTTGTATAGTAGAATCCTTGGATTAACTATGGAAAGTTTAAAGATACCAAAGGGGTAATCAGCAGAAAATATATATCAGACTAGAAAATGAAAACAAAAAGCGAAAGCACAAGCAATGAACCTTTTCTGTTGTTTTTGATTTCTTAAAGATAATCAGTTTTTATATTATTTTATATTATATATATTCTACTGGAGTGAAATATCTTGGCTAATCCTGTAATGAGATTGGTTAATCAAGCCAGGGATATGAGCCCGTATCCCCGTGGTACGGCCGGGGATATAGACATGATTTTATTTGGGTAAAATGGTGTCTCACTGGGAAAAATAAAGTACAATAAGAAAATGCTGGAAAAAAAAATATAGATTGTACGGATTTCTTCCCCATATCCGTTCCGACATTAGTTTTTCTGTTTGTAAAAAGGGGAGATAATGAAAATTTGCGTCTGCTAGTAAACAAAAATGGCAAAATGGTTTGCATCGCAATCCGTTGAAGAGATAAACGCAAAAAAAGCGAAACTGGTGCCAAAAGCAACATTGCAGACATGGAAGGCCTTTTTCTATATTTTGGTAATGGTAATGGACAATAATATCAGTACACTCAAGTCATCTGGATCGTTGTTATCCGAAAAAGCTTCACAGACACAGTCTATTTCATATTTGCAGTGTTTGTTTAATCGGAACGGTCCTGTAGAATATAATTGTTATTCGGACTTCACAGGGGATACGGGTTCATATTCCCTGTCAGGTTTTTATATCCCCTGACGGCCTGAGGCGTCATATATCCCTGTGTGACAATAAGTCGGCCAGTCATTGGATATTGTTTGATTATTTTTTTCATGTTTGAAAAGTAAACATTTTTTCTTTATAATAATGTTCCTCATCTATTCTTGCTCACATCTGTAAAGTTCCATAGAAAAAAGATCGATAACAAGAACACACTGACCCATATTTGTTTACTACCCATTTTGTAAATGGCGTCGTATAACGTGACATAAGGCTGGTCAGAGGTAAATAAATTACTAGTCCGAGATTCCTCTGCCGTCTGACGGCTTTTTGTTTGACTTGCTGGAGCTGTGGGACGTCAGAGCGCTCTCCATAAGGAAAACAGCGGATTTGCCGCTTCAACTATGGGTCGGCACATTTCCACGTTTCGTGGCTATTGGATTTTATTTTCTATCCGAAACCCTTATATAAATCGCTTCACCAATCATTTTTCTATTCATTCACAACCATCTTGCCCTCAGAAAGTGGTGTTGCACTCGATTACAGTACGATTTTGCCTTAGACCCTATCATTTCACCATTTGACTTTCATTTTCGAACCTACAAACGTGATCTTGCGATACTAACTAAATGATAACAGCAATGCATTGCATGATGGGAGCTACTTAATGCAGCGTGCCAAATTATTTGCATACGTAAACAACAACATACAAATCACATGGAAGATGATATACATTTGTAAAGTGTATTCTGCAGGACAAACAGTTCCATCTACAGCTCAAATCAGAGCAGAAGGAAATAATACAAAATGTGATGGAAAGAAAAGATTCAATGGCAGTGTTACCCACAGGCTTCGGAAAGAGCATGTATTACGTTCTCCCCCCTCCCCCCTCTCATTTTGGACAAGGTAAGATCATATATGCAAATCATCTCCCATGATACATTGCGGTAATCGTAGTTTTTTCGAAGTCATGTGACAAATGTTCGAAAATGAAAGTCAAATGGCGAAACGATAGGGTCTAAGGCAAAATCGTGCTGTAATCGAGTGTACCACCACTTTCTGAGGGTAAGATGGTTGTGAATGAATAGAAAAATGTTTGGTGAAGCAATTTATATAAGGGTTTCGGATAGAAAATAAAATCCGATAGCCACGAAACGTGGAAATGTGCCAACCCAGAGCTGGAGTGGCAAATCCGCTGTCTTCCTTATGGAGAGCGCTCTGACGTCGGACGGCAGAGGAATATCGGACTAATAAATCACATGATTTTGTCATAGGCCAACCAAACTTAAAAAGTAAACCAGATTAAAAAAGTACAATATTTTAGCTTTTTCTGTGTAATTGTTTTGTCTGAAGAATTTCAAAAGATATTTTTTTTAAATAGTTTGAAATTGAAGTATTCAAAATTTATTATTTAATGCAAACATTGGACTTGCTTACCCATATAATAAGATATTGAATCCAGTGAATTTGTTGTTTTTGTTTTTGTCAATGCAATATGTTAGACTGACTACATACATTTTTTGTACTACCATATTTTTGTAGAACAATTAATGACTGATTTCTGTTTATTTCAATCACATTTATTATCACAGAATGGTAACAATACAGTTTTGTTGATGCTATTTGTAATAATGACAGGCTTCCCCCCCCCCCCCCCCCCCCCCCCAGATAATCTCATTTATCTGTTTGATTTAATTTAATTCTCAGTTCAATTCATGCTATAAATTTGGATAATTTCTGTTAAATTAATTATTTTTCTATCTTCTCTGTGAATATCATTTCATTACAACAAGAAGTAAGGGGTATATTTGTTATTAAAGCAGCAGTGGAAATGCAAAATAATCTGCCATTTTGTGACTAATGGAGAGCACTTGTATGTATTTTCCCGGTAAAATCAGCCATTCTCTAGAAAATGGTGGAATCTGAATGATTAATCATCATATTTTCAAAGTATTTTAAAATACAATTTGCTTGGCCTACATTCCAGAAAAGGTCATGATCTGTGATGACGATTACATCAACAGCCCGGAAAGGTAAAAATGCTTGGGAAATACATTGTACCATCGCTTAAAATATATTTAACAAGCATAATGTTCAGGAAAAAAAGACATTAGTAAAAAGGATCTTTTTTACTTGTATGGAATTTATTCAATTCAATCTTATCTGTTTTAATCTCATCTTGTAATTTTGAAGTTTAAAAGTATTCCCTCTATGTTTATGTACGCTATGAATATACGGAATGACGTCATCGGTCTCATGCTGTGCGAGAATTGTAAATCAAAACAAATGACCGACTTTATTGCATGGCCGAGCAGATGTTGCGACATGATATATGTACATAATTGTAAACTAGAATTTATGAATAAAGTAATAATGATTAAAACTAAGATTGAGGTTCATTATAACACTTATCAAACTCAAAGGGTGCACTTGATATGGCAGTTTGTTTTTATCCAAATGTCTTAGTGTCCTTCGATATTTTATTTGAAAGCAAAAATGAACCAAAAACAATAAGAGTTACTTGATATTTATACAAGGTGTTATTTTCACATAGTCTTAGACATCATACTCTAGTAATAATGGGTTGTAAAGTTTCTGGTTTTTCTTGATGCAACATCATTTTTTATAGAATTCAGATCTCTTGTTTTAAGTAAACAATTGCAAAAATAAATAGCACAACATGATGTTTATGGTGTAAGCTAGGCACTCCCAGCATATACAATGTACATAGCATTATTTAATTTGGAAATGTAGAAAAGGTACCCCTGAACTTGAAAACATTGTAAATATGGCATACATGTTGAAACCTTTTCCACTTCTGATACAATTTTGAGGCATTAAAATACAACTTGTGACTAAATAAACAGTGGGAATTCCTACCTTTGAGCATACCCTCTTCGGATATTGCAATAATCCAACTACATAGCAAATAAAGCAAAAATTACAAATTCTATAAAAAATCATGATCATTCTGTCTGATGTGACTTTGGGCAATGTCAATTCTGCACAAACCGTTTTATATTTCTTTTTTTTAATGTAATGCAAAGTATCCTCATGTAAAATATTTTGACTATGTGCTGGTTTATTTTTTACATCTTTTATTTATTTAAGATTGATTGAATGATTTATTTATTGTGTTTAATGCCACTTTCAGCAATATTTCAGCTATATCATGGCGACTAGTTTTAGTGGTGTAAGAAGCCTGTGTTCCCAGAGAGAATCACCGACCATGGGCAAGCAACTGGTAAACTTTATCACTTGTGGATGCAAGTCGAGTGCACCCTTTTTGTAATTTACAAGGCAGGGCGCGAACCCATGCCGTATTGGTGATAGGCTTGTATGAGTTGTTACAATGTAGGTAATCCAACTAGCTAACTCATTGAGCCACCCGGGCCCTATTTATTTTAAAAGACAAACTGTTGTTTTTACTTTTATCAAATTGCAAGTCGTACACACCCTTGTTATAATGAATCTTAATCACTGGTAGTCACAAGTAAACTCGGCCAACCTTGACTATGTTATTGATGTACTTTTGGGGTTCTTGTTCCCATTTTACTTTTCAATATTTTTATATTGAGCGTTATTTCCAAATCGTGTCATGCGCACTGAATTAGATGTCTACATATTTATTGTTATGCAATATAGACAGAATATAACAATTACTAAATATATGTGAGTTGTTTTTAATTTATTTTATTGCTGTAATTTATATCTAAAATATCAATTGTCAACATTTAGATGTGATGTACCACAACCATTTATCTGTACGGAGAAACAAAAAACATTAATAGCTGGTAACAACTATTGTGGTTATTTGAAGTCAGGAAGAGGATCTCCTTTCGAACTTTGTCTAACACAATTTCCTGAAAAATCAAAGATATATTACGATGATTGTGAATTTGATATATGTGCAAGCCTTGGAACAGCAAATGAAGAATATGCCAAATGTCGTGCCATTGAAGGGTTCGTAACTTTCTGTAGCTCAAAAGACATAAGAGATTTAGAATGGAGGACATCTACATTTTGTCGTAAGTGTAGACCTCTTGTTTTTTAATTACTTACTTTATTCTAAATTAGAAATTGTAATATATATATTATGTATTAAGAAAAACTAAAAGATAATTCTGTTGTTGGTTTTTTTTCAATATTAATAATTTAATTGTAATTTCAAAAAATATGAAAACCACCAATTAATCAAATAAAAAAATGCATTGTCGTTGGTTTGCAACATTTCTTGGTGAGATTTATTTGTAACATCTTGCCTGATGTATATTAACTGTGGAAGGACAAAAAGCATCTATGTTTGTAGAGATGACAGGGATGACTGGTGTACAAAAACAACAGTAAAATACAAAGGAAAATAAACGAACCGAAGATCGGAAAAATGTGAATTCTTGGAAAAACAGGAAAAGGCTACCATATGTAGCTCTATTAATAATGTCATTAATAATTAGTCCAATATTTTGGCATTTGTGGGAGGAGAAAAAAATAAGAGGAATTAAAAGCTGTTTGGTTAAAAGTTAGGGCTAAATTCCCATTGAGATTAAAATAAAGGATACCACAGATATAGATAGGTCTTTTCCTTTACTTACATTTGTATCTTATCTTAGCAAGTCTTTAGACAACATCTTCTTTATCCATATTAATAAGTTTATAAATTATGTGAATGCATTTATATATATATTCTAAAATTTTTAATTTCTAAAAACAAGCATCAGTAAACAGAAAGCCCTTTTATAGTGTAAATCTACTTTTGACATAATTCTGTAAAGATGTTAGTCGGTCTAATTTAAGTTCATAGTACATGTATATATTCCACTTTGTGCATTTAATCTTACTCTTGTGGAACTGTTATATGTGGGATCTCTAGACAAAATATCATTATCCAATGTAATTACGATATATATTTACAAGGAATGTCCCTTGCTTACCGCTAGTTTAATTCATTTACCCGATATATGCAATTTGGATAGTTTATTATTTTGATGCTTTTTAGCACACACATGCAACGACAATGAGCAGTACAATGAAGGTGAATTTTGTGAAGCAACATGTTCAGATCCAGGTAACTGTGTACAACAAGCAGCAGGTTGTCAATGTGAGCAGGGATATCTTCGTGATAATCAACATTGTGTTCATCAGAGTAGTTGTGGGTGTACAACAGACGATGGCTTTTACTTCCCAGTATGTATACTTTAATCTTATTTATCATGTATAATTATGTTTCTTACTCCTGAATTCAACAGAAATATGGTTTTCATATTTTTGGATTTTGCGTCGTTTTTGATTATTTATGATGTGTTTAATATAAGTTTAGTCTGTGTTAATATTGTTAAGCTACTGTGGTTATTGAAGAACTTTTCAATCTTATGTCATGAAATGTTTCAGACTAAAATTGTCACACCATTTTATTTTGCTTGTCTCTCTTTAATTCTTCATGATTTTGTGTAAACTTATCCTTCTAATTTTATTTAAGTTTATAAATTCATCGTTCATCTTATAATTGCTATACAACCATTACACATTGTACATTTGGTGGAGTTTAATCAACCGATATTTCTTTCGAGGCACTGTCATACAGGAGCCAAAATTACATTTCAGAGTTTGTGCTGAAGTTTAAACAGGATCGTTGAAAAGAAAAAGATCTGAATATTTCAGCCGCCTTCGAGTAAGATTTTAATCATGGAGAACTGAGACAAGTCTCGTTATCGACTGTTTAAATCTTGCCCTCTGTTGGGTGAGATTTCTCGATCTTGTACTTTTACCGGTATTATATTCTATTAATCTTTGTGTGTGACATGGGCATTAGATTGATCTTATTAGCAATCTTATTGTATAGTATATATCACAAAAAACATTTTCTGCATATTGGATATTTCCTGTATGGAATAATTTACATTTACTATTTATAATCATATACTTATGGAGTTAAATGTCCACCTTTCGAAGTGTTATGTTTGTTTCTTAATTTATTTCAGATTGGAAAGAAAAGATATTGGGATGATTGTACAAAAATTGAAGAATGTCGTGAAGGTGGTAAAATGGCCCCTATAATGGAGCATGCAGGATGCCACGAGAATGCCATGTGTGAACCAAAAGATGGAGCATACAAATGTAAATGTAAAACTGGTTACCGTGGAGATGGAATCAACAAATGTAAAGGTAATATATCTGGTTTGTTCTGTGGTCTTCCGGTTACATAGTTTACAAGGAACGTTGTTGGCATAAGCTGGTTACTGATTTATTTTACAATTCTGTGAGCATTGTTCCTTTTTAAGGTACTAAAATCAACATGCCATCAAATTTGGAAATATCAGTAACTTAATTGCAACATTTTATAGTTATCAGTATAAGAAAAACAACTGTAAGCACGAAGATTAGTGGGTTTTGTTATGACATGCATTTCCATTACTGACTTCCACTTAAAAAAATAAGTTATATTTTTCCTACTACAATCAAAATAATTCATGGAAGCCATAATTTGGATAACTTTGAAAATGGGTAACATTATTTACCTTGTATTTTAATAGAATAATCTTATCCATGTTAAAACTACATGTAGTTACAAACTGGCTTCCATGAACTATTTCTTAAATTACTAACGAATCCCTAACAATAGCAAGGTATCTTGAATCTTCATATCTTGAGATGGGCATTTGAGGTGTGAACCCACCTAAGTGATGCAGACAATTTGGTAAAAACTTCTATTATCTATATGAATTGATATTGGAAGGGTAAGCGGTAATTAAGTCTCCCAAACAACGTTTGGAGACTTATTGTTTTTGCTCCGTTTCTTATTATTATTATTCTCCTCCTCCTCCTCCTCTTTCTCTTTCTTTCTTTCTTTCCGCGGACCATGAACTTGACCACGCCAGATCTCAGGAACTACTAGACAGAATTTCATGAAACTTGGTGGAGTTATAGATATATGTTTCTAGTTGGTCCTATAGTTTTCAGCTTTGTGGTAAAGGGGGTCAAAGTCATATTTTGAGGGGTTCAAAGGGGGTGGGGGTTACTATAGAATCCTATGGGAAAGTTGAAATTTCATACATTAATGTTGATAACTTCTAAATGGATAATGATAGAGACATAAAATTTGACATAGTGATAGGTCACCATTAGAGGAGCAATTCTGCATTTTCAAAATTTTCGAGATGTCTGCCATTTTCAAAATGGCTGCCAAAACACGGCATAAAAAATCAACATTGTCCGATATCATCAAAATTTTATATGTGGGTAGATAATGATGTCCCGACATTGAAAAATTTCTACCGGTCGCCATTTTCAAAATGGCCACCACAATACCGCACAAATTCAACATTGTCTGATTTCAACGACATTTCATATGTGGGTAGATTATGATATCCCGAATCGATTCCTGACATCGAAAAATTTCTACCGGTCACCATTTTCAAAATGGCCACCACAATACTGCACAAATTCAACATCCTGAATTGATTCCTAACATCGAAAAATTTCTACCGGTCTCCATTTTCAAAATGGCCGCCACAATACCGCAAAAATTCAACATTGTCCGATATCATCAAAATTTGATATGTGGGTAGAAAATGATGTCCCGAATTGATTCCCGACATTGAAAAATTTCTACCGGTCGCCATTTTCAAAATGGCCACCACAATACCGCACAAATCCAACATTGTCCTATTTCAACGCCATTTCATATGTGGGTAGATTATGATGTCCCGAATTGATTCCCGACATCGAAAAGTTTCTACCGGTCGCCATTTTCAAAATGGCCACCACAATACCGCACAAATTCAACATTGTCCGATTTCAACGACATTTCATATGTGGGTAGATTATGATGTCCCGAATCGATTCTTGATATCGAAAAATTTCTACCGGTCGCCATTTCAAAATGGCCGCCACAATACCACACAAATTCAACATTGTTCGATTTCAACGTCCTGAATTGATTCCCAACATCGAAAAATTTCTACCGGTCTCCATTTTGAAAATGGCCGCCACAATACTGCAAAAATTCAACATTTTTCGATTTCAAAGGTAGCTTTTAATTTATTTTTTAAACCGGTTGTCAGTGGCCGGTTTGGGAGACTTCATAATCGTTAGATTATAATCATATCTTGTTATTTTCATTTCTGATTGACTGAGTACATAACTCTCGTTGGAATCATTTATGAATTTAAGCTAGAGATCTAGAACTAAAGTTAAAATGAAGCTGTCAAAAGGATCTTGCAAGATGTAATGACACAGTAATGTACGGCTATTATTAATGAAGCTCTCCTTAAGCAAGATATACTCTATTTTTATTATAGAAATACATCCTGCATGTATTAAGACTGTTCAAGTAAGATGTATTCGCAGTCGTGGTAGAAAGAGAAAATCGTGTAAAGTTAAGAATGCAGAGATGATAAGAAGTGTTCAATTAATGTACAGCCATGGAAACCACAGAAACCACAGAAACCGTGGACAACCTGAATGCATATTAAACGTAAATTTGTTTCTGTCTAAGAAAGGAAACAAGTTTATTATAAAACGCAGATGTTCTGGTACCTTCCGAGTGACGTATGAGGGAAAAGGTAATATCAATTATTGTGTTCTAATTTCTGCTCTAAAATACTTAGACATATAGTATCCATCAGGTTGAAGTTAAAACAATATCTATTTTGTTGTTTGATTTGGCATATCTGTCACAACGAAATATGATAAGCCAGACTTGATCAGTATAACAATCCTTACAGTTTTTAGTGGGGTTCATGTTACTCGATCTTTAGTTTTATGTGTAATGTATTGTAGGAAAAGTTTGAAAATACCAAAGGGGTAAGATCATTGATTGTCCTTTTGTCCCATTTTCTTTTGTCCATTGTTTTGTCTGTCATTTGGTTTGCAGATTCTGATTACCACTTTGATATCCTCAAATTCTTTATTACATAAAACAGTAGTATTAGTGTTCCCCTCTGTTCTGGTACCCGGGGAAAAACATTAAATAATTCAGAGAATTGTGTATAGTATTAATTTATTGTTGTTGTCAGAATCTATGTACATTATTTGTAATAACTTTCTAATTTAAAAAAAAATAATTCTATTTTGTTTTGTTTAATAATTTCCTATCCAATTTGGATAATTTTTTTACAGGTAGAATTACTAGGAACAGAACCAAGTTCAATTCCATTCTTAACAAATATTTGTGGATTTAATAAGTATCTCAGTTAATTAATTTCTCGAATGACACTTGGTTTATGCTTCAAATTATAATTTTAACGTTTATTATCGTTTTTGATATAATATTTCAATGAATTAGCAGTTGATATGGTTAAATATAAAAAATATAGATTATATTTTTTTTTTAAATTCATTTTTAGTGTATGGCATAACATGCTTTTAAAAAGTATTATTTGAGTTAAGTGAGGGTGTTAGGGATATGTGTATATTACATATTTGATGTATTCTAAGAAACAAAACAATCAAACCTTTTTCTTGAATATACATGTATATTACCGTAATAATAACCCGTATAGGTAAACCTTTCCACAGAGATAAAGAAAATTACTGCATTAGAGAACTAGGTACTGTAATGCCTAATGGTTGTAAACATACATATGAAAATATTAGTTTTGACAAAGAAGAAATTTGGCTAATCACATATAAGCCATGTGCATTCCGATTAATGATGGATACCAAAACTTGGCAAAAATAAACATTCCCAGTTCCTCCACTTTCTCAACAAAAGAACTGTCTATAACTATCACTAAAATTTGTGTGCTGTGAAAATAGGATTACATTCATACTGTGAAAAAACAATACCATCAATCAAATGTGGATAAGGAAAACCTCTGTAAAAAATTAATTCTCGTTCCATTTAAAAAATTCTGTCCAAACATCTGACATTTCTACACTACAGACTACAATTCCACGTGAAAATATATCATTATCAACAGATTTTACTTTAGAATATTAAGCGACGTTACAAGTTTATAGTTTTGAGCAGCGAATATATTATTTTTTTCAAGCAGGAAACAACGGCAAAAGGTGCTACATTAAAGTCATCATATTTGTCGAGTTTGAAGGGCACATTTTTCAACAAACCATTGGAATCCTCATGAGGACATCATGTGCCCCTATTCTACTTGTTGGTTTTCTTCATATAAGTCATAATGCAGGGGTTTCTGAAATAAAACGAAAGAAGCAAGCCCAATACTTTTATTTTACGTTCCGTTGAAAAGTATTCTGACATTTGCCTACAGAAGATGAGAGATGGTATTTCTAATTAATTTTTGCTTTTGGTTCAAGGTTGACCATTATTTTCCTATTAGGTCACACGAGGGCCTTGTGTACTGTCTAACATTTAAATGATGGTAGATTACAATAATGGATGTCTTATAGCTAATATTATGCATACTACACCATTTTTGGTACAAAAATTTAAATATTATGAATAGGGAATCAACTTTTTATTTGTTTCAAGAAGTTGTGCTAATCAAATGATACTTTTAAGTTGGTTTCCATTAATTATATTTTTTCGATTTAGGAGATAACTGTGATACTTCATGTGGTATTAATGCTGAAGAAGTCAACGGACATTGTAGATGTCCTGATGGGTACACAGGGAATCCAAAAATAGAATGTACAGGTCAGTGTGAATAGTTTTCATGTGCATGTTTTTTACATTAATTTTGAGTCCAGAATGACATCACCATCTGTCAAGCAGAGTATAAACATTGACCATGAATAAAATGGATATTGCAGAATTAAACAGAATATTCGATGTCAATAACAACAGATGAAAAGATGAACTTAAATGTGTTAATAGTCTCCTTCTCTTGGTTGATATCTTAATCAGATAATAATTATAGCAACAATGCACACTAGAAGTTCTCCTTATTAAATAATAATCTTCTCAAGTAGTCGTATTCATCTATTCCATAATAAAGGGTTATATTTAAGATTGAAAATAAAAGTGATGTTCAGTTCATCTTTACTCTCAATTGTTTTGTAGGAGATTCATATCATATATGTTATTTGTTATTATTTAAGTATACACTGACCCCAACATGATATCCATAACATATGATGCTCATTTTGCTTAACTGTAACATGACAACTGCCTTTAATTGAGCGGAAACTACTCACTCTTCTGGAGCACATGAGCTCACATCCGTTGTTAGTTTGGTTTATTTTACTCAGTCTACTTTTATTGTGCAGAGTTTTGTCATTTGGTCCTTTTTCTTTTGGCCATCGTAATGCACGTCCTTTACACTCTTTGTATCTTCAAATTTTTCTTTTGCAGATACGTGTACATGTGTATCTTCTGGAGATCCACATATCAACACTTATGACTCTGCAATGATCCACTTTATGGGGATATGCACATACACACTATCAAAACATACCAATGATAATGATGCATGTTTTTTCAATGTTGAAACCACACTAGAAAGGCGCAATGATAGACAAGTGTCTTACAATAGAGAAGTACACGTAGATTATGGCACAGGAACTATATATAGCATTCTACAAGGTGGAGTGGTAATGGTATGTATATTATAAATGACAAAAAAAATACCTTGTTATTTAAAAAAAATTATTGATAAATTTATTGCTCAGTATGTACATCAATATCATGTTAGTCAGCTTTGACCAATTCTTTAAAAAATATGTTTCGGTAGAATTCTTCATATTATAGAAAAATAATCATTATTTCGAATGAGTAATCTGTTAAGTTTCAAACGAAATTTATTGGGTTGACTCGTTTAAATAACTATTGATATTCCACAGTGACATTTTGAGATATTGGAAGTGTAAACTAGTTTATTTGAATCGTTATGAAAACTGTGCTGCTTTTTTTCCCTATTTCAGATTATCTTATATTTAAATTACTCTGAAATGGATAACAATAATTCAAAAATAATGTCGTCTGCTATCAAAATGAGCGTTATACACACTACCGGCACTGCAAATGTTTTACGGTTGCCACCTTGATTGGTTAACCGTTACAGAATATTTGTGTCACCAGTGACCACTGATATGTTCCGTTTGTCGTAATTACAATCCCATTCTGTTCTGCATAATTTATCAATGCATTTTTATACGACTGGAAATGATTCTCGCCAGGAACACCTCTGTTCCTTTGTAGAGTTCATGTTGTTCAATACTTTTGATTTCTGTCTATTTTGTGAAACATTGTTTGTATTTTTGTTCTTTTCTTTTTCTTTTGACCATTATATTGTCCGCCCTTCTTCGAATCACAGATTCTGATTAGCCCTTTGGTAACTTTTCTTACATCCTCCCAGTTTCATTCCCCATTCGAGTATGCTTTCTGTTAAAGCCTCAAATAAGAAACTTTCCGCAATAAAATGACATAGCTAAGTACCAATTAATCATTGGCATTTTGCCCTTGACGTAATGGAAGTTTTAATTAGCTGAAGTTTGAAAACTACTAAAACTTTATCAAATATATACAGAAGTTGTTTTGAATTGTCTAATAAATATTTACTTTTGATCAAATTAAGGTTAATGGCATGGGACCCGTTTCACTACCACAATACCAACTTGAAAATGGTAATGTTGAAATTACTGTAACTGGAAATTTTGTGACAATCCGACACATTCCATGTGAAATAGAGGCTATGTTTGATGGTAGACACATGGCTGTAGTAAATGTACCATTCGCTGGTTTCTCGTCGCTGGTTACCGGCTTGTGTGGTAATTGTAATGGAAACAAAAGGGATGATTATTCAACAAAAGAGGGGGAGCTTGTTGGAAAACAGAGAAAACATCATCACCAGATTGGAAACAGTTATAAAGTGGAGTTAGGTACAGATCCATCGTAAGTTCAATAAGACATTATGTCATATAACAAATTCGCTAATGACTTTTGTTAATACAATGAATTCGCTTATGATTTTCGTGAATACAACAAATGCTCTTATGACTTTTGTTAATACAATGAATTCGCTTATGATTTTCGTGAATACAACAAATTCTCTTATGACTTTTGTTAATACAGCGAATTCCCTTATGACTTTTGTTAATACAACGAATTCCCTTATGACTTTTGTTAATACAACGAATTCCCTTATGACTTTCGTTAATACAACGAATTTGCTGATGACTTTCGTTAATACAACAAATTCTCTTATGACTTTTGTTAATACAACGAATTCCCTTATGGCTTATGACTTTTGTTAATACAACGAATTCCTTTATGACTTTCGTTAATACAACGAATTTGCTGATGACATTCGTTAATACAACGAATTTGCTTATGACTTTTGTTATTACAACGAATTCGCTTATGACTTTTGTTAATACAATGAATTCGCTTATGACTTTCGTGAATACAACGAATTCAATTATGACTTTCGTTATTACAATGAATTCACTTATGACTTTCGTTATTACAATGAATTCACTTATGGCTGTCGTTAATACAATGAATTGCCTTATGGCTTTCACTAATACAACGAATTCGCTTATGACTCGTTAATACAACAAATTTTCTTATGGCTTTCGCTTATACGACAAATTCGCTTATGGCTTTCACTAATACAACAAATTCGCTTATGACTTTCGCTAATACAACGAATTTACTTATGGCTTTCGCTATTACGACAAATTCGCTTAGTGTTGGACACCACTATGCTATACTATAACGTAAATAAGACACGAACCCTCCTACAAACAACAAATAATATTTTCTCATGTCAACAAACATGAACAATTATGTATCGACATAAATAAATAAAACAGAAATAGGAAATTGTCCCATTGAGTGATAACATTTGAAAATTTTACTGCAAAAGAATATATTAAACATTTTAATGGAAATGAGTTTGATGATAGGTTATGTTAATTTTGTTATAATGGACACCACATGCTTTTACTGTGCAAACTTTATGAACGTTTATATTATTGTTCTATGTCTGCAGTATCTTCATGAACATTGGCGACCCAACAGCATGTAACATTGATTGTTGATTAGTTTATGGTGGCGACACTGGTTTTCGATCACCTAACATCAAAATCTGTTTTGAGACATTCCATAGAATAAAGAATTTTAATTGAACTTTTCGAGCCTTTACTTTGATATCTTATAAATTAATTTTTACGCTTGAAATGCATTTTCGAACACATGTTTATCTATTTTGTTTACAGTTTACTGACCTCGTGATTGATGTTGTCAAAATATGTCCGACATGTATTTCGATCACCCCAAAGGAGTTCCAAATTGTATAAGGTTGAGGTTCTAAAGGAGCACCTGTGTGTATAATTTCGGTTTGTTTCCACATTTAACCAATTTGTAGTATAACTATACATTTTTTCCTTTGTTTTTTATTATTTACAGTGTATTTCTGAATGGTGTGTGTTCAAACTGTTGAGGACCATGAGGAGACGTTTTAATGTTTTTTTCTTCATTTTGTTGTGACTTTTTACATATTACTATTTACTACATATTTTCTAAATATATCACAAGGACATTTAGCCCACATTTTCTATAGTATTTATTTATTCATTTTGTTTGTTTGTTATGTATTACCATTTTAAAAATAGCAACGATTTACATTTTCTAACATAACGCCTTTAGGCCCTCACTTAAAATAGACATAATGCCATTGGCCAGTCTGATCACATGACTTCACGGTTTCAATGGAAGATCAATATTGCAGACGCAAGGAAGGACATTAAAAAGGGGTAAGGGTACGTCTGAAGAGGGTTTTAAACTTGGACTTTTTTGGGAACTAGACAAATGGCGACATTTTAGTACAACAAGAAAGAATAATGTGTCTTACCTGCTTATTTCGTATTGTGTCCGATGTAATCTGCTCAAAAGATTTCTTGCATCATCTTTGTTTGCAACCATATGCAAATTAGCGGAAGTGTAGTGCACGCGCTACACAAGAATGTTTGGTATGCAAAGATCGAAAGCTAGTGCCGATCGAAAACGAAAGTAACGACCATATATACGCTATTATATATAATTTTTCAGGTGCAAGGATGCCCCTGAGCTCCCGAAATGTTCCAGGGATCGCAAAAAGAAAGCAGCAAGTAAACGATTTTGCGGACTTTTGAAAAAACGACATGGACCTTTCGAAAATGCATTTGATGTAAAGAAGCTGAATTTTGAAGGGTTATTTGAGAGTTGTGTATTTGATGTTTGTTTATTACCAGATGACACCGACATACATTGTCAAACATTAGAGGAAACTGTTTATTTAGCCAACCAATACCAGATTACAATTGATCCGATATGGAGAGAAATAACTAATTGTCGTATGTATCAATACGTTTAAATTTTTTATTAAAGAGTAGCTATCTAGGGCATACTACTTGCTCATACCATATTTCTTTTTGAAAATAAATTGTTGCATACATATTTCCTGTCAGATATGAAATGAAGCAGAGAGTCGATTTAAGCAGAATTTGCGTGTATCGAGCAGATTTGCAGAGCACCTTGACATTACTGAAAATATTCAGCTTGTGGTTCTAAAGTGATGGAAACAAGTTTGAAATCGGTTGAGACACTGGAATACCTTTAGCATCCATAATATTTCTGAACTGATTGCTTAATATCATATGGTTGATGGAGGACCCGGAGAAAACCAACGACCTGTCGCAAGTCAGTGACAAACTTTATCACATAATGTTGTACACATCGAGATTTGAACTCACAATATCAGTGGTGATAGGCATTGATTGCATAGGTAGTTGTAAATCCAACTACCATACGATGATGGCCACAATGGCCCCAATTGTTACTTTGAAAAATTAATTTATGTAAAAGTGTTTGCAAATGTATAAAATGACATATTTAATACATAATACATCTCATATCTATATATATGTTTTAGAAATCATCTATTTTATTATGTCTACATGACAATTTGATCAGTTTTATTTTACATTTTTTTAGCCTTTGAAGAATGTGATGCAGCAAATGGATTTGTGTATAGCGCAACTGCTACATGTACAAATACCTGTATGGAACCAGATGCAGATCAGAATTGCAATATATTTCCACACGAAGCCTGTGTCTGTGAAGATGGTAAGGTTTTAAAAGATGGCATCTGCGTTCTACCAGAGGAATGTACAGAAGAATGTGTCACTGATATGGGAATAACCGTAAATGTGAGTATTTTGTATATTAATTACAGGGAAAACAGTATTTACATGTTGTGCACAATGTTTTACCTATATACAGGATATACTACATCATAGCCATTATGTCATACTAAGTTGTCTCCTCATTTATTATAAACAGTAAGAATGTTTGTTCTCCTACAGACACAATTTTCGTTATATTAAGCTATTTTAGGTGTGTTTGCAAACCTAATTGACATCAACATCTGTACCAAATTTCATTCTTCTACGGCATTCAGAATATGGTTGGTTTATAGGGGTGCGTCTAATTAGCCTACATTGTTTTCGCCCATAAAAAGGGAGGTTGGTCACTTGAACATTTATTTGGGAATCATTGCCATATTCTTCAGGAAAAAAATATATATCATCTGATAGACAAGATGTTATGCTACACGCTTCTAAAAACCTATGAGAAATTTATTTCTTCTATGAATGTGCATAGCAGTTAAAAACCTTAGGTGCGTCTAATTAGCCGACATCAGTGTATGTTTCTTGATATAATCTGAACAGTAAACATGTCTGTGTCCGAATAAAGTATTGATATTTCTGAATACAATTTAAACGGTAAACATATGTGTTTCAGAATATGAATTAAATCATAAACGTGTATGTTTCTTGATGTGGTATAGATTTTAATAATGTGTATACATGTCTGCTTCAGAATAAAATGTAGATACATTGTTTAATGGGAACGGTGCGTTCCTGGAACAGTTTTATTTGTTTATGAAACCAAAAGATGTATAGATTTAAGATGTAAGACTCAGATCGACGTCCAATCTCCAAATCCACATCCGATTTCTACATCACAGACATCTATACCTCAGATCTATGTTCTTTTTTTCAAATTCTCAAATCGACATCCAATTCTCAAATCTATGTCCCTTTTCAAATTCTCAAATCAGCGTCTACTTCTCAAATCTATGGCCGTTTCTCACTATTTCAAATCGACGTCCATAACGTCACTATGCCCTAACCCTAACTGATAAATTGGTCATAGATCTTAGAATTTGGAAAGGACGCCGATATGAGAATACAGTTAAATCAGACCGTGATCTGAGATCATGATGTCGGTGAGTGCCGATTTGAAGAGTGGATGCCGATTTGAGTTCAGACGCTGATCTGAGTATGTCATATATAATCATTAATGATATGTATTTCTTGATATTATATAAACAGTAAGCATTAGTCTGTTGATATAATATAAATGGTAGACATGTGTATCTAACTAGTAAGTATGTTCTTGTCTTGATTGAATATACACATTACACATACATGTTTCACATTAAAAGCGATCACCTTGCTTAAAACAACAGTAGATACAATTGTTGATATGGCCAATGAAAATGTAAATATCATTTTTTCATTTGTATTTTGAATTGTACATGGACAAAAATGGGGTAAGGATACTATTATGATAACATAATTTAAATGAACAAACAGTCAGAAAAGGCACCATACCTGCACTGATGAATAAATCAATATGGCCAATGTCATCATTTAGGCCTTATTTGATGACATAATCATGTAATAATTTTTGAACTTTTACTATGTCATATATTTACATCCAAACAAACATATTTTATAACTTTAATTGTGAACAATTTATCAAAAGGAAGGAGAGGTCTTCCCAGCTGATGCAGAATGTGGACCAGTTCAAAAGTGTTCACGAGTTGATGGTAGCTTAGTCTTGGTAGATGAAAACAAGATGTGTCAGGGAGCATTCAGGACATGTCTAGATGCTTCATGTATCTGTTTACTACCTAGCTTCCCGTCAAATGAAGAGACAGATTCTGATTGTCTTCAATGTAAGGAGTACTTTTTATTTTATTAGAGTAGATGAGTGAATAATGTTTTCTTTGCACAGATTTATATGAACACAATAATTATTACCCCGTGGGGGTGTTAGTATGGTGAATGTAAGTTTCAAATGTTGTTAATTACAGACAGACTCTAAACTCATATAATTTAATCATTTAAGGCAGTGATGAGTTCGGTAATTTTGTTATTACCCTTATACTTATTTTGGGTGGAGGTGCCATAAGGAACTCTTTCTGGGTTTTGTTAAGACCAATAAATTAGTAGAAGAAAATGAGCAATGCATAGTTCTTTTTTATTTTTATAACAGGTATTTGGAAGTAGGAAATAATGATCAGTGTAATTAATGGCACATGAGATAGTTATACTTTTGAAGCACCTGATTAATCACAATATAGTGTTTTTCTTTTGGTATCCAGATCAAAATTCTCTATTGTCACCGACACTGCATTCCACTCATGATGTGTTCAAAGCTGTATACATCAACAGAAAGACAAAATGTTAAGAATGAAATGTATTATTAACTCTTATTTTTAGAATTTTTTGCTCTTGTAATTTTCCATTTCTACAAGCAATACAGACAGTACAATACATTTTCACAACAAGACATTACACATACTGTATTGACATTTTTTCGATCTGAATATGTTATGTAATCAATGTAATACTGTATCAATCATGATAAATACATACTTATTAGGGACAGACAGTGGTGATTATATTATAGTTCTTGCCACTGTCAACAATTCCAAATGACAGATTGTTGAACACTTGATGAACACTGAATCTTGACGATTGTCGGTATAGGCAGTTGCATGTATAACGGATGAAAATAATGATTATGAATTTTGAATCGTAATGCATGATGGGTAGTAGAGAGAGTTAATTACCTCTGAATGGATGACGAATGCCATTTGACTAGTAACCGATACTATTTAACTGCTACATATGAATTAGCAATTTATCATTTCTGAATTTGTTGATGGAATATACATTTTTGATAAGATAATCAACCATAAGATATTTATTTTAATCAATTTGATGGCAGATAACAAAAAAGGAAACTTTAGTTTTACTATATACGCTCTGGATAAACAAATCAACAGCAGTTAATGGACAATCATAGGTCTGTTATGAGTTCCATTGGAATTTCAACCAAAGATGAAGAATTGGATCTTCCTATCTAACTACCCCTTTGGTATCTTCAAACTTTTCTTGTGCAATTGTCTTTACAAACAGCGTTATAATGTTGGGTCTGCCAAATGGTCCAAGAAAACGACTTTCTGAATTATTAAGATCTATTCTATTTGCGGTCAAAACTGGGCTTCACAGTTTGCTAGGTTAAAAAGACTGTAAAATACATTGTATCTATGTCAGGTTTAGAAATGTCTATTCAGATATAGCACCATCTATATGGTCATTACAAGTCTGCTAGATATTGGACATTTACAATTTAATATAAACAATCTATCTAAAATATGACATGTATAAATAGCTAATATATCCCAGTGTGACAATAAGTCGGCCAGTCAGTAGATAATGTTTCATTATTTTTTTCATGTTTGAAAAGTAAGCATTTTTTCTTTATAATTATGTTCCTCATCTATTCTTGCTCACATGTGCAAGTTCCATAGAAAAAAGATCGATAACAATAACACACTGACCCATATTTGGTTACTACCCTTTTTGTAAATGGCGTCATATAACGTGACATAAGGCCGGTCAGTGGTAAATAAATCACATGATTTTGTCATAGGCCAACCAAACTTAAAAGTAAACCAGATTAAGAAAGTACAGAATTTCAAAAGATGTTTTTTTTAAATAGTTTGAAATTGAAGTATTAAAAATTAATTATTTGATGCAAATATTGAACTTGCTTACCCATATAATAAAATATTCAATCCAGTGAATTTGGTGTTTTTGTTTTTGTCAATGCAATATATTAGACTGATTACATTCTACCATAGTTTTGTAAAACAATTAATGACTGATTTCTGTTTATTTCAATCACATTTATTATCACAGAATGGTAACAGTACAGTTTTGTTGATGCTATTTGTAATAATGACAGAGTTTTTTTTACCCAGATAATCTCATTTATCTGTCTGGTTTAATTTAATTCTCTGTTCAATTTATGCTATACATTTTGATTATTTCTGTTAAATTAATTCTTTTTCTATCTTCTCTGTGAATATCATTTCATTACACCAAGAAGTAAGGAGTATATTTGTTATTAACGCAGCAGTGAAAATGAAAAATAATCTGCCATTTTGTGACTAATGGAGAGCACTTGTATGTATTTTCCCGGTAAAATCAGCCATTTTCTAGAAAATGGTGGGATCTGAATGGTCAATCATCATATTTTCAAAGTATTTTAAGATACAATTTGCTTGGCCTACATTCCAGAAAAGGTCATGATCTGTGATGACGATTACATCAACAAACTGGAAAGGTAAAAATGCTTGGGAAATATCATCGCTTAAAACATATTTAACAAGCATAATGATCAGGAAAAAGAGACATTAGTAAAAAGGATCTTTTTAACTTGCATGGAATTTATTCAATTCAATCTTATCTGTTTTAATCTCATCTTGTAATTTTGACGTTGAAAAGAATTCCCTCTGTGTTTATGTACGCTATGAATATACAGAATGACGTCATCGGTCTCGTGCTGCGTGAGAATTGTAAATCAAACCAAATGACCGACATTATTGCATGGCCGAGCAGATGTCACGACACGATATAATAAAGTACGAAGGACGGTTGTGAGTGCATTGAGTTTTGGAAGCTAGGTTCCTGTGTTAAATATTTATTTCTTTTGTTTGTTTTTCCCAAGCTCAAATTTGATGCGATTTCAAAACAAACAATAACAAGAAATGAAACATATAATACTAGCTTTATCCAACATCTTTTTAGTACCTGTTCCCGACCCTATTCATGAACCTGTCACTGAACCTGCTGTTGAACCTTTGCCAATGGAACCAGTGTCTGAAGGTATTCTAAAGAAAAGCACAATAGAAGTTAAACAAAAAGAGTCAACAATATAACTGATCAGAACCACATGAATGATTCCTTTTGTCAAAGCTCAAACACAACAAAATTGCAACAAAGTCTGGTAGAAATCTAGGTCCTGACTTGATATGGGAAGACATACTGCTCAACTGTTCACACTTATTTTAGGGTATTCGTTATGAGACCCTACTGTAGAACAACAATAAAAGGGTTGTTCCTCTTAAATTTAATTTTGTCTAATGTAATGTTGGATAGTTTCTGAAGTTCGTTTCCAACCATATCCTTTCTTTCTTATACATTGGAACATACACAAAAATATAAGAGGATTGAGTCATTATATTGGAGGCTTATTCTTCAGCTCAATAGCTAGACACATCCGACCAAACCATGTATAGTCTAAACACTCTGTAAAAATTTGCTGGAATTCAAAATTTTATTATATTAACTGATTTAACCTTGCCACATGTTTGTGCCAGTCCCAAGCCAGGGCCGTGATTTCAAACAACATATGCTGTGGTCTGTTTAATGTTCAATGAGATAAGGTGAGAGTTGATCGTTCGTTTTGAAGATATTGGTAGAATTGTTGACCATCAATGTTAAAATTGACCAAAAAAAAAGTTGGGGAATGCCTGTAGCTCAGCGACTGCTGGCATAGGAGGTTTACAAGTTGTGTGTGTAATGATCTAAAGCAAGTAACAACCATACAGTACACCCCCCAACTGGATCACGGAAGAATACAAGGCTGTATGAAATATTACTATATATATGTTTGGAAATGCAAGCAGTGTTAGATTTATATTTTTTTAGCTGACAATGCTTTTTTGTTATTTTTTTTGTTATTCCATCAGTGGTATTTGAACCCACACCATTGGTACATTACATGGCCAATTATTTTATCCTAATGATGAATCATTTAATCATTAATATGTAGCAACATTCCAGCAGCAGCTGTGTGTGGAGTTTATATCTCCCAGTTGATAAGATATTCCAGAAATTGTGGTGCCTATCATGATTTCCTTGACAGATGGTTGCTGCTAACATGGAAGCTATTGAACCAAAAGTTCCGTAATACCCGAATAAATGCTTGTAACATTTTTTCACACACTGGCAATTGGCACTAATTACATATGATGCATTCGGAAAGTTGAAAATAATGTTTTTTGTTCTTTATATATTGTATGCAAGTATATTTCGTTAAATTGTGTTGAATTCTGTTTTTCATCTTAGGCAATTTTTTGTTGGGTTGCTAATTTTCATTATTGGAGACTGGAATGGTATCATAAAAAACAATTCATGGACACTTTTTTCAATTTATCGCTAACGGTAGCTGACGAATCACGACAAACATTTCAGGTCCATATGATGCTAATGAGTGAGAAAAAGTGCACTTGATGGTAATTGGCATTCCCACCTTATGGTAATGACAGGGAATATAATAAAAGGATATAAAGAAGCATATATGCATGTATCTGTCAAGATTTTGTAAAATTTGGAACTGTGTATGAAGATAGAATTATAATTATGAAATATTAATTAAGATATTGTATTTAAATCACTGTTATTTTCTTTTTATCATCAATGAAGAGATAGCTTGTGAAGGTGATAAATTAGCTATACGCTGTCCAAAGGGTATGAGAATCGATATCAGGGATGCAGTATATGGTCGATCAAATAGAGAAACTTGTAAAGGTGGTAGCATCAGAACTGATTGTGCGTCAAAAACTTCCATTGACAAGGTCAAAAAAAAATGTAATGGACATCGTAAATGTAAAGTGAAAGTAACTAGTAAAAGATTAGGTGGTGATCCATGTCCTGGCACTTCCAAGTATCTCAGTGTAAAATATATATGTGAAGGTAAGTTTCATGGTTTGATTTTGACATAGTTGTAGGATATTTGATATATGTGAAGATAAGTTTCATGGTTTTATTTTGACATAGTTGTAGGATATTTAATGTATGTGAAGGTAAGTTTCATGGTTTGATTTTGACATAATTGTAGGATATTTAGCACTGTATTGCTTATGAATTATTCGTCAAATTCAGTTCGTTATCTTCCGAGTCAATGTTCTCTTTCCTCAATCATAGGTGACCTTAACTGATTTAAGACATCATTTTTAGGCCAACTGGTTTCATTATTCCCAATTATTTTAATATTATTCGGTTTTCCCATATTTTGACTTTGAGTGCACCTGATGAAGATTAATTCAAAAACAAGTTGGTTGGGGAATGCCTGTAGCTCAGCGACTGCTGGCATAGCGAGGTTTACAAGTTGTGTGTGTAATGATCTAAAGCAAGTAACAATCAATTTTGAATAACCTATATACATTTTTGTATCTGAAACTTTCTGGTTTTCAGGACCTGTTATAGGAGAAGCGCCAGAATCAAGTATGTATTCTTAGGTCCTTTTAAATATGCCATCAAGTCATTAAGCTTAGGTTTTTATCAATGTACAACGAGAATGTCAATCATTTTTAGATACTAAGTATTTCAAATATATTAAAATAAAATCATAGATCCTACAGGAAACACTTTCTCAATTAAACGAAATCATGTGTTATTTATATTTCAAAAGAGACTTAATATGTTGCATGAAACATGCTACTTTCAGTTTCACTTTGTCCTCATATTAATGTATTGAACTTAAGTCATTATTACTATACAGTATGCAAACAAGCTTGTGATTACCAATGTTATCATAAAGGCTTATAAACAATACAAATTATTATTGAAATCAATAGATTTATGTATTTATTCATGAATATAAAGAGGTTATATAAACTTGTGTCTGATTCAATTGTTTGCTACTGAACAATAACATATGTTTAAATTAAATTGAAATCAAAAACAATATTGAAACAGGTATATCTATCAATTAACGAAACTGTCATTGAAAAACAGTAATCGAATATGGAAACTAATTCGCATTCTTTACTAGAAATATATTTTCTGACATCAGTTTTCCTTGTCCATCAGCATACATTTTTGTATTTTTAATGTCATAAGTTCTATTCATATGTCCTGCCTCTCTCTAATGCTCGTTTGACAAAATTGTGTCACCAACGTGCTGCGACATAACATGCACAATCGAAAGGACATAATGGAGTTATTGTTACATAAAGGAGGATAGGCAGGTTAATCATGTAATAGTCTAATGATTATTTTAATTGAAGATTTTTTATTTTAATTCATACGATAATAAGTACTGTTATGTATATTAGTATATTCAAAGTTTCACATATCACAAATTAGTATTTCGTTTTTGTGGGATGTCTATAAAGGCAATTAACTATCAACGTGCGACCAACAGATCAGCTTGATTAAATGTATTATTATTTTGTTTCTAATGGAAATTGCATGTAACATTAATATCTGTAAGCAAATAGTATTTACTGTCCATATCAACCACATATTATCAAATTTATGTTGACTTAGAAACTGCTTAGGACATATATATGGCAATTTTAAATAATACGAGATCAAATTGTCTATAGGTATATTTGTTCTCGACGGCATTCTGTTATTGCGCAAAGACTATTGCATATACCACCTTTTTTGTTATTGCAGCGAAATATTTGGGTTGTTACAAAGATTCAAAACACCGCCTAATGAAAATAAAAACCCCAGATGGCCCTCACGATATGTCTGCTGATTTGTGTAGAGGTTTCTGTACAGATTATAAATATTTTGCCATGCAGGTATTATATATATTTTTATATACTTTAGTATTTGCTTTCGAATTCAAAATATTAAAGTTACTCTTTCTGAGAAAATAGTAAACGATTTAAATCAAATGTTCTTCTGAATGAAATATTAAACACATCTGAGTGTTATTCAATTGTACATAGGCTCTACAAAAATATTAATATGTTTGTTCAATCCAGACTAAAGGTATACAAAATGCACAGAATGGAAATCTTCAAACCGTTCCGCTGGCCACAGCTCGGCTAGTTTTTGTCAAGGGCTTATTGATAGTTAGCACAATATCCAGTTTAATGTCATTTATTAAATGACGTAATTCTTTCAACACATATAAGAACATATATACAATGAACAGGGAGTGTTTTATAAAATATAAAAACAATGTCACAAAACAGTAGAGACACTCCCTGATCGATATAACAAGTGCCTATGACAAAAAGGGTGGCACTCAAAAACGGCCACTTATTAAATAGACATGGATGTGACAAGATGCAAACACAAAAATAGTATCTCAAAGCAAATTAAAGATCAATATTTTAAAGAAAATATAATTGTTAGCTACAGGTGGCGCTCAACCATGGCCACTTAATAACTACATGTACATAAAGCAAAGATACAATACATGAAAATGGCATCAATATAAATAACAGATAATAAGATATGTAAATTATTTTTAAAGAGGAGATAATAATTGTGGAGGTGGGAAAATTAATTATGATAATAAACTTGACGTTCACCCTGCTTAATTATAAATAAATTAATGACACAAAGTGACAAACTCATTTGATTGGTTTAAATTTTGATTTAATTTAAATTAACAATCAGTAGTAATTATTTGCACCAATTCCTAAAACACACCATATATACGAAATATTTAACATTTTTAAATTAATTTAAATGTAACTTAATTTATCTAATTAAGACACGTGACCTAATGAGATAAGATAAGAAAACTTTATTTTGATTCGGCACATAATCAAATTACATAACAATACCTTGTCTTGCCTCACATAAATTCTTTTATTTCCAATAAAATATTTTAATGTATCTATAAGATCTCCTCCTTGGTAACTACAGAATAATTTGCAACACAAATTATCGATGGATAGAACTCAAACAATAAAGATGAATACAGATATATTCTAAACAATTATATGGTGAGTAGGATATCCATCCTTTGTAAACCTAACCATGTATGTACGCAAACAATAAGAAATCGTGAGGGAGGGCGTGCTTTAAATAAAATCTGTTGTCCTCACTTTTGAAATTTTTATATCATGAGGTTATATGACCCAGAATGCAGTGTTCCAAATAATTATAAGCGCCCCCTATTTCCAGACTCTGCTACATTCTATCCATCAATGCAGACAAAGTTACCTCCCATCACAATGTAAAAAGCATAACAGATTCCGCTTTATCAAATTATTTCCTATTTGACAAAAATGTATTTATTCAACCATAAATTATATTTTGTTGTGGAAATCAAACCACCTGTCCATAAGTAGCAGTTATTTATAGGTGAGCGAAGTAGAAGTTACAATTGTAATTTAATGAGCGTGATGTAGTAGTGAATTAATTGTAAATGACAAAAAAAGAAAGTGAAGTAGCAAATAATTATATTTTAACTCTAACTTTTAAGTATGTATAAGATTATTTGTATTTTAGTATGGAAAAGAATGTTTCTGTGCCAATGATTTCAGTCGTGATTTGAAAGAGTCTAAGAAGTGCAACATGGGTTGTCCAGGAAGCCCAGGAATTTGTGGTGGTTCATGGTCTCTTAGCTTGTATGAAGGTAAAGCGAAAAATAGTTTAGTCTAACACATTTTGTTGCTAGGCACCTGTATATAAGAAAGGTACGAAGATACCAAAGGGGTAATCAGAAGTGGTAAATCAAAAAAGAACAGAAAATAGTATGGCCAAAATATAAAGGACAAAAGAATACATAGTGATGAACAAATCACTACACACAAAAAATAAAGATTGAGCAAAACGAATTCCTCTAGAAACCAGAGGTGCACTCCGGTGCTACGGGAAGTTAAGTAGTTTCTGCTGCGCTAGTGTCGTCCTGTTACTCTTGTTACAAACCCGGTGATAAGTCATGAATGAGGAAATGACCAGATTGTGATTACGACAAACGGAATATATTTGTGGTAATTTGTGACAGAGATATTGCATAGCGGTTTGTTAGGTCAACATATCCAAAATAAACCCTTGATCCAGTATATTCCTTGTTAGCAGCAACCCTCTATCAAGGAAATCATCATAGGAATCACAAGCTCTGGAATATCGGATCAACTGAGAGATATATACTCCATATGTAGGTGCTGATGGAATGTTGCTAATACAAATTGAAAGTTCTCAATGCGAAAATTGAAATCATCTCTGTTGTCTTAAAATTTCGTTCTTAGCATACCCACGTCAACCAATCATGACAAATATATTGTGTGTCAATAAAAAATCGAGCAATTGACCATTTTGATGATATTATGCATAAAAAAAATACTCTTGATATATTTTTCTTTACGTTTTGTATTACATTACATGCATTATGCATATATAAAATTATATATTTCTTTTCAGTTGATAATCCCCCTGCACAGCGCCAATGTACGTATACACCTTTTAATAATTATTTTGGTGAATCTATTCATCATCAATGTATGTTCTTCACATTTTGTGAAATTTGAATATATATGCTAACCCTTCACTGGATGCTGAATACATTGATCAATCAATTTGTAAGGTTTACTCCTACAGAAAGCGGTAACTGATCATGATTAGGTTAACATCGAAAATAGATTAAATTCATATTCGATTTCTGGGTTATTCTAAGCATAGCATCAGAGCAAACAAAGCAATTATAGTCATATGTCATTAGTTTTTTTTACAGTTTACATATATATATATGTTCTTTTTGTAGTGTATTCATTGCATTGTAAGTTTTATTTGGGCATAGCTTTGGATAAATTTGGTACAGATTTAACCGGTTCGATTGTACCATCCTCAATCTCGTCAAAAAGTAACTGGTTGTCGCCTTTAGAAAATCGCTAAGTTTGAATCATGTAGTGAATGCAACATAATTTTAATGCCTAAATACATTTACGCCTTTGTATTTAATTTTTTTTAAAATTACTTGTCATCACAGAAATATATTGCGCACAAAATGGATAGTAATAATATACAAAATGGGAGATAACTGTTCATTTTCCAAAGAGATATATTAAACCTTAAATGTCATTTTGATCATTACAATACAATGTTTGTAGACTTTTCCTTTATTGTTAAATTTTACAGGCAGTGGATCAGATGATATATTATATTTTGGACAATGTCAATGCACTATATGCAAAAGTAAGTAAAATAAGATAGTTTTTAAATTGTCAACTTTTTCTCTGTTCGTTTCCGGTAAATTGTTATTGTCATTGAATGAAAAATATGTCCTTTCCCCCGATGATTGATATGAAACAAAGGTGACCATGCAAACATCACTGTAAACTTTGGACATAAAATCTTCTTTTTTCCACTAGTGTAAAGACCGTTGCATTTCCTGACATTTTTGTATGTAGTGATGGTCAATTTCGGCAATTTGAGAAGTCACAATAAACTTGAGAAACTTTCAAAACTTTCATCATCTCTGAATCCACAAAGCTAAATTTGGCCTGACCTATCCATAGGGTAATTATGTCAGATGACTTGCTGATCAATCAACATAGGCTCTATCACTATAGATAGACTATAGATCAGACTGCAGGAGGTAGACAATTTTTAAAATATCAAAAATCCGTTCTTAATTAAAATAAAAATCTGTCCAAATTCCTACTGATGGAACAGCTTTGTCATCTTTTTGCGTGTATTCTGTGTTCATTCGTGAACTGCGCATATTTGCAAATATACATAAATAAACAAAACAATAAAAATAAATTTCTACTGTGATAGTTCTACCGTAATATGAACCAAAATTAGCATGCATTTTTCATTAATGGTCCATATTCTGAATTTTGATTGGTCAGTCTTCTATCAAATCACTGTTGCTTTCTTTTTATCATCAATTGTGACTGTCATATCTATGCAATGTGTTATACATACACATATAAAAACCGTAAATGTTCTTAGTTGTGTTCACTATCTGATGCAATTGGCTTGTCAACCATCTTGACATGGAATGAGACGGGAATCAACTTTCAGCTAATACAATATCGGCAGAAATAGTTGAAGGATTCAGAGCTGCCCTAAAGTCAAGCTCTGGAAGAAACTGAGCAACAATAGCGTGTACATAATTTTAACTGTAAATTGGAGATTATTTTATATGTAAATTGTATAGAGAGAACTTGCTGTGTTGCCCGAAACTGCGCAAAGTTTCAAGCGGAACCAAATACATTCGTTTAACGAATTCGGTTCCTAACCTAGAATAAGAAGAAGAGGAAGAATGCATTCCGGTACAAATATCCGAACAAAGCAAATATATTAAAAAAGACGACAATGTGAAGAGGAATTTTAGTATAACAGGATGTAAGTTTGAACAGTGAGGATCAACAATTCCACCTATATCAACAAAACGAAGAAACACCTCTTACTTTTACTCACCGAACACAAAAAGACTAATGCATATGACGTTGGAAATCCAGGGCCTGACTTGTGACAGATATACGAATTTGGCGGGATTAAACCTGTTAAATTGTTAGAATTAAATATTGAACAGAAAATAGTAATGAATATAATGACAATGAATTAATTGATAATTGGACCTATTTGTTGTACAAGCAGATTGTCTATATTTTTTGCAAAGTAAACCTGCATCAAAGAGAAAATAAAGTTGTTAAGTTATAGCTTTTACTAATAAGATTTTTTAAGGATTTTACGAGTTTAGATGTGTCAGATTTGAATTGTTAGCTTTATTTATTACGTCGCCATAAAATTACAGATGGAAAATACCCTTTTTGATGTAGAATTGTTTTTATTTCCAAGATCTTTTGTGAAAGTTTAATAATAATTTATGAAAGCGGTATCCTTTGCTTAATGGCTTTAAAGTTTTCGCTGTTATACTGTACCTAGTAGGAATATTTCTATTATATCATGTTTATTGACCATATCTAACTCAGACATCGGTGTATTTCTAAAAGTTTATCAGTTGACATTCTCCTCTTTTGGACCAACATTTTTAGCTGCTTTATCAGCTGGAACCAAAGCAAAAGGTTTACCTAGTTATTCTACCTTATAGTAATGACTGTAAATAAAGTACCGGTATAAGGAAACAAAGAAATACATATACTCATGGATCTTTCAAGTTTCTGTAAACTGTGGAGTTGCCGATAAAGATGAAATTATATTACTTAATGTAACTAATATCATTAACCTGCTGTTGTTTTCTTTATATCATTAATTTTGACTATAATATGCAATGTGTTATAAATACGCATATAAAAACAAATTCCAAATGTTCTTATTTTTATTTACTATCTAATGCAATTGTTTTGTATACCATCTTGTCATGGAATTTGTAGCGGTACAAACATCCGAATAAAGCAAATGTAAATTAAAAAAAAGACGAAAATGTGAAAATGAATTTTATTTTAACACCATGTATTTGTGTATCACATGTAACAGTAACAGTTACATGGTTTGATTTGTTTGTTTTAGATATGAATACTGAGACAGCTTGTGAAGGCAAAACTTTGGATTTACGCTGTAAGAAGGGTATGACAATAGATATCGAGAGTGCAATATATGGTCGTTTAAGTAGCAAAACATGTAAAGCTGGTGAGAACATCAAAACAACTAATTGTGCGTCAAGAAAATCCACTGACAAGGTCAAGCAAAAATGTAATGGACACCGTAATTGTAATGTGAGAGCATCAAATTGGGAAATGGGTGGCGATCCTTGTATAGGCGTTACAAAATATCTCAGTGTAAGATACGCATGTGTAGGTAAGTCTGATGGATTGGTTTTAAAATATTTGTAGTATATATTGACCACTTATTACTTTCGAAATGTGCGCAAACGGCAGTCCGTACTCGGTGCCTGGGTTGCTGAGCGCTTAGGTCGACGAGCTTGTGTCAGTGTGAATACATGCATTAGATATAGAATATACTCTAGTATCATTGGGTAGCCAATAATCACAAGAATTCAAATAGGTGATGAGTTTTAAGCTGTTAGTTGTGGTATTGTCTGCTATAGTCTATATATAGCTGTTAATTATGTCCTACTTTGTGGTGAGATCAGCACAACCAACGTGAACAATCAATGCTCAATCATGCCTGATAACTATTATTCCAGAAACACGTGGTGTGCACGAACTTGTTTATGTACGTTGTAATTATTACACAACGCTTGCGAAAAGTTTGAAGACATCAAAGGGGTAATCAGAAACCGCAAATCGAAGAACGATAGACAAATACAATGACCAAAAGGACAAACAAAGATCTACAAATCATAACACAGAAAACTAAAGGTCGAGCAACACGAACCCCACAAAAAAAAAGGGGTGAACGCAGGTGCCCTGGAAGGGTAGGAAGTCCCTGCTCCAAATGTGACATCCGTCGTGTAACTCTTGTTACAAACCCGGTGATAGTTGATTATTATAATTTTGTGTACATATAATTTGAATTAGACTGCAATAGTTCAGGAGAAATTTGTATTTGTAATAACAAGTATTACTGTTTACATCTATGGAGACTCATGGTTTAATACAAGACAAATAATTTCAAATGATCAACCATAATGATTTCTATTATTTTGATAAATGAATGGCTTTTCCAGCAGATATATTGAGTAATAGTATCTTTATATAATATTGCCATCTTTTGTTAAGACATCAATTTTGAATAACCTATATACATTTTTGTATCTGAAACTTTCTGGTTTTTAGGACCTGTTATAGGAGAAGCGCCAAAATCAAGTATGTATTCTTAGGTCCTTTTAAATATGCCATCAAGTCATTAAGCTTAGGTTTTTATCAATGTACAACGAGAATGTCAATCATTTTTAGATACTAAGTATTTCAAATATATTAAAATAAAATCATAGATCCTACAGGAAACACTTTCTCAATTAAACGAAATCATGTGTTATTTATAATTCAAAAGAGACTTAATATGTTGTATGAAACATGCTACTTTCAGTTTCACTTTGTCCTCATATTAATGTATTGAACGTAAGTCATTATTACTATACAGTATGCAAACAAGCTTGTGATTACCAATGTTATCATAAAGGCTTATAAACAATACAAATTATTATTGAAATCAATAGATTTATGTATTTATTCATGAATATAAAGAAGTTATATAAACTTGTGTCTGATCCAATTGTTTGCTACTGAACAATAACATATGTTTAAATTAAATTGAAATCAAAAACAATATTGAAACAGGTATATCTATCAATTAACGAAACTGTCATTGAAAAACAGTAATCGAATATGGAAACTAATTCGCATTCTTTACTAGAAATATATTTTCTGACATCAGTTTTCCTTGTTCATCAGCATACATTTTTGTATTTCTAATGTCATAAGTTCTATTCATATGTCCTGCCTCTCTCTAATGCTTGTTTGACAAAATTATGTCACCAACGTGCTGCGACATAACATGCACAATCCAAAGGACATAATGGAGTTATTGTTACACAAAGGAGGATAGGCAGGTTAATCATATAATAGTCTAATGATTATTTTAATCGAAGATTTTTTATTTTAATTCATACGATAATAAGTGCTGTTATGTATATTAGTATATTCAAAGTTTCACATATCACAAATTAGTGTTTCGTTTTTGTGGGATGTCTATAAAGGCAATTAACTATCAATGTGCGACCAAAAGATCAGCTTGATTAAATGTATTATTATTTTGTTTCTAATTGAAATTGCATGTAACATTAATATCTGTAAGCAAATAGTATTTACTGTCCATATCAACCACATATTATCAAATTTATGTTGACTTAGAAACTGCTTAGGACATATATATGTCAATTTTAAATAATACGAGATCAAATTGTCTATAGGTATATTTGTTCTCGACGGCATTCTGTTATTGCGCAAACGACTATTGCATATACCACCTTTTTTGTTATTGCAGCGAAATATTTGGGTTGTTACAAAGATTCAAAACACCGCCTAATGAAAATAAAAACCCCAGATGGCCCTCACGATATGTCTGCTGATTTGTGTAGAGGTTTCTGTACAGATTATAAATATTTTGCCATGCAGGTATTATATATATTTTTATATACTTTAGTATTTGTTTTCGAATTCAAAATATTAAAGTTACTCTTTCTAAGAAAATAGTAAACGATTTAAATCAAATGTTCTTCTGAATGAAATATTAAACACGTCTGAATGTTATTCAATTGTACATAGGCTCTACAAAAATATTAATATGTTTGTTCAATCCAGACTAAGGGTATACAAAATGCACAGAATGGAAATCTTCAAACCTTTCCCCTGGCCACAGCTCGGCTAGTTTTTGTCAAGGGCTTATTGATAGTTAGCACAATATCCAGTTTAATGTCATTTATTAAATGACGTAATTCTTTCAACACATATACGAACATATATACAATGAACAGGGAGTGTTTTATCAAATATAAAAACAATGTCACAAATAAACAGTAAAGACACTCCCTGATCGATATAACAAGTGCCTATGACACAAAGGGTGGCACTCAAAAACGGCCACTTATTAAATAGACATGGATGTGACAAGATGCAAACACAAAAATAGCATCTCAAAGCAAATTAAAGATCAATATTTTAAAGAAAATATAATTGTTAGCTACAGGTGGCGCTCAACCATGGCCACTTACTAACTACATGTAAATAAAGCAAAGATACAATACATGAAAATGGCATCAATATAAATAACAGATAATAAGATATGTAAATTATTTTTAAGGAGGAGATAATAATTGTGGAGGTGGGAAAATTAATTATGATAATAAACTTGACGTTCACCCTGCTTAATTATAAATAAATTAATGACACAAAGTGACAAACTCATTTGATTGGTTTAAATTTTGATTTAATTTAAATTAACAATCAGTAGTGATTATTTGCACCAATTCCTAAAACACACCATATATACCAAAAATTTTACATCTTTAGATTAATTTAAATGTAACTTAATTTATCTAATTAAGACACGTGACCTAATTAGATAAGATAAGAAAACTTTATTTTGATTCGACACATAATCAAATTACATAACAATACCTTGTCTTGCCTCACATAAATTCTTTTATTTCCAATAAAATATTATAATGTATCAATAAGATCTCCTCCTTGGTAACTACAGAATAATTTGCAACAAAAATTATCGATGGATAGAACTCAAACAATAAAGATGAAAACAGATATATTCTAAACAATTATATGGTGAGTAGGATATCCATCCTTTGTAAACCTAACCATGTATGTAGGCAAACAATAAGAAATCCGGAGGGAGGGGGGGGGGGGGCTTTAAATAAAATCTGTTGTCCTCACTTTTGAAATTTTAATATCATGAGGTTTTATGACCCAGAATGCAGTGTTCCAAATAATTATAAGCGCCCCCTATTTCCAGACTCTGCTACATTCTATCCATCAAGGCAGACAAAGTTACCTCCCATCACAATGTAAAAAGCATAACAGATTCCGCTTTATCAAATTATTTCCTATTTGACAAAAATGTATTTATTCAACCATAAATTATATTTTGTTGTGGAAATCAAACCACCTGTCCATAAGTAGCAGTTATTTATAGGTCAGCGAAGTAGAAGTTACAATTGTAATTTAATGAGCGTGATGTAGTAGTGAATTAATTGTAAATGAAAAAAAAAAAAAAGTGAAGTAGCAAATAATTATATTTTAACTCTAACTTTTAAGTATGTATAAGATTATTTGTATTTTAGTATGGAAAAGAATGTTTCTGTGCCAATGATTTCAGTCGTGATTTGAAAGAGTCTAAGAAGTGTAACATGGGTTGTCAAGGAAGCTCAGGAATTTGTGGTGGTTCATGGTCTCTTAGTTTGTATGAAGGTAAAGCGAAAAATAGTTTAGCCTATCACATTTTGTTGCTAGGCACCTGTATATAAGAAAGGTACGAAGATACCAAAGGGGTAATCAGAAGTGGTAAATCAAAAAAGGACAGACAATAGTATGGCCAAAATATAAAGGACAAAAGAATACATAGTGATGAACAAATCACTACACACAAAAAATAAAGATTGAGTAAAACGAATTCCTCTAGAAACCAGAGGTGCACTCCGGTGCTACGGGAAGTTAAGTAGTTTCTGCTGCGCTAGTGTCGTCCTGTTACTCTTGTTACAAACCCGGTGATAAGTCATGAATGAGGAAATGACCAGATTGTGATTACGACAAACGGAACATATTTGTGGTAATTTGTGACAGAGATATTGCATAGCGGTTTGTTAGGTCAACATATCCAAAATAAACCCTTGATCCAGTATATTCCTTGTTAGCAGCAACCCTCTATCCAAGAAATCATCATAGGAATTACAAGCTCTGGAATATCGGATCAACTGAGAGATATATACTCCATATGTAGGTGCTGATGGAATGTTGCTAATACAAATTGAAAGTTCTCAATGTGAAAATTGAAATCATCTCTGTTGTCTTAAAATTTCGTTATTAGCATACCCACGTCAACGAATCATGACAAATATATTGTGTGTCAATAAAAAATCGAGCAATTGACCATTTTGATGATATTATGCATAAAAAAAATACTCTTGATATATTTTTCTTTACGTTTTGTATTACATTACATGCATTATGCATATATAAAATTATATATTTCTTTTCAGTTGATAATCCCCCTGCACAGCGCCAATGTACGTATACACCTTTTAATAATTATTTTGATGAATCTATTCATCATCAAAGTATGTTCTTCACATTTTTTGAAATTTGAATATATATGTTAACCCTTCACTGGATGCTGAATACATTGATCAATCAATTTTTAAGGTTTACTCCTACAGAAAGTGGTAGCTGATCGTGTTTAGGTTAACATCGAAAATTGATTAAATTCATACTCGATTTCTGGGTTATTCTAAGCATAATATCAGAGCAAACAAAGCAATTATAGTCATCTGTCATTAGTTTTTTTTTACAGTTTACATATATATATATGATCATTTTGTAGTGTATTCATTGCATTGTAAGTTTTATTTGGGCATAGCTTTGGATAAATTTGGTACATATTTAACCGGTTCGATTGTACCATCCTCAATCTCGTCAAAAAGTAACTGGTTGTCGCCTTTAGAAAATCACTAAATTTGAATCATGTAGTGAATGCAACATAATTTTAATGCCTAAATACATTTACGCCTTTGTATTTAATTTTTTTTTTAAATTACTTGTCATCACAGAAATATATTGCGCACAAAATGGATAGTAATAATATACAAAATGGGAGATAACTGTTCATTTTCCAAAGAGATATATTAAACCTTAAATGTCATTTTGATCATTACAATACAATGTTTGTAGACTTTTCCTTTATTGTTAAATTTTACAGGCAGTGGATCAGATGATATATTATATTTTGGACAATGTCAATGCACTATATGCAAAAGTAAGTAAAATAAGATAGTTTTTAAATTGTCAGCTTTTTCTCTGTTCGTTTCCGGTAAATTGTTATTGTCATTGAATGAAAAATATGTCCTTTCCCCCGATGATTGATATGAAACAAAGGTGACCATGCAAACACCACTGTAAACTTTGGACATAAAATCTTCTTTTTTCCACTAGTGTAAAGACCGTTGCATTTCCTGACATTTTTGTATGCAGTGATGTCAATTTCGGTAATTTGAGAAGTCGCAATAAACTTGAGAAACTTTCAAAACTTTCATCATCTCTGAATCCACAAAGCTAAATTTGGCCTGACCTATCCATAGGGTAATTATGTCAGATGACTTGCTGATCAATCAACATAGGCTCTATCACTATAGATAGACTATAGATCAGACTGCAGGAGGTAGACAATTTTTAAAATATCAAAAATCCGTTCTTAATTAAAATAAAAATCTGTCCAAATTCCTACTGATGGAACAGCTTTGTCATCTTTTTGCGTGTATTCTGTGTTCATTCGTGAACTGCGCATATTTGCAAATATACATAAATAAACAAAACAATAAAAATAAATTTCTACTGTGATAGTTCTACCCTAATATGAACCAAAATTAGCATGCATTTTTCATTAATGGTCCATATTCTGAATTTTGATTGGTCAGTATTCTATCAAATCACTGTTGCTTTCTTTTTATCATCAATTGTGACTGTCATATCTATGCAATGTGTTATACATACACATATAAAAACCGTAAATGTTCTTAGTTGTATTCACTATCTGATGCAATTGGCTTGTCAACCATTGACATGGAATGAGACGGGAATCAACTTTCAGCTAATACAATATCGGCAGAAATAGTTGAAGGATTCAGAGCTGCCCTAAAGTCAAGCTCTGGAAGAAACTGAGCAACAATAGCGTGTACATAATTTTAACTGTAAATTGGAGATTATTTTATATGTAAATTGTATAGAGAGAACTTGCTGTGTTGCCCGAAACTGCGCAAAGTTTCAAGCGGAACCAAATACATTCGTTTAACGAATTCGGTTCCTAACCTAGAATAAGAAGAAGAGGAAGAATGCATTCCGGTACAAATATCCGAACAAAGCAAATATATTAAAAAAGACGACAATGTGAAGAGGAATTTTAGTATAACAGGATGTAAGTTTGAACAGTGAGGATCAACAATTCCACCTATATCAACAAAACGAAGAAACACCTCTTACTTTTACTCACCGAACACAAACAGACTAATGCATATGACGTTGGAAATCCAGGGCCTGACTTGTGACAGATATACGAATTTGGCGGGATTAAACCTGTTAAATTGTTAGAATTAAATATTGAACAGAAAATAGTAATGAATATAATGACAATGAATTAATTGATAATTGGACATATTTGTTGTACAAGCAGATTGTCTATATTTTTTGCAAAGTAAACCTGCATCAAAGAGAAAATAAAGTTGTTAAGTTATAGCTTTTACTAATAAGATTTTTTAAGGATTTTACGAGTTTAGATGTGTCAGATTTGAATTGTTAGCTTTATTTATTACGTCGCCATAAAATTACAGATGGAAAATACCCTTTTTGATGTAGAATTGTTTTTATTTCCATGATCTTTTGTGAAAGTTTAATAATAATTTATGAAAGCGGTATCCTTTGCTTAATGGCTTTAAAGTTTTCGCTGTTATACTGTACCTAGTAGGAATATTTCTATTATATCATGTTTATTGACCATATCTAACTCAGACATCGGTGTATTTCTAAAAGTTTATCAGTTGACATTCTCCTCTTTTGGACCAACATTTTTAGCTGCTTTATCAGCTGGAACCAAAGCAAAAGGTTTACCTAGTTATTCTACCTTATAGTAATGACTGTAAATAAAGTACCGGTATAAGGAAACAAAGAAATACATATACTCATGGATCTTTCAAGTTTCTGTAAACTGTGGAGTTGCCGATAAAGATGAAATTATATTACTTAATGTAACTAATATCATTAACCTGCTGTTGTTTTCTTTATATCATTAATTTTGACTATAATATGCAATGTGTTATAAATACGCATATAAAAACAAATTCCAAATGTTCTTATTTTTATTTACTATCTAATGCTATTGTTTTGTATACCATCTTGTCATGGAATTTGTAGCGGTACAAACATCCGAATAAAGCAAATGTAAATTAAAAAAAAGACGAAAATGTGAAAATGAATTTTATTTTAACACCATGTATTTGTGTATCACATGTAACAGTAACAGTTACATGGTTTGATTTGTTTGTTTTAGATATGAATACTGAGACAGCTTGTGAACGCAAAACTTTGAATTTACGCTGTAAGAAGGGTATGACAATAGATATCGAGAGTGCAATATATGGTCGTTTAAGTAGCAAAACATGTAAAGCTGGTGAGAACATCAAAACAACTAATTGTGCGTCAAGAAAATCCACTGACAAGGTCAAGCAAAAATGTAATGGACACCGTAATTGTAATGTGAGAGTATCAAATTGGGAAATGGGTGGCGATCCTTGTATAGGCGTTACAAAATATCTCAGTGTAAGATACGCATGTGTAGGTAAGTCTGATGGATTGGTCTTAAAATATTTGTAGTATATATTGACCACTTATTACTTTCGAAATGTGCGCAAACGGCAGTCCGTACTCGGTGCCTGGGTTGCTGAGCGCTTAGGTCGACGAGCTTGTGTCAGTGTGAATACATGCATTAGATATAGAATATACTCTAGTATCATTGGATAGCCAATAATCACAAGAATTCAAATAGGTGATGAGTTTTAAGCTGTTAGTTGTGGTATTGTGTGCTAACTACATGAATTACATAAGAAAGGATATTCGTGTTAAATAGTCTATATATAGCTGTTAATTATGTCCTACTTTGTGGTGAGATCAGCACAACCAACGTGAACAATCAATGATCAATCATGCCTGATAACTATTATTCCAGAAACACGTGGTGTGCACGAACTTGTTTATGTACGTTGTAATTATTACACAACGCTTGCGAAAAGTTTGAAGACATCAAAGGGGTAATCAGAAACCGCAAATCGAAGAACGATAGACAAATACAATGACCAAAAGGACAAACAAAGATCTACAAATCATAACACAGAAAACTAAAGGTCGAGCAACACGAACCCCACAAAAAACCAAGGGGTGAACGCAGGTGCTCTGGAAGGGTAGGAAGTCCCTGCTCCAAATGTGACATCCGTCGTGTAACTCTTGTTACAAACCCGGTGATAGTTGATTATTATAATTTTGTGTACATATAATTTGAATTAGACTGCAATAGTTCAGGAGAAATTTGTATTTGTAATAACAAGTATTACTGTTTACATCTATGGAGACTCATGGTTTAATACAAGACAAATAATTTCAAATGATCAACCATAATGATTTCTATTATTTTGATAAATGAATGGCTTTTCCACCAGATATATTGAGTAATAGTATCTTTATATAATATTGCCATCTTTTGTTAAGACATCAATTTTGAATAACCTATATACATTTTTGTATCTGAAACTTTCTGGTTTTCAGGACCTGTTATAGGAGAAGCGCCAAAATCAAGTATGTATTCTTAGGTCCTTTTAAATATGCCATCAAGTCATTAAGCTTAGGTTTTTATCAATGTACAACGAGAATGTCAATCATTTTTAGATACTAAGTATTTCAAATATATTAAAATAAAATCATAGATCCTACAGGAAACACTTTCTCAATTAAACGAAATCATGTGTTATTTATATTTCAAAAGAGACTTCATATGTTGTATAAAACATGCTATTTTCAGTTTCACTTTGTCCTCATATTAATGTATTGAACGTAAGTCATTATTACTATATAGTATGCAAACAAGCTTGTGATTAGCAATGTTATCATAAAGGCTTATAAACAATATACATTATTATTGAAATCAATAGATTTATGTATTTATTCATGAATATAAAGAAGTTATATAAACTTGTGTCTGATCCAATTGTTTGCTACTGAACAATAACATATGTTTAAATTAAATTGAAATCAAAAACAATATTGAAACAGGTATATCTATCAATTAACGAAACTGTCATTGAAAAACAGTAATCGAATATGGAAACTAATTCGCATTCTTTACTAGAAATATATTTTCTGACATCAGTTTTCCTTGTTCATCAGCATACATTTTTGTATTTCTAATGTCATAAGTTCTATTCATATGTCCTGCCTCTCTCTAATGCTTGTTTGACAAATTTATGTCACCAACGTGCTGCGACATAACATGCACAATCCAAAGGACATAATGGAGTTATTGTTACACAAAGGAGGATAGGCAGGTTAATCATATAATAGTCTAATGATTATTTTAATCGAAGATTTTTTATTTTAATTCATACGATAATAAGTGCTGTTATGTATATTAGTATATTCAAAGTTTCACATATCACAAATTAGTGTTTCGTTTTTGTGGGATGTCTATAAAGGCAATTAACTATCAATGTGCGACCAAAAGATCAGCTTGATTAAATGTATTATTATTTTGTTTCTAATTGAAATTGCATGTAACATTAATATCTGTAAGCAAATAGTATTTACTGTCCATATCAACCACATATTATCAAATTTATGTTGACTTAGAAACTGCTTAGGACATATATATGTCAATTTTAAATAATACGAGATCAAATTGTCTATAGGTATATTTGTTCTCGACGGCATTCTGTTATTGCGCAAACGACTATTGCATATACCATCTTTTTTGTTATTGCAGCGAAATATTTGGGTTGTTACAAAGATTCAAAACACCGCCTAATGAAAATAAAAACCCCAGATGGCCCTCACGATATGTCTGCTGATTTGTGTAGAGGTTTCTGTACAGATTATAAATATTTTGCCATGCAGGTATTATATATATTTTTATATACTTTAGTATTTGTTTTCGAATTCAAAATATTAAAGTTACTCTTTCTAAGAAAATAGTAAACGATTTAAATCAAATGTTCTTCTGAATGAAATATTAAACACGTCTGAATGTTATTCAATTGTACATAGGCTCTACAAAAATATTAATATGTTTGTTCAATCCAGACTAAGGGTATACAAAATGCACAGAATGGAAATCTTCAAACCTTTCCCCTGGCCACAGCTCGGCTAGTTTTTGTCAAGGGCTTATTGATAGTTAGCACAATATCCAGTTTAATGTCATTTATTAAATGACGTAATTCTTTCAACACATATACGAACATATATACAATGAACAGGGAGTGTTTTATCAAATATAAAAACAATGTCACAAATAAACAGTAAAGACACTCCCTGATCGATATAACAAGTGCCTATGACACAAAGGGTGGCACTCAAAAACGGCCACTTATTAAATAGACATGGATGTGACAAGATGCAAACACAAAAATAGCATCTCAAAGCAAATTAAAGATCAATATTTTAAAGAAAATATAATTGTTAGCTACAGGTGGCGCTCAACCATGGCCACTTACTAACTACATGTAAATAAAGCAAAGATACAATACATGAAAATGGCATCAATATAAATAACAGATAATAAGATATGTAAATTATTTTTAAGGAGGAGATAATAATTGTGGAGGTGGGAAAATTAATTATGATAATAAACTTGACGTTCACCCTGCTTAATTATAAATAAATTAATGACACAAAGTGACAAACTCATTTGATTGGTTTAAATTTTGATTTAATTTAAATTAACAATCAGTAGTAATTATTTGCACCAATTCCTAAAACACACCATATATACCAAAAATTTTACATCTTTAGATTAATTTAAATGTAACTTAATTTATCTAATTAAGACACGTGACCTAATTAGATAAGATAAGAAAACTTTATTTTGATTAGGCACATAATCAAATTACATAACAATACCTTGTCTTGCCTCACATAAATTCTTTTATTTCCAATAAAATATTATAATGTATCAATAAGATCTCCTCCTTGGTAACTACAGAATAATTTGCAACAAAAATTATCGATGGATAGAACTCAAACAATAAAGATGAATACAGATATATTCTAAACAATTATATGGTGAGTAGGATATCCATCCTTTGTAAACCTAACCATGTATGTAGGCAAACAATAAGAAATCCGGAGGGAGGGGGGGGGGGGCTTTAAATAAAATCTGTTGTCCTCACTTTTGAAATTTTTATATCATGAGGTTATATGACCCAGAATGCAGTGTTCCAAATAATTATAAGCGCCCCCTATTTCCAGACTCTGCTACATTCTATCCATCAATGCAGACAAAGTTACCTCCCATCACAATGTAAAAAGCATAACAGATTCCGCTTTATCAAATTATTTCCTATTTGACAAAAATGTATTTATTCAACCATAAATTATATTTTGTTGTGGAAATCAAACCACCTGTCCATAAGTAGCAGTTATTTATAGGTCAGCGAAGTAGAAGTTACAATTGTAATTTAATGAGCGTGATGTAGTAGTGAATTAATTGTAAATGACAAAAAAAGAAAGTGAAGTAGCAAATAATTATATTTTAACTCTAACTTTTAAGTATGTATAAGATTATTTGTATTTTAGTATGGAAAAGAATGTTTCTGTGCCAATGATTTCAGTCGTGATTTGAAAGAGTCTAAGAAGTGCAACATGGGTTGTCCAGGAAGCTCAGGAATTTGTGGTGGTTCATGGTCTCTTAGCTTGTATGAAGGTAAAGCGAAAAATAGTTTAGTCTAACACATTTTGTTGCTAGGCACCTGTATATAAGAAAGGTACGAAGATACCAAAGGGGTAATCAGAAGTGGTAAATCAAAAAAGAACAGACAATAGTATGGCCAAAATATAAAGGACAAAAGAATACATAGTGATGAACAAATCACTACACACAAAAAATAAAGATTGAGCAAAACGAATTCCTCTAGAAACCAGAGGTGCACTCCGGTGCTACGAGAAGTTAAGTAGTTTCTGCTGCGCTAGTGTCGTCCTGTTACTCTTGTTACAAACCCGGTGATAAGTCATGAATGAGGAAATGACCAGATTGTGATTACGACAAACGGAATACATTTGTGGTAATTTGTGACAGAGATATTGCATAGCGGTTTGTTAGGTCAACATATCCAAAATAAACCCTTGATCCAGTATATTCCTTGTTAGCAGCAACCCTCTATCAAGGAAATCATCATAGGAATCACAAGCTCTGGAATATCGGATCAACTGAGAGATATATACTCCATATGTAGGTGCTGATGGAATGTTGCTAATACAAATTGAAAGTTCTCAATGTGAAAATTGAAATCATCTCTGTTGTCTTAAAATTTCGTTCTTAGCATACCCACGTCAACCAATCATGACAAATATATTGTGTGTCAATAAAAAATCGAGCAATTGACCATTTTGATGATATTATGCATAAAAAAAATACTCTTGATATATTTTTCTTTACGTTTTGTATTACATTACATGCATTATGCATATATAAACTTATATATTTCTTTTCAGTTGATAATCCCCCTGCACAGCGCCAATGTACGTATACACCTTTTAATAATTATTTTGATGAATCTATTCATCATCAAAGTATGTTCTTCACATTTTGTGAAATTTGAATATATATGCTAACCCTTCACTGGATGCTGAATACATTGATCAATCAATTTGTAAGGTTTACTCCTACAGAAAGCGGTAACTGATCATGATTAGGTTAACATCGAAAATAGATTAAATTCATATTCGATTTCTGGGTTATTCTAAGCATAGCATCAGAGCAAACAAAGCAATTATAGTCATATGTCATTAGTTTTTTTTACAGTTTACATATATATATATGTTCTTTTTGTAGTGTATTCATTGCATTGTAAGTTTTATTTGGGCATAGCTTTGGATAAATTTGGTACAGATTTAACCGGTTCGATTGTACCATCCTCAATCTCGTCAAAAAGTAACTGGTTGTCGCCTTTAGAAAATCGCTAAGTTTGAATCATGTAGTGAATGCAACATAATTTTGATGCCTAAATACATTTACGCCTTTGTATTTAATTTTTTTTAAAATTACTTGTCATCACAGAAATATATTGCGCACAAAATGGATAGTAATAATATACAAAATGGGAGATAACTGTTCATTTTCCAAAGAGATATATTAAACCTTAAATGTCATTTTGATCATTACAATACAATGTTTGTAGACTTTTCCTTTATTGTTAAATTTTACAGGCAGTGGATCAGATGATATATTATATTTTGGACAATGTCAATGCACTATATGCAAAAGTAAGTAAAATAAGATAGTTTTTAAATTGTCAACTTTTTCTCTGTTCGTTTCCGGTAAATTGTTATTGTCATTTAATGAAAAATATGTCCTTTCCCCCGATGATTGATATGAAACAAAGGTGACCATGCAAACATCACTGTAAACTTTGGACATAAAATCTTCTTTTTTCCACTAGTGTAAAGACCGTTGCATTTCCTGACATTTTTGTATGTAGTGATGTCAATTTCGGCAATTTGAGAAGTCGCAATAAACTTGAGAAACTTTCAAAACTTTCATCATCTCTGAATCCACAAAGCTAAATTTGGCCTGACCTATCCATAGGGTAATTATGTCAGATGACTTGCTGATCAATCAACATAGGCTCTATCACTACAGATAGACTATAGATCAGACGGCAGGAGGTAGACAATTTTTAAAATATCAAAAATCCGTTCTTAATTAAAATAAAAATCTGTCCAAATTCCTACTGATGGAACAGCTTTGTCATCTTTTTCCGTGTATTCTGTTTTCATTCGTGAACTGCGCATATTTGCAAATATACATAAATAAACAAAACAATAAAAATAGATTTCTACTGTGATAGTTCTACCCTAATATGAACCAAAATTAGCATGCATTTTTCATTAATGGTCCATATTCTGAATTTTGATTGGTCAGTATTCTATCAAATCACTGTTGCTTTCTTTTTATCATCAATTGTGACTGTCATATCTATGCAATGTGTTATACATACACATATAAAAACCGTAAATGTTCTTAGTTGTATTCACTATCTGATGCAATTGGCTTGTCAACCATTGACATGGAATGAGACGGGAATCAACTTTCAGCTAATACAATATCGGCAGAAATAGTTGAAGGATTCAGAGCTGCCCTAAAGTCAAGCTCTGGAAGAAACTGAGCAACAATAGCGTGTACATAATTTTAACTGTAAATTGGAGATTATTTTATATGTAAATTGTATAGAGAGAACTTGCTGTGTTGCCCGAAACTGCGCAAAGTTTCAAGCGGAACCAAATACATTCGTTTAACGAATTCGGTTCCTAACCTAGAATAAGAAGAAGAGGAAGAATGCATTCCGGTACAAATATCCGAACAAAGCAAATATATTAAAAAAGACGACAATGTGAAGAGGAATTTTAGTATAACAGGATGTAAGTTTGAACAGTGAGGATCAACAATTCCACCTATATCAACAAAACGAAGAAACACCTCTTACTTTTACTCACCGAACACAAACAGACTAATGCATATGACGTTGGAAATCCAGGGCCTGACTTGTGACAGATATACGAATTTGGCGGGATTAAACCTGTTAAATTGTTAGAATTAAATATTGAACAGAAAATAGTAATGAATATAATGACAATGAATTAATTGATAATTGGACCTATTTGTTGTACAAGCAGATTGTCTATATTTTTTGCAAAGTAAACCTGCATCAAAGAGAAAATAAAGTTGTTAAGTTATAGCTTTTACTAATAAGATTTTTTAAGGATTTTACGAGTTTAGATGTGTCAGATTTGAATTGTTAGCTTTATTTATTACGTCGCCATAAAATTACAGATGGAAAATACCCTTTTTGATGTAGAATTGTTTTTATTTCCATGATCTTTTGTGAAAGTTTAATAATAATTTATGAAAGCGGTATCCTTTGCTTAATGGCTTTAAAGTTTTCGCTGTTATACTGTACCTAGTAGGAATATTTCTATTATATCATGTTTATTGACCATATCTAACTCAGACATCGGTGTATTTCTAAAAGTTTATCAGTTGACATTCTCCTCTTTTGGACCAACATTTTTAGCTGCTTTATCAGCTGGAACCAAAGCAAAAGGTTTACCTAGTTATTCTACCTTATAGTAATGACTGTAAATAAAGTACCGGTATAAGGAAACAAAGAAATACATATACTCATGGATCTTTCAAGTTTCTGTAAACTGTGGAGTTGCCGATAAAGATGAAATTATATTACTTAATGTAACTAATATCATTAACCTGCTGTTGTTTTCTTTATATCATTAATTTTGACTATAATATGCAATGTGTTATAAATACGCATATAAAAACAAATTCCAAATGTTCTTATTTTTATTTACTATCTAATGCAATTGTTTTGTATACCATCTTATCATGGAATTTGTAGCGGTACAAACATCCGAATAAAGCAAATGTAAATTAAAAAAAAGACGAAAATGTGAAAATGAATTTTATTTTAACACCATGTATTTGTGTATCACATGTAACAGTAACAGTTACATGGTTTGATTTGTTTGTTTTAGATATGAATACTGAGACAGCTTGTGAAGGCAAAACTTTGGATTTACGCTGTAAGAAGGGTATGACAATAGATATCGAGAGTGCAATATATGGTCGTTTAAGTAGCAAAACATGTAAAGCTGGTGACAACACCAAAACAACTAATTGTGCGTCAAGAAAATCCACTGACAAGGTCAAGCAAAAATGTAATGGACACCGTAATTGTAATGTGAGAGCATCAAATTGGGAAATGGGTGGCGATCCTTGTAAAGGCGTTACAAAATATCTCAGTGTAAGATACGCATGTGTAGGTAAGTCTGATGGATTGGTTTTAAAATATTTGTAGTATATATTGACCACTTATTACTTTCGAAATGTGCGCAAACGGCAGTCCGTACTCTGTGCCTGGGTTGCTGAGCGCTTAGGTCGACGAGCTTGTGTCAGTGTGAATACATGCATTAGATATAGAATATACTCTAGTATCATTGGGTAGCCAATAATCACAAGAATTCAAATAGGTGATGAGTTTTAAGCTGTTAGTTGTGGTATTGTCTGCTATAGTCTATATATAGCTGTTAATTATGTCCTACTTTGTGGTGAGATCAGCACAACCAACGTGAACAATCAATGCTCAATCATGCCTGATAACTATTATTCCAGAAACACGTGGTGTGCACGAACTTGTTTATGTACGTTGTAATTATTACACAACGCTTGCGAAAAGTTTGAAGACATCAAAGGGGTAATCAGAAACCGCAAATCGAAGAACGATAGACAAATACAATGACCAAAAGGACAAACAAAGATCTACAAATCATAACACAGAAAACTAAAGGTCGAGCAACACGAACCCCACAAAAAACCAAGGGGTGAACGCAGGTGCTCTGGAAGGGTAGGAAGTCCCTGCTCCAAATGTGACATCCGTCGTGTAACTCTTGTTACAAACCCGGTGATAGTTGATTATTATAATTTTGTGTACATATAATTTGAATTAGACTGCAATAGTTCAGGAGAAAATTGTATTTGTAATAACAAGTATTACTGTTTACATCTATGGAGACTCATGGTTTAATACAAGACAAATAATTTCAAATGATCAACCATAATGATTTCTATTATTTTGATAAATGAATGGCTTTTCCAGCAGATATATTGAGTAATAGTATCTTTATATAATATTGCCATCTTTTGTTAAGACATCAATTTTGAATAATCTATATACATTTTTGTATCTGAAACTTTCTGGTTTTTAGGACCTGTTATAGGAGAAGCGCCAAAATCAAGTATGTATTCTTAGGTCCTTTTAAATATGCCATCAAGTCATTAAGCTTAGGTTTTTATCAATGTACAACGAGAATGTCAATCATTTTTAGATACTTAGTATTTCAAATATATTAAAATAAAATCATAGATCCTACAGGAAACACTTTCTCAATTAAACGAAATCATGTGTTATTTATAATTCAAAAGAGACTTAATATGTTGTATGAAACATGCTACTTTCAGTTTCACTTTGTCCTCATATTAATGTATTGAACGTAAGTCATTATTACTATACAGTATGCAAACAAGCTTGTGATTACCAATGTTATCATAAAGGCTTATAAACAATACAAATTATTATTGAAATCAATAGATTTATGTATTTATTCATGAATATAAAGAGGTTATATAAACTTGTGTCTGATCCAATTGTTTGCTACTGAACAATAGCATATGTTTAAATTAAATTGAAATCAAAAACAATATTGAAACAGGTATATCTATCAATTAACGAAACTGTCATTGAAAAACAGTAATCGAATATGGAAACTAATTCGCATTCTTTACTAGAAATATACTTTCTGACATCAGTTTTACTTGTTCATCAGCCTATTTCTATTTCTATTCATATGTCCTGCCTCTCTCTAATGCTCGGTTGACAAAATTATGTCACCAACGTGCTGCGACATAACATGCACAATCGAAAGGACATAATGGAGTTATTGTTACATAAAGGAGGATAGGCAGGTTAATCATGTAATAGTCTAATGATTATTTTAATCGAAGATTTTTTATTTTAATTCATACGATAATAAGTACTGTTATGTATATTAGTATATTCAAAGTTTCACATATCACAAATTAGTATTTCGTTTTTGTGGGATGTCTATAAAGGCAATTAACTATCAATGTGCGACCAAAAGATCAGCTTGATTAAATGTATTATTATTTTGTTTCTAATTGAAATTCCATGTAACATTAATATCTGCAAGCAAATAGTATTTACTGTCCATATCAACCACATATTATCAAATTTATGTTGACTTAGAAACTGCTTAGGACATATATATGGCAATTTTAAATAATACGAGATCAAATTGTCTATAGGTAGATTTGTTCTCGACGGCATTCTGTTATTGCGCAAACGACTATTCCATATACCACCTTTTCCTTTATTGCAGCGAAATATTTGGGTTGTTACAAAGATTCAAAACACCGCCTAATGAAAATAAAGACACCAGATGGCCCTAACGATATGTCTGCTGATTTGTGTAGAGGTTTCTGTACAGATTATAAATATTTTGCCATGCAGGTATTATATATATTTTATATACTTTAGTATTTGCTTTCGAATTCAAAATATTAAAGTTACTCTTTCTAAGAAAATAGTAAACGATTTAAATCAAATGTTCTTCTGAATGAAATATTAAACACATCTGAGTGTTATTCAATTGTACATAGGCTCTACAAATATATTAATATTTGTTCTATCCAGACTAAGGGTATACAAAATGCACAGAATGGAAATCTTCAAACCTTTCCCCTGGCCACAGCTCGGCTAGTTTTTGTCAAGGGCTTATTGATAGTTAGCACAATATCCAGTTTAATGTCATTTATTAAATGACGTAATTCTTTCAAAACATAAAAGAACATATATACAATGAACAGGGAGTGTTTTATAAAATATAAAAACAATGTCAAAAATTAACAGTAGAGACACTCCCTGATCGATATAACAAGTGCTTATGACAAAAAGGGTGGCATTCAAAAACGGCCACTTATTAAATAGACATGGAAGTGACAAGATGCAAACACAAAAATAGCATCTCAAAGCAAATTAAAGATCAATATTTTAGAGAAAATATAATTGTTAGCTACAGGTGGCGCTCAACCATGGCCACTTACTAACTACATGTAAATAAAGCAAAGATACAATACATGAAAATGGCATCAATATAAATAACAGATAATAAGATATGTAAATTATTTTTAAGGAGGAGATCATAATTGTGGAGGTGGGAAAATTAATTATGATAATAAACTTGACATTCACCCTGCTTAATTATCAATAAATTAATGACACAAAGTGACAAACTCATTTGATTGGTTTAAATTTTGATTTAATTTAAATTAACAATAAGTAGTAATTATTTGCACCAATTCCTAAAACAAACCATATATACCAAAAATTTAACATTTTTAAATTAATTTAAATGTAACTTAATTTATCTAATTAAGACACGTGACCTAATTACCCATAATCAGATTACATAATAATAACTTGTCTTGCCTCACATAAATTCTTTTATTTCCAATAAAATATTATCATGTATCTATAAGATCTCCTCCTTGGTAACTACAGATTAATTTGCAACAAAAATTATTGATGGATAGAACTCAAACAATAAAGATGAATACAGATATATTCTAAACAATTATATGGTGAGTAGGATATCCATCCTTTGTAAACCTAACCAAGTAGGATATTCATTCTTTGTAAACCTAACCATGTAAGTAGGATATCCATCTTGTGTAAGCCTAACCATGTAAGTAGGATATCCATCCTTTGTAAACCTAACCATGAAAGTAGGATATCCATCCTTTGTAAGCATAACCATGTAAGTAGGATATCCATCCTTTGTAAACCTAACCATGTAAGTAGGATATCCATCCTTTGTAAGCCTAACCATGTAAGTAGGATATCCATCCTTTGTAAACCTAAACATGTAAGTAGGATATCCATCCTTTGTAAACCTAACCATGTAAGTAGGATATCCATCCTTTGTAAATCTAACCATGTAAGTAGGATATTCATTCTTTGTAAACCTAACCATGTAAATAGGATATCCATCCTTTGTAAGCCTAACCATGTAAGTAGGATATCCATCCTTTGTAAGCCTAACCATGTAAATAGGATATCCATCCTTTGTAAATCTAACCATGTAAGTAGGATATTCATTCTTTGTAAACCTAACCATGTAAATAGGATATCCATCCTTTGTAAGCCTAACCATGTAAGTAGGATATCCATCCTTTGTAAGCCTAACCATGTAAGTAGGATATCCATCCTTTGTAAATCTAACCATGTAAGTAGGATATTCATTCTTTGTAAACCTAACCATGTAAATAGGATATCCATCCTTTGTAAACCTAACCAAACCAGCAAGTTAACTATCTACTTATCAAATCTGACGTAAGTCTTCACACATGTCGTCTGTTTTAGCATTTGTAAATTCCTGACTGAGCATTTAAGACTTTTATGAATTAACCTGCTCAGATCAGCATAGCATTTGCTTGATTTTCGACGGTTGCGATTAAGAAAAAGTAACCTTATTGGTTACTTCACATTTGTAGCAGACCTTTATGAATCCCCACCCAAACTAATAATTATGTTTGCATCTTGGAAACGTGTCCAATCTTAAAGGGTACTTAATGCTAACATAAAGTTTGTTTTATAATGCATTAATCTAGGGAATTAAAGAAATAGCTTCTCCCCTGTGGTATGGATCACAAATGGAAATACCGCTCATCATGCACGTGAACGATTATTTGGGAAGCGTTGTTGCTGTTTTCTCATCCCTTGACCGTTAATTTAGGCAAGCATCATCAGATACCGTTTAAATCTTACCCTCGGATGTCTCAGATTTTACGATCTTGCACCTCACCTCTCTATATATCTCGTTGTTAGGTAATTTTTTCAGACCTTATCCATAATATATTTTTGTTGTGGAAATCAAACCACCTGTCCATAAGGAGCAGTTATTTATAGGTGAGCGAAGTAGAAGTTACAATTGTAATTTAATGAGCAGTAGTGAATTAATTGTAAATGGAAAAAAAAGAAAGTGAAGTAGCAAAGAATTATATTTTAACTCTAACTTTTAAGTACGTATAAGATTATTTGTATTTTAGTATAGAAAAGAATGTTTCTGTGCCAATGAATTCAGTCGTAATTTGGAAGAGTCTAAGAAGTGTAACATGGGTTGTCCAGGAAGCTCAGGAATTTGTGGTGGTTCATGGTCTCTTAGCTTGTATGAAGGTAAAGCGAAAAATAGTTTAATCTATCACATTTTGTTGCTAGGCACCTGTATATAAGAAAGGTACGAAGATATCAAAGGGGTAATCAGAAGTGGTAACTCAAAAATTAACAGACAATAGTATGGCCAAAATATAAAGGACAAAAGAATACATAGTGATGAACAAATCACTACACACAAAAAATAAAGATTGAGCAAAACGAATTCCTCTAGAAACCAGAGGTGCACTCCGGTGCTACGGGAAGTTAAGTAGTTTCTGCTTCGCTAGTGTCGTCCTGTTACTCTTGTTACAAACGCGGTGATAAGTCATGAATGAGGAAATGACCAGATTGTGATTACGACAAACGGAACATATTTGTGGTAATTTGTGACAGAGATATTGCATAGCGGTTTGTTAGGTCAACATATCCAAAATAAACCCTTGATCCAGTATATTCCTTGTAAGCAGCAACCCTCTATCAAGGAAATCATCATAGGAATCACAAGCTCTGGAATATCGGATCAACTGAGAGATATATACTCCATATGTAGGTGCTGATGGAATGTTGCTAATACAAATTGAAAGTTCTCAATGTGAAAATTGAAATCATCTCTGTTGTCTTAAAATTTCGTTCATACTCACGTCAACCAATCATGACAAATATATTTTGTGTCAATAAAAAATCGAGCAATTGAGCATTTTGATGATATTATGCATAAAAAAAATACTCTTGATATATTTTTCTTTACGCTTTGTATTACATTACATGCATTATGCATATATAAAATTATATATTTCTTTTCAGTTGATAATCCCCCTGCACAGCGCCAATGTACGTATACACCTTTTAATAATTATTTTGATGAATCTATTCATCATCAAAGTATGTTCTTCACATTTTTTGAAATTTGAATATATATGTTAACCCTTCACTGGATGCTGAATACATTGATCAATATTCATTGCATTGTAAGTTTAATTTGGGCATAGCTTTGGATACATTTGGTACAGATTTAACCGGTTCGATTGTACCATCCTCAATCTCGTCAAAAATTAACTGGTTGTCGCCTTTAGAAAATCACTAAGTTTGAACTATGTAGTGAATGCAACATAATTTTGATGCATAAATACACTTACGCCTTTGTATTTAAAATTTAAAAAAATTACTTGTCATCACAGAAATATATTGCGCACATAATGGATAGTAATAGTATACAAAATGGGAGATAACTGCTGGAAATTGTTCATTTTCCAATGAGATATATTTTGATCATTACAATACAATGTTTGTAGATTTTTCCTTTATTGTATCACTCCTATGGCAGGCAGTCCCCCGCACTGCACCATTCTTCAATGTGCTTGAAAGATTGTAGTAAGAAAGATACAAATTAATTTTGACCATATAAGGCATTTAGTTAGGGCGCCAAACAGATCCAACAACAGATTATTATGACTAGATTGTAAATGATACATCATTGGCTTTCTATATAATGGAGTGATTCAGATATGATTGTTGATAGATTAAGACCATACAATCCATGTAGACAGATTTTGGGGCACTGGAAGAAATAATTATATTGTTATACGGTTAGCCTTATATCATCTGAAGTTAACTGATATACCAAAGTAAAATGTCTCATTTCCATGTTTGTTATATTTTACAGGCAGTGGACCAGATGATATATTATATTTTGGACAATGTCAATGCACTATATGCAAAAGTAAGTAAAATAAGATAGTTTTTAAATTGTCAACTTTTCCTTTGTTCGTTTTGTGGTAAATTGTTATTGTCATTGAATGAAAAATATGTCCTTTCCCCCTGATGATTGATATGAAACAAAGGTGACCATGCAGACATCACTGTAAACTTTGGACATAAAATCTTCTTTTTTTCCACTAGTGTAAAGACTATTGTATTTCCTGATATTAGAATATTATACTACACTCAAAGCTACATCAGTATATTTATAGTTGCTTACTGGCCTATTTTTTTAAGGAAGATTAGTAAACCATAAACATATGTATTTACTAGTATGTCATAAGCAAAAATTTCATATATACATGTATATATATTAACAACTGATGGATTTTATATCTGTTGGATGTATCATCAGTTAAGATTTCTTTTGGTCTACGACTAATGTTGTTTTTGTTATACTAAACCTAGCTTATAGTCAGGTTTTTAATCTTTGGTGTATAATGTATTGTCGTTGGAGATTCAATTATAAAGGGGAGGATGGTCGGAATCTTTATTAAACGGTTTAACCCCACTATATTTTTATATCTGTCCTAGGCTAGCTAAGACCTGGATTTCCAACGACATATGTCGCAATCTTTTTTTTTAAGTTCAGTGAGTTGAAATAGGGGTGATTGTTCGTTTGATAGAATAGCAAGTTGTATCATTATATCTAAAAGAAAAAAGTAACATTGATTTTTTTTTTGTACAGTATCGACATTTAAGGGATGCTAATCAATCTCAGTGTTTGTATAGCTGACATTTATATGTGGTGTCTTCATACAATGAGTAGGGGCTGTCGTTGTCATGATCGTATGGAAGTTCGCTTTCCAACTACTTGTGCGATCAGTGCCTAAAACCCCTAATGTTGTAAGATCGAACCCTGCTTTGTCAAGGTGTACTCGATACAACATTATGTGATAAACTTTGTCAGTGACTTGCGACAGGTCGGTGGTTTTCTCCGGGTACTCTGGTTTCTTCCACCAATAAAACTGACCACCATGATATAACGGAAATATTGTTGAAAGTGTCGCTAAACACCATAAACCAAACAATACAGTACTATTATTTCCTTTAACAGTTGCAAATATCTTTTTTCAATTAATTATTGGCCAGATTCATAAATAATCTTTTAAATAATATTTAAGCACCTTCTTATTACAGAATGTGAGTGCATGGCATGGGGTGATGTCCATTATGAACTCTTTGATGGAGGAAGAAGGGACTTTCAGGGAGTATGTACATATACAATGTCAAAATCGAAAGGAGAGTTTCCTGACGTAGACTGTTTTTTCCAACTTGATGTTAAAAATGAACGTCGAAATTCAAAACCGGTTTCATATACGAGAAGAGCAAAATTAAAAATTGGACAAACAGAAATTCTTCTGAAACAAAATTGCCATATGGAGGTAAGACATAGCAATACAATCACAATTAAGTAAACAATACAAGTGACAATCAACTTTATTTATAATTTATCTTAATCTCCCATGTTGATGAATAAAAAAAAAAAGGAATGCAGATCATACATTGTATACCAATTTCTCATTCCGTTTAGATTTTTTGGGAGAGTTAAAATAACAAAGCTGAGACAAAAACATCAAACTTCAAAACTCCTAAAAACATATGTTATACTATTTTGCTAAGTAATTGTTTGATCTGGGATTATCCGCAAAAGCATTTGGGATTGTTGTGTAGACGGCCAGTTCAGTTGTTGTTAATTTGGGTTGTGTAAATGTGTATGTAGACCATAATATGAGCATGATACGAAAATCTATAAAGCCAATAGGCTTCATCGAATATTCATTCGTATATAATGGACTTTCTTGATTTTCTTGTCTATTTCTGAATAAACGTGCTTCATCATTTATACGGGGATTCATATGTAGTGTTGATGGCTTGATCCCTGTATTTATGAGGACTATGATTTATATGATTGATTTCGATTGATTGATTTTTGGTGTTTAACGGAACTTTCAGCAATATTTCAGCTATAGCATGGCGACCAGATTTAGTGGTGGAAGAAGCCTGAGGACCCGGAGAGAACCACCGACCATGGACAAGCAATTGGTCAACTTTATCACTTGCGTCTGCGAGTCGAGTGCACCCTTTTGTTGTAATTTACAAACCGGGCGCGAATTTACATGAAAACAGTCAAATAAACCTTTAAATTACCATTTTATGTACAAATATACCCTTTTCATGATTTATAAAATAACATCAAAGTTAATATCTAAAAATACTTTGTTTTGATCACAGGAGCTCGTGACACGGACCTACCCCCCCCCCCTTTTTTCTAACTTTCTGTTTACAAATTTATTTTCAATAAAATTTCTTTATTTCTTTATTATTTCATCTCTTTTTCCTTATTTTAACTTGTTCGTGTCAATATTCATACAGTCTTATATTAACATCAAATTACATGTGTTGACCCTATATAGATACTAAAAATCCACGTGGATTATTAGTATCTATATAGGGTCAACACATGCAATTTGATGTTAACATAAGATTGTATGAATATTGATTGATTGATTGATTGATTGATTGATTGATTGATTGATTGATTGATTGATTGATTGATTGATTGATTGATTGATTGATTGATTGATTGGTGTTTAACGTCCAGCGAGCAATTTTTCAGCTATATTCAGGACGAGTATGAATATTGACACGAACAAGTTAAAATAAAGAAAAAGAGATGAAATAATAAAGAAATAAAGAACTTTTATTGAAAATAAATTTGTAAGCAGAAAGTTAGAAAAAAGGGGGGTGGTAAGTCCGTGCCACGAGCGCCTGTGGTTTTGATTACTATAATAGTATTTCACATCGAGGTATTTTCACTCCACTCAATTATTATCTGTGAACTAAACAAATAAGTTTGTATGATATCATTATATTTTTTACAAAATTATTAAAGATATAATTTATATGCATGCTGAATTAGCAATATTTTCATACAGAATTATAATAAACATTGTGTTCGAATTATTACCTATGGGTAAATAAGGATCTGGGCGAAAAGGAACATGAGAGACTATCCAACATTACCCCCACTTAGACACAACATCAAGTAAAGGAACAAGCTATTTTATTGCTGTTCTACATTTCACATTCACAGGTTCTTCAACAATGAACATAACTCATACCTCAAGATGAGTGTGAAGCGGCCCCTACTACTGTGTATGCTTATCTACAGCCTTTTCTAAAGTGTACCAAAGTATATGTGTTGGAAACATACCTCATCTTTATTAACTATGGGTTTCCGTTTTCTTCTGTATATTTCTTAGAATTGTATGTCTACATGCTGGGAGTTATTATAACAAGGGACTGTACTGTTTTTGGTCGTATAAAATGTATCTACTACAGTGCTTGTTAGGTGTGAATATTTGTCAGTTTATGCTCTACAACTCAACGGTTTCTCTTTGATAGTGTGCATGCTTGCTGATGGCATATGCAGAAGAGAATAATGAGATCTATATTTTAAAATATCTATATTTTAAGCTCTTTAACTCGATTATCATAACATTGACAAAGTACAAATGTGCACTAGACCGCATTAGTGGCGTAATGGTTAAAACGTGCTCGCCTCAAGTGCGGTACATCGTGGGTTCGAGCCCCGGTAGGATCTAACCAAAGACTATAAAATTGGTATTTGTTGCTTCTCCGCTAAGCACGCAGCATTAAGGAGAAAGAGCAAAGACTGGTTGGCTCGGAATCAGAATAATGTTTCCGAGTGGAGCAACATGTCTACCCGCGAACTGTTGTTTCAGTGAGCTAGCACTATAGAAATCCAACTCAGCGTGTTGGTCTAGAACATCACTTGACCTCATCATCATCTCATTGAAAATTAACTTGTTCTCGCCATGATATAGCTGAAGAATTGCTGAATTGGCGTTAAGCAACAATCACTCACTCAAATGTGCACTACAGTATAAGCTAATATTTCGAGATATAAATTATCGAAATACAAATGTCAAACGGATATACATGTACTTTTCTATAAATGATATTTATATTCATATTTCGTTAATTATTTTTACATAGGTAGATGGAATTGAGTTTTATGAACCAGTAAACTTGATTGATAAAGGTATTACCATTACCAAAGAAGGTTCAAATTTAATGGTATATTCGAAAAAATGCGACATTGCAGTAGAATGGGATGGGCGGGCAAAATTAACCTTGGTAATACCCGAGAGATTTGGACCATTTGTGGAAGGAATATGTGGAAATTGTGACGGTACCGTCGATCCCGAAATATTGCTTGATGGTACTGATGTTTCTGGACTAAGTAAATACGAACGTCATTGGGAACTTGGAAGTCAGTGGGAGATATATGATGATTCGGAAGAATTGGAGCAGTAAGTATACATTCAGTCCAAACCACAAAAGAAGTAGTAATATCTGCTGCAAACTTTAACTGTTTGTGATGGGATTAACGAAGGTTTTGTATAGTAGAATCCTTGGATTAACTATGGAAAGTTTAAAGATACCAAAGGGGTAATCAGCAGAAAATATATATCAGACTAGAAAATGAAAACAAAAAGCGAAAGCACAAGCAATGAACCTTTTCTGTTGTTTTTGATTTCTTAAAGATAATCAGTTTTTATATTATTTTATATTATATATATTCTACTGGAGTGAAATATCTTGGCTAATCCTGTAATGAGATTGGTTAATCAAGCCAGGGATATGAGCCCGTATCCCCGTGGTACGGCCGGGGATATAGACATGATTTTTTTGGGGTAAAATGGTGTCTCACTGGGAAAAATAAAGTACAATAAGAAAATGCTGGAAAAAAAAATATAGATTGTACGAATTTCTTCCCCATATCCGTTCCGACATTAGTTTTTCTGTTTGTAAAAAGGGGAGATAATGAAAATTTGCGTCTGCTAGTAAACAAAAATGGCAAAATGGTTTGCATCGCAATCCGTTGAAGAGATAAACGCAAAAAAAGCGAAACTGGTGCCAAAGAACACCACAAAAGCAACATTGCAGACATGGAAGGCCTTTTTCTATATTTTGGTAATGGTAATGGACAATAATATCAGTACACTCAAGTCATCTGGATCGTTGTTATCCGAAAAAGCTTCACAGACACAGTCTATTTCATATTTGCAGTGTTTGTTTAATCGGAACGGTCCTGTAGAATATAATTGTTATTCGGACTTCACAGGGGATACGGGTTCATATTCCCTGTCAGGTTTTTATATCCCCTGACGGCCTGAGGCGTCATATATCCCTGTGTGACAATAAGTCGGCCAGTCATTGGATATTGTTTGATTATTTTTTTCATGTTTGAAAAGTAAACATTTTTTCTTTATAATAATGTTCCTCATCTATTCTTGCTCACATCTGTAAAGTTCCATAGAAAAAAGATCGATAACAAGAACACACTGACCCATATTTGTTTACTACCCATTTTGTAAATGGCGTCGTATAACGTGACATAAGGCTGGTCAGAGGTAAATATATTACTAGTCCGAGATTCCTCTGCCGTCTGACGGCTTTTTGTTTGACTTGCTGGAGCTGTGGGACGTCAGAGCGCTCTCCATAAGGAAAACAGCGGATTTTCCGCTCCAACTATGGGTCGGCACATTTCCACGTTTCGTGGCTATTGGATTTTATTTTCTATCCGAAACCCTTATATAAATCGCTTCACCAATCATTTTTCTATTCATTCACAACCATCTTGCCCTCAGAAAGTGGTGTTGCACTCGATTACAGTACGATTTTGCCTTAGACCCTATCATTTCACCATTTGACTTTCATTTTCGAACCTCCAAACGTGATCTTGCGATACTAACTAAATGATAACAGCAATGCATTGCATGATGGGAGCTACTTAATGCAGCGTGCCAAATTATTTGCATACGTAAACAACAACATACAAATCACATGGAAGATGATATACATTTGTAAAGTGTATTCTGCAGGACAAACAGTTCCATCTACAGCTCAAATCAGATCAGAAGGAAATAATACAAAATGTGATGGAAAGAAAAGATTCAATGGCAGTGTTACCCACAGGCTTCGGAAAGAGCATGTATTACGTTCTCCCCCCTCCCCCCTCTCATTTTGGACAAGGTAAGATCATATATGCAAATCATCTCCCATGATACATTGCGGTAATCGTAGTTTTTTCGAAGTCATGTGACAAATGTTCGAAAATGAAAGTCAAATGGCGAAACGATAGGGTCTAAGGCAAAATCGTGCTGTAATCGAGTGTACCACCACTTTCTGAGGGTAAGATGGTTGTGAATGAATAGAAAAATGTTTGGTGAAGCGATTTATATAAGGGTTTCGGATAGAAAATAAAATCCGATAGCCACGAAACGTGGAAATGTGCCAACCCAGAGCTGGAGTGGCAAATCCGCTGTCTTCCTTATGGAGAGCGCTCTGACGTCGGACGGCAGAGGAATATCGGACTAATAAATCACATGATTTTGTCATAGGACAACCAAACTTAAAAAGTAAACCAGATTAAAAAAGTACAGTATTTTAGCTTTTTCTGTGTAATTGTTTTGTCTGAAGAATTTCAAAAGATATTTTTTTTAAATAGTTTGAAATTGAAGTATTCAAAATTTATTATTTAATGCAAACATTGGACTTGCTTACCCATATAATAAGATATTTAATCCAGTGAATTTGTTGTTTTTGTTTTTGTCAATGCAATATGTTAGACTGACTACATACATTTTTTGTACTACCATATTTTTGTAAAACAATTAATGACTGATTTCTGTTTATTTCAATCACATTTATTATCACAGAATGGTAACAATACAGTCTTGTTGATGCTATTTGTAATAATGACAGGCTTTTCCCCCCCAGATAATCTCATTTATCTGTTTGATTTAATTTAATTCTCAGTTCAATTCATGCTATAAATTTGGATAATTTCTGTTAAATTAATTATTTTTTTATCTTCTCTGTGAATATCATTTCATTACAACAAGAAGTAAGGGGTATATTTGTTATTAAAGCAGCAGTGGAAATGCAAAATAATCTGCCATTTTGTGACTAATGGAGAGCACTTGTATGTATTTTCCCGGTAAAATCAGCCATTCTCTAGAAAATGGTGGAATCTGAATGATTAATCATCATATTTTCAAAGTATTTTAAAATACAATTTGCTTGGCCTACATTCCAGAAAAGGTCATGATCTGTGATGACGATTACATCAACAGACCGGAAAGGTAAAAATGCTTGGGAAATACATTGTACCATCGCTTAAAATATATTTAACAAGCATAATGTTCAGGAAAAAAAGACATTAGTAAAAAGGATCTTTTTTACTTGTATGGAATTTATTCAATTCAATCTTATCTGTTTTAATCTCATCTTGTAATTTTGAAGTTTAAAAGTATTCCCTCTATGTTTATGTACGCTATGAATATACGGAATGACGTCATCGGTCTCATGCTGTGCGAGAATTGTAAATCAAAACAAATGACCGACTTTATTGCATGGCCGAGCAGATGTTGCGACATGATATATGTACATAATTGTAAACTAGAATTTATGAATAAAGTAATAATGATTAAAACTAAGATTGAGGTTCATTATAACACTTATCAAACTCAAAGGGTGCACTTGATATGGCAGTTTGTTTTTATCCAAATGTCTTAGTGTCCTTCGATATTTTATTTGAAAGCAAAAATGAACCAAAAACAATAAGAGTTACTTGATATTTATACAAGGTGTTATTTTCACATAGTCTTAGACATCATACTCTAGTAATAATGGGTTGTAAAGTTTCTGGTTTTTCTTGATGCAACATCATTTTTTATAGAATTCAGATCTCTTGTTTTAAGTAAACAATTGCAAAAATAAATAGCACAACATGATGTTTATGGCGTAAGCTAGGCACTCCCAGCATATACAATGTACATAGCATTATTTAATTTGGAAATGTAGAAAAGGTACCCCTGAACTTGAAAACATTGTAAATATGGCATACATGTTGAAACCTTTTCCACTTCTGATACAATTTTGAGGCATTAAAATACAACTTGTGACTAAATAAACAGTGGGAATTCCTACCTTTGAGCATACCCTCTTCGGATATTGCAATAATCCAACTACATAGCAAACAAAGCAAAAATTACAAATTCTATAAAAAATCATGATCATTCTCTCTGAGGTGACTTTGGGCAATGTCAATTCTGCACAAACCGTTTTATATTTCTTTTTTTTTAATGTAATGCAAAGTATCCTCATGTAAAATATGTTGACTATGTGCTGGTTTATTTTTTACATCTTTTATTTATTTAAGATTGATTGAATGATTTATTTATTGTGTTTAATGCCACTTTCAGCAATATTTCAGCTATATCATGGCGACTAGTTTTAGTGGTGGAAGAAGCTGAGTTCCCAGAGAGAATCACCGACCATGGGCAAGCAACTGGTAAACTTTATCACTTGTGGATGCAAGTCGAGTGCACCCTTTTTGTAATTTACAAGGCAGGGCGCGAACCCATGCCGTATTGGTGATAGGCTTGTATGAGTTGTTACAATGTAGGTAATCCAACTAGCTAACTCATTGAGCCACCCGGGCCCTATTTATTTTAAAAGACAAACTGTTGTTTTTACTTTTATCAAATTGCAAGTCGTACACACCCTTGTTATAATGAATCTTAATCACTGGTAGTCACAAGTAAACTCGGCCAACCTTGACTATGTTATTGATGTACTTTTGGGGTTCTTGTTCCCATTTTACTTTTCAATATTTTTATATTGAGCGTTATTTCCAAATCGTGTCATGCGCACTGAATTAGATGTCTACATATTTATTGTTATGCAATATAGACAGAATATAACAATTACTAAATATATGTGAGTTGTTTTTAATTTATTTTATTGCTGTAATTTATATCTAAAATATCAATTGTCAACATTTAGATGTGATGTACCACAACCATTTATCTGTACGGAGAAACAAAAAACATTAATAGCTGGTAACAACTATTGTGGTTATTTGAAGTCAGGAAGAGGGTCTCCTTTCGAACTTTGTCTAACACAATTTCCTGAAAAATCAAAGATATATTACGATGATTGTGAATTTGATATATGTGCAAGCCTTGGAACAGCAAATGAAGAATATGCCAAATGTCGTGCCATTGAAGGGTTCGTAACTTTCTGTAGCTCAAAAGACATAAGAGATTTAGAATGGAGGACATCTACATTTTGTCGTAAGTGTAGACCTCTTGTTTTTTAATTACTTACTTTATTCTAAATTAGAAATTGTAATATATATATTATGTATTAAGAAAAACTAAAAGATAATTCTGTTGTTGGTTTTTTTTCAATATTAATAATTTAATTGTAATTTCAATAAATATGAAAACCACCAATTAATCAAATAAAAAAATGCATTGTCGTTGGTTTGCAACATTTCTTGGTGAGATTTATTTGTAACATCTTGCCTGATGTATATTAACTGTGGAAGGACAAAAAGCATCTATGTTTGTAGAGATGACAGGGATGACTGGTGTACAAAAACAACAGTAAAATACAAAGGAAAATAAACGAACCGAAGATCGGAAAAATGTGAATTCTTGGAAAAACAGGAAAAGGCTACCATATGTAGCTCTATTAATAATGTCATTAATAATTAGTCCAATATTTTGGCATTTGTGGGAGGAGAAAAAAATAAGAGGAATTAAAAGCTATTTGGTTAAAAGTTAGGGCTAAATTCCCATTGAGATTAAAATAAAGGATACCACAGATATAGATAGGTCTTTTCCTTTACTTACATTTGTATCTTATCTTAGCAAGTCTTTAGACAACATCTTCTTTATCCATATTAATAAGTTTATAAATTATGTGAATGCATTTATATATATATTCTAAAATTTTTAATTTCTAAAAACAAGCATCAGTAAACAGAAAGCCCTTTCATAGTGTAAATCTACTTTTGACATAATTCTGTAAAGATGTTAGTCGGTCTAATTTAAGTTCATAGTACATGTATATATTCCACTTTGTGCATTTAATCTTACTCTTGTGGAACTGTTATATGTGGGATCTCTAGACAAAATATCATTATCCAATGTAATTACGATATATATTTACAAGGAATGTCCCTTGCTTACCGCTAGTTTAATTCATTTACCCGATATATGCAATTTGGATAGTTTATTATTTTGATGCTTTTTAGCACACACATGCAACGACAATGAGCAGTACAATGAAGGTGAATTTTGTGAAGCAACATGTTCAGATCCAGGTAACTGTGTACAACAAGCAGCAGGTTGTCAATGTGAGCAGGGATATCTTCGTGATAATCAACATTGTGTTCATCAGAGTAGTTGTGGGTGTACAACAGACGATGGCTTTTACTTCCCAGTATGTATACTTTAATCTTATTTATCATGTATAATTATGTTTCTTACTCCTGAATTCAACAGAAATATGGTTTTCATATTTTTGGATTTTGCGTCGTTTTTGATTATTTATGATGTGTTTAATATAAGTTTAGTCTGTGTTAATATTGTTAAGCTACTGTGGTTATTGAAGAACTTTTCAATCTTATGTCATGAAATGTTTCAGATTAAAATTGTCACACCATTTTATTTTGCTTGTCTCTCTTTAATTCTTCATGATTTTGTGTAAACTTATCCTTCTAATTTTATTTAAGTTTATAAATTCATCATTCATCTTATAATTGCTATACAACCATTACACATTGTACATTTGGTGGAGTTTAATCAACCGATATTTCTTTCGAGGCACTGTCATACAGGAGCCAAAATTACATTTCAGAGTTTGTGCTGAAGTTTAAACAGGATCGTTGAAAAGAAAAAGATCTGAATATTTCAGCCGCCTTCGAGTAAGATTTTAATCATGGAGAACTGAGACAAGTCTCGTTATCGACTGTTTAAATCTTGCCCTCTGTTGGGTGAGATTTCTCGATCATGTACTTTTACCGGTATTAGATTCTATTAATCTTTGTGTGTGACATGGGCATTAGATTGATCTTATTAGCAATCTTATTGTATAGTATATATCACAAAAAACATTTTCTGCATATTGGATATTTCCTGTATGGAATAATTTACATTTACTATTTATAATCATATACTTATGGAGTTAAATGTCCACCTTTCGAAGTGTTATGTTTTTTTCTTAATTTATTTCAGATTGGAAAGAAAAGATATTGGGATGATTGTACAAAAATTGAAGAATGTCGTGAAGGTGGTACAATGGCCCCTGTAATGGAGCATGCAGAAGGATGCCACGAGAATGCCATGTGTGAACCAAAAGATGGAGCATACAAATGTAAATGTAAAACTGGTTACCGTGGAGATGGAATCAACAAATGTAAAGGTAATATATCTGGTTTGTTCTGTGGTCTTCCGGTTACATAGTTTACAAGGAACGTTGTTGGCATAAGCTGGTTACTGATTTATTTTACAATTCTGTGAGCATTGTTCCTTTTTAAGGTACTAAAATCAACCTGCCATCAAATTTGGAAATATCAGTAACTTAATTGCAACATTTTATAGTTATCAGTATAAGAAAAACAACTGTAAGCACGAAGATTAGTGGGTTTTGTTATGACATGCATTTCCATTACTGACTTCCACTTAAAAAAATAAGTTATATTTTTCCTACTACAATCAAAATAATTCATGGAAGCCATAATTTGGATAACTTTGAAAATGGGTAACATTATTTACCTTGTATTTTAATAGAATAATCTTATCCATGTTAAAACTACATGTAGTTACAAACTGGCTTCCATGAACTATTTCTTAAATTACTAACGAATCCCTAACAATAACAAGGTATCTTGAATCTTCATATCTTGAGATGGGCATTTGAGGTGTGAACCCACCTAAGTGATGCAGACAATTTGGTAAAAACTTCTATTATCTATATGAAATGATATTGGAAGGGTAAGCGGTAATTAAGTCTCCCAAACAACGTTTGGAGACTTGTTGTTTTTGCTCCGTTTCTTATTATTATTATTATTATTATTCTCCTCCTCCTCCTCTTTCTCTTTCTTTCTTTCTTTCCGTGGCACATGAACTTGTCCACGCCAGATCTCAGGAACTACTAGACAGAATTTCATGAAACTTGGTGGAGTTATAGATATATGTTTCTAGTTGGTCCTAAAGTTTTCAGCTTTGTGGGAAAGGGGGTCAAAGTCATATTTTGAGGGGTTCAAAAGGGGTGGGGGTTACTATAGAATCCTATGGGAAAGTTGAAATTTCATACATTAATGTTGATAACTTCTAAATGGATAATGATAGAGACATAAAAGTTGACATAGTGATAGGTCACCATTAGAGGAGCAATTCTGCATTTTCAAATTTTCGAGATGTCTGCCATTTTCAAAATGGCTGCCAAAACACGGCATAAAAAAATCAACATTGTCCGATATCATCAAAATTTTATATGTGGGTAGATAATGATGTCCCGACATTGAAAAATTTCTACCGGTCGCCATTTTCAAAATGGCCACCACAATACCGCACAAATTCAACATTGTCTGATTTCAACGACATTTCATATGTGGGTAGATTATGATATCCCGAATCGATTCCTGACATCGAAAAATTTCTACCGGTCACCATTTTCAAAATGGCCACCACAATACTGCACAAATTCAACATCCTGAATTGATTCCTAACATCGAAAAATTTCTACCGGTCTCCATTTTCAAAATGGCCGCCACAATACCGCAAAAATTCAACATTGTCCGATATCATCAAAATTTGATATGTGGGTAGAAAATGATGTCCCGAATTGATTCCCGACATTGAAAAATTTCTACCGGTCGCCATTTTCAAAATGGCCACCACAATACCGCACAAATTCAACATTGTCCTATTTCAACGCCATTTCATATGTGGGTAGATTATGATGTCCCGAATTGATTCCCGACATCGAAAAGTTTCTACCGGTCGCCATTTTCAAAATGGCCACCACAATACCGCACAAATTCAACATTGTCCGATTTCAACGACATTTCATATGTGGGTAGATTATGATGTCCCGAATCGATTCTTGATATCGAAAAATTTCTACCGGTCGCCATTTCAAAATGGCCGCCACAATACCACACAAATTCAACATTGTTCGATTTCAACGTCCTGAATTGATTCCCAACATCGAAAAATTTCTACCGGTCTCCATTTTGAAAATGGCCGCCACAATACTGCAAAAATTCAACATTTTTCGATTTCAAAGGTAGCTTTTAATTTATTTTTTAAACCGGTTGTCAGTGGCCGGTTTGGGAGACTTCATAATCGTTAGATTATAATCATATCTTGTTATTTTCATTTCTGATTGACTGAGTACATAACTCTCGTTGGAATCATTTATGAATTTAAGCTAGAGATCTAGAACTAAAGTTAAAATGAAGCTGTCAAAAGGATCTTGCAAGATGTAATGACACAGTAATGTACGGCTATTATTAATGAAGCTCTCCTTAAGCAAGATATACTCTATTTTTTTTTATAGAAATACACCCTGCATGTATTAAGACTGTTCAAGTAAGATGTATTCGCAGTCGTGGTAGAAAGAGAAAATCGTGTAAAGTTAAGAATGCAGAGATGATAAGAAGTGTTCAATTAATGTACAGCCATGGAAACCACAGAAACCACAGAAACCGTGGACAACCTGAATGCATATTAAACGTAAATTTGTTTCTGTCTAAGAAAGGAAACAAGTTTATTATAAAACGCAGATGTTCTGGTACCTTCCGAGTGACGTATGAGGGAAAAGGTAATATCAATTATTGTGTTCTAATTTCTGCTCTGAAATACTTAGACATATAGTATCCATCAGGTTGAAGTTAAAACAATATCTATTTTGTTGTTTGATTTGGCATATCTGTCACAACAAAATATGATAAGCCAGACTTGATCAGTATAACAATCCTTACAGTTTTTAGTGGGGTTCATGTTACTCGATCTTTAGTTTTATGTGTAATGTATTGTAGGAAAAGTTTGAATATACCAAAGGGGTAAGATCATTGATTGTCCTTTTGTCCCATTTTCTTTTGTCCATTGTTTTGTCTGTCATTTGATTTGCAGATTCTGATTACCACTTTGATATCCTCAAATTCTTTATTACATAAAACAGTAGTATTAGTGTTCCCCTCTGTTCTGGTACCCAGGGAAAAACATTAAATAATTCAGAGAATTGTGTATAGTATTAATTTATTGTTGTTGTCAGAATCTATGTACATTATTTGTAATAACTTTCTAATTTAAAAAAAAATAATTCTATTTTGTTTTGTTTAATAATTTCCTATCCAATTTGGATAATTTTTTTACAGGTAGAATTACTAGGAACAGAACCATGTTCAATTCCATTCTTAACAAATATTTGTGGATTTAATAAGTATCTCAGTTAATTAATTTCTCGAATGACACTTGGTTTATGCTTCAAATTATAATTTTAACGTTTATTATCGTTTTTGATATAATATTTCAATGAATTAGCAGTTGATATGGTTAAATATAAAAAATATAGATTATATTTTTTGAAAATTCATTTTTAGTGTATAGCATAACATGCTTTTAAAGAGTATTATTTGAGTTAAGTGAGGGTGTTAGGGATATGTGTATATTACATATTTGATGTATTCTAAGAAACAAAACAATCAAACCTTTTTCTTGAATATACATGTATATTACCGTAATAATAACCCGTATTGGTAAACCTTTCCACAGAGATAAAGAAAATTACTGCATTAGAGAACTAGGTACTGTAATGCCTAATGGTTGTAAACATACATATGAAAATATTAGTTTTGACAAAGAAGAAATTTGGCTAATCACATATAAGCCATGTGCATTCCGATTAATGATGGATACCAAAACTTGGCAAAAATAAACATTCCCAGTTCCTCCACTTTCTCAACAAAAGAACTGTCTATAACTATCACTAAAATTTGTGTGCTGTGAAAATAGGATTACATTCATACTGCGAAAAAACAATACCATCAATCAAATGTGGATAAGGAAAACCTCTGTAAAAAATTAATTCTCGTTCCATTTAAAAAATTCTGTCCAAACATCTGACATTTCTACACTACAGACTACAATTCCACGTGAAAATATATCATTATCAACAGATTTTACTTTAGAATATTAAGCGACGTTACAAGTTTATAGTTTTGAGCAGCGAATATATTATTTTTTTCAAGCAGGAAACAACGGCAAAAGGTGCTACATTAAAGTCATCATATTTGTCGAGTTTGAAGGGCACATTTTTCAACAAACCATTGGAATCCTCATGAGGACATCATGTGCCCCTATTCTACTTGTTGGTTTTATTCATATAAGTCATAATGCAGGGGTTTCTGAAATAAAACGAAAGAAGCAAGCCCAATACTTTTATTTTACGTTCCGTTGAAAAGTATTCTGACATTTTGCCTACAGAAAATGAGAGATGGTATTTCTAATTAATTTTTGCTTTTGGTTCAAGGTTGACCATTGTTTTCCTATTAGGTCACACGAGGGCCTTGTGTACTGTCTAACATTTAAATGATGGTACATTACAATAATGGATGTCTTATAGCTAATATTATGCATACTACACCATTTTTGGTACAAAAATTTTAATATTATGAATAGGGAATCAACTTTTTATTTGTTTCAAGAAGTTGTGCTAATCAAATGATACTTTTAAGTTGGTTTCCATTAATTATATTTTTTCGATTTAGGAGATAACTGTGATACTTCATGTGGTATTAATGCTGAAGAAGTCAACGGACATTGTAGATGTCCTGATGGGTACACAGGGAATCCAAAAATAGAATGTACAGGTCAGTGTGAATAGTTTTCATGTGCATGTTTTTTACATTAATTTTGACTCCAGAATGACATCACCAACTGTCAAGCAGAGTATAAACATTGACCATGAATAAAATGGATATTGCAGAATTAAACAGAATATTCGATGTCAATAACAACAGATGAAAAGATGAACTTAAATGTGTTAATAGTCTCCTTCTCTTGGTTGATATCTTAATCAGATAATAATTATAGCAACAATGCACACTAGAAGTTCTCCTTATTAAATAATAATCTTCTCAAGTAGTCGTATTCATCTATTCCATAATAAAGGGTTATATTTAAGATTGAAAATAAAAGTGATGTTCAGTTCATCTTTACTCTCAATTGTTTTGTAGGAGATTCATATCATATATGTTATTTGTTATTATTTAAGTATACACTGACCCCAACATGATATCCATATCATATGATGCTCATTTTGCTTAACTGTAACATGACAACTGCCTTTAATTGAGCGGAAACTACTCCCTCTTCTGGAGCACATGAGCTCACATCCGTTGTTAGTTTGGTTTATTTTACTCAGTCTACTTTTATTGTGCAGAGTTTTGTCATTTGGTCCTTTTTCTTTTGGCCATCGTAATGCACGTCCTTTACACTCTTTGTATCTTCAAATTTTTCTTTTGCAGATACGTGTACATGTGTATCTTCTGGAGATCCACATATCAACACTTATGACTCTGCAATGATCCACTTTATGGGGATATGCACATACACACTATCAAAACATACCAATGATAATGATGCATGTTTTTTCAATGTTGAAACCACACTAGAAAGGCGCAATGATAGACAAGTGTCTTACAATAGAGAAGTACACGTAGATTATGGCACAGGAACTATATATAGCATTCTACAAGGTGGAGTGGTAATGGTATGTATATTATAAATGACAAAAAAAAATACCTTGTTATTTAAAAAAAATAATTGATAAATTTATTGCTCAGTATGTACATCAATATCATGTTAGTCAGCTTTGACCAATTCTTTAAAAAATAAGTTTCGGTAGAATTCTTCATATTATAGAAAAATAATCATTATTTCGAATGAGTAATCTGTTAAGTTTCAAACGAAATTTATTGGGTTGACTCGTTTAAATAACTATTGATATTCCACAGTGACATTTTGAGATATTGGAAGTGTAAACTAGTTTATTTGAATCGTTATGAAAACTGTGCTGCTTTTTTTCCCTATTTCAGATTATCTTATATTTAAATTACTCTGAAATGGATAACAATAATTCAAAAAAAAATGTCGTCTGCTATCAAAATGAGCGTTATACACACTACCGGCACTGCAAATGTTTTACGGTTGCCACCATGATTGGTTAACCGTTACAGAATATGTGTGTCACCAGTGACCACTGATATGTTCCGTTTGTCGTAATTACAATCCCATTCTGTTCTGCATAATTTATCAATGCATTTTTATACGACTGGAAATGATTCTCGCCAGGAACACCTCTGTTCCTTTGTAGAGTTCATGTTGTTCAATACTTTTGATTTCTGTCTATTTTGTGAAACATTGTTTGTATTTTTGTTCTTTTCTTTTTCTTTTGACCATTATATTGTCCGCCCTTCTTCGAATCACAGATTCTGATTAGCCCTTTGGTAACTTTTCTTACATCCTCCCAGTTTCATTCCCCATTCGAGTATGCTTTCTGTTAAAGCCTCAAATAAGAAACTTTCCGCAATAAAATGACATAGCTAAGTACCAATTAATCATTGGCATTTTGCCCTTGACGTAATGGAAGTTTTAATTAGCTGAAGTTTGAAAACTACTAAAACTGTATCAAATATATACAGAAGTTGTTTTGAATTGTCTAATAAATATTTACTTTTGATCAAATTAAGGTTAATGGCATGGGACCCGTTTCACTACCACAATACCAACTTGAAAATGGTAATGTTGAAATTACTGTAACTGGAAATTTTGTGACAATCCGACACATTCCATGTGAAATAGAGGCTATGTTTGATGGTAGACACATGGCTGTAGTAAATGTACCATTCGCTGGTTTCTCGTCGCTGGTTACCGGCTTGTGTGGTAATTGTAATGGAAACAAAAGGGATGATTATTCAACAAAAGAGGGGGAGCTTGTTGGAAAACAGAGAAAACATCATCACCAGATTGGAAACAGTTATAAAGTGGAGTTAGGTACAGATCCATCGTAAGTTCAATAAGACATTATGTCATATAACAAATTCGCTAATGACTTTTGTTAATACAATGAATTCGCTTATGATTTTCGTGAATACAATAAATTATCTTATGACTTTTGTTAATACAGCGAATTCCCTTATGACTTTTGTTAATACAACGAATTCCCTTATGACTTTTGTTAATACAACGAATTCCCTTATGAATTTCGTTAATACAACGAATTTGCTGATGACTCGTTAATACAACAAATTCTCTTATGACTTTTGTTAATACAACGAATTCCCTTATGGCTTATGACTTTTGTTAATACAACGAATTCCTTTATGACTTTCGTTAATACAACGAATTTGCTGATGACTTTCGTTAATACAACGAATTTGCTTATGACTTTTGTTATTACAACGAATTCGCTTATGACTTTTGTTAATACAATGAATTCGCTTATGACTTTCGTGAATACAACGAATTCAATTATGACTTTCGTTATTACAATGAATTCACTTATGACTTTCGTTATTACAATGAATTCACTTATGGCTGTCGTTAATACAATGAATTGCCTTATGGCTTTCACTAATACAACGAATTCGCTTATGACTCGTTAATACAACAAATTTTCTTATGGCTTTCGCTTATACGACAAATTCGCTTATGGCTTTCACTAATACAACAAATTCGCTTATGACTTTCGCTAATACAACGAATTTGCTTATGGCTTTCGCTATTACGACAAATTCGCTTATTGTTGGACACCACTATACTATACTATAACGTAAATAAGACACGAACCCTCCTACAAACAACAAATAATATTTTCTCATGTCAACAAACATGAACAATTATGTATCGACATAAATAAATAAAACAGAAATAGGAAATTGTCCCATTGAGTGATAACATTTGAAAATTTTACTGCAAAAGAATATATTAAACATTTTAATGGAAATGAGTTTGATGATAGGTTATGTTAATTTTGTTATAATGGACACCACATGCTTTTACTGTGCAAACTTTATGAACGTTTATATTATTGTTCTATGTCTGCAGTATCTTCATGAACATTGGCGACCCAACAGCATGTAACATTGATTGTTGATTAGTTTATGGTGGCGACACTGGTTTTCGATCACCTAACATCAAAATCTGTTTTGAGACATTCCATGGAATAAAGAATTTTAATTGAACTTTTCGAGCCTTTACTTTGATATCTTATAAATTGATTTTTACGCTTGAAATGCATTTTCGAACACATGTTTATCTATTTTGTTTACAGTTTACTGACCTCGTGATTGATGTTGTCAAAATATGTCCGACATGTATTTCGATCACCCCAAAGGAGTTCCAAATTGTATAAGGTTGAGGTTCTAAAGGAGCACCTGTGTGTATAATTTCGGTTTGTTTCCACATTTAACCAATTTGTAGTATAACTATACATTTTTTTCCTTTGTTTTTTATTATTTACAGTGTATTTCTGAATGGTGTGTGTTCAAACTGTTGAGGACCATGAGGAGACGTTTTAATGTTTTTTTCTTCATTTTGTTGCGACTTTTTACATATTACTATTTACTACATATTTTCTAAATATATCACAAGGACATTTAGCCCACATTTTCTATAGTATTTATTTATTCATTTTGTTTGTTTGTTATGTATTACCATTTTAAAAATAGCAACGATTTACATTTTCTAACATAACTCCTTTAGGCCCTCACTTAAAATAGACATAATGCCATTGGCCAGTCTGATCACATGACTTCACGGTTTCAATGGAAGATCAATATTGCAGACGCAAGGAAGGACATTAAAAAGGGGTAAGGGTACGTCTGAAGAGGGTTTTAAACTTGGACTTTTTTGGGAACTAGACAAATGGCGACATTTTAGTACAACAAGAAAGAATAATGTGTCTTACCTGCTTATTTCGTATTGTGTCCGATGTAATCTGCTCAAAAGATTTCTTGCGTCATCTTTGTTTGCAACCATATGCAAATTAGCGGAAGTGTAGTGCACGCGCTACACAAGAATGTTTGGTATGCAAAGATCGAAAGCTAGTGCCGATCGAAAACGAAAGTAACGACCATATATACGCTATTATATATAATATTTCAGGTGCAAGGATGCCCCTGAGCTCCCGAAATGTTCCAGGGATCGCAAAAAGAAAGCAGCAAGTAAACGATTTTGCGGACTTTTGAAAAAACGACATGGACCTTTCGAAAATGCATTTGATGTAAAGAAGCTGAATTTTGAAGGGTTATTTGAGAGTTGTGTATTTGATGTTTGTTTATTACCAGATGACACCGACATACATTGTCAAACATTAGAGGAAACTGTTTATTTAGCCAACCAATACCAGATTACAATTGATCCGATATGGAGAGAAATAACTAATTGTCGTATGTATCAATACGTTTAAATTTTTTATTAAAGAGTAGCTATCTAGGGCATACTACTTGCTCATACCATATTTCTTTTTGAAAATAAATTGTTACATACATATTTCCTGTCAGATATGAAATGAAGCAGAGAGTCGATTTAAGCAGAATTTGCGTGTATCGAGCAGATTTGCAGAGCACCTTGACATTACTGAAAATATTCAGCTTGTGGTTCTAAAGTGATGGAAACAAGTTTGAAATCGGTTGAGACACTGGAATACCTTTAGCATCCATAATATTTCTGAACTGATTGCTTAATATCATATGGTTGATGGAGGACCCGGAGAAAACCAACGACCTGTCGCAAGTCAGTGACAAACTTTATCACATAATGTGTACACATCGAGATTTGAACTCACAATATCAGTGGTGATAGGCATTGATTGCATAGGTAGTTGTAAATCCAACTACCATACGATGATGGCCACAATGGCCCCAATTGTTACTTTGAAAAATTTATTTATGTAAAAGTGTTTACAAATGTATAAAATGACATATTTAATACATAATACATCTCATATCTATATATATGTTTTAGAAATCATCTATTTTATTATGTCTACATGACAATTTGATCAGTTTTATTTTACATTTTTTTAGCCTTTGAAGAATGTGATGCAGCAAATGGATTTGTGTATAGCGCAACTGCTACATGTACAAATACCTGTATGGAACCAGATGCAGATCAGAATTGCAATATATTTCCACACGAAGCCTGTGTCTGTGAAGATGGTAAGGTTTTAAAAGATGGCATCTGCGTTCTACCAGAGGAATGTACAGAAGAATGTGTCACTGATATGGGAATAACCGTAAATGTGAGTATTTTGTATATTAATTACAGGGAAAACAGTATTTACATGTTGTGCACAATGTTTTACCTATATACAGGATATATTACATCATAGCCATTATGTCATACTAAGTTGTCTCCTCATTTATTATAAACAGTAAGAATGTTTGTTCTCCTACAGACACAATTTTCGTTATATTAAGCTATTTTAGGTGTGTTTGCAAACCTAATTGACATCAACATCTGTACCAAATTTCATTCTTCTACGGCATTCAGAATATGGTTGGTTTATAGGGGTGCGTCTAATTAGCCTACATTGTTTTCGCCCATAAAAAGGGAGGTTGGTCACTTGAACATTTATTTGGGAATCATTGCCATATTCTTCAGGAAAAAAATATATATCATCTGATAGACAAGATGTTATGCTACACGCTTCTAAAAACCTATGAGAAATTTATTTCTTCTATGAATGTGCATAGCAGTTAAAAACCTTAGGTGCGTCTAATTAGCCGACATCAGTGTATGTTTCTTGATATAATCTGAACAGTAAACATGTCTGTGTCCGAATAAAGTATTGATATTTCTGAATACAATTTAAACGGTAAACATATGTGTTTCAGAATATGAATTAAATCATAAACGTGTATGTTTCTTGATGTGGTATAGATTTTAATAATGTGTATACATGTCTGCTTCATAATAAAATGTAGATACATTGTTTAATGGGAACGGTGCGTTCCTGGAACAGTTTTATTTGTTTATGAAACCAAAAAATGTATAGATTTAAGATGTAAGACTCAGATCGACGTCCAATCTCCAAATCCACATCCGATTTCTACATCACAGACATCTATACCTCAGATCTATGTTCTTTTTTTCAAATTCTCAAATCGACATCCAATTCTCAAATCTATGTCCCTTTTCAAATTCTCAAATCAGCGTCTACTTCTCAAATCTATGGCCGTTTCTCACTATTTCAAATCGACGTCCATAACGTCACTATGCCCTAACCCTAACTGATAAATTGGTCATAGATCTTAGAATTTGGAAAGGACGCCGATATGAGAATACAGTTAAATCAGACCGTGATCTGAGATCATGATGTCGGTGAGTGCCGATTTGAAGAGTGGATGCCGATTTGAGTTCAGACGCTGATCTGAGTATGTCATATATAATCATTAATGATATGTATTTCTTGATATTATATAAACAGTAAGCATTAGTCTGTTGATATAATATAAATGGTAGACATGTGTATCTAACTAGTAAGTATGTTCTTGTCTTGATTGAATATACACATTACACATACATGTTTCACATTAAAAGCGATCACCTTGCTTAAAACAACAGTAGATACAATTGTTGATATGGCCAATGAAAATGTAAATATCTTTTTTTCATTTGTATTTTGAATTGTACATGGACAAAAATGGGGTAAGGATACTATTATGATAACATAATTTAAATGAACAATCAGTCAGAAAAGGCACCATACCTGCACTGATAAATAAATCAATATGGCCAATGTCATCATTTAGGCCTTATTTGATGACATAATCATGTAATAATTTTTGAACTTTTACTATGTCATATATTTACATCCAAACAAACATATTTTATAACTTTAATTGTGAACAATTTATCAAAAGGAAGGAGAGGTCTTCCCAGCTGATGCAGAATGTGGACCAGTTCAAAAGTGTTCACGAGTTGATGGTAGCTTAGTCTTGGTAGATGAAAACAAGATGTGTCAGGGAGCATTCAGGACATGTCTAGATGCTTCATGTATCTGTTTACTACCTAGCTTCCCGTCAAATGAAGAGACAGATTCTGATTGTCTTCAATGTAAGAAGTACTTTTTATTTTATTAGAGTAGATGAGTGAATAATGTTTTCTTTGCACAGATTTATATGAACACAATAATTATTACCCCGTGGGGGTGTTAGTATGGTGAATGTAAGTTTCAAATGTTGTTAATTACAGACAGACTCTAAACTCATATAATTTAATCATTTAAGGCAGTGATGAGTTCGGTAATTTTGTTATTACCCTTATACTTATTTTGGGTGGAGGTGCCATAAGGAACTCTTTCTGGGTTTTGTTAAGACCAATAAATTAGTAGAAGAAAATGAGCAATGCATAGTTCTTTTTTATTTTTATAACAGGTATTTGGAAGTAGGAAATAATGATCAGTGTAATTAATGGCACATGAGATAGTTATACTTTTGAAGCACCTGATTAATCACAATATAGTGTTTTTCTTTTGGTATCCAGATCAAAATTCTCTATTGTCACCGACACTGCATTCCACTCATGATGTGTTCAAAGCTGTATACATCAACAGAAAGACAAAATGTTAAGAATGAAATGTATTATTAACTCTTATTTTTAGAATTTTTTGCTCTTGTAATTTTCCATTTCTACAAGCAATACAGACAGTACAATACATTTTCACAACAAGACATTACACATACTGTATTGACATTTTTTCGATCTGAATATGTTATGTAATCAATGTAATACTATATCAATCATGATAAATACATACTTATTAGGGACAGACAGTGGTGATTATATTATAGTTCTTGCCACTGTCAACAATTCCAAATGACAGATTGTTGAACACTTGATGAACACTGAATCTTGACGATTGTCGGTATAGGCAGTTGCATGTATAACGGATGAAAATAATGATTATGAATTTTGAATCGTAATGCATGATGGGTAGTAGAGAGAGTTAATTACCTCTGAATGGATGACGAATGCCATTTGACTAGTAACCGATACTATTTAACTGCTACATATGAATTAGCAATTTATCATTTCTGAATTTGTTGATGGAATATACATTTTTGATAAGATAATCAACCATAAGATATTTATTTTAATCAATTTGATGGCATATAACAAAAAAGGAAACTTTAGTTTTACTATATACGCTCTGGATAAACAAATCAACAGCAGTTAATGGACAATCATAGGTCTGTTATGAGTTCCATTGGAATTTCAACCAAAGATGAAGAATTGGATCTTCCTATCTAACTACCCCTTTGGTATCTTCAAACTTTTCTTGTGCAATTGTCTTTACAAACAGCGTTATAATGTTGGGTCTGCCAAATGGTCCAAGAAAACGACTTTCTGAATTATTAAGATCTATTCTATTTGCGGTCAAAACTGGGCTTCACAGTTTGCTAGGTTAAAAAGACTGTAAAATACATTGTATCTATGTCAGGTTTAGAAATGTCTATTCAGATATAGCACCATCTATATGGTCATTACAAGTCTGCTAGATATTGGACATTTACAATTTAATATAAACAATCTATCTAAAATATGACATGTATAAATAGCTAATATATCCCAGTGTGACAATAAGTCGGCCAGTCAGTAGATAATGTTTCATTATTTTTTTCATGTTTGAAAAGTAAGCATTTTTTCTTTATAATTATGTTCCTCATCTATTCTTGCTCACATGTGCAAGTTCCATAGAAAAAAGATCGATAACAATAACACACTGACCCATATTTGGTTACTACCCTTTTTGTAAATGGCGTCATATAACGTGACATAAGGCCGGTCAGTGGTAAATAAATCACATGATTTTGTCATAGGCCAACCAAACTTAAAAGTAAACCAGATTAAGAAAGTACAGAATTTCAAAAGATGTTTTTTTTAAATAGTTTGAAATTGAAGTATTAAAAATTAATTATTTGATGCAAATATTGAACTTGCTTACCCATATAATAAAATATTCAATCCAGTGAATTTGGTGTTTTTGTTTTTGTCAATGCAATATATTAGACTGATTACATTCTACCATAGTTTTGTAAAACAATTAATGACTGATTTCTGTTTATTTCAATCACATTTATTATCACAGAATGGTAACAGTACAGTTTTGTTGATGCTATTTGTAATAATGACAGAGTTTTTTTTTCCCAGATAATCTCATTTATCTGTCTGGTTTAGTTTAATTCTCTGTTCAATTTATGCTATACATTTTGATTATTTCTGTTAAATTAATTCTTTTTCTATCTTCTCTGTGAATATCATTTCATTACACCAAGAAGTAAGGGGTATATTTGTTATTAACGCAGCAGTGAAAATGAAAAATAATCTGCCATTTTGTGACTAATGGAGAGCACTTGTATGTATTTTCCCGGTAAAATCAGCCATTTTCTAGAAAATGGTGGAATCTGAATGGTCAATCATCATATTTTCAAAGTATTTTAAGATACAATTTGCTTACCCTACATTCCAGAAAAGGTCATGATCTGTGATGACGATTACATCAACAAACTGGAAAGGTAAAAATACTTGGGAAATATCATCGCTTAAAACATATTTAACAAGCATAATGATCAGGAAAAAAAGACATTAGTAAAAAGGATCTTTTATACTTGCATGGAATTTATTCAATTCAATCTTATCTGTTTTAATCTCATCTTGTAATTTTGACGTTGAAAAGAATTCCCTCTGTGTTTATGTACGCTATGAATATACAGAATGACGTCATCGGTCTCGTGCTGCGTGAGAATTGTAAATCAAACCAAATGACCGACTTTATTGCATGGCCGAGCAGATGTCACGACACGATATAATAAAGTACGAAGGACGGTTGTGAGTGCATTGAGTTTTGGAAGCTAGGTTCCTGTGTTAAATATTTATTTCTTTTGTTTGTTTTTCCCAAGCTCAAATTTGATGCGATTTCAAAACAAACAATAACAAGAAATGAAACATATAATACTAGCTTTATCCAACATCTTTTTAGTACCTGTTCCCGACCCTATTCGTGAACCTGTCACTGAACCTGCTGTTGAACCTTTGCCAATGGAACCAGTGTCTAAAGGTATTCTAAAGAAAAGCACAATAGAAGTTAAACAAAAAGAGTCAACAATATAACTGATCAGAACCACAAGAATGATTCCTTTTGTCAAAGCTCAAACACAACAAAATTGCAACAAAGTCTGGTAGAAATCTAGGTCCTGACTTGATATGGGAAGACATACTGCTCAACTGTTCACACTTATTTTAGGGTATTCGTTATGAGACCCTACTGTAGAACAACAATAAAAGGGTTGTTCCTCTTAAATTTAATTTTGTCTAATGTAATGTTGGATAGTTTCTGAAGTTCGTTTCCAACCATATCCTTTCTTTCTTATACATTGTAACATACACAAAAATATAAGAGGATTGAGTCATTATATTGGAGGCTTATTCTTCAGCTCAATAGCTAGACACATCCGACCAAACCATGTATAGTCTAAACACTCTGTACAAATTTGCTGGAATTCAAAATTTTATTCTATTAACTGACTTAACCTTGCCACATTTTTGTGCCTGTCCCAAGCCAGGGCCGTGATTTCAAACAACATATGCTGTGGTCTGTTTAATGTTCAATGAGATAAGGTGAGAGTTGATCGTTTGTTTTGAAGATATTGGTAGAATTGTTGACCATCAATGTTAAAATTGACCAAAAAAAAGTTGGGGAATGCCTGTAGCTCAGCGACTGCTGGCATAGCGAGGTTTACAAGTTGTGTGTGTAATGATCTAAAGCAAGTAACAACCATACAGTACATCCCCCAACTGGATTACGGAAGAATACAGGGCTGTATGAAATATTACTATATATATGTTTGGAAATGCAAGCAGTGTTAGATTTATATTTTTTTAGCTGACAATGCTTTTTTGTTATTTTTTTTGTTATTCCATCAGTGGTATTTGAACCCACACCATTGGTACATTACATGGCCAATTATCTTATCCTAATGATGAATCATTTAATCATTAATATGTAGCAACATTCCAGCAGCAGCTGTGTGTGGAGTTTATATCTCCCAGTTGATAAGATATTCCAGAAATTGTGGTGCCTATCATGATTTCCTTGATATATGGTTGCTGCTAACATGGAAGCTATTGAACCAAAAGTTCCGTAATACCCGAATAAATGCTTGTAACAATTTTTCACACACTGGAAATTGGCACTAATTACATATGATGCATTCGGAAAGTTGAAAATAATGTTCTTTGTTCTTTATATATTGTATGCAAGTATATTTCGTTAAATTTTGTTGAATTCTGTTTTTCATCTTAGGCAATTTTTTGTTGGGTTGCTAATTTTCATTATTGGAGACTGGAATGGTATCATAAAAAACAATTCATGGACACTTTTTTCAATTTATCGCTAACGGTAGCTGAAAAAAAAACTAGATTTTGACGAATCACGACAAACATTTCAGGTCCATATGATGCTAATGAGTGAGAAAAAGTGCACTTGATGGTAATTGGCATTCCCACCTTATGGTAATGACAGGGAATATAATAAAAGGATATAAAGAAGCATATATGCATGTATCTGTCAAGATTTTGTAAAATTTGGAACTGTGTATGAAGATAGAATTATAATTATGAAATATTAATTAAGATATTGTATTTAAATCACTGTTATTTTCTTTTTATCATCAATGAAGAGATAGCTTGTGAAGGTGATAAATTAGCTATACGCTGTCCAAAGGGTATGAGAATCGATATCAGGGATGCAGTATATGGTCGATCAAATGGAAAAATTTGTAAAGGTGGTAGCATCAGAACTGATTGTGCGTCAAAAACTTCCATTGACAAGGTCAAAAAAAAATGTAATGGACATCGTAAATGTAAAGTGAAAGTATCTAGTAAAAGATTAGGTGGTGATCCATGTCCTGGCACTTCCAAGTATCTCAGTGTAAAATATGTATGTGAAGGTAAGTTTCATGGTTTGATTTTGACATAGTTGTAGGATATTTGATATATGTGAAGGTAAGTTTCATGGTTTGATTTTGACATAGTTGTAGGATATTTAATGTATGTGAAGGTAAGTTTCGTGGTTTGATTTTGACATAATTGTAGGATATTTAGCACTGTATTGCTTATGAATTATTCGTCAAATTCAGTTCGTTATCTTCTGAGTCAATGTTCTCTTTCCTCAATCATAGGTGACCTTAACTGATTTAAGACATCATTTTTAGGCCAACTGGTTTCATTATTCCCAAATATTTTATTCGGTTTTCCCATATTTTGACTTTGAGTGCACCTGATGAAGATTAATCCAGAAAGCCGTCATGTGCACTAAATTATATATTTACTTATTTCAGTGTAAATGCATGTATAAGCTGGGGAATGAAATATATTATTATACAGCAATAATTTTAATCCAATCAAAAACACCCATTTAAGACATGTGACCGTACATTATTTTTCCCGTATTGTACAACCGGAAGCCGTATTTTTTCCGCATTGTACATTATGTAAGGGAAGTAACTCGTTGTTTTTTGTCATTTGCTAGTAAATTATTTTTAATTGTAATCTACAATCAAATTAACTTGTTCGATATTTAACAGTTTGAGGGAAAAAAAGTTGTTTAGAATAATTGTTGATCAGTTATTTTGCTGTTTTTAATTCATTTTGGAGATTATGAGATCTGTATTGATACAGAACATTTTCCTAGCGAAATACTGTTGTGCAGTTGTTCTATTTAGACTGTATTAAAAGTTAAACATAAAATTGTTGTTATAGTATTGATAATTTCAGGTGTATAATAAATAGGTCATTATACAGTGTTATGTACAATATGGAAATATATTGTACTCGTCCGTATTGTATTGAAAACCCGTAATGAACTCGACGCCTGTGGCGTCTCGTCCAATACAGGTTTTCAATACAATATGGAGTCGTACAATATCTATCCGTTTTGTTCATAACACCTATTAGTATAATTGTATAGATAATGATAAATATTATATAGCAATAGGCATGGGTTTCAAGATTTTAATGATATTAATCAAAGATTCGTTTTTGGAATGTGCAAATGCACTGTTAAAGAAAGGTATCCATGAACTATGTCTCACAAACCTCTTCTTGAACCTCAAAGCATCATCTGAACCTCTCTAAAAATTGAGCAGAGGTTCACGTAATATTTAGCTTTCTAGCATTTAACATGTAAAGTTTTTTTGTGTTTCCATGGCAACGACAGATATTCTTAAGCATTAGTATATATGATGAGGGATACTATTTTATGAATTTTATGATGTTTAATGGAAAATAGGTAAAAAAAATTAAAATCCCCTCTATTTAATCTTCCACCGCAATGAAGCCAGATTTGTCAAACTCATTCTGATTTTTCTTTGCTTTGTTTATCTGATTTCGGTTGGTCAGACGACTATCCTTGTGCAATTATTGTGAAATTCTATTCAAGGGTTACCAAACTAGGATTGTTTTTGTATTCTAGTGTGTGAGTTAAAAGTGATATGACTTACAATTTCTGAGAAATACTTCAACCTTTTCTTGACCCCATGCAAAATTCAAATGTTAAGTGCACAAATTAATATATGGGTCTAACATTCTAATAGTTAGTGTTTCAAAGAAATGCCCGGAACAAATTCATGGGGGATTAAAAAAGAATCAAAGAAAGACTATTACTAGAAAGAGACACAGCAAAAAAAAGTCTCCTGATTGCATTAGGGACAAATATGGCTCATCATAAATATTTTGCTTTGAAGCTAATACCGCACCATACATATTTAGCATACATGTACAACCTATGTATTAAAACACAAATTTCAAAATTATATGCAATGAAATTGCTTAAATTATCTATTTACGGTATTTATCTTGTATCTTTCCCGAGACAAGCGTAAATGTGCCAAATGATTTATAGTGTTAAATGCCGAAATGTTGGAAGCTCACACATAATTGAGAACAAACAAGAACAAATGTGTAGGTTTTGTAAATTGCAATCTTTAGAATATGTTACTTATTTGATTGTATGCTTTTCTCCTACAAAGTTGGATCTATCATTCATTACAATGGCTGAACATGTAAGCCTGTTTGGTCATCGAGTCAATCAAACACCTATGTAAATGATAATGAATAGACAGTTGCACACAGTTTATTATGAAATATTTAAAGTAAAGCATGGTATTTTCTGTTTTTCAATTTTGTTTAATGTTTGTGCTATGTACCTAAAGCATACTGTTTATTTTTTACTTGTTTTATCCATAAACATATGTACTAACCAATATTTCCAACAGTGTGGTAATTTTGGTTTTTCATTTACGTAAATAGTTAAGGAGAGGAAAAAGAAAGGGAAGGGCAGAAAGAAAGGTCAATCTGAAAACGGTAAGTAGTTAGCAGAATTAAACATGTATAGGAATTAAAAAAAATGATCAACTATTTAACACAAAAATAGAATAAGCTTATTAAAAAAAATCATGAGGGTTTAAAACAATGAAAATGTATATATCACTTAATGTAGATAAATAAACATTAGAGAACAATGAAGGGGCAATCAAAAAAGGACAATCCAGAGAAACTGGTAACATAGGGTAAAACAAGACGAAGAAAACAAAACAAAAACACAACGTAATATGTGTTAGACACCACTATGCGCATACAAACACAAATAATGTAAAAAAGACATGCGTCTTCATACAAACAACTTGAGGTAAAGATGAAGCGAACACCGTTTTTATGCGAAAATAGTAACAGACATCACAACACTGAACTCAGTACTCAAAGACACATAATAGGACAATACAAAAAGCTAAAAAGATGAGCAACACAGACCCCATCAAAAAAACTGGGGTGATCTCGGGTGCTCATGAAGGGTAAGTAATTGCTGATTCTTATAAGACACCAGCTGTGTTACACATATCATTATGAGATTATGACATAATCGGCTATGCAGTATGTTAATTCAGTAAAAGTTATGACGAGTTTACCCCTCTTATACCTGGGAATCCAACGATTAACTTTGATGATGATAGACACTGGTTGACAAGGTGGATGTAAATCTAATTTCCATACGATTACAGCCACAACGACATACTATAGATAGATGATTGCTAGTTTAACATGTTAAATCGAATATATTGCCACATAGAAAATATTGCATAATGAATATGCTCAGAAAATGTTTGTATTGAACGCACTACGACTTACCACTCACAACGAAAGTACAGGAAACATGGTGTACCAATTACCCTGATTCAGTCGAAGAAACTAATCGTCAATAAATCTTACCTCAAAATTCTTCATACGTTCAATTAACATGGAACAGATTTTAACTGGCAGTTAGCATCATTTCACACATTTATATTTCATGGAGATTTTAGGTAAAACAATTGCTTTCAGTTGTGATATATTCATCAAGATTTATTAAAATTATATCGAAGTATCATCGAACATGTTTTACTTTTACCGTATTAGTAATTTATATTTCTGTCAGGTTTTACTAACCGCCGCAGTGCCTAAGGTGATCGCTTCAAGCAGGAAAGATAATTTGTTTGATCCCCATTTGTGGCACGTCAACCACAGACATTTACTGATTCTTCCCTGCGCGCAAAGCCTAAATGAGAAAGTTGAAAAAGACTTGTTTGTCTTGGACACAGGATATTATGTCAACTTAGAGCGACATATCTACTTATGGTCTGTTATTTCAGTTTGCTAGTACGATAATGCTCCAGCTTAAGTACATTGTATGTTGGTTAAGTACAAAGCAGGTATCATCATCGATATCATCATCATCACAAAGTAATCTTTTGTCACAATGATGTAGAAGGTAAATGTGCTCACTTGAGATTCACTTACTCAAGTTACATTTTCATGATTTGTTCTTTCGACTTCAGCCCTGAAGTCAGGTAGTAGAATAAGTACCATTTTGCAATTTTGATCGAAATAACATGTTTATGTTTATCCAGTCTGTTGTATGATTTATTTTGTATTTCATCAAGAGTGCCTCTGTAGCGCACATGGTGATCCACATTATGGTCTATTCGGTGGTGAATATATTGATTTTATGGGAGAATGTAGGTATATCTTCTCAAAGACGAAAGACACATTGGATGGTGACGTTTGTCAATATCACGTAGAAGTATTTAACTATAAGAAAGATGAGAACAAAAGAGCCACATACACAAAGGGAGTTATCGTGGAATTTGGTTATTTCCAGGAATCATTCCGTTTTGAACAAGGACAACCTATAAAGGTATTCTGAGTTTTTTTTTAAATATTTATTTAATCAAAGAATTTGTTTCAGGACATTGCTGTTGATATGTAAGTTGTGTTTAGCAATCATATCTATTTCATGAAAGCGTGAAGTAATCTAGTGATGTGAATTGGTTTTTGTGCTAGAGTGTATTTTAGGTTACAAGGAACTTGTCTATAATGTAATGAATAATGATTATAGATGTTTCGCAACATACAGAGAACCTGTAATCTTATGTGTATTACTGGCAGTCGTTTCGATTGAGTACAGGTGATATAATTCAATGACTTTAATCACTGTTGAATTATGTTAATAAATTCCAATCTTAAAGCATGTAATAGATCACAGGGATCTATTGTAGTGTACATTGGTAGTACAATCATCCCAATCTGATGCCTCAAATCAAATACTCAAAGTTTAAACCGGTTGTACACATGTCTGAGAAATGAATACCTTCATCTCTTATCTTGTACTGATGAGAGTCAGAGAGTGATCATGGTTTGTTGCAATTGTAAGAATTTTGGTCAGTTGTTCCATTCATTACCTTGCATATTTCAATGTAGAAAAAATGTGAAATATAATATGATGAAATGTAACTTTGTTCAACAAGCATGTCAAGTTGTGTCTTTATACTTGTTACCCTTACATACATCTCAGTTATGGATTGTAAGATAATGATAGAAATTATTGAGGATGATTTCTTTATTTGTCACTTGTAAAACAATGTTGAATTACAAAAGCATTGAAAGTGAAAAGGGAGTTACAATGTACTAGTGTCTAATTTAGTGTGCACAACGCATTTCTGGAAAGTCCTTCATCGGTTAGCTCATGGTAAAAAATGGAAAAGCTAAACAATTTAAAAGTCTTTGTGAGCAAGAGAACAAAAGGCTATAAACCTATGCTAGAGGGAGATGACCCTGAGTTTCAATAATATTATTACTTTATTTAGAGACTGTGACTTTCAAATGTCAGTGCCAAAATACCGACTACTGGGTGGAGAATACCCACAGGGACTTATATTCCACCAGTCGGGGTTGATAATAAAAACAACTTGGATATCGAATTTAGTGTGTACAACACGTTTCTGGAATAACCCTCATCAGGTACGCTCAAAATCAAAAGATTGAGAAGCCAAATGATTTCAAAGTCTTTGTGAGCAAAAACAACAAAGGAACTAAACAGGGTAGCCAAAAATCGGCTGAGGTCTCATATGCAAGAGAGAGGTGAACCTTAGTTTTAATAATAATTCCATTGAATAGAAACTGTAAATTTAGATAATAAATATATCTCATAAACAATGTCAGTACTGGAACACTGACTACTGGGTGGATGATACCCTTGGAGACTAATGGTCCACCAGCATAGATAGCAACACAGTGACAGTAATGAAAATGTAGATATCAAATTTTATGAGCACGTTTTTGGAATAATCATCATCAGGTGCACACGCGTCAGATCAACAGATTTAAAAACCAAGTGATTTGACAGTATTTGGATGCAAGAAAGCAAAGGGCTTGAACAGGATAACCATAATCGGTGAAGGTTTAAACTGTTAAGGTTCCTGAAGTGAGTTTATCTTAATCTTATTTCCATTATGTCTTTTATTGTTTTTGTCCGGAATGAAATTCTCTAGATTAACACATTGTTTTCTACGTTGCAGCGCAACGATTTTACAGAAGTATTTACTGGGTCTTCGTTTGCTGATAACAGGATAGAATTGAGGAATGAAGGAAGATATAAGTATGTAGTTGTCTTACCTGAATGTGACATTACACTTCGTTTTGATGGAGAACATAGTATTGAACTTATCATTCCTAAACATATGGGCGACAATGTAACAGGACTTTGTGCTGAATGTGGAAATGACCGTTTGATGACGCCTGATGGTGAAGACCTTTCATCTGATGTTGAATTAAGAGGTCAGGCTAAGAAACTCAGAGATAAGAAATATGGAGATAGTTGGTTATCAGATGATGCTGATGATACAAAGTAAGTTAATATATTGTATGATATCAATCAATAATGAAAGTAGATGCATGAAAGATATTTAACGCCAATTTCGACACCTTTATTTTGATAATCAAGGTAGATGCATGAAAGGTGTTTAACGTCAGTTTCAGCAGCTTTTTTTAAATAACGAACGTAGATGCTTGAAAGATATTTAGTGCCACTTTCGACAGCTTTATTTTAATAATGAAAGTGGATGCATGAAAGGTGTTTAACGTCAGTTTCGACAGCTTTATTTTAATAATGAAAAGAGGTGCATGAAAGGTGCTTACTGACAGTTTCGACAGCTTTATTTTAATAATGAAGGTAGATGCATGAAAGGTGTTAATGCCACTTTCGACAGCTATATTTTGACTTGTGGATGAAATGTAGTAATCAGAGTACCAGTGGACCTTCCGTAAGGAGCAATCAAGAATGGACAATTTAGAGACGCTGTGAACCTTGGATACATAAGACGAAGACAAACAAAACACAAAAGCACAACACAGAAAACTAATTAGATGAGAAACAGTGACCCCACCAAATACCGGGGGTGAACCCAGGTGTTTGGGAAGGGTAATACTTTCTTCCTCTTTTATAAGACACCCGCCATGCTACTTATATAGTCAATACGTGTTGGACACCACTATATATTATAGTTACATGCTAATTTTTGTTGTTGACAGATGTAGCCATACTCCAACGACACCTGAATGTCCTGACGATATAAAGGAAACATTATCATCTGAATTATATTGTGGACAATTGAACAAAGACAATGAAAGAAGTCCATTCCATCAATGCATTATAGACAACCCAGGTTTCGCAGAAGTGGCTGATACAGAATTTAATGGTTGTATCACAGATGTATGTGGTGATTTTGAATCTAACGATATTCACAAATTCAACAAAATACGATGTGATGCAATTGAAGGGTTGGATAGTATGTGTGCTACCGAAGAGGACCATGTTCATTGGCGGACAAGGCATTTTTGTTGTAAGTATTGTGATGATAAAGCGTTCACATCCACATCATATATTGTAAGTGGATCTTGTTATATACCATATATATAAGGGCCGTCGTGGTCGTGATCGTATGGTAGATGGATTTATAACTACTAGTAACCTATGCAATCAGTGCCTATCACCACTAACGTTGTGAGTTCAAACACCACCCAGGCGAGGTGTACTCAATACAACATTATATGATAACGTTTGTCTGTGACTTGCGACAGGTTGGTGGTTTTTCTCCTGGTACTCCAGTTTCCTCCACCAATAAAACTGACCGCCACGATATAACTGAAATATTGTTGAAAGTGGCATTAAACACCATAACCCTAACCCATATACCATATACTTAACATATTTCAAGTCAAAGAACTTGACAATAATACAATTTGATATGATCCAATATATGAAATATTCAAGAGATTCCGAATGAATCATTGTGTTGACCGTGAAGATATAGAAAACACTTATACATTAAGATCTATGACTGACATCTGGGACAAAAGAATAAAACAGCCTATCATATGTTATAAGTCAACATAACGAAAAAGTAAACTACAGGACCTGTGCACTTTAATTTCATTTCGGACAATAATGTATCATAGCATAAGGTGGGCGTTATGGTGTTTAGCCCCACTTTCAACAATATTCCAGTTATATCGTGGCGGTTAACATAACATAAGGTGAACAATTTTGTCATTCGGAAAATATTAACTTAAATACATTCATTGACATCAGTCATGTTTAGTATGAAAGTTCACATATGTTTGAAATGTGGTTTTTAGCTCACCTGGCCCAACAAAGGGCCATGTGAGGTATTGCCATCACTTGGCGTCCATCGTCTGTTCGTTAACTTTTTCACATTTTAATCTTCTCCACTGAAACAATTGGGCCAAATGGAACCAAACTTGGCAGGAAGCATCTATGTAAGGTCCTCTATAAAGTTTCTTCATTTCGTCCCATTCCGCCAAACAAATATGGCTGCCAAGGGCAATTCTTGTTTCTGATTGGCTACTGTTAAAAAAATCTTCTCCTCTGAAACTACTTGGCCAAATAGAGCCAAACTTGGCAGGAAGCATCTATGTAAGGTCCTCTATAAAGTTTCTTCGTTTCGTTCCATTTGGCCAACAGATATGGCTGCCAAGAGCAATTCTTGTTTCTGATTGGCTAATATTAAAAAAAGCTTCTCCTCTGAAACTCCTTGGCCAAATTAAACCAAACTTGGCAGGAAGCATCTATGTAAGATACTCTATAAAGCTTCTTCATTTGGTTCCATTAAGCCAACAAATATGGCCGCCAAGAGCAATTCTTTTTTCTGATTGGCTAATGTTAAAAAAATCTTCTCCTCTGAAACTGCTTGGCCAAATTGAGCCAAACTTGACAGGAAGCATCTACAGGGGCTGCTCTGGCTCCCAAAAAGTAGGAGCCAGAAAAATCGCCAGGTGCCATTTTCAGGTGCCAGTTTTGAAAGTCAGGAGCCAGTTTAGGAGCCAGCTAAGATTTTTACAAGGAGCAAATTTGTTCGAACCGAAACAGTGGATGATTGCATGTACCACTACCAGTTTCATGTTCAGTTTCATGTATAAATGGTCCGGATTTGTTTGTACAAATGTTAATGTCTGTATTGTACTTCTGTTTTTCATTTCGATTTCATCATCAAAAACAAAAAGATTTATATGATGTATTACAATATACTGTATTTTATGGATTATCAGGGATTCAGCCAGGACTTTGAGACCATTAGTCACTTTTGCGGAACATATTTTTAATGTCGGAGCTTAATCTTATAATCAGTTACTTTGCCTTATTAGTTAGTAATGGAGATTGAAAAGCTATGAAAACCTCCTAGGATGGGAACATACTCTGCAAATTAGAAACCAACCGATAAAACATAACATTGCCATGATTTTGATCTGATACCACACAAATTGTAATAAGTTTATAACCCCCACCCTTTTTGAAATGTTACTGTGCTTTGGTCTAATACCACAACATTTGTGTAGTCTTCAGCAGAAAAAAATATGTCCAACTTCTAGATACTTTATACAAAATGTAGGTAATGAATAGAGCAAACGTCAAAAACTGAAGCAAGTTGTAAAATAAATAATTATTTCTCAGATCTCATAATCAAATTGCAACAATTGGAATAAAAATACTGACTGTGGTTATTTTTTTTTTCAAGTGTCTGTTTGTAAATAATTCTATAAATAGAACGCAATTGTTACCCGGATGCTGATCGATAAAAAACTTATGCGTCCTCGTGCAGTGCATTTCAATGGCCAACCTTCGCATATAAAAAAATGACCATATTAAATATGAGAAGTAAGATTATATTTCACAGAAATGAGAATAAATATAGCAAATGTTCGTTTGGTTAAAAGTATCGGTGGATTACATCGCGCCATTTTTATTTTTTAAGTTTCTTTATAAACCAAAGTTTATGACTTTTCGAGAAAGTCACTTTCAAAATACTTAATAAATACACATGTACGATAGACAAAAGACTTCCTAACTCCGAACTCCAGTATAAACATGATATCGACATTTTCATAAATGAAAGTGGCAAACATAGTTCGTTATGGCAAGGACGTATGTCCTTGGTTATGATGGACATTATCGTGCAACGATTAACGAATGATGATTACAAAAATATGTCCACTTAAAATACATACTGTGACATTTTGAGTACATGTCAATCATAGCTATAAAAAAAATATCATTATCGTTGATTGAATTCTTTGTCGGGGTCATTATCTTTAACCAGGTAAATCAAGCCAGGTGTGATCAAAGATTACGCAATAAAAACAAAAATTCTATAATCCGTTGATTGGCTTGTAACATGTAATAAAATTGTCATGTTGTGACTAATTAGTTTTAATCAGCAAATGAAGAAGAAGAATGGATTGTTACAAACATTTTTCTACGATTTTTTGAAAATTCAAGTGACGAATTGGGTACGGGAAATACTCGTCACTTCCGAAAATCAATTGTCAATAATTTATTGATTTTTGTTACGGTACACAGTGATTATCTATAAATTTACACAAGGAAATCTAGGCGCCGCAAAAATCGCCAACAGTCGATTTCAGTCGCCAGTCAAGAAAAAAAATCGCAAATTGCGACATTGGCGACCGACAGCGCGATCCCTGATCTATGTAAGGTTCTCTATGAAGTTTCTTCGTTTCGTTCCGTTTGGCCAACAAATATGGCTGCCAAGAGCAATTCTTGTTTTTGATTGGCTAATGTTAAAAAAAAATCTTCTCCTCTAAAACTCCTTGGCCAAATTAAACCAAACTTGGCAGGAAGCATCTATGTAAGATCCTCTATAAAGCCTCTTCATTTGGTTCCATTCGGCCAACAAATATGGCCACCAAGAGCAATTCTTTTTTCTGATTGGCTAATGTTAAAGAAAATCTTCTCCTCTGAAATTGCTTGGCCAAATGGAGCCAAACTTGGCAGGAAGCATCTATGTAAGGTCCTCTATTATTCCAAAATGGTTAATCTGATTTCAGTGGAACTTTGCACACAGCTAATGCACCATATGAAAATTTACAAAAAGGAGAGATGCTCTCACTTAGCATTACCTTTTGCATAAATATAGAAAACTGTTAAGGTAATGATTATCTCACTTTGAAATTTGCTTCAGTATCATTCTTGTGCCATGTGAGCGACCCACTGAGCCTCTAATTGTATGTCCCCGCCACTAAGTGGCCGGGACATATAGTGTTACCCATGTCCATAATTCCGAAATCAAACAGTATGCTTTGAGATATTGATTTGATATTTGGTGGGTGTATAATGATAAGTTACAGATCAAGTTTACGTTTCGTTTCAGTCCAATGATTTTTGGACTTTTAAATTTGGCCAAATATTTAGTTGTCACCCCTTTTTTTCGCTATGCTTGGAGATATTGACTTGATGTTTGGTATACGATTGTATAATGATGAGTTACAGATCAAGTTTACATTTTGTTCCGGTCCAAAGATTTTTTGGCCAAGTTATGGCCCTTGGACTTTGAAATTTGGCCAAATATTTAGTTGTCACCACTTTATTTCACTATGATTTGAGATATTGACTTGATTTTTGGTATGAGAGTGTATAATCATAAGTTACAGATCAACTTTGAAATTCATTTGTTATTCTTACCCTATTACTGAGGGAATTAATAAAGGGTGAAACATTTGCGAGCCTCCTTAATATTCACGGCAGGGACATTCGTGTCGTTTCGACACATCTAGTTTTTTATTGCCATGTCATATAGTCGTTCAAAGTTTCCTTTAAAATCCGTTAAAAGTCACGATCTAAATTTTCCAACCTTAGTTCAAAGTAAATCCATAAAGATATTTTTTTTTCTACGCTAGATATAACCTGTCCAGAGACTTCTGAGTACACAACGGAGAAGAACTATTGTGAACCTACCTGTGCAAATACAACATTAGATACTGATCCTGATTGTTTGATAGAAAAGGAGCAGATTAACATGGGTGAAGGCTGTGAATGTAAAAATACATTTTATAGGAGTGGTGATGACTGCGTTCCTATCAATGAATGTGGTTGTACTCTTGAGAACGGTGAATATATGCCAGTAAGTCAACTTTGTCGAACATTATTGGTATCTGCTTGTTTTAATAATTAGTCATTTCAGTACGTACAGATACAAGCTTATTAATATTCTTAGCTGCATTAATTTCTTTTGTTTATTTTGCTAATATCTTCAGCTTAAATACAGTGAATTCTAAACCTGTATCTGTTTCGTTGAATGCTTAGAACAAAAGTTATATTTCAATAAATTATATGTACTTTTTATACAAACTTGTCCATTAAAATAATATGCACATTTTATTCAAACTGAATCCTTTTGTTGACTTTTATTGTATTTAATGCACAGAGTGTTGACCATAATTGGTAATTTTGGTGCTAATGTGTAAAAGACGTGTTGATTTAAAAATAAATTTACATTTGGGGGGGGGGCGGGGTTATGAACATACTTTAAAATTCATGTCGATATATTTCAGCTTGGTCATCAAATAGTCCTACCAAACTGTATGGTAATGGAATGTCAACACGTTGGTGAACAGTCACAAATGGTAGAGGTTGAAGGTGAAACAAAGCGATGTGGACAGAATCAACAATGTGAAATGGGGGATGATGGGATACGATGTGTGTGTGTGGAAAATTTCATGAAGGTTGGAAAAAAATGCAAAGGTAGGGCCTTTCTCTGTCATCTCATCTACATAAATAACATGTCACATTGCATTCCTTTTTCGGTGAGCTGTTCTTTTCAATCAATATTTCTTCAAAGCTTTATAAATATGTAATTAACTTCTGATTTATTTTTAAGAGTACTGATTCAAATCATATCAAATTATCTTATTTTAACTACGACCCCTTACCCTTAGCGTAATGTTAAATCAATATCACTATTTATAGTAACCATATAAATACAAATAATTAAAAGATATGACAATTGTACAATTTACTTTTATGAAGCACCTGATGCACACTTTTCCTCAAAGTAATAATTGGAAAACACAATTTTTTGTATTCAGTCACCACTTCCGAGGTTAGATGTCAAAATGAACGTATATTACACTATAATAATATTGATATTTACTAGATTACCATAGCGTATGTACCTATAGCAACCTTATATCATAAAGGTATATTGCCATAATGCTATATTATTGTTTGACAAAACATTATATATCATACTGAAGATGCATGAGGTATTTACCACTTGATGTTAAGGAGCAATCAATAAATAATCAAAACAATATCATTCCTTGCTCTGTTACCCTGAACATAATTACCTACAACAGAATCCAGACTCGAAAATTGTATGGGTTAGGGCATGGCGTTGCAGTCACTTGTATTATTAGTTGATATGGTTTGGTTTATGGTGTTTAACGCTACTTTCAACAATCAATATTTCAGTTGTATCGTGGTGATCAGTTTTATTGGTGGAGGAAACGAAGTACCCCGAGAAAACCACCGACCTGTTGCAAGTCACTGACAAACTTGATCACATAAAGTCGTATTGAGTACACCTCGCCGTGCTAAAATTTTATGATTGCAAGGCATGTGTGTGAATAACAACTCAACGCTCCTTGAGTCCATTCTACTGCAGTAGTAAATGGTCAGTGGTGGAGTGGGTGTAGATTAGATCTCGTTATGAATATAGCTGGAATAATTCTCATTGGCCATTAAATAACATTCATTTAATAAATCAATGAGATAATACCATTGTGTTCTATGTCTTTTTCAACATTATTAACAATTTTGCCGGCATTTTTCTTCCTATTTTGGGGGGGGGGGGGGGGGGGGGGGGTATTGACATTAAGATGTATAATAACATAAATATCAGAATAATGCATTGTACAACCTGACAAAAAAACCATCTTTTGTTTTCAATTTAAAAATTTTTAAAACCATATTGGTCATTCATTTATAACTGGTTCATTTTGCAGAGATTACAGAATCTTGTAAGAAAGAAACAACAGTCACATGTAATGGCAAGTTTAGCAGACGCTGTGATGTTCCTGGTGCTAAGTTATTCTATGAGGTTAATCTGGTAAATGAAATAAGTAATGGTAAATGTGAAGCCAAAAAAGGTTACAGAATATCAAGAAATGGGAAAAAATTCATTGTGAGACGAAAATGTAAAGGCGAATTTCATGTAAAATATCTATCTGAAGGTAAGAGTAAAATACTGATGTCCATATTACATGTAGTAATCAGATTGGTCTTTTAAGATTTTTTTTTTTTTTAAGTTTACGATGACCAGTTTTATTCAACCACATTTTTGTGCCAAGTCCAAGATTTCAATCGTTTTTGTGTTTGTAATGTTAAAGATTTAGTTGGTTATACAGTAGAACCTGTCTAATCTGACACACCAAAGGACCAAGGAAATGTGTCGGATTGTACTGTATGTCAGAACCTGTCTAATCTAACACACCAAGGGACCAGGGAAATGTGTCGGATTGTACTGTATGTCAGAATACTAAGGTTTTATTTTAGTTAGCAGAAATACTTTGGGACCATAAATTTTTGTTGGATGTCACAGGAAGTCAGAAATCTCAGGTGTCGGATTGGACAAGTCCACTGTATTGTCAATCGTTACAATCTGTCTTCTTCCTTTTTTAATTCATATGGTGGAAGTTTAATTGGATTGTGTATTGCAATATTATATTGAATCTATTACAATTTGTCATTATACAAATCTGTCATAAACAATTCTAATGCAATTCTAATTTGGTATAGGACATTTTAGGGGTTCTACCAATGAAATAAAAAAACAATGACTAGCTACTTAGCAAGAGAAAATGGTGAAATATTCAATGTTAGATCTCTGTCAGGATGTTCTTGACTCACATTTTGTTTAAAACACGAGACATGAATCATGAATTATTCTCGGATTTCACTTGCAAGCAAATGCTATCTGTCAAAGGGATTAGTTCGGTAAAATGTTGTAACCTCAATTTCTCGCTCAATGTAGATAGTACAGTCAAACCTGTTTTAAGAGGTCACCTTTGGGACAAACAAAAAGGGGTCTTATAATACAGATGACCTCTTTTAAAAGAGGTTCAGTTCTTATGAAATTTTCAATGACAGGACAAGAAAAAGGTGACCTTTTTACACAGATGGCTGCTTAATAGAGATGACTGCTTGGTCAGGTTTGAGTGTATTTGAAAGGGTGACACAGATTATAATCCATTATATCTTTAATGAAGCGGCTTCCATGGATGTGATCATATGATAGTTAGATTTACATCTACCTAAATAGTAGGAATGAGTGGTAACATCCAATTTCTACTGTACTTGAAATGTACTGGATAAAGTCTTTAGTCTGTCAACCAGCCACTTGTATCTGTTCTAACAAAATATTGAAGATACCAAAGGATTAATCACAAATTGTAAACAGATAATGCAACATCCAAAAGTTCAAACAGTGATCTACAAAAAACTACATAGAAAGCTAAAGATCCCATTAACCGGGGTGAACTTGGGTACTTCGGAAGGGTAAGCAAATAAATTATTGCTCTTGATGTTAAATTCAAATGAATATTATTGCTTATAAAACCTTATAAACTTTAATATATTCTTTTTTTTCCAGATTGTGATGGTAAGTTGCACTATAAATTTACGAATAGATCTATTTCAAATTATTGCTTTTTTAATATTAAAGATAAGTAAGGGAGTCATTAGTAGCTATTTCAAGCTTGAAGAGTCTATCTATATTGCTTGGTATTGACTTATTGTGAAGAGGTATATCAACATAAAGACCAACAATATAGAAGTTATATCAACAAATGAAAGATAGAGTATTATTTAACAAGAAGTTTAGCTAAAAGTTTATTTTTATAAAGATCAGTGATTTGAATGATGAATATTTATATGTATGTATCTACAGTCGCTCCTATAATGAATCATTGTTCCACCATGATGATAATTTAAAATTTCTTCTTTAAAGAAAACGATGACTAGGGTAAAGGATCACTTAGCTACGCAGACTAAAATTTGCTATGTAACATGTAAGTGTATTCCATGGTCATTTTTCATGGAATCGTTAATCGCTTGGTATGATTATCACACAAACTTACTCTGATAAGCAGCTGTCTACCTGGAAATCTAGGCAATGTCCATTGTTTTTTTTTTTAATCTTTTTTTTTGTTAGAGGTATTGATTTTGTCTGTTTCTGTGATTTCCCGATTGTATTTTGGAACAGATCTGATGGTGTGATATCTTGTTTTTTGTTTTGGAAATGCTACTTAATAGCTATAAACAGTAGGACCACCAACTTAAAAATAGATACTTGGCAGTCGGTAATCAGTAATATGTTTATATTAATAAACTGATCAATTTCATTTGCACATATGCTTTATGAAATTATTCTTATTGTAAATATATGTTGATATTACAGCATATTGTAATATATTGAAATTTGGTGTCCTTTGAATTAAGATAAATAAATGTCATATTTCAGGATTATTAGCTCGACTTTTCGAAGAAAAAAAATCGAGCTATTGCCGTCACTCCGGCGTCAGCGTCTGGGTCGGTTAAGTTTTTTGTCAGAGTCCATTTCTCAAAAACTATCAAAGGTATCCATTTGAAACTTGGAATACTTGTTCACTATCAAAAGAGGAACCAATTACAACAAGGCAGATGACCCTGTGATTTGTATAAGTTATCTGCCCTCGTTTCGACATAGTACATAGAAATTAGGGATCTTTTTTTAGTATAATTAACATTTCTCAATAACTATCAAAGCTATTAACTTGAAACTCAATACACTTGTAGAAAGTGTTGACCCCAATCTGTTGACAAGAGAAGACAACTCCATCCAGCATTTTATTTGAGTTATTCCCCCTTTTTGACTTACAATTTCTTCAAAAAATACAATTTCACAATAATTATGATAAAATACAATTTCACAATAATTATGATAGGCATTGAAATGAAACTCAATATACCTGTTCACTATCAAATGGGGAACCCATTACAATAAGGCAAGTGACCCTGTGATTTGTATGTCCAAAGTTATCTGCCCTTGTTTCAGCACAGAAATTTGGGATATTGTTTTAGTATAATTAAAATTTCTCAATAACTATCAAAGCTATTAACTTGAAACTCAATACATTTGTAGAAAGTGTTGACCCTGTTCTGTTGACAAGAGAAGACAACTCTTTCCAGCATTTTATTTTAGTTATTTCCCTTTTTTGACTTACAATTTCTTCAAAAAATACAATTTCACAATAATTATGATAAAATACAATTTCACAATAATTATGATAGGCATTGAAATGAAACTCAACATACCTGTTCACTATCAAATGGGGAACCCATTACAATAAGGCAGGTGACCCTGTGATTTGTATGTCCAAAGTTATCTGCCCTTGTTTCAGCACAGAAATTTGGGATATTGTTTTAGTATAATTAAAATTTCTCAATAACTATCAAAGCTATTAACTTGAAACTCAATACACTGTTGACAAGAGAAGACAACTCTTTCCAGCATTTTATTTTAGTTATTTCCCTTTTTTCACTTGCATTTATTTCTAGTAATACAAAGGATATTGTCTGTCCTTCTATTAATAGAAAGTGAGCTGTCATGTATATGTGTGTTAGTGGTATCGATTCTGCCTTTCAGTTATTTTTTCTTCCAGTAGTTTTGCACTGGTTGTGTATAAGATTTACAAAAATGCACTTTCTGAAATGACTGTCAAGTACATTAGTAATCCAGGTGAGGAAAAAAAAGAAGAAAAACCTCAAATAATCTCAAACACTGACACCAACATGGAACAGACTCTTTGTTTTTGGATATATGTGAAATCATAATACCAGAAACATATTTATATATTTCTTTGTTTTTTGGATATTTATGTGAAATCATAATACCAGAAACATATTTATTTCTTTGTTTTTTTTATATTTATGTGAAATAATACCAGAAACATATTTATTTCATTGTAGTTGATGGAAAATGGTCAGATTGGTCTGAACCATCGAAATGTTCAGTTACTTGTGGTGGTGGTTTTCAGACAATTGAACGTTCTTGTAACAACCCAGCACCATTACATGGAGGCAAACCTTGTGAGGGAGAGAAAACACAGACACAGAAATGTAATGAACAAGCGTGTCCAGGTAACGATCCATTAAATTATTTTCTGGTATTGATTTTAAAATACCCATTGTTCCCTTTATAAAATTAAAACATTCGATGTTCAAAATGGTATGATGCCTTAGGCTTAGATAATGAGTAGATAATAATCTACATTTTATTGGTATCACTTGGTAGGAGTGTCTATTAAGCTTTCTTTTCATAATATTAGTTTCGATATTTACATTGTATAACTTGATCATTGCTTGTTTTTGTACCTATTCTTTTTGGCCATTGAATTGTCTGTCCTTCGATTTACAGCGTCTTGTTATCCCTTTCATAACTTCAAACTTTTCTTATACCAGTGGTGGAATCATAATCCTGCGAACCAGGTAGCTAAATACAGTCAAACCTGGCTTAACGGGCACCTGCTTATAACGGCCATGCTGACATCCCCCTGATGCATTTCTCTATTAAATAACTCCTTATATAACAGGCACTGTCTAACACAGGCAGCAGGCATGGTATTTTCATACAAATCGTCACTAAAACCTCCATATAACGGGCAATTGTCAATCACTTCACTCGGAAGATAAACATTGTCTGTCGATGCACTCGGGATTTAACCATCTAATTGACACAATACAATCAATAGTTCAGGTATGTAATCTGCATCAACTTCTAACCCGTTCGTGTGGAGGGCAAATGCATGAATAGAGCTTAAATTCTGGCAAGAAAAGGGTATAATGAAATAAAAAATGTGTTCAATTATCGTTAAATATTTCCGTCTTTCGCGACTTTTGTGGGTGAAATTTAGAGAGAAAAAAAGAATAATTATATTAAATGATCGACTTTTTTACTTTCTTTCAACAGCTATTGTTATCGTAATTACAATTAAACTTTATGATCAGAAGAATGAAATTTACTGACAAAGCGTTTTCAAATTCAATCACTCGCCGATAGCTATAAATAGCCTAATCACACAATCAACCTGTGTTTACCTTGATCTGTTATCGCACTTTCTTTAAGCGAATGTTGACAGAAATATATGCTGGGAACCAGTACTTCATAATTCAATAATTTTCAAAAACACGATTTTTATTTATAAAAGTGAAAGATTAAAATGGGTTTTTCTAAAGTAAGCAATTTTAAATATTTGATATAAATAAGAAATAAACTGAACTGTTTAATTAACAGTACGTAATCTTCAACAATTTCTGAGTAAAATCCGACAAGTCACAAGGAGACCTGTCTGTTTTCTCTTTGGTGTTGACATGTTTACAACAAAAATTTTGACTGAACTGTTTAATTAATTATAAAATCTGTCCAGGTAAACTCTAATCACCGGAATTACATCGTAGGACCAGGTGACAAAATAAACACATAAAAACCAAGTACCGTGACAAGTGTATTGATTAAGTTCGGACATCAATTATGAATCTTTATAAAAGTAGTAAAACAATTTGGCATAATTAATGAGGGAAAATATATTAATTTTGACACTTTTGTACTGAACATTGTTTGGCGGATGGCGATATGCGAGGTTGGCATTATATCGAGGGAATTATAACTTACAAATGTATATAGGACATCAGAAAATCGTGGCGATAAGCGAGTTTGATGTTATAAAGAGGGGTGATAAAATGGGGGAGCATTCTATATGGGAAAAAAATCCACTCCAAATAGCAAACCTCTTTATAAGGGGCACCTGTCTATAAAGGGCACTTATATGTTTTCCCTTCAGTGCCCTTTATAGACAGGTTTGACTGTACTATAGAATATTTATTTCATTGTAGTTGATGGAATATGGTCAGATTGGTCTGAAGCATCAGAATGTTCAGTTACTTGTGGTGGAGGTGTTCAGACAATGGAACGTTCTTGTAACAACCCAGCACCATTACATGGAGGCAAACCTTGTGAGGGAGATAAAACACAGAAACAGAAATGTAATGAACGAGCGTGTCCAGGTAACGATCCATTACATTATTTTCTGCTATTGATTTTAAAATACCCATTGTTCCCTCTGTAAAATTAAAACATTCGATGTTCACAATGCTGTGATGCCTTGGGCTTAGATAATGAGTAGATAATAATCTACATGTTATTGGTATCACTTGACTTGGTAGGAGAGTCTATTAAGCTTTCTTTTCATAATATTACTTTCGGGGGGGGGGGGGGGGGTATCATCTGTTCAGTAGTCAGTGTTTTAGAACAGGCATGCTATTATATTATATTCATCCTTGAAATCTACAGTTACATTATTAAGGCTTTTGGCTTTCCTTCCTGTTTTGGACATTTGGTTTTCATACTCCTATTAAGCTTTTTTATTTGGCTTTCCAATATTTTGTCTTTAAGCATGCCCCAAGAAATTTATGCCAGAAATGGGTCATGAGCAGTTAAAAAATCGATATTTACATTGTATAACTTAATCATTGCTTGTTTTTGTCCCTTTTCTTTTTGGCCATTGAATTGTCTGTCCTTCGATTTACAGCGTCTTGTTATCCCTTTCGTATCTTCAAACTTTTCTTATACCAGTGGTGGAATCATAATCCTGCGAACCAGGTAGCTAAATACAGTCAAACCTGGCTTAACGGGCACCTCTGTATGACGGGCACCTGCTTATAACGGCCATGCTGACATCCCCTGATGCATTTCTCTATTAAATAACTCCTTATATAACGGGCACTGTCTAACACGGGCAGCAGGCATGGTATTTTCATACAAATCGTCGCTGAAACCTCCATATAACGGGCAATTGTCAATCGGTTCACTCGAAAGATAAACATTGTCTGTCGATGCACTCGGGATTTAACCAACTAATTGACACAATGCAGTCAATAGTTCGGGTATATAATCTGCAGCAACTTCTAACCCGTTCGTGTGGAGGACAAATGCACGAATAGAGCTTAAATTCTGGCAAGAAAAGGGTATAATGAAATAAAAAATGTGTTCAATTATCGTTAAATATTTCCGTCTTTCACGACTTTTGTGGATGAAATTTAGAGAGAGAAAAAGAATAATTATATTAAATGATTGACTTTTTTACTTTCTTTCAACAGCTATTGTTATCTTAATTGTTATTGTAATTACAATTAAACTTTATGATCAGAAGAATGAAATTTACTGACAAAGCGTTTTCAAATTCAATCACTCACCGATAGCTATAAATAGCCTAATCACACAATCAGCCTGTGTTTACCTTGATCTGTTACCGCACTTTCTTTAAGCGAATGTTGACAGAAATATATGCTGGGAACCAGTACTTCATAATTCAATAATTTTCAAAAACACGATTTTTATTTATAAAAGTGAAAGATTAAAATGGGTTTTTCTAAAGTAAGCAATTTTAAATATTTGATATAAATTAGAAATAAACTGAACTGTTTAATTAACAGTACGTAATCTTCAACAGTTTCTGAGTAAAATCCGACAAGTCACAAGGAGACCTGTGTTTTCTCTTTGGTGTTGACATGTTTACAACAAAAATTTTGACTGAACTGTTTAATTAATTATAAAATCTGTCCAGGTAAACTCTAATCACCGGAATTACATCGTAGGACCAGGTGACAAAATAAACACATAAAAACCAAGTACCGTGACAAGTGTATTGATTAAGTTCGGACAACAATCAATTATGAATATTTATAAAAGTAATAAAACAATTTGGCATAATTAACGAGGGAAAATATATTAATTTTGACACTTTTGTACTGAAAATTGTTTGGCGGATGGCGATATGCGAGGTTGGCATTATAGCGAGGGAATTATAACATACAAATGTATATAGGACATCAGAAAATCGTGGCGATAAGCGAGTTTGGCGTTATAAAGAGGGGTAATAAAATGAGGGAGCACTGTATATGGGAAAAAAAATCCACTCAAAATAGCAAACCTCTTTATAAAGGGCACCTGTCTATAAAGGGCACTTACATGTTTCCCCTTCAGTGCCCTTTATAGACAGGTTTGACTACTATAAAATATTTATTTCATTGTAGTTGATGGAATATGGTCAGATTGGTCTGAAGCATCAGAATGTTCAGTTACTTGTGGTGGAGGTGTTCAGAAAATGGAACGTTCTTGTAACAACCCAGCACCATTACATGGAGGCAAACCTTGTGAGGGAGATAAAACACAGAAACAGAAATGTAATGAACAAGCGTGTCCAGGTAACGATCCATTAAATTATTTTCTGCTATTGATTTTAAAATAACCATTGTTCCCTCTATAAAATTAAAACATTCGATGTTCATAATGGTGTGATGCCTTAGGGTTAGATAATGAGTAGATAATAATCTACATTTTATTGGTATCACTTGGTACCTAAGCTTTCTTTTCATAATATTAGTTTCGGGGGGGGGGGGGGGGCGGGGGGGGGGGGTTATCATCTGTTCAGTAGTCGATGTTTTACAACAGGCATGATATTATATTATATTCATCCTTGAATTCTACAGTTACATTATTAAGGCTTTTGGCTTTCCTTCCTGTTTTTGGACATTTGGTTTTCATACTCCTATTAAACTTTATTATTTGGCTTTCCAATATTTTGTCTTTAAGGGCTCCCCAAGAAATTGATGCCAGAAATGTGTCATGAGCACTTAAAAAATCGATATTTACATTGTATAACTTGATCATTGCTTGTTTTTGTCCCTTTTCTTTTTGGCCATTGAATTGTCTGTCCTTCGATTTACAGCGTCTTGTTATCCCTTTCGTATCTTCAAACTTTTCTTAAACCAGTGGTGGAATCATAATCCTGCGAACCAGGTAGCTAAATACAGTCAAACCTGGCTTAACGGGCACCTGCTTATAACGGCCATGCTGACATCCCCCTGATGCATTTCTCTATTAAATAACTCCTTATATAACGGGCACTGTCTTAACACGGGAAGTGGGCATGGTATTTTCATACAAATTGTCGCTGAAACCTCCATATAACGGGCAATTGTCAATCAGTTCACTCGGAAGATAAACATTGTCTGTCGATGCACTCGAGATTTAACCATCTAATTGACACAATACAATCAATAGTTCAGGTATGTAATCTGCATCAACTTCTAACCCGTTCGTGTGGAGGGCAAATGCATGAATAGAGCTTAAATTCTGGCAAGAAAAGGGTATAACGAAATAAAAAATGTGTTCAATTATCGTTAAATATTTCCGTCTTTCACGACTTTTGTGGGTGAAATTTAGAGAGAAAAAAAGAATAATTATATTAGATGATCGACTTTTATACTTTCTTTCAACAGCTATTGTTATCTTAATTGTTATTGTAATTACAATTAAACTTTATGATCAGAAGAATGAAATTTACTGACAAACATTTTCAAATTCAATCACTCGCCGATAGCTATAAATAGCCTAATCACACAATCAGCCTGTGTTTACCTTGATCTGTTACCACACTTTCTTTAAGCGAATGTTGACAGAAATATATGCTGGGAACCAGTACTTCATAATTCAATAATTTTCAAAACCACGATTTTTATTTATAAAAGTGAAAGATTGAAATGGGTTTTTCTAAAGTAAGCAATTTTAAATATTTGATATAAATTAGAAATAAACTGAACTGTTTAATTAACAGTACGTAATCTTCAACAGTTTCTGAGTAAAATCCGACAAGTCACAAGGAGACCTGTGTTTTCTCTTTGGTGTTGACATGTTTACAACAAAAATTTTGACTGAACTGTTTAATTAATTATAAAATCTGTCCAGGTAAACTCTAATCACCGGAATTACATCGTAGGACCAAGTGACAAAATAAACACATAAAAACCAAGTACCGTGACAAGTGTATTGATTAAGTTCGGACAACAATCAATTATGAATATTTATAAAAGTAATAAAACAATTTGGCATAATTAACGAGGGAAAATATATTAATTTTGACACTTTTGTACTGAAAATTGTTTGGCGGATGGCGATATGCGAGGTTGGCATTATATCGAGGGAATTATAACATACAAATGTATATAGGACATCAGAAAATCGTGGCGATAAGCGAGTTTGGCGTTATAAAGAGGGGTAATAAAATGAGGGAGCACTGTATATGGGAAAAAAAATCCACTCAAAATAGCAAACCTCTTTATAAAGGGCACCTGTCTATAAAGGGCACTTACATGTTTCCCCTTCAGTGCCCTTTATAGACAGGTTTGACTACTATAAAATATTTATTTCATTGTAGTTGATGGAATATGGTCAGATTGGTCTGAAGCATCAGAATGTTCAGTTACTTGTGGTGGAGGTGTTCAGAAAATGGAACGTTCTTGTAACAACCCAGCACCATTACATGGAGGCAAACCTTGTGAGGGAGATAAAACACAGAAACAGAAATGTAATGAACAAGCGTGTCCAGGTAACGATCCATTAAATTATTTTCTGCTATTGATTTTAAAATACCCATTGTTCCCTCTGTAAAATTAAAACATTCGATGTTCATAATGGTGTGATGCCTTAGGGTTAGATAATGAGTAGATAATAATCTACATTTTATTGGTATCACTTGGTAGGAGAGTCTATTTAAGCTTTCTTTTCATAATATTAGTTTCGGGGGGTATCATCTGTTCAGTAGTCGATGTTTTAGAACAGGCATGATATTATATTATATTCATCCTTGAAATCTACAGTTACATTATTAAGGCTTTTGGCTTTCCTTCCTGTTTTGGACATTTGGTTTTCATACTCCTATTAAACTTTTTTATTTGGCTTTCCAATATTTTGTCTTTAAGCATGCCCCAAGAAATTTATGCCAGAAATGCGTCATGAGCACTTAAAAAATCGATATTTACATTGTATAACTTAATCAATGCTTGTTTTTGTCCCTTTTCTTTTTGGCCATTGAATTGTCCTTGAACTTTTATGAAACTTTACACAATTGTGGTACACAACCTGCAGATGTGCATGAAGGAATACCGTTGCTGTCTAAAATTTAGAAGGGGAGATAATTCTACTTATACTTTCACGAAAAGGGGGGTCATGTACCTTGTAAGCGCAACTCCTCCTAAACAGATTTTTGGAGTTTTGTGAAACTTTACACAGTTGTAGTACACTACCTGCAGATGTGCATGAAGGAATATGGTTGCTGTCTAAAATTTAAAAGGGGAGATAATTCAACTTATATTTTCACGAAAAGGGGAGATAATTCAACTTATATTTTCACGAAAAGGGGGGGGGGGCATGTACCTTGTAAGTGCAACTCCTACTAAACTACTTATTGAATTTTTATGAAACTTTACACAGTTGTAGTACACAACCTGCAGATGTGCATGAAGGTATTTAAACAATCCCATTTTGTTGAAGACCTTGTGGCGTTTCTGTTTTAAAATGAACTAAATATATTATTCTTTTTTATCATTGCTATTTCAAACAGCGTCTTTATGTTTTTCAGAAGAGTGTGTTTGTGCAACATATGGTGATCCTCATATCAAAACATATGATGGCTTGGCAATGAAATTTCAAGGAATTTGTAGATACACTCTTTCAAAATCTGTTGCTCCTGTTTGTCCATTTAATGTTGAGGTTCAACATGAAAGACGATATGGCAAACCGAAAGTGTCATATAATAAATATTTGGTTTTTGAAATATATGGAAAATCTTTCAGGATGGAAAAGAACTATAAATTAATGGTAAGTTTTCAGAGTCATTTATGGTTCCTTAAGGTTTATGCTCTAAATAGCTATACATGTTCGGCTCTCCAACCTTTCGGTATTAGCATATTAGTATCATTTACGAGATGTAAGTTGGAGATGTAAGAGATGTGATTCGGAGTTTCTTCAAAAGCTTGTAAAAGATAAGAAGATTCATGAGGCTAGAGCCTGTAATTTCACATACAGGTATATTGATGACGTCTTATCTATCAATAATTCTAGATTTGCAGAATTTCTTCCATTGATATATCCTCCAGAGCTGGAAGTTAAAGAAACCACAGATACAGCTTCGTCCTCATCATTTTTGGACTTGTACCTCCAATTTGACGACAGTGGTCAAGTCAGTACTAAAATTTATGATAAACGGGACGACTTCAATTTTAAAATCATAAATTTTCCAAATATCATTAGTATCATTTACGAGATGTAAGTTAGTTAAGTGCACATTCTACTTAATATTCATTCCTTACAATCTTTTACTTTATTAAGTGAATTCTATTTTTACATTAGGGGTTAGGCTTAGGGTTATGTTGTTTAACCCGAGAACTTTTTGTTCTTTGTTGTTGTTTTTTTTTTTAACTCTGAGACATTTCGGCTTTTGCTAAGAAAATCATGATACTCCGAGAAAACTACCGACCTGCTATAAGTTACGGACAAACTTTATCACATTATGTTGTATCAAATCTATTTTTACACTAACAACTATCTACGTTCCCATATTGACATATATTTGTCAAGGGGTTTCATTCGATTTTTCACTTTGATAACAATTGTTTGTTTGTTTGTTTGATGGTGTTTAGCGCCACTTTCAACAATATTTCAGTTATATCGTGGCAGTCGGTTTTATTGGTGGAAGAAACTGTAGAACCCAGAGAAAACCACAGACTTGTCGCAAGTCACTGACAAACTTTATCACATAATGTTGTACACTTTGCCCTGATCGAGATTTGAACTCACAACATCAGTGGTGGTAGGCACTGATTCAATAGGTAGTTGTAAAAATATATGGAGGTGTACTATATGATATTTCTAAATATTTTTGTTAAATATATATGGAGGTGTACTATATGATGTTTTGTTGTGGAAAGCTGTACATATATAACATGGGAATTCACCTATTCGTAAAAGTAAATCACAAGTGTGCAATATGATGTTTTATCCTGGAAAGCTCTACATGTGCAATATGAGAAAATACAGCATTGTTTGAGACACACTTCTAGTACAAATGTAATGAAATAACAGATTCTAAGTTTAATAAGTACACACATGTATACCATAATTCAATATAATAGATATGTTCAATTGTCCTGTTGTGAAAAGAAATTTTAAACTGGTGGTCAACAATTCCACAAATATTTAAAAAAACGAACAACCATAACTATTTTATCAGATTTATATTAACAATTTTATCTTCCTAGATGGACGATGAGTTTATAACCGTCCTAGGATATATGTTAGATGGACGTATATTTATTAGTTACTTGCCCGGAGGACTTTTAGCAATTGAAGCTGTGGAATGTGGTGTGAAAGTTATGTGGGATGGTAGACACATGGGAGTAGTAGCAATACCAAGACCAGATCATCTAGGACACTTATCTGGTATGTGTGGAGATTGTGACAGGAATAAAGACAATGATTTAACCACAAAAGATGGGCAAAATGTAGCTCATCTTGGTAATAAAGCATATACATTGGTTGGTGATAGCTATGTTGTTCTGACTTCATCTGGTAAACCAATTGGGTAAGTGTTTTTATTCTGGGGATAAAAATTATATTAAGATACATGATGATTTATATATTTTTATTATTTTCTTTTAATCATTTTTAGATATCAGTAAATATTTGAGTAGTGCAGTAATTTGTGTTGTTGTGAATCTTTCACGAAATGAATATGATACATCAACAACATGACATTTATAATATTTTAAACGCAAAATCGAATATATGTTAAATTGATTCTAATATATGAAAATAATTTCATACTTCTAAAATGTTTTACTCAGTAGTGAAAGTTTTATTGACTTTTAGAGTAAGCACTAAGGAACATTTTAGAGTAAACACTTAGGAACATTTTAGAGTAAGCACTTAGGAACATTTTAGAGTAAACACTTAGGAACATTTTAGAGTAAGCACTTGGGAACATTTTAGAGTAAACACTTAGGAACATTTTAGAGTAAGCACTTAGGAACATTTTAGAGTAAGCACTTAGGAACATTTTAGAGTAAACACTTAGGAACATTTTAGAGTAAACACTTAGGAACATTTTAGAGTAAACACTTAGGAACATTTTAGAGTAAGCGCTTAGGAACATTTTAGAGTAAACACTTAGGAACATTTTAGAGTAAACACTTAGGAACATTTTAGAGTAAGCACTAAGGAACATTTTAGAGTAAACACTTAGGAACATTTTAGAGTAAGTGCTTAGGAACATTTTAGAGTAAACACTTAGGAACATTTTAGAGTAAACACTTAGGAACATTTTAGAGTAAGCACTAAGGAACATTTTAGAGTAAACACTTAGGAACATTTTAGAGTAAACACTTAGGAACATTTTAGAGTAAGCACTTAGGAACATTTTAGAGTAAACACTTAGGAACATTTTAGAGTAAACACTTAGGAACATTTTAGAGTAAACACTTAGGAACATTTTAGAGTAAGCACTAAGGAACATTTTAGAGTAAACACTTAGGAACATTTTAGAGTTTTAATATCAGTTTAATAATTTCCATTTTCTTATTAATTACTGTCAGATTTCTCTCTTTGACATTTTGCATTGAGATAGTGGGAATAGGTGTACATGTTTGTTACAAAAATCAATTCATTATTGAAATTAATATTTTACATTGTTTGTTACAAAAGTTAATTGATTGGAATCCTCATTTGCAGTTGCCCTCAAATAAAAACACCACCGACGCCTAAATGTCCAGATAGTATGGCAGCTGAAAAAAAATGTGCCATGCTAAAGAAGGACAATGCTGGAAGTCCTTTCAAAGCTTGTATGGACAAATATGACGCTGAAGTAAAGTTTGATGATATGTTTGATGCCTGTGTTTTTGATGCTTGTGAATCTGGTAACAGTGCCGAGCTTCTTTGTGATAGTTTTGAATTCGCAGAAAACGAATGTGAAAAGAATACAGAAACGGTTCATTGGAGAACAGAAAATTTCTGTCGTATGTATATGTTTCATACAATTAGATTATGATTACAAAACATCTTGCATAAACTAATATATACAAGGTTTAAGTCAAATGGCCATACATTTGTAAAATTAAAATAAAAACAGAGTATAAAGTCAAATTATTATAATTTTAGCCTATTTTCAGTTTTCAATAGATAGTATTGAGTAGACATTTATGTATTACAGTAGTCCTCCTCTTATAAGATCATTCCCTTTGGAATGGAAATGGGGGCATTATCTCTTGAAGTGGACACGATAGTTTTCTCACTAAGTGTATATGAAATATGGCCTGTTAAGAGGGGTAGCCTTTGGTGGGAGTGTACTTATAAGATGGGAAACTTGTGCAAGGAGTTTCCTTATAAGAGGGGAACAACTGTATATAAATGAGATTAAATGTGTTTAGTTCAATACTAATTATGCATATTCACGAAACACTAATATAAGACGAGGTGTTTTTGTTTATAAAACATCAGAAAATAGAGAAAACATGTATGCTTTTATTTACCTTTTTAGAAACTGAAATACAACATGTATAAGTAGAGACCCTAAAGTTCATCACTACTAACTGTTAAAGAAAAGTCATATTCTTCCGGAGCACCCAAGTTCACCCCCGGTTTTTAGTGGGGTTCGTGTTGCACGATCTTTAGTTTTCTGTATCTGTCTTGTAGATCGTTGTTTGTCCTTTTATCATTTTTCGTTTGGTCATTGTGTTGTCTGTCCTTCTTTGATTTACAGATTCTGGTTACCCCTTTGGTATCTTTTGGTCATTGTGTTGTCCTTCTTTGATTTACAGATTCTGGTTACCTCTTTGGTATCTGTTGGTCATTGTGTTGTCTGTCCTTCTTTGATTTACAGATTCTGAATACCTCTTTGGTATCTTTTGGTCATTGTGTTGTCTGTCCTTCTTTGATTTACAGATTCTGGTTACCCCTTTGGTATCTTTTGGCCATTGTGTTGTCTGTCCTTCTTTGATTGACAGATTCTGGTTACCCCTTTGGAATCTTGTGGTCATTGTGTTGTCTGTCCTTCTTTGATTTACAGATTCTGGTTACCCCTTTGGTATCTTTTGGCCATTGTGTTGTCTGTCCTTCTTTGATTGACAGATTCTGGTTACCCCTTTGGAATCTTGTGGTCATTGTGTTGTCTGTCCTTCTTTGATTTACAGATTCTGGTTACCTCTTTGGTATCTTTTGGCCATCGTGTTGTCTGTCCTTCATTTATTTACAGATTCTGGTTACCCCTTTGGAATCTTGTGGTCATTGTGTTGTCTGTCCTTCTTTGATTTACAGATTCTGGTTACCTCTTTGGTATCTTTTGGCCATTGTGTTGTCTGTCCTTCATTTATTTACAGATTTTGGTTACCCCTTTGGTATCTTTTGGTCATTGTGTTGTCTGTCCTTCTTTGATTTACAGATTCTGGTTACCCCTTTGGTATCTTTTGGTCATTGTGTTGTCTGTCCTTCTTTGATTGACAGATTCTGGTTACCCCTTTGGAATCTTGTGGTCATTGTGTTGTCTGTCCTTCTTTGATTTACAGATTCTGGTTACCTCTTTGGTATCTTTTGGCCATTGTGTTGTCTGTCCTTCATTTATTTACAGATTTTGGTTACCCCTTTGGTATCTTTTGGTCATTGTGTTGTCTGTCCTTCTTTGATTTACAGATTCTGGTTACCCCTTTGGTATCTTTTGGTCATTGTGTTGTCTGTCCTTCTTTACAGATTCTGGTTACCCCTTTGGTATCTTGTGGCCATTGTGTTGTCTCCTTCTTTGATTTACAGATTCTGGTTACCCCTTTGGTATCTTTTGGTCATTGTGTTGTCTGTCCTTCTTTGATTTACAGATTCTGGTTACCCCTTTGGTATCTTTTGGTCATTGTGTTGTCTGTCCTTCTTTGATTTACAGATTCTGGTTACCCCTTTGGTATCCTTTGGCCATTGTGTTGTCTGTCCTTCTTTGATTGACAGATTTTGGTTACCCCTTTGGAATCTTCTGGTCATTGTGTTGTCTGTCCTTCTTTGATTTACAGGTTCTGGTTATCTCTTTGGTATCTTTTGGCAATTGTGTTGTCTGTCCTTCTTTTATTTACAGATTTTGGTTACCCCTTTGGTATCTTTTGGTCATTGTGTTGTCTGTCCTTCTTTACAGATTATGGTTACCCCTTTGGTATCTTGTGGCCATTGTGTTGTCTCCTTCTTTGATTTACAGATTCTGGTTTCCACTTTGGTATCTTTTGGTCATTGTGTTGTCTGTCCTTCTTTGATTTACAGATTCTGGTTACCCCTTTGGTATCTTTTGGTCATTGTGTTGTCTGTCCTTCTTTGATTTACAGATTCTGGTTACCCCTTTGGTATCTTTTGGGCATTGTGTTTTCTGCCCTTCTTTGATTGACAGATTCTGGTTATCCCTTTGGTATCTTGTGGTCATTGTGTTGTCTGTCTTTTGATTTACAGATTCTGGTTACCCCTTTGGTATCTGTTGGCCATTGTGTTGTCTGTCCTTCTTTGATTTACAGATTCTGGTTACCCCTTTGGTATCTTTTGGGCATTGTGTTGTCTGTCCTTTACAGATTCTGGTTACCCCTTTGGTATCTTGTAGCCATGTTGTTGTCTATCCCTCTGATTCTGGTTACCCCTATGGTATCTTTTGGTCATTGTGTTGTCTGTCCTTCTTTGCAGATTCTGATTACCCCTTTGGTATCTTGTGGCCATTGTGTTGTCTGTCCTTCTTTGATTCTGGTTACCCCTTTGGTATCTTGTGGCCCTTGTATTGTCTGTCCTTCTTTGATTCTGGTTACCCCTTTTCTTTCTTTTTTACTGTACAGATGTCATATATATATACAGTTGACTCTCGTTATCTCGAATTCGATGGGACCATGGAAAATATTCGAGTCAACCGTAGTTCGACTCAAGAGGAGCTACGAAGATACCGTAAGTGTAGTTTGTTTAACGACGAAAGGGAGACAACTCGAGCGAAATTTTGAAGAGCTAAAACCAGCATCGCATGTCCCTATTCTCGGAACGATTTTAAACTTATTCGATGTTTTTGTTGCTGTTTTTTCTCTCTGTTAAATTCTTTGAATCTGGTGGAACGACTGATAACTTCTAGATATCTTTTTTGTGTGAATGAATATTTTTATCTGTTTTGTTTATGTTTTTCACCTGTTGCATTGTCATTAAACTTCACCCATCATGACGTATTTTTCTTTGTGCAATACTGTTTATTTACAATAAATTGTGTGTTTTTATTATTCAATAAAGTGTAGAAGAAAACTATTCTTCTTTAATCAAAATTAATTTCCGACAAATAATTCAATAGATAAAACGCTTCCTTTGTGTACTTTATATAATCGTTGATGTATGCCGACCCAAGCGCACTTATTATGAATCGATAATTTTTTATTGTACACATCTAACCTGTGTCATAATACAAAGCCAATTCAAATATTATCACTAATTAATTTGACAGATTGTGAAATAAACATGTGAAATAGCCTAAGGTAAAAATGTCAAATTCAATGACCGGATGTTTCACCTGTGATCCGATTTTAATCCCAAGGTAATACACATGTTTTGACAGGTAAATTTGACTAAACGAATGTAAATAATATGGCTTTCTACATCTCGGGACCAAAACTTTTATTCGAGACAACCGAAATTTCGACTCATCCGAATTCGACTCAACAGGAGTCAAATTATATATATTTATACACAACGAAGTTCGGGACTTCGATAAAAATTCGACTCAACCGGAAATTCGAGTCAACCGAATTCGAGACAATGAGAGTCAACTGTATATATATATGTGCTACAATGAGCTGATGGCCTTCGAAAATATATTTGCAATTACTTACCTTTTGAATTTTGACTGAAAGAAAATATAGTTATAAGAAACATATCATTTTGGAATAGTTCTTTCTATAATGGTCAGGTGACAAATTGTAAATAAACGTTAGAGAAAATCCAGAGACACCGGCAGCATTGTGCACACGACACAGAACGAAGATGACAAAACAAAAATGTACAACACAGAAAACTAAAAAGATGAGCAACACGCACCCCAATAAAAAACAGGGTAAACCTAGGTGCTCGTGAAGGGTAAGCAGTTCTGGTTTCTTATAAGGCACCCACCGTGTTACATCCTGTCAATATCATGGACATAGCATGACTTTTTAATCTTAGACAATAAATCTTAATGTACAAATCATGTATATTTGCAGCAATGCATTGTCAAGGAGATATGGAATTTAAAGATGAAGTAGCATGTATACCTAGTTGTGAGGAGAGAGAATGCAATGAGGCCCCACGACCAGGTTGTACCTGTCCGGAAGGTACAGTGCTCCTGGATGCTCAATCTGGCACATGTGTTCCACGCGATAAATGTGAATATTGTCAAAACGCTGATGGTGTAAAAGTTATGGTGAGTTCATAAAGTAATGTGACAAATTAAGTTTTCAGTAAGAATAAAATTTTAGAAAGGCGATTACAATTCAGTTCAAAACTGTAATTGCTAGTAAAACAGATCATTTGTTTTTAAATGATAGTGTTAAGGACGAGTTCAGTCCTCTCCAATCTTCTATATTAAGATAAACATACATATTATGAATGCTAAGGATTATCTGTATAGATCCTTTTATTTTTTATTTACTCAGTAAATCATTATATCTCTGAGGGGCAGTCATGGTTGTGATCATATGATAGTACCTATGCAATCAATGCCTATCACCACTAATGTTGAAAGTTTGAATTCCAATCAGGTGAGGTGTATTCGATACAACATTATGTGATAAAGTTTGTCAGTGACTTGCGACAGGTCGGTGGTTTTCTCCAGGTACCCTGGTTTCCTCCACCAATAAAACTGACCGCCACGATATAGCTGAAATATTGTTGAAAGTGGCATTAAACACACTAGACCATTATACCTTCGTCTTTATTATAAATATATGTATAATGTATATTATATAACCTGGTATATTACTATTAGTATTAGTAAGAATGGATGTATGAACGTAAATGAACATGATACTGTCCAAATTTACACTTAAGACACAAATTAAAGTAAAGGAGTAGCTCCTGCTTTGCACCCTTTTCCTGTCATACAATAATTTGTAAAGCAAACTTATAAAAACAGTATCACAATAAAAGTTAGTCAAATCTCTGTTATATTGGGAAATATTTGTGAAGTAAACATAAAAATAAATGATCTTGTTAGTAAATATCACTTGTAGCAAATTAGATGGTGTTGGCATGATAAGAAATGTCAAAATTAGTATCACTGGAAACACTTGGAGGACTTTTGATTAACTTTTAAATAATCAGTCAGTCCTTTGATTTTTTTTTTTTTTTTATCATTTTGTAATTATGTCTTGTGAAAGGTAGTGTTTTCATTGAACGTGTGTGGCATACAATTATATCTTTTTATTTATCTTGCACAGACATATAATTAATTTGGTTTTGTAATTAATTGAATGTATTGCATCTTAATCTACCATGTGTTCTATGATAGCTTGGTGATACCCTCAACAAAGGCAACTGTAAAGCCACGAAAAAATGTGTTCCAAATGATCCATTACCACAACTACAGGATAAGGCTGCAGTACCATGCCAACAATCTGAAGTATGTGAACCAGATGGATCCATGGTTTATTCCTGCAGAGGTATTTGGGGTTTTTTCTTTTCTTTTGTTCTTTGTTTTTTTATAAAGAAGAAGAGTTTGAAGATACCAAAGGGGTAATAAGAATCCGTAAATCGAAGAAGGACAGACAACACAATGGCCAAAAGAAAAGTGACAAAAGGACAAGCAATGATCTACAAAACATTGCACATAAAACTAAAGATCAAGTAACACAAACCCCACTAAAAACAGGGAATGAGCTCTGGTGCTCCGGAAGGGTAAGCAGTTCATGCTCCACTAGTGACACCCATCGTGTTACTCTAGATTAGAAGTTCTGACATCAAGAGCAAAATTGTGAATAGTTTTATATTTCTGTTTAGAGCATCCGATTTCACACTTTTATGATGCAAAAAAAAATATTGGATCACAACGACAAATATGGTGTATCTGGCTGTTCTGAATATTATAAGAAAATATAATGATGTTGGGTGAAATTAATAAGTTGACAGTATACATTATACACCATACACACACAAAGAATAGTTCTTGGAACATATTAACATGGTACCATATATTGTTAGATACCATGTACAGATTACTAGTTGTAATGTAAATCATTTTAAACATTTTACATTTTAAATCAAAATTAGTCTTGTTTCTGCACTCTGTACACCTCCGACAACTCATTGTTTGTACTGTTGCAGCTTTTGAATCTGAAGTGTTCTCAAACTCACCAATCTCATTGTTTCTTTAACTTCTACATTCATTTAGGGCTATTCTAGGGAAATTATAAAGGGGGTGGGGGGTGGTGGAAGGTACTTTTAACGATAATATAGATTTGCTTGGATGGTGGGTCCAGTAAAAAAGTGCTTATTGTTTATCAAATATTTGAATACATTCGGATATAATATACAAAAAACGCTGAAAAACTATCAACATTTCACATTGCCAACATCTATATCTAATAGGAGAAGATTCTTGCCTCATACACGAAAGTATGTACGCAAGTAAGAAGACCATATACCTGTATCTACATGCATATTCTATGCTCCGGTGTCTATTTGTATTTATTTTTTCCAATACGACTGTTGTCCGTTGTTGATGGTTTAACAATTTGCAGTTGTCTCGCCAGGAATAAGTAATGTTAACTTTGCATTAATTATTTTAAATTGTTTTCTAAATATTTTGTTGTTCATTCGTATCCATCATACACTATGAGCACAATTGATTGTAATATTTTAGGATTGCCTGAACTGTGAACAGTCCTGTCTAAAATTTCATACTTATTTACATGGGACTGCTGTACATTTACAAGAATAATTTATTGACGGTCATCTAAAGACTGGGTTTAGGTTTGTGGTGTTTAACGCCCTTTCAACAATATTTCAGTTATATCGTGGCAGTCAGTTTTATTGGTGGAGGAAACCGGAGTACCCAGAGAAAACCACCAACTTGTCGCAAGTCACTGACAAACTTTATCACATAATGTTGTATCGAGGATACTCTGCCATGAACGTGGTTCGAACTCACAACGTTAGTGGTGATAAGCACTGATTGCATGGTTAGTTGAAAATTCAACTACAATATGATCACGACCCCAACGGTCCCTAAGGACTATGAGATTTTCTAATTTAGTACATATATTACATGGAACATAGTAATTTCTCATTGGCTGCAATTTGAAAGATTCAAAACCAGTGGAACTACTCAAATATGTGTATACATGTATAAACCTTACATTAATTTTCTTAGAATTAATATTTACGTCCGATTTCATTGGAGTTTGTGTTGTGTTTATATATTTTTTTGATCATTTAGTTTATTGTTATGTGTGGTGTTTTGTACTTGGACCTCGCTTACCTCAGAAACATTTTCTGTTTTGGTAGTATGCGACTATTTGTGGTCCTAACATCCTTTTGTCTCATTTTTTTTTCACTAGATAAATTGTTGCAAGCATAATTGTATGTAAATTAGAAATTTACTAGGTGACCAATAACAAATTTTATTTGTAGACTGTTCTACAAAAGAATGCGCCAAAAATGCTGAATGTTATATAGATGCACAAAACCAAATGCGCAAATGCAGGTGTATGGATGGTTATAGTGGGAAAGCAGAGACAGGATTTGAATGTTTTAGTAAGTGCCATAACTTTCAGCTGTATTTTAAACAGATATTAGTATATTCAATGTCGATTGAGTTTATGTCATTAGACTTGTATGTTTGATTTGTGATTCCATTGTTTAGCTCATTTGTCTATCGTCGTTAACATTTCACATTTTAATGATTTTCCTATGAAACCAAATAAAAGAAAAATGTAGGTTGGCTTTTTTTTGGTTTCCTTACATAAGAGTATTCTACAGCTCACCCTCTATCCAAGATTGTTCCTTTTAGTTAAAATAGAAATTTATTTCACTTTCAACATTTTGATTTGGAATAAACTGAAATTTGAATGGTATTTATGCCTATTGATTGGTTCCCCCTAATGGTCCAGCTGGAACCAATCCTGATGTGTTGTATTAGTAAATTCTTCATGGATTGTCTCTTTTTAAAAACATATGACAGAAAGATTCAACCTACATCCATGTTGGCTTCTGATGACAATGAATTCTTTAAATGGCCAAAATGGCTACGTGTAATAAGTATATAATGCATTCTCATATTGTAGAAAATCGCATCTGCTGTTCCAAATTAATATATATATTCAATCTTTAAAATGCAATTCATTGGTATGTATATATGTGTTGCATCAGTAAAAGGGCTGCTCTGCATTCAATTTTAAAGTGAGCGAGAAACATTTGTAAGTGTTTTTTATATCTATTTGTGTTGTATTCTTTGATTACTATCATATATAATTATTATTTTTCTGTTGTAGAACCAACAACTACACCTCCAACAACTACAACTACTCCAGAACCACACTCAAACTCACGTAAGATTTTCTACCACTAGGGCAATCCTAATATATGTACATTTATAATTATGATTGTGGTGTTTAGCGTGTTCAACAATATTTCAGTTATATTGTGGCAGTCGGTTTTATTGGTGGAGGAAACAGGAGTACCCGAGAAAAAACCACTGACCTGCCGAATGTCACTAACAAACTTGAACACATAAAGTTGTATCGAGTACACATCGCCATGAGCGGGATCCAAATTTACAATGTTAGTGGTGATGGGCACTAATTGCACAGGTAGTTGTAAATCCAACTACCATATGACCACGACCATGAAGGCCCCCTGTACATTGTCGAAGATTATAGATCAAATGTATATGAAACCTCTGTTGGTTTGTATACATGATTTGGAGGCCACCGTGATTGATATTATCAACTGTAGACTGAAATAAGTGCTTACTACTTCAAGGAATACATTTTTTGTGTCTGGTAACTTTGGTTAACCAAATCAAATATTTGGACAGTAACATGCCATATTAAAAATTTCTAATAGAGCATGCATTACTTGTTAGCACGAATACATTATAATTGTCACAAAATAATACATGTCAATAAGTTATATAAATCTATAAATAAGAAATAAAATACAAAATCAAACAGATGTACATTTGTATTATGAATCTAAACCAATGTATTTCATAATAATGGGTTTTACCATGTGAAGAGTATATGCCTCTCATTAAATGAAAATCTTTTGTAAAATAATATTGCTGTCATCAAATTTTTTTTTACTCTGTTGTGTTCGACTGTTGTATGCTATGTAATATCAATGTAAATGGTTATTAAATAAGTAATACAGCGGGTGTCTTATAAGAAGCAGGAACCGCTTACCCTTCGTTAGCACCTGGCTTCACCACCGGTTTTATTTTTGTGGGGTCTGTATTGCTCATCTTTTAATTTTCTGCGTTGTTTTTTTCTCTTTCATTTTTTCTTTGTTTAGTTTTGTTTGTTTGTCTTCGTCCTGTGTTCCCATTTCTGCCAGTGTCTTTGGATTATCCATTCGTTATTGTCCTTCAATTTTCTCAAATATGAAAAATCTTCCTTAATGGTATTTCTGATTATAACTTGGTACTTAAGGTAATAAATATCACATGACAACTTAAAAATAGATTTAGCTCAAGAATGCATATATACAGACAATGGCATATTGAAGATCATGGACGACCAAAGATAACAAAAAACCTGCCAGAGAAAACAATTTTTGAAGCAGTAGCATCTCATTAGTGTAGAAAACATTCTTTAATACATTTACATGTTAATCATGGTTTTATTTCTTTCAAATGGCTAAAAGTGCATATTTTTATACATAAATAATTATCCATTACAGCTTGTGAACCCTGTCATGAGAATGCAAAATGTAAACCTATATATCCAGGATCATCTGCCTTTAGTTGTCAATGTACAGATGCATTCATAGGTGATGGTGTTAGCTACTGTGAACTGGGTCAGTATGTCAAGAATACCTAGATCAAATTAATTGATATCTCTTCTGGGTCAATACAGTCAAACTTGTCTTAGCAGCTTTGCCTAGCAATTTCCAAACATTGATACCATTTTATGTAAATACTCACTGCTAAATATAATTATAATCCTGTGTAGATTGCTATCGTAAGGTAAATGATTTATTGATAATTTAAGAGAGAGAATTCTTCATATTTTGTCAATCGGTTGAATTTTGCTAGTCAACAGAGATGAACTATTGATCTCTCGACCATTACGTTTTACTTTGCATCAATTGCAGAAAAATTTATCTGACTCAAGTTACACGAATACAGAAAATCTCTAAAAGCTTGTCAACAAGACGTGTTTGATGGGTTTGTGATTACGAAATATGTGGTTTCTTTACTCAATGAAAAACATAGTTTTTGATTTGCAGTAACTGTCTACCGATTAGATGTAAAAATAAAACAATTTCCTGAGTCCTAGACAACATGAAGGAGAAATTATTGTCGGATGGTGGGGGGTGGTGGAAGGCACTTTTAACGATAATATAGATTTGCTTGGATGGTGGGTCCAGTAAAAAAGTGCTTATTGTTTATCAAATATTTGAATACATTCGGATATAATATATAATATACAAAAAACGCTGAAAAACTATCAACATTTCACATTGCCAACATCTATATCTAATAGGAGAAGATTCTTGCCTCATACACGAAAGTATGTACGCAAGTAAGAAGACCATATACCTGTATCTACATGCATATTCTATGCTCCGGTGTCTATTTGTATTTATTTTTTCCAATACGACTGTTGTCCGTTGTTGATGGTTTAACAATTTGCATGTCAGTTGTCTCGCCAGGAATAAGTAATGTTAACTTTGCATTAATTATTTTAAATTGTTTTCTAAATATTTTGTTGTTCATTCGTATCCATCATACACTATGAGCACAATTGATTGTAATATTTTAGGATTGCCTGAACTGTGAACAGTCCTGTCTAAAATTTCATACTTATTTACATGGGACTGCTGTACATTTACAAGAATAATTTATTGACGGTCATCTAAAGACTGGGTTTAGGTTTGTGGTGTTTAACGCCCTTTCAACAATATTTCAGTTATATCGTGGCAGTCAGTTTTATTGGTGGAGGAAACCGGAGTACCCAGAGAAAACCACCAACTTGTCGCAAGTCACTGACAAACTTTATCACATAATGTTGTATCGAGGATACTCTGCCATGAACGTGGTTCGAACTCACAACGTTAGTGGTGATAAGCACTGATTGCATGGTTAGTTGAAAATTCAACTACAATATGATCACGACCCCAACGGTCCCTAAGGACTATGAGATTTTCTAATTTAGTACATATATTACATGGAACATAGTAATTTCTCATTGGCTGCAATTTGAAAGATTCAAAACCAGTGGAACTACTCAAATATGTGTATACATGTATAAACCTTACATTAATTTTCTTAGAATTAATATTTACGTCCGATTTCATTGGAGTTTGTGTTGTGTTTATATATTTTTTTGATCATTTAGTTTATTGTTATGTGTGGTGTTTTGTACTTGGACCTCGCTTACCTCAGAAACATTTTCTGTTTTGGTAGTATGCGACTATTTGTGGTCCTAACATCCTTTTGTCTCATTTTTTTTTCACTAGATAAATTGTTGCAAGCATAATTGTATGTAAATTAGAAATTTACTAGGTGACCAATAACAAATTTTATTTGTAGACTGTTCTACAAAAGAATGCGCCAAAAATGCTGAATGTTATATAGATGCACAAAACCAAATGCGCAAATGCAGGTGTATGGATGGTTATAGTGGGAAAGCAGAGACAGGATTTGAATGTTTTAGTAAGTGCCATAACTTTCAGCTGTATTTTAAACAGATATTAGTATATTCAATGTCGATTGAGTTTATGTCATTAGACTTGTATGTTTGATTTGTGATTCCATTGTTTAGCTCATTTGTCTATCGTCGTTAACATTTCACATTTTAATGATTTTCCTATGAAACCAAATAAAAGAAAAATGTAGGTTGGCTTTTTTTTGGTTTCCTTACATAAGAGTATTCTACAGCTCACCCTCTATCCAAGATTGTTCCTTTTAGTTAAAATAGAAATTTATTTCACTTTCAACATTTTGATTTGGAATAAACTGAAATTTGAATGGTATTTATGCCTATTGATTGGTTCCCCCTAATGGTCCAGCTGGAACCAATCCTGATGTGTTGTATTAGTAAATTCTTCATGGATTGTCTCTTTTTAAAAACATATGACAGAAAGATTCAACCTACATCCATGTTGGCTTCTGATGACAATGAATTCTTTAAATGGCCAAAATGGCTACGTGTAATAAGTATATAATGCATTCTCATATTGTAGAAAATCGCATCTGCTGTTCCAAATTAATATATATATTCAATCTTTAAAATGCAATTCATTGGTATGTATATATGTGTTGCATCAGTAAAAGGGCTGCTCTGCATTCAATTTTAAAGTGAGCGAGAAACATTTGTAAGTGTTTTTTATATCTATTTGTGTTGTATTCTTTGATTACTATCATATATAATTATTATTTTTCTGTTGTAGAACCAACAACTACACCTCCAACAACTACAACTACTCCAGAACCACACTCAAACTCACGTAAGATTTTCTACCACTAGGGCAATCCTAATATATGTACATTTATAATTATGATTGTGGTGTTTAGCGTGTTCAACAATATTTCAGTTATATTGTGGCAGTCGGTTTTATTGGTGGAGGAAACAGGAGTACCCGGGAAAAAACCACTGACCTGCCGAATGTCACTAACAAACTTGAACACATAAAGTTGTATCGAGTACACATCGCCATGAGTGGGATCCAAATTTACAATGTTAGTGGTGATGGGCACTAATTGCACAGGTAGTTGTAAATCCAACTACCATATGACCACGACCATGAAGGCCCCCTGTACATTGTCGAAGATTATAGATCAAATGTATATGAAACCTCTGTTGGTTTGTATACATGATTTGGAGGCCAACGTGATTGATATTATCAACTGTAGACTGAAATAAGTGCTTACTACTTCAAGGAATACATTTTTTGTGTCTGGTAACTTTGGTTAACCAAATCAAATATTTGGACAGTAACATGCCATATTAAAAATTTCTAATAGAGCATGCATTACTTGTTAGCACGAATACATTATAATTGTCACAAAATAATACATGTCAATAAGTTATATAAATCTATAAATAAGAAATAAAATACAAAATCAAACAGATGTACATTTGTATTATGAATCTAAACCAATGTATTTCATAATAATGGGTTTTACCATGTGAAGAGTATATGCCTCTCATTAAATGAAAATCTTTTGTAAAATAATATTGCTGTCATCAAATTTTTTTTTACTCTGTTGTGTTCGACTGTTGTATGCTATGTAATATCAATGTAAATGGTTATTAAATAAGTAATACAGCGGGTGTCTTATAAGAAGCAGGAACCGCTTACCCTTCGTTAGCACCTGGCTTCACCACCGGTTTTATTTTTGTGGGGTCTGTATTGCTCATCTTTTAATTTTCTGCGTTGTTTTTTTCTCTTTCATTTTTTCTTTGTTTAGTTTTGTTTGTTTGTCTTCGTCCTGTGTTCCCATTTCTGCCAGTGTCTTTGGATTATCCATTCGTTATTGTCCTTCAATTTTCTCAAATATGAAAAATCTTCCTTAATGGTATTTCTGATTATAACTTGGTACTTAAGGTAATAAATATCACATGACAACTTAAAAATAGATTTAGCTCAAGAATGCATATATACAGACAATGGCATATTGAAGATCATGGACGACCAAAGATAACAAAAAACCTGCCAGAGAAAACAATTTTTGAAGCAGTAGCATCTCATTAGTGTAGAAAACATTCTTTAATACATTTACATGTTAATCATGGTTTTATTTCTTTCAAATGGCTAAAAGTGCATATTTTTATACATAAATAATTATCCATTACAGCTTGTGAACCCTGTCATGAGAATGCAAAATGTAAACCTATATATCCAGGATCATCTGCCTTTAGTTGTCAATGTACAGATGCATTCATAGGTGATGGTGTTAGCTACTGTGAACTGGGTCAGTATGTCAAGAATACCTAGATCAAATTAATTGATATCTCTTCTGGGTCAATACAGTCAAACTTGTCTTAGCAGCTTTGCCTAGCAATTTCCAAACATTGATACCATTTTATGTAAATACTCACTGCTAAATATAATTATAATCCTGTGTAGATTGCTATCGTAAGGTAAATGATTTATTGATAATTTAAGAGAGAGAATTCTTCATATTTTGTCAATCGGTTGAATTTTGCTAGTCAACAGAGATGAACTATTGATCTCTCGACCATTACGTTTTACTTTGCATCAATTGCAGAAAAATTTATCTGACTCAAGTTACACGAATACAGAAAATCTCTAAAAGCTTGTCAACAAGACGTGTTTGATGGGTTTGTGATTACGAAATATGTGGTTTCTTTACTCAATGAAAAACATAGTTTTTGATTTGCAGTAACTGTCTACCGATTAGATGTAAAAATAAAACAATTTCCTGAGTCCTAGACAACATGAAGGAGAAATTATTGTCGGATTTAAGGGTGTAGGCCTAGGATATGGGAGATAACTCTATTTTCAGTGTCTTCTCAAATATATGGTCATCTGTGCGTTTGAAAATCCACCCTCAATTCCAAGCTTCTTGGCAACACAGATTGTTTACATTGGATATGGACAGTTTTAATTAAAAAATGACCCCTTTCCCTTGTAACTTTCCATAGTTGTGCTCCTTGTCTTTTTATATCTTATTGCTGCCAATAACAGAGTATTATTATCATATTCTTGTATCCACAAAATATCATTGAAATATCACTTTCCAGAAAAAATTCCCAGCGAAATATGTTGTAAAAAATGACAGGAATGTAACACATTTTGTGTGACAAACTTTTTTCCATTTAATTTCAAGTGTTTGTCAAATAAAAAATATTAAATATATAAACCAGAATCTTACATATTATGAAACTATTGTACCATTGCTTTATTTGTAATGAATTAATCAAGTAAAGTCACCCCAAACGACCCCCTACTAACAAACAGTCCTGAAAAAAAAAAAAAAACCAAGGCAGTAATTTGGACATCCACTATGTCAAATATAAGAATTCAAATGCTTTTTGTTATTGGTAACTATTTTTTTTTTATCTCATAAATAAAGAAACAGCAAAGGATGAGTGTGTAATAACTTTCCTTGACAATTTCATTTTTTTCTGGGTGCCATCCATGAAAAACATAATTTTAAATATTTTAAAAATCCGACAGTAAAAGTTTGTAAAATGTGATGCAATTATGTCTATATGTATATTCTTTACTGTAGCATTTTTTGGTGGAAATTAATCGAGAGGATTTTTTTTTATCAGATTTTTAATACCAGGGTGGTACCTCAGGGCATCCCCCCTTTTTTCCAATTTCCACTGTTTGCACGTGATTATCTCCAAACAGGATATTCATGTATGCTAGATATTTCATATTTATTGAACAATAACACTCAAGTGTATTAAAGCCAAAATATTCCCTTTCAACCAGAAATAAATGCGTATATCTATTAGAAGTTTCTGAAACTAGTATTACCATCTGACATCGGGAATACCCACAAAATTGCTATATTTAGGATGTGCTATGGAGAAAATGGCACGGGGAAATTTCTTGAAACTTTGCCAGAAAATGTATTTAGACATAACTATTCCATGGCGCAAATTTAAAAAAAATTAATCGATGGGAAAATTTCGGGGTTACCCAGGCCTACACCCTTAATCTGATCCAAATTAAAAGTGTCAAATAAATTTGATTCAGTGAGACAAAAGAGAAGATTTCAAGTTTTCCATTATGTTAACCATTACTGGATGTCTGTATTTTCCATTTGTCATATTTGCAATTCTGTCCATCTTTTCGTGTTCATGACCTGCCACTGAATATGACTTGTCATCTGATTTTCTACATGAGTAACACAATGTTGCTACTATTGGATCAGTAACTGCTTACCTTTCCAGAGCACCTGGTTTATGGTACAGATTGTGTTGCTCAATCCTTAGTTTTTAGTGTAGTGTTTTGTAAACCATTGTCATTTTTTTTTTAATTGTCTATCCCTACAACTTTTGATTATCCCTTTCCGTATCGTTTCATCAGATTTTTCTTCTGTAAAATTTGAAAGACTTACACAGAATATTGAGTTATTAAGTTCTGTTTGTTGTTTTATTTACAGTATCAACACCTATGACACCTGCTTTGCCTCCTCCTCCAGGAAAGGTTTTGATGCTTGAATACTATCACATTACATATAATTTCGTAATAAAACTTGCACAACAATAACACAATGAATTGAAATTTGGTAGGAAGCATCCTTGGAAGGTCCTCTATAAAGATTGCTCATTGTGTCCCGATCCATTAACAAACATGGCCGCCACAGGCAATTCTTATTTCTGATTGGTTGATTTCTACAAAATCTTCTCCTCTGAAACTGCATGGCCAAATGAACCGAAACTTTATAGGAACCATCTATGGAAGATTCTCTATAAAGATTGCTCATTTCGTCCAGATCCGTTAACAAACATGGCCACCACAGGCAATTCTTGTTTCTGATTGGTTGATTTCTAAAAAATCTTCTCCTCTGAAATAGCCTGGCCAAATGAATTGAAATTTGGTAGGAAGCATCCTTGGAAGGTCCTCTATAAAGATTGCTCACTTAGTTCCGCTCCGTTAACAAACATGGCCGCCACAGGCAATTCTTGTTTCTGATTGGTCAATTTCTAAACAATCTTCTCCTCTGAAACCACTTTACCGAAACTTGGTAGGGAGCATCTATGGAAGGTTCTCTATATAGATGCTAATTTCGTCCAGATCCGTTAACAAACATTGCCACCACAGCCAATTCTTATTTCTGATTGGTTGATTTCTAAAAAATCTTCTCCTCTGAAACCGCTTGGCCAAATAAACCGAATCTTGGTAGAAAGTATCTATGGAGAATTCTCTATGAACATTGCTCTTTTCATCCCGATCGTTAACAAACATGGCCACCACAGGGAATTTTTGTTTCTGATTGGTTGATTTCTAAAAAATCTTCTCTGAAACCGCTTGGCCAAATGAACCGAAACTTGGTAGGAAGCATCTATGGAAGGTCCTCTATAATGATGCTCATTTATTTCCGATCCGTTTACAAACATGGTCGCCACAGGCAATTCTTGTTTCTGATTGGTTGATTTGAAAAAAATCTTCTCCTCTGAAACCGCTTGGCCAAATGAACCGAATCTGGGTAGGAAGCATCTATGGAAGGTTCTCTATAGAGATTGCTCATTTTGCCCAGATCCAATAACAAACATGGCTGCCACAGGCAATTCTTGTTTCTGATTGGTTGATTTCTAAAAAATCTTCTCCTCTGAAACAGCCTGGCCAAATGAATTGAAATTTGGTAGGAAGCATCCTTGGAAGGTCCTCTATAAAGATTGCTCACTTAGATCCCCTCCATTAACAAACATGGCCACCACAGGCAATTCTTGTTTCTGATTGGTCAATTTCTAAAAAATCTTCTCCTCTGAAACCGCTTTGCCAAATAAAGCGAAGCTTGGTAGGAAGCATCTATGGAAGGTTCTCTATAAAGATGCTCATTTCATCCAGATCCGTTAACAAACATGGCCACCACAGGCAATTCTTATTTCTAATTGGTTGATTTCTAAAAAATCTTCTCCTCTGAAACCGCTTGGCTAAATGAACCAAATCTAGATAGGAAGCATCTATGGAAGGTTCTCTATTAAGATTGCTCATTTCGTCCAGATCCGTTAACAAACATGGCCACCATAGGGAATTCTTATTTCTGATTGGTTGATTTCTAAAAAATCTTCTCCTCTGAAACAGCCTGGCCAAATGAATTGAAATTTGGTAGGAAGCATCCTTGGAAGGTTCTCTATACAGATTGCTCACTTAGATCCACTCCATTAACAAACATGGCCACCACAGGCAATTCTTGTTTCTGATTGGTCAATTTCTAAAAAATCTTCTCCTCTGAAACCACTTTGCCAAATGAACCGAAGCTTGGTAGGAAGATTCTATGGAAGGTTCTCTATAAAGATGCTCATTTCGTCCAGATCCATTAGCAAACATGGCTGTCACAGGCAATTCTTATTTCTGATTGGTTGATTTCTAAAAAATCTTCTCCTCTGAAACTGCTTGGTCAAATGAACCGAATCTTGGAAGAAAGCATCTATGGAAGGTTCTCTATAAACATTGCTCTTTTCGTCCCGATCAGTTAACAGAAATGGCCGCCACAGGCAATTCTTGTTTCTGATTGGATGATTTCTAAAAAAACTTCTCCTCTGAAACCGCTTTGCCAAATTAACCGAAACTTGACAGGAAGCATCTATGGAAGGTCCTCTACAATGATTGCTCATTTATTTCCGATCCATTCACAAACATGCCCGCCACAGGAAATTCTTGTTTCTGGTTGATCAATTTCTTTAAAATCTTCTCCTCTGAAACCGCTTTGCCAAATGAACCAAAACTTGGTAGGAACCATCTATGGAAGGTTCTCTATAAAAATTGCTCATTTCGTCCCGGTCCGTTAACAAACCTGGCTGCCACAGGCAATTCTTGTTTCTAATTGGTCAATTTCTAAAAAATCTTCTCCTCTGAAACCGCTTTGCCAAATGAACCCGAAGCTTGGTAGGAAGATTCTGTGGAAGGTTCTCTATAAAGATGCTCATTTCGTCCAGATCCATTAGCAGACATGGCTGTCGCAGGCAATTCTTATTTCTGATTGGTTGATTTCTAAAAAATCTTCTCCTCTGAAACTGCTTGGTCAAATGAACCGAATCTTGGAAGAAAGCATCTATGGAAGGTTCTCTATAAACATTGCTCTTTTCGTCCCGATCAGTTAACAGAAATGGCCGCCACAGGCAATTCTTGTTTCTGATTGGTTGATTTCTAAAAAATCTTCTCCTCTGAAACAGCCTGGCCAAATGAATTGAAATTTGGAAGGTCCTCTATAAAGATTGCTCACTTAGATCCCCTCCATTAACAAACATGGCCACCACAGGCAATTCTTGTTTCTGATTGGTCAATTTCTAAAAAATCTTCTCCTCTGAAACCGCTTTGCCAAATGAAGCGAATCTTGGTAGGAAGCATCTATGGAAGGTTCTCTATAAAGATGCTCATTTCATCCAGATCCGTTAACAAACATGGCCACCACAGGCAATTCTTATTTCTAATTGGTTGATTTCTAAAAAATCTTCTCCTCTGAAACCGCTTGGCTAAATGAACCAAATCTAGATAGGAAGCATCTATGGAAGGTTCTCTATTAAGATTGCTCATTTCGTCCAGATCCGTTAACAAACATGGCCACCATAGGGAATTCTTATTTCTGATTGGTTGATTTCTAAAAAATCTTCTCCTCTGAAACAGCCTGGCCAAATGAATTGAAATTTGGTAGGAAGCATCCTTGGAAGGTTCTCTATAAAGATTGCTCACTTAGATCCACTCCATTAACAAACATGGCCACCACAGGCAATTCTTGTTTCTGATTGGTCAATTTCTAAAAAATCTTCTCCTCTGAAACCACTTTGCCAAATGAACCGAAGCTTGGTAGGAAGATTCTATGGAAGGTTCTCTATAAAGATGCTCATTTCGTCCAGATCCATTAGCAAACATGGCTGTCACAGGCAATTCTTATTTCTGATTGGTTGATTTCTAAAAAATCTTCTCCTCTGAAACTGCTTGGTCAAATGAACCGAATCTTGGAAGAAAGCATCTATGGAAGGTTCTCTATAAACATTGCTCTTTTCGTCCCGATCAGTTAACAGAAATGGCCGCCACAGGCAATTCTTGTTTCTGATTGGATGATTTCTAAAAAAACTTCTCCTCTGAAACCGCTTTGCCAAATTAACCGAAACTTGATAGGAAGCATCTATGGAAGGTCCTCTATAATGATTGCTCATTTATTTCCGATCCATTCACAAACATGCCCGCCACAGGAAATTCTTGTTTCTGGTTGATCAATTTCTTTAAAATCTTCTCCTCTGAAACCGCTTTGCCAAATGAACCAAAACTTGGTAGGAACCATCTATGGAAGGTTCTCTATAAAAATTGCTCATTTCGTCCCGGTCCGTTAACAAACCTGGCTGCCACAGGCAATTCTTGTTTCTAATTGGTCAATTTCTAAAAAATCTTCTCCTCTGAAACCGCTTTGCCAAATGAACCCGAAGCTTGGTAGGAAGATTCTGTGGAAGGTTCTCTATAAAGATGCTCATTTCGTCCAGATCCATTAGCAGACATGGCTGTCGCAGGCAATTCTTATTTCTGATTGGTTGATTTCTAAAAAATCTTCTCCTCTGAAACTGCTTGGTCAAATGAACCGAATCTTGGAAGAAAGCATCTATGGAAGGTTCTCTATAAACATTGCTCTTTTCGTCCCGATCAGTTAACAGAAATGGCCGCCACAGGCAATTCTTGTCTCTGATTGGTTGATTTCTAAAAAATCTTCTCCTCTGAAACAGCCTGGCCAAATGAATTGAAATTTGGTAGGAAGCATCCTTGGAAGGTCCTCTATAAAGATTGCTCACTTAGATCCCCTCCATTAACAAACATGGCCACCACAGGCAATTCTTGTTTCTGATTGGTCAATTTCTAAAAAATCTTCTCCTCTGAAACCGCTTTGCCAAATGAAGCGAAGCTTGGTAGGAAGCATCTATGGAAGGTTCTCTATAAAGATGCTCATTTCATCCAGATCCGTTAACAAACATGGCCACCACAGGCAATTCTTATTTCTAATTGGTTGATTTCTAAAAAATCTTCTCCTCTGAAACCGCTTGGCTAAATGAACCAAATCTAGATAGGAAGCATCTATGGAAGGTTCTCTATTAAGATTGCTCATTTCGTCCAGATCCGTTAACAAACATGGCCACCACAGGGAATTCTTATTTCTGATTGGTTGATTTCTAAAAAATCTTCTCCTCTGAAACAGCTTGGCCAAATGAATTGAAATTTGGTAGGAAGCATCCTTGGAAGGTTCTCTATAAAGATTGCTCACTTAGATCCACTCCATTAACAAACATGGCCACCACAGGCAATTCTTGTTTCTGATTGGTCAATTTCTAAAAAATCTTCTCCTCTGAAACCACTTTGCCAAATGAACCGAAGCTTGGTAGGAAGATTCTATGGAAGGTTCTCTATAAAGATGCTCATTTCGTCCAGATCCATTAGCAGACATGGCTGTCACAGGCAATTCTTATTTCTGATTGGTTGATTTCTAAAAAATCTTCTCCTCTGAAACTGCTTGGTCAAATGAACCGAATCTTGGAAGAAAGCATCTATGGAAGGTTCTCTATAAACATTGCTCTTTTCGTCCCGATCAGTTAACAGAAATGGCCGCCACAGGCAATTCTTATTTTTGATTGGTTGATTTCTAAAAAATCTTCTCCTCTGAAACTGCTTGGTCAAATGAACCGAATCTTGGAAGAAAGCATCTATGGAAGGTTCTCTATAAACATTGCTCTTTTCGTCCCGATCAGTTAGCAGAAATGGCCGCCACAGGCAATTCTTGTTTCTGATTGGATGATTTCTAAAAAAACTTCTCCTCTGAAACCGCTTGGCCAAATTAACCGAAACTTGATAGGAAGCATCTATGGAAGGTCCTCTATAATGATTGCTCATTTATTTCCGATCCATTTACAAACATGCCCGCCACAGGAAATTCTTGTTTCTGGTTGATCAATTTCTTTAAAATCTTCTCCTCTGAAACCGCTTTGCCAAATGAACCAAAACTTGGTAGGAACCATCTATGGAAGGTTCTCTATAAAAATTGCTCATTTCGTCCCAGTCCGTTAACAAACCTGGCTGCCACAGGCAATTCTTGTTTCTAATTGGTCAATTTCTAAAAAATCTTCTCCTCTGAAACCGCTTTGCCAAATGAACCGAAACTTGGTAAGACGCATCTATGGAAGGTTCTCTATAAAGAATTTTCATTTCGTCTAGATCCGTTTACAAACATGGCCACCACAGGCAATTCTTGTTTCTGGTTGTTCGATTTCTAAAAAGTCTTCTCCTCTGAAACCGCTCGGTCAAATGACTCGAAACTGGGTAGGAAGCATCCTTGGAAGGTCCTCTATAAAGATTGCTCAAGGAAGCACCTATGAAAAGTTCTGTATTAAGTTTCCTCAAAGCAGAATGAAAGTTGAGCGACACAGGCCCAGCCCACTGAGCCTCTAGTATTATTTAGCTTTCCAATATTTCGATATTGAGCGTGCCTGATGAAGGTTATTCCAGAATCATGTCGTGCACACTAAATTAGATATCTATGTTTTTATCACACTTTTTATGCATTGCAAATGTCTACAAATATACCATATTCAACGTTCGAAGTAGAAATTTGTTGGATTTGTCAATAACAAAAATAAAAGGAGTCGGACAACCTTTGATGCCGAGGAAAACTTCTTATTTCGATCAAACGTGCAATGAATTCATCTCGGATTGAGTTGTTATGGCTTGTTTGGGACCAAAGCCGATCAAAGTATTATTTAAGGACTAAGTTCCAGGATGGAATTGATAAACCACAAAAATGCAAAAACGTATGCTATCACCCAACGCACCAGCAGCAAAGTGACTTTTTAATCTTAGTGCTCTATGACTTTATTGTTCAGAGCATTCTGTCTTCATTTTTATTGCTTTGTTATAACCTTATGATTATGAATGATTATAAATAAATTATAAATACAGTTTTTATCCTTCATTCATCATATGAAACACTACTAATAAGACAGAAATGTAAACAATATATATTGAAATGGGATGCAGTTGGTTCAATACTGAAACAAACAAAAAGAAAACATCAATTAACAATAAAAACATGCACCAAATACGTCGATAAAAAATCTCCAGTTATGAGACCAAATCTCCAGCCAAAAATTTACAAATCTCCAGTTGTAGCATAGCAACTCTATCACATGTATGCAACTACAAGGTACAATTTTGTGCGTTTAAAGGCGACGCACAAAATCTCCCCCTTAGAAGAGTTGGTAGGGGGGAGATCTCCCCCCTAGCAGTTCCCAGAGGTTAACAGGTATGGTATCAGTAACTGCTTACCTTTTCGGAGAAACTGCTTTATGGTAGAATTTGTGTTACTCAATTTTTAGGGGGTTTTTTTTGTGTAGATACCATGGTAAGGTAAAGTATTTGCATAATTGACACTTTCTATACATTACATATGTCTACCAATATACCATATTCAACATCCGAGGTAGAAATTAGTTGAATTTGTCAATAACAAAAATAAAAACGTAGACATCTATTTTACAAGATTCTGGAATAACCTTAATCAGATACACTCGGAATCGAACCATTGTAAAACCAAATAAGTTCCTGCTCCACTAGTGACATTGGTTAGCCAAATTCCCACAAAGTAGGTACTGGACAACTTTTATTGGATGCATTTTATTTTTTTTATTACGACAATTTTTTAAAAACATTTTCAGTTAGTTTAAATCGTGAGCACTAAATGGGATATCTACATTTTTATGCAATAACATCTAGCACTAAATGAGATATTTACATTTTTATGCAATAACTTCTAGCACTAGATGGGATATCTACATTTTTATGCAATAACATCTAGCACTAAATGAGATATTTACATTTTTATGCAATAACATCTAGCACTAAATGGGATATTTACATTTTTATGCAATAACATCTAGCACTAAATGGGATATCTACATTTTTATGCAATAACATCTAGCACTAAATGGGATATCTACATTTTTATGCAATAACATTTTTACCAAAAACGAAAGAACCAATGATATGGAAAACAAAATAAAGCCCATGCAGTGAAATGATCAATAAATCTGTTAAAGCATATGTAATATACAGAATATCCTAAATGAGTTAAAGTATTATAATGTCATTATATTAAATTGTTTATACAGAAATGAACATACAAAGAGAATACTTTGTTGGTGATTTCTAAAAAAAAAATGTGATAATAATATATCATTTAAGTGAAATGGTTAGAAGTAAGGAACATTTTTTTTATCTAGGTCGTCATTGACAATGCACAGGTTTGTCCAGATTTCTTACTTCTAGCGTGAGCCCATGACTAGAGCATTCCTACAAATGTTGCTTGAAAATTTCCCCCTTGGTAACTAGGAGCGATACAAGGATATAACAAAGCGTTAATTTTAGGGATGGCAACGAGTACCCGGTTAACCGGGTACTCGCTCGAACATCCGATTATCGAATACCAAAATCGGTATTCGGTTACTCGGAAAACTTTTTTTTATGAAAATAATGATAAAATTTTACGGACAATAAATAATTAATGTTAGATATAATAGAAATCGTACATATAAACCAGCGCTTGGCATATGTTTACATAACAATTATTGGTCAATTAAATGGTAATTGATCTCTGATCTGCTTATTCCCCCGGCAAAACACTAGCTTGTAGGCTTAACAATGTTAACCAAACAAAGTGATTAAACTGGTATGAACACAATTCAAATTTAAATATTGAACTATTAAAAGTGTGTTTGAATTGAATTTCGAGAGATAGGGCTGTGAAAATGCCACCTCCTACATCTAAAGTTTGGAAGTTTTTCAAACGATGTAATGACTCGAAAACTGTCAAATGCCCGTAACTGATTCTCTTGCGTGGTGAAAAGATAATTCCGATAAATATTCAAGACTCTCGGTTCTTGCGCGCCGGTATTTAGCTGTTCCGTCAACATCTGTTCCGTCGGAAAGAATCTTCTCGGCAGCAGGTTTGATTGTTACGAAGCTTCGCAACAGACTGTCATCGTCTTGCATCGACCAAATTATTTTCCTTAGCAAAAACTCTGTACCACAATAACCGAATAACAATCATGAATGTGACATGACATAACCTGGTATGTAAATAATTTGTACTGTGTTGTAAATAATAAATTTATATATATAACTGAATCTTTACAATTATAGTTGAAATATAAAACTTTGAACTAATGAAAAGAAAGGAAGAAAACAGAAGTGTCATTGAACCCAGCTGTACCTTTTCTAAACCGAACAAAATAAATTGTCTATCGAGTAACCGGGTACTCGATCGGAAACCTGACCGAGTAACCGGTTATAAGGTTTTAATCGATTTGACATCCCTAGTTAATTTATATTTTATTTGTTATGGAAACTGAATCAACATGTTCACAGTAAATGTTGATTTTCATCATATATGCATGTACTATCCACCATTAATATAGAAGTCTTAGACTAAGGCTATTTAGTCATTTACAGAATCACATTATTAATGTTCTTATTATTTTCTTGCAGAAAAGACTACACCTGAAGTAGAAAAAGGTAAGGATTTACTCGTCTTAATTGATCAAGGTTTTGAGTTCATGTATATATCAAAATCAATGCATGATATACATAAGACACATCCTTGATACACTCAACCAAAAACCAAATTAATATTATAAATAAACAAAACACATGTAAACTATATCATTTTCAACAATATTTCGATAACATCGAGGTGGGATTTATTTTTGGTGAAGGAAACCAAAGTTTCCAGAGACAGACACTGACCTAGCGACAACGTAAGTCAATGACCATATTTATCACACTGGAAAGAATTGAACTCAATAACTTAGTGGATATTGGTACACATTACATAGGAAGAGGTAAATCCGATTACCCTACTCTCCCGACCATGGCGTCACCTTGCATTGAAGGTCTACAATCAGACTGATAGCTTTGTTATTTAAGATTATAGCTGTGCTTATTTTTCTTTATTGTCTATTGCATAGATGGAGAAAGATACTTACAGAGAAGACTAATTGAAATGTTATAGCCATATGTCAAAGTGTACTCTGCAATGTCCAATTTTCTAATATGTAAAATATAACTGCTTATGATGTTTTTATCTAGATTCAAGTTCTACTCATATTATTAAAACTGTCAAAAACATAGCAATACATCCAAAAATGTAAATCATTTCTAGCATTGTGGTTTGAATTTTACTTCTTATCTTTAGACATTTTATGATGTTTTTATTTAGATTCAGTTTCTACTCATATTATTAAAACCCTACAATATTCACAGGTCATCAAAAACATAACAATATATCAAAAAATGTAAATAATTTCTAGCATTGTGTTTTGAATTTTACTTCATCAGACATTTTTGTCAAAAGATGGCGAACAGCTTGAATTTCAAAACTGTCGAAGAAAAGAATACTTTATATTATTAAATTGAAAGTTCACCTTAAAATCAGAGATTGATTTACAATGTTTTAGTATTGTTAATAATGTATATGTCTTCTTTTGTTGACCATTTTCTTATCCATAACAGGAGTAACAACACAACCTTTACCAGAACCTACTGAGCCAATAATATCAGGTGAGAGTTTAAATATGATAAGTACCTTGGGGATGGTCTTCACATATGAAAAGTAGTAATTCATACAAAAACATTTAAAATAATTTTTATGAAACAGTTTTTGTAATATACATGGTGTATGATTTTAATAATGTATACGTGTACTTTATTTAAAACAATAGATACACTAATAAAAACGTAGATATAAAATTTAGTGCTCACAACACGTTTCTGGAATAACCTTCATCAGGTACACTCAAAATCAAAAGATTAGAAAACCAAATAATTTAAAGTTTTGGGAGCAATACAACCAAAGAACCTAAACAGGATAGCCAAAATGGGCTACGGTGACCTATAAAATAGTTTAGGCGTTTCTATCTTTTTAAATAACAATAGTATAGTTGAACAGACAGTTGAAAAATTACAATTTTGTTCTTTATGGGTTCCGCCATTTTGTGGAACTCTTTGGTATTGAAAAGTTAAAAAAATTCCATTATTTGGCATTACACAGTCTGTTCCGGTTTCCTTGCACCTATACCAAGTAACATTCACTGACGACATATATTCTAAAGTAGCAGAATTTAAACAAAATCATTGAAGCACAATTTTTTTCATGCATATATTTTTGAATGAAAATCAAAGCAATATTTTAGATGGGTAGTTAATGTTTTGACAAATGCCATTGGAAATCATGTACAAAAGGGGATGATAGTGCTATTGTTTTGGCAATTAAATAGTGACAACTGTTAATATCCTGCATCAAATATTCTAGAACGAAATTATAAAGAACTAAGCTCATATTTCTGATTACTTGTTGATTAAAGCTTGATAAAAGTACATTTTCTTGATTGATTGATTGATTGATAATATGTATTGTGTTGATAACTGATGCTGGGATTAATCAGAACAAGAGGAGTGACCTCACAACCTTTGTCAGTATGGCAGCTGTTTTGCAGGAGACTTATAATATTTTATTTTAACAGATCCAATTAATAGCCTTCTGTGATTCTTTTAACTAGAAAATGTAGTTTATTGCTTTTTTAATAAGTAATTACGTTTTAATATCACCTATTATGTTTGATTGGGTTTTCCTCCCCTTAAAATATATGGTAAAAAATGCATTTATCATGTCACATATTAGGGATAATATATGCATTAAACTTTAATGTTAAGTATATTTTTGGTGCTAACTTATTTATTTTCATTGTTTTTGTGCTTGTTTGCTTTTTATTTACTCTTATTGTGAATTAGTTTTATATTCTATAAGTTTGAGTTATTACAAAAGACGAACTGATGTATTTTCATGTCTAAAATGTGGACCTTTTATGGACCTATTGGCTAATTGTCACAGTTATAATACGACACTTTGATGGTCCATTAGCATATTGTTGATGTTAAAATGTGACACTTGGTAGGCCAATAGACAGATTGTCACAGTAAAATGCTTCATTTTGATTGGCCAATTGATGGGTTGTCACAGTAAAATGCTTCATTTTGATTGGCCAATTGACTGATTGTAACAGTTAAATAGACAATTTGATGGACCAAGGTACGGATTGTCACAGTTAAATAGGCTATTTGATGGATCAAGGTATGGATTGTCACAGTTAAATGGGCAATTTGATGAACCAAGGTATGGATTGTCACAGTTAAATGGGAAATTTGATGGACCAAGGTACGGATTGTCACAGTTAAATAGGCTATTTGATGGACCAAGGTACGGATTGTCAGAATTAAATAGACAATTTGATGGACCAAGGCACGGATTGTTACAGTTAAATAGGCAATTTGATGGATCAAGGTACGGATTGTCAGAGTTAAATAGACAATTTGATGGATCAAGGTACGGATTGTCAGAGTTAAATAGACAATTTGATGGACCAAGGCACGGATTGTTACAGTTAAATAGGCAATTTGATGGATCAAGGGACGGATTGTTACAGTTAAATAGGCAATTTGATAGGCCAAGGTATGGATTGTCACAGTTAAGTAGGCAATTTGATGCGCCAAGGTACGGATTGTCATGGTTAAATATCCCCATTTAATGGGCCAATTGACGAATTGTCAGTTAAAAAAGGGGATAGTGATAAAAGTACGGAAACTGTCTTGCAACTATTTTTACATTATGCAATGCTGCAAATTGTCTTTAAATTATGAAGATCATGACGATCACCAAAAGAAAAATGAAGCACTTACTTAGGGCTAGGTGTACATTTGAATGTTTGAAGTTGTACCCTGCAGGAGATAATCTTGGTCCAGTATGGTGGGTATGGACATGTTTATTTCTCTTTATATATAAGTACAGAGTTTCTATTTGGGTATTAATAATTAATTTGTTCTGATTTTATTTGGTTAAATCATTACGACTCCGTTCTGATATCTTATAAGAAAAGTTTGAAGACACCAAAAGGGTAATCAGAAGCCGTACGAACAAACAATACAATTGTCAAAAGAAAAATGACAAAAGTGCAACAGTGATCTACTAAACATCGGACAGAATACTACAGATTGAGCAATGCAAACACCACAAAAAACTGGAAGCTTACTCACATGTTCCGGAAAGGTAAACAGTTCCTGCTCCACTGGTTATTCCCATCATGTATAAGCTTTGATATAAGAAGTCTTTTGTTGGTTTATTTGCTATAAAATTTGCATATATACATTGCTTGTTTTTTTAGATATCATGTTTTTTTCTTCTTTTTTTAAATTGGTTTCTGGAATTGTTTCGATGGTTTAATATTTCATTTTCTATTTTTAAGCTTGTGTAATATTTGTCTTTTTTTCCCCTTTTTTCAAGCACCTGAGCCAACACCAGAAGGTAAGGTATTGTTATAGCATGTATTAACTGCAAGCAGAAGTTAGCTAAATGTGAAAATATTGTTGTTTGTTTGTTTGTTGGTGTTTAGCGCCACTTTCAACAATATTTCAGTTATATTGGGGCAGTCAGTTTTATTGGTGGAGGAAACCGGAGGACCCAGAGAAAACCTGTCACAAGTCACTGACGACCTTTATCACATAATGCTGTACACCTTGCCCTGATTGAGATTCAAACTCACAACATCAGTGGTGATAGGCAGTGATTTCATGGGTAGTTGTAAATCCAACTACCATACGATCATGGCCACGACGGCCGCTAAATGTGAAAATAAACTAAAAGCAATGTTAAATATTAAAATAAACAGTATTGTTTTAATTGTGAAAATAAACATTAAAAGCAGTGTTTTATTCAAAATAAATGCAAAATATATGATCTATATCTCTACAAATATCTCGAACTCTGACATCATATAAATGAAAACAATGTCCTCTAATATATTTTCCTAAATGTCAAATAATGGTTTGAGTCTTCCTTATATTTTAAATGATTTTTGTCTTATATTTTTAGGCTATTGTATGTGCTCTGCCATTGGCGTCAATCAATATATTTTAAATGATGGTCAAGTAATAGGAAATATGAAAGAAAGCTGTAAATATTCTGCTGATCTTACAAAGCACAAAGATAACAGTAATGAAGATTGCTTTTTTGAAGTCATAGTCCACAATACCTTCAAAAAGCGATTAGGGTTATTTTCTGCAGTTGACAGTGTAGAAATTCAGGTTAACCACTTAAGAGTTAATCTGTACCAGAGTTCTATTGCTAAGGTAGGTCAAATTAACTTTTAATTTGTAAAATATGATCTTTAAATTTTTATTATACCTCATTAATATGTATTGGTTAATACATGTTTCCTAATGGCTCTTTTGGATCATGTGACCTACGATTATTATTGACAGTATGACTGGTGATGGAGTCATTATTGATCATATGATAGATATGACCTACCAATATTGACTCCATCCAAAAACAAGATGGTCGCTTTCATGGTTTGAATTTAAAAAAGCAAGATTTGTCATGTTCAGATCGTGATCATGGGTTCAGTCCAAGTTCTATCAAAATAGACTTTAAAATTGGTATTTGATGGTTCTTCAATAAACTATCAGCATTAAGAGAAAATAGTTATAATAAAACAGTGATTAAGTTGAAGTCATCATTTCGTATGTTTTTCGGTCGCCACAATGACTTGGTTAAGCATTACGGAATATCTGTGTTGCAAATGGTATCAGGTCAAATCGGCATCTGGTCATTTCAGCACCTATCTACATAGTCAAATCGGCACTTACTCAAATCGGCACCTAGTCATATCGGCACCTTACGTTTGGTTAGTTCAGCACCCGTCATGGTCAAGTCGGCATCAGTATTAAAAATAATATAGTAATAATAAAATATTTATAAAAAAAGAAAAAAAGAAAGTTGGATATATTAACTAGTATCATATATAATCTATACAATCAATCAATGAAAATTGTTTAGTTATTACGATTAAATTTGATTGCATTTAATTAATTTTAATTATTTCCTTTAATTAAATAAATACTTATAATATAAATTCAATACATCTAACATGCCATATGATTAACGTTTGATGTGTTTCTTGTAAATATACTCTGGAAATCTTTGATGTTGCACCCAAGCCATCATTATTATTTTGAGAAAATTTAGAAAAACAGAAGCTTAAATTTGAAATAAAATGGGAAATTTGGAGAGCACATTATCACATGCAAAATGTCAGACGACAGCTGCATACAGTGTTTCTTTTTTTATTATTATATACATTGTGAAGCAGAATATGAACATTTTACAGTCAACATGTTTCATTCAAGTACATATACATTTAAATATTAAACACTAAAATATCAATAAAATTATGATTTTCACATGTACAAATAAAAAAAACCTTAGGTGCCGAATTGACCAAAGCAGGTGCCGATTGAACTAGGGGCCGAAATAACTATCTTAGGTGACGAAGTGACTTGAATTCATCACAAATGACCACAGATATGTTTCATTTGTCCTAATCACAATCCGGTCCTTTCCTCATTCATGACTGGGTTTGTAACAAGAGTAACATGACGGGTGCCACATGTGGAGCAAGAACTGCTTACCCTTCCAGAGTTCACCACCGCCAGTTCTTAGTGGAATTCTTTTGCTCGATCTTTAGTTTTCTGTGTAATGTTTTGTAGATCGTTGTTTGTCCTTTTGTCCTTTTACTTTTAGCCATTGTATTGTCTGTCCTTTGATTTATGGCTTCTGATTACACCTTTGGTATCTTCAATTTTTTCTTAAGAAATGTGATTTTCTACTGATCTTCTGAAAGAGGCAAGTTCAAAGCAATGTTATAAAGTACCACATGAAAATATCATAGAAGAATATACCGGTAATTGTGATTAAGCAAAACGTCATCACTTCTAGTTATGAATTGTATTTTTATCACTATCTTCAGATTTGGTCAGTGAATAAAAGGAAAGTTCCAGCCCTATTTTAAAATAGTTCGAGACATATTCAAGATAATACTACAAAAAAAATAAAATGATGAAAATAGGTCATAAATTTTAGGTCTGAATTGTCGATTGTGTCACATTCATGAAATATATTGAAATGTGAAGCAGGTGCATGATATATAGGATATAAGTGGCCAGTGATCAGTGCATCATTATTTTACAAATGCGATATCCACATCTTTGTTTCTTTAATGCATAAAGTTATTGGTTAAACTCGAGAAATATACAAATGCATGAAGAATTCACTAACAAGAGCAACTCGATAGAGACAAGGAAATATGGCTCACGTTAGATATGAAGACACATGAAGATAATGACAGAGCTACTGTTACATGTCTGCCAATTTTTATTGCAAAAGCTTTAACATTAATATTCCCCAGTAGATATGCCATCCAATTCTAATATTTGTTTCATGGGAAAGCAGAAAGAACAAATCTAATCAGTATATCTATATGTCTAGTGTAGTTGTTTCACCATTTCTTTATGATTTTGAGTAGGAAGAAGAGTTTGAAGATGCCAAAGAGGTAATCAGAATCCGTAAGTTAAAGAAGATTCTCTTCAAAGATACATTTCATTTTATGCGATATGTGAAACAGAAATCTATTAAACTATTTTCAGGTAAATGGTGCCACAGTTGACTTACCATTCAAGCAAAATAATATTTACATTGTGAAGAGTGGAGGTAGACTACGTATGTCATCACCATGTGGTTTAATGGTATTGTTTGGAGGGGGCCAAACAACTGGTTCTACAGTTGATGTGTTTGTTCAGAAGACACTTGTCACTCCACTAAGTGGTATTTGTGGATTATGTGAGACAGATATGAATATACAAAAAAGAAAAAATGTACCTGACCCAGTGCAATATATTTCAACATTTTCAAAGAAGGATAAAAATGAGTATGTTGACACAATTTTTTTTTCATTTTAAATGCTTGTATAACTTTGGGTGACTTTTATTTAAATTGAAAAATAAATATCAACATTGAAAGATGTAAGCTCATATATCAATAAGCATTCAATTGTGAGTTATTATGGTTTTTTCCACTCAATTCACAAATGAAATAATGAACAAGAGTTTCTGAGTCAAAAAATGTAGAAATTTTGCTCCGAACATGCATTATGGTAAGACATATATGTTTCATAGTATCGACTGAGCCAGTATTAATCATCTTATGTATCAGGTGTTGATTATCATCTCATGTGTTTTTCTTTATTATTGGCTTTTGAATTTAAACTTTTAAATCTTTAGAAAACATTTCTTTTTATTCTTTTCCAGTACACATATACACGAAAATATGGCTTTCAACATTTAATAGTAACTCCTGGAAACATGTGAATATCTATATTAAACAGACATACAAAGGCAATGTGAGCTTTTGCCATCACTTGGCATCGGTCGTCCGTTGTTTGTCGTCCGTTAACTTTTCACATTTTAATCTTCTCCTCTGAAACCCTTTAGCCAAATGAACTGAAACTTGGTAGGAAGCATCTATGGAAGGTTCTCTATAAAGATTGCTCATTTTGTTCCGATCCATAAACAAACATGCAGGGCATCCACAGGCAATTCTTGTTTCTGATTGGCCTATTTTAGAAAATCTTCTCTTCTGAAACCGCTTGGCCAAATGAACCGCAACTTGGTAGGCAGTTTCTATGCAAGGTCCTCTATAAAGATTGCTCATATCGTTCCGATCCGTTAACAAACATGGCCACCACAGGGAATTCTTGTTTCTGATTGGTTGATTTATAAAAAGATCTTCTCCTCTGAAACCGCTTGGCCAAATGAACCGACACTTGGTTGGAAGCATATATGGAAGGTCCTCTATAACGATTGCTCATTTCGTATCGATCCATTAACAAACATGGCCGACACAGGCAATTCTTGTTTCTGATTGGTTGATTTCTAAAAAATCTTCTCCTCTGAAACCACTTCGCCAAATGAATCGAAATTTGATAGGAAGCATCCTTGGAAGGTCCTCTATAAAGATTACTCATTTAGTTTTAATTCATAAACAAACATTGCCGCCACAGGAAATTGGTTGATTTCTAAAAAATCTTCTTCTCTGAATATGCCTTCTCAAATGAACCGAAATTTGATAGAAAGCATCCTTGGAATGTCCTCTATAAAGATTGCTCATTTCGTCCCGATTCGTTAACAAACATGGGCACCATAGAAAATTCTTGTTTCTAATTGGTCGATTTCTAAATAATCTTCTCCTCTGAAACTGAGTAGCCAAATGAACCGAAATTTTGTAGGAAGCACCTATGGAAGGTTCTGTATTAAGTTTCCTCAAAGCAGAATGAAAGGTGAGCGACACAGATTCAGCCCACTGAGCCTCTAGTTTATTTTTATTTCAGATGTTTTCGCGTTGGAATGAATTTATGTCCAATACGTGCTGGTAGCGGACTATGTAGAGATTTTACAGTTAATAGGATACCACCATATAAAAAACCACAAGACTGTAGTAGGAGCCCATTTTGTGATTGCTTTAAAAGTAGCGATCTCTATGCTAAAATGTTTGAAATATGTGCAATGTATGCATGTCTAGATCCTGGAATGGTATGTGATATATCACAGTCATTTATGGATCGCTGCAGATTTAATAATAAAGGCTACAGATATTGGATAACGTCTGCAAATTATACACCTATGTGTAGTGAGTATGTTATGTCTGATAAATTTTACTGAATAATATAAATGTGCATTATAATAGACGCTTTAGCATATAGCTAGTTATAATTTCATCCCATTATGTGGTATAATTTTAAAACTGCTGCCATGTACCGGTAAGATCTTTCTTTATATAAGGCAAAAATGTCGATAAATACAGATATCGTGTTATCTAGATGGCTTATGAGATCGCTTACCTTTGTCTGAAATAATTTATATCCATAGGAAATTGCGTCTTCCCCCTCCACATTTATGTAAGAATTATCAACAGGTTTGAGGGCGGGGTAGTCTTTTACGATATGGAAGGATATTACCAAGTGTTACCCTTGCAAAGTATGGTTTACCTTAGTTCAGTAGTGTAAGAGGAGTGGATTTTGCATTAAAGTTGATGAAAGTCCACCAATTTTACAAAATAGACAAAACAGAAATGCAATACACAGATATCAGTTTAAAAATTATTATCGTTAGCTTTAGCCTAAAAAGGTTTAGCACTGAGGTAAAATTTTGAAACGAGACCATCAAATTCTAATACCACAAAGGATTATAGCGCATCAATTAACGATGAATTAACAGTAAAGCTATATAGTGCACCCAAAAAGTATACGGTCTGTCGTAGTTTTCCAAACCAGGTGAGATCAAACAAAATAACTATGTTTCTCTCTCTCTAATGAAGGCAATTTATTATATTTTGGTTTTGTGGGGGGGGGGGGGGGGGGGGGGGAAACACAGAGTACCCAGGACGATGCATTTGCTGTTGTTTCACAAACACTTGAGAGATCAATAGGATGATTAAATATCTTGCATTCCAATGTATTTTATTAATTTTTTTCAGGGAAACCAAAGTGTTCCAAGGCCAACATGGAATATAAGGATGACACCATAGCATGTCCTGCAACTTGCACTGATCGTAATCCAGAAGCATCGTGTATGCTTCCCCAGATAAGTGGTTGTGTCTGTATAGAAAATCATGTGCTAAGTGATGGTGAATGCATTCCTATAAGCCAATGTGGAGGAATAGTCGATGAACCAAGTAAGTCATACAAAATATATGAGCATTGATAATATCAATATCCATGGTTTAATAGTGTGTTTAATGTTTTACGGTAATTCGTTAATAGAATTGATCATTGTTATCATTATTCTTGCCACTAAATTAGTATGAAATGCAACTTATTAGTACAGGCATAGAAATTGTATATGAAATACCTTTAATGAACATGCTTTTTTAATACATTTATCAATACTGCTTCATTGGCCTCCCTTCAAAATAGTCAATGTATTTGTTGATTTGCATGTAGATTAGATATATGATTTTTTTATATTTTTGTAGGACTATTTTTATGCATCTATATTCATTTCAATATCACAGGGGCATGGGTAGTCAAGTTTGTTAAGTGAATGACCTCAGCCTAAAACCATGACCAGGGTTTTCATTTGTCGGCTCATTGCTAGTATTCAGGGTTTCCTCTCATATTTTGTCTGGTAGTTACGTTATAGCTGATAAATTGCTAACAGTGACGTTAAGCACAAATAACCCATTAACTCCAAATTACATCATGGCTATGTTTATATATAGTGTGTATCCGATAGTCTGCTATAGCTCAGAGTATAATTGCCGGGTGTGCATTGTACTTAAAGGATACAAACATTGTGGTTGCCATATTTATCATTATCATTTTGGCAATAGTGTAATTGGTAAATTTGTTCATTTTTTTCTGTAAGAGCGGGTTCTGTATTATTTATGTTATTTGTTTATATCAATAAATTAAGTGTCCAATACGATTGCCATATCAGAAGAAGTTTGTGTATCGATTAAAAGCAACAGGAGGGATGCCACTAGTAGACCAATAATTGCTTAAACTTCTGGGGAACCTGAGTTCACCTCCCCTCATTTTGGTGGGGGTAGGGGGGGGGAGAGGTAGCATCTGTTCAGTAGTCAGTGTTATAGAACAGGCATGATATTATATATTTCATCCTTGAAATCTACAGTTAAATTATTAAGACTTTTGGCTTTCCTTCCTGTTTTGGACATTTGGTTTTCATACTCCTATTAAGCTTTTTTATTTGGCTTTCCAATATTTTGTCTTTAAGCATGCCCCAAGAAATTTATGCCAGAAATGCGTCATGAGCAGTTAAAAAATCGATATTTACATTGTGTAACTTAATCATTGCTTGTTTTTGTCCCTTTTCTTTTTGACCATTGAATTGTCTGTCTTTTGATTTACAGCGTCTTGTTATCCCTTTCGTATCTTCAAACTTTTCTTATACCAGTGGTGGAATCATAATCCTGCAAACCAGGTAACTAAATACTATAAAATATTTATTTCATTGTAGTTGATGGAATATGGTCAGATTGGTCTGAAGCATCAGAATGTTCAGTTACTTGTGGTGGAGGTGTTCAGAAAATGGAACGTTCTTGTAACAACCCAGCACCATTACGTGGAGGCAGACCTTGTGAGGGTGACAGCCAACAGACACAGAAATGTAATGAACAAGCATGTTCAGGTAACGATCCATTTAATTGCTTACAAGATTAATTTTAGAATACCTCATTATACCCTCATTGAAATGTCCAGTGTTGATAATTTTATTATGCATATTAGAATTAGTTGATATCTACAATTTTACATTTTTTGACTATTACTGGGTCGATAGCTCTGCTAGTAGACTATTAGATGCGGGGATACTACCATCACCCTCTCCCCAGTAGTCAGATATATTCATTATTATATCTACAATGTTAGTATCTCAGTACAATATACCTTGTATGATCAAATGACTTTTAAAAAAAGAATAGAAACAGCAGCCTGATATATGTTATAACTGTGGAGAATACAAAAGGTGGTGTGCAAATTTCATAACCACTTAGAATATATACATGTATATTCAATTATTTTGGGATATCCTACTTTGTTTTTTGAGATTACATTTTTTCTATTTTCAAACCAAGAAAGCGAGCATTATGTATGTGTGTTAGGGGTATCAATCTGTTAAGTAAATACTTGAAAAATATTTGTTTCGTTGTAGTTGATGGAAATTGGTCAGATTGGTCTGAACCATCAGAATGTTCAGTTACTTGTGGTGGAGGTGTTCAGAAAATGGAACGTTCTTGTAACAACCCAGCACCATTACATGGAGGCAGACCTTGTGAGGGTGACAGCCAACAGACACAGAAATGTAATGAACAAGCATGTTCAGGTAACGATCCATTTAATTGCTTATAAGATTAATTTTAGAATACCTCATTATACCCTCATTGAAATGTCCAGTGTTGATAATTTTATTATGCATATTAGAATTAGTTGATATCTACAATTTTACATTTTTTGACTATTACTGGGTCGATAGCTCTGCTAGTAGACTATTAGATGCGGGGATATTACCATCACCCTCTCCCCAGTAGTCAGATATATTCATTATTATATCTACAATGTTAGTATCTCAGTACAATATACCTTGTATGATCAAATGACTTTTAAAAAAAGAATAGAAACAGCAGCCTGATATATGTTATAACTGTGGAGAATACAAAAGGTGGTGTGCAAATTTCATAACCACTTAGAATATATACATGTATATTCAATTATTTTGGGATATCCTACTTTGTTTTTTGAGATTACATTTTTTCTATTTTCAAACCAAGAAAGCGAGCATTATGTATGTGTGTTAGGGGTATCAATCTGTTAAGTAAATACTTGAAAAATATTTGTTTCGTTGTAGTTGATGGAAATTGGTCAGATTGGTCTGAACCATCAGAATGTTCAGTTACTTGTGGTGGAGGTGTTCAGAAAATGGAACGTTCTTGTAACAACCCAGCACCATTACATGGAGGCAGACCTTGTGAGGGTGACAGCCAACAGACACAGAAATGTAATGAACAAGCATGTTCAGGTAACGATCCATTTAATTGCTTACAAGATTAATTTTAGAATACCTCATTATACCCTCATTGAAATGTCCAGTGTTGATAATTTTATTATGCATATTAGAATTAGTTGATATCTACAATTTTACATTTTTTGACTATTACTGGGTCGATAGCTCTGCTAGTAGACTATTAGATGCGGGGATACTACCATCACCCTCTCCCCAGTAGTCAGATATATTCATTATTATATCTACAATGTTAGTATCTCAGTACAATATACCTTGTATGATCAAATGACTTTTAAAAAAAGAATAGAAACAGCAGCCTGATATATGTTATAACTGTGGAGAATACAAAAGGTGGTGTGCAAATTTCATAACCACTTAGAATATATACATGTATATTCAATTATTTTGGGATATCCTACTTTGTTTTTTGAGATTACATTTTTTCTATTTTCAAACCAAGAAAGCGAGCATTATTTTTGTGTGTTAGGGGTATCAATCTGTTAAGTAAATACTTGAAAAATATTTGTTTCGTTGTAGTTGATGGAAATTGGTCAGATTGGTCTGAACCATCAGAATGTTCAGTTACTTGTGGTGGAGGTGTTCAGACAATGGAACGTTCTTGTAACAACCCAGCACCATTACATGGAGGCAAACCTTGTGAGGGAAACAGCCAACAGGCACAGAAATGTAATGAACAAGCATGTCCAGGTAACGATCCATTTAATTGCTTACAAGATTAATTTTAAAATACCTCATTATACCCTCATTGAAATGTCCAGTGTTGATAATTTTATTATGCATATTAGAATTAGTCGATATCTACAATTTTACATTTTTTAACTATCACTGGGTCGATAGCTCTGCCGACGGACTATTAGACAGCAAGGATATCATTCCCCAGTAGTCAGTGTTTTGACACTGACATTATTTATAAGATATATTCATTATTGAAAATAGTGTCATAAAATTGTAGATAACTTATTCCTTGTGCACTGTTTGGTGTACATGTAATTCATTGTGATTATTATGACAAATAAAGTTCATCTCCCTCAGACATAGGACACCCTAGCCTGTTTTACTTATCCCGTTTGGGACATTTGGTTTTCTTTCATCCCAAAAGGTAATTTTGTGAGGTCAAATTCCATTCATTGCGAGGTGATAAAGTTTGTCAGTGACTTGCGACAGGTCGGTGGTTTTCTCATTGTTCTACGGTTTCCTCCATCAATAAAACTGATCGACACGATATATCTGAAATATTGTTGAAAGTGGCGTGAACATATAACTGCAGAGAATACAAAAAGTGGCATGCGAATTTCATGACCATTTAGAATATATTTTCAATCACTTTGGGATATCCTACTTTGTTTTTAGAGATTACATTTTTTTTCCATTTTCAAACCAGGAAAGTGAGCATTATGTATATGTGTGTTAGGGATATCGATCTGTTAAGTAAATACTAGAAAATTATTTATTTCATTGTAGTTGATGGAAAATGGTCAGATTGGTCTGAACCATCGGAATGTTCAGTTCCTTGTCGTGGAGGTGTTCAGATAATGGAACGTTCTTGTAACAACCCAGCACCATTACATGGAGGCAAACCTTGTGAGGGAGATAAAATACAGACACAGAAATGTAATGAACAAGCGTGTCCAGGTAGCGATCCATTTAATTGTTTAACTTTTTATTTTGACATACATGAGATACAGGTAGTTTTACAAAGCATGTAAAAATGATCATTGTCAATAAGTCACAATGCAACAAATCTGGGTAAACCTATAGAGTAGCGGTATAAATTCACAATTTTCAAATGGACGGTGTAAATTATTTTAAAATATTTAAGTGCAATTTTAAAAATTATACAATGGCATGTCGTCCTAGAGCTCGAACACAAATAGTACCTCCTCAAGATGTACTTGCTAAGCAGGCTATTCATACCAGGGCACTGTTTCAGACATACCTTTCTGAATTTCGATGGAGGAACTTTCACCGGAATGATGACAAGTTCAATGCACTTATGTGTTGCATCGCTGACTTATTGTTGTATAACTTGATATAATTATATCATATTTTGTCCTACTGATTGTGTAACAATATTATTTCATGTGTTTTGTCAATATACAAGCTTTAAAATTGCTTTAATAATTTACGACGCTATACTATAGTAAGTCTACAAGGTATCCAATTTACTCCGCTATACTATAGTAAGTCTACAAGGTATCCTATTTACGCCGATATACTATAGTAAGTCTACAAGGTATCCAATTTACGCCGCTACTCTATATAGGATTACCCAAATCTGGTTATACAAGATCAAGCTATACACATTGAGAATCATGAACGGATACCAACAATAATATTATCTTTTATTCACTGGATATTTGTTTATGTGTGTATATCGCCCAGAATCTTCAAATTGATTGGGATGGTCATTTTGTGTTAAATAGATTTTATATCTGGTTTTTGCTTTGTTGACAAGAAAACAGGATGCTTTGGTTTTGTTCCATTAGAAATCACTCTAATATTGATTGATAAGAGCACATCATGACATTCGGAAATAAGTGTATGATACATTTTAAACTGACTAAAATACAATTTTATTTTATTTAGTCAAGGCCAAAATTATATGTAAGTTGTGGGATTGTCAATCATATATCTATGAATCATTTCGGGAAAAAACTGCATTGCGTTCACACTATGCAATGCCTTTCAAATACCTTCCAGAAGTTGAATAATTTCAAAACCATATAGATAATGCAATTTTCGAAAAGATTTACGTAAACTTTTGAAATCACCATCGTATTTATGTCAACAATTTGCAAACAATTTCATTTTTCCAAACAAAAATTCCTGAGAAAGTGTGTAACATAACATAAGTATAACGGCATAAGCTACCTTCTTATTTTAGGATTTAATCAGTTAGATTGTGATAATAGTTCACCATTCAGTATGGCACGAGTTCAAGTCATCGTTAAAAGTACAATGCAAACTCTGATGACCATAGAATTATGCTCAAGCTTATATTTTAAATTTGACTAGAGTCACACAATATGTCTTTTTTTTCGTTTATGAAGGCATTTTTGTGGAAAAACATTTAATTATGTTTCTACGTTCAGATTTTTTTTCTCAATTATTTTAGGCGATTGTGAAAGTAATAATGAATGCGATGTAAATGGTTTCTGTGACGACGGAAAATGTAAATGCAAGGAAAATTATGAAGGAAATGGATATGATAATTGTAAACGTGAGTAACTTACGACCAAATAATTGTTAGTATAAGAAGAGTTTGAAGATACCAAAGGGACAATCAGAATCTGTAAATTGAAGGACGGACAACACAATGGCCAAAAGAAAAAGTACAAAAGGACAAACAATGATCTACAAAAAATTACACATAAAACTAAAGATCAAGTATTACACAAACCCACTAAAAAACGAGGATGAACTCAGGTTCTCCGGAAGGGTAGACAGTTTCTACTCCACTAGTGGCACCCATAGTGTTAACTCTGGTGACAAGTCATGAATGAGGAAAGTACCGGAAAGTGTTTACAACAAGTGGAACATATCTGTGGTCATTTGTGACAAAGATATTCTGTAGCGGTCATGATGGCAACCGTATTAGCTAAATAATCAACATGATATGTTTAATTTAATATAAAGTAATGAATTAAGTAAAATAGTATGTAAAGATTAACTGATTTACACAACCTCTTGTATTTTTTTCTACTTCAAGAATCATTAGAATATAAACTGATGAGTTTCCATTCATTTCATTCATATTCCAATAGCTAAACCATATTCTGTTGTGTAGCGCATCTTTGACATAAATAAAGTAAATGACAATGAACATCCCAGCTAAGTTTGATGTCAAATGATTTTAAAATAGTTTGACATATTGTTCTATTTTATGACTTTGTTCTACATTTGCACCCATCTTATCATATAAATTGGACATTCAGTAGATCAAGCTTGCTGCCAAATGGTTCACTGGTATTCCATAAGAATTATTCAAAAATTATTTCCAAAAGGGTTCTATGTCACATCTGTCCTGCAGTTTCACCAATCTTGGCTTATTTACATATCACACACAAAATTAAACCTTTTAAAGCTGACCATCCAATGATTATTAGTGCACAGTTTTGACTCAAATCAAATTTCTAGCTTCTAATATAAAATAAATTTTCCATATTGTTCTATTTTAAAACTTTGACATACGATAGCCGATTTCCATGGGCGAAAAAACAACATTTTGATTGAAAACAACTATGTCCTATCAAAAATGTAGGAAATAGCAGTAATAATTTTTATTTTGATCTTCAGAAATATGTGTGGACTCTGATTGTGCCAAGAATGCTGCTTGTAAAAAAGGAGCATGCAAATGTAATACTGGTTTTGTTGGTAATGGAAATACATTGTGTAAAAGTAAGTTTATTAAATATAAGGAAGGTTAAATATATATACATAAGAAATGCAGAAGGAACAAATGCGAATCAAAAAAAATCGTTAATCAATAAAGAAGATAAACCCACACCAAAAAATAAAATAGAAACAATGGCCAACAACATTTAACATGAACATTTTTTTTTAAATAATGATGAGGTACACGATCCCGTCAATTAAACGTTAGAGAAAACCGAAGGGGCAATCTGGAATGGACGATCCAGAGAATCTGGCAACATTGGGCACACAAGAAACAAGATGAAGACAAACAAAACAAAAAATACAATACAATATGTGTTGGACAACACAATAAGCAAATAAACACAAATAACGTAAATAAAACACAAGCTGTATGTGACGTCAGCACTTATACTGTTACCGGTTCTTTCTATTGCTCTGCATGAATCAGGTACCAGAAATGCTTCATTAGGTCCATGAATAAATAACACAGAAGTTTATTTGATCTCATATATTAGTACTCAAAATCACACAATTGCTGGATAAAATAAAATTAAGAAATAAATCATGGAAGCCAGAATGTGTTTTGAGTTTTAGCATGGGTTGGCGAATATTAGTATTTTATCCCGAGTCGGAGGCAAGGATAAAATTTACTAATATCTGCCAACCCATGCACACAATTTATGCTGCCCAATTCGAGTAGACGATAATTCATCAACATGTACTTTTACGACGGGATAGTCAGTCACATATACATTTACGACGGGAAAGTCAGTCGTATTGATGGAGCATCCGTAACAATAATATTGAGTTTGCATGTTTTAATTGCATGTCGCATATTATTAATTTTGGATATGTTGATTATTTTCAGTGATAATAGATGTTATTAAAACATTAACAACAGTGTAAATAATTTTATTTAATTATTTTATTACCTGGCTTAAATGTGTGCACCGGCGCATGTGCTAATGAGATTATACTCAATCGATAAATTGCTCGTTTGTTTACAAAGCGAAAGACGGACGTCATGTTAGAATAATACGTAGACATACAATCTAGTGAATACGACTCGTAAAACACAGGAATGAAAGAAATAAAACAATTATGTAGATATATCTGAAACCTTGCGACTTCCTTAACAATTTGGTTGTTACTATTTCTATTTTTCATATTTTATATTTTAGTCAAATGTGGACGAAAGAAATGCCATGAAAATGCAATCTGTAAGAAGAAAAAATGTGTTTGCAAGAATAAATTCCCGTATGGCAATGGTGTTAAACGTTGTTCAGGTAAGCATAAACAAACATGCTGAAATTAATTTCCAGTAATATAAATTCTAATTTAGCAATATATTTTGTATATTGTAGACTAAATGTATCACATATATAATTTTTTAGAAATTATATACAGTGAAATTTCTCTTAGCCGAACCTCAGTGAGACTAACGTTTGTGTACGGAATAGACAGGTGTTTGGTTTATGCAGGTTAAATTGGTAAATATTTCCTACACATGGATTTTATTTAAATATCGGTCTATACAGTATTCCAGTTTATTCAGGGTTCAGTTTATGCAGGTTTCACTGTATTTTAAATTTCCAATACATTCTGAAAAAAGTTATTAAGTCTAATTATAATACAATGTAGTGTAACAATGAAGGCTGTCATATCAGATGTTGCATTATGAGTTATGTACTAAGTACGTACACATTTTATGTACAGAAATCAAATCTAATTCATTCATATCTGTATTTCTTTACATCATTGTAGATACGTGCAATGGCAAAATATGTGTGAAAAATGCTGAATGTCCAAGAAATAAATGTAAATGCAAAAGAAGATACTATCAAATTCTTGATGAAGCTGGTGAAATGATAGAATGCAGAAGTGAGTTGTTGTTATGTGTTTTAAATGGTGACTTCATTCAACTAGTAACAGGGGGGATGTCAACCAGTTTTCAACAGTCCAAATTCCACGAGATTTCTTGGAAGTTTCTACTTTAGCTTTCATGACCACACAGGCTGTCCAAATCCGAACTCAGAGCTGTTTTGGTTGATATTTGAAAGATACTTTATGTGACAAAAATAGACTAAGTTGAAACGTGGATGGGTTAGCAATAATCTAATTAAAATTATATGTTTTATTTTATTTGTTTTCTTTTGGCAATAGACTAACATCTAATAACAACCCATTTGGGGTGATGTCATGTGAACTTTCACTCATATTTGATCCATCCAATCATATGCAAGATATTTAAATATATATTGGCTAAAAAATCAGGCATCAGCTCTTGGAGTGTATTACTATATATGATATAGTTAGATTAAGACTATTAGTCTATAGCTACTTGAATATGAAAGCAACAACATTAAATTAATGCAAATGTAAAATAAATCATGAACTCCCACAACAACTCGTAGCTAGTGAGACTAAGTACTTCGGAAACGTTTCCTTGTTTTGAGTTCCATGTTCACTAGGATACTTAAAACAATAAACTTGCATACATGTACTTTTAGCGTATATGTACAAAATGATCTGTAATAGATTTATGTTCCAGTATACCTGATGAAGGTTATTACAGAAGCTAGTTGTGTGCAGCGTACCTGATGAAGGTTATTACAGAAGCTAGTTGTGTGCAGCGTACCTGATGAAGGTTATTACAGAAGCTAGTTGTGTGCAGCGTACCTGATGAAGGTTATTACAGAAGCTAGTTGTGTGCAGCGTACCTGATGAAGGTTATTACAGAAGCTAGTTGTGTGCAGCGTAGCTGATGAAGGTTATTACAGAAGCTAGTTGTGTGCAGCGTACCTGATGAAGGTTATTACAGAAGCTAGTTGTGTGCAGCATACCTGATGAAGGTTATTACAGAAGCTAGTTGTGTGCAGCATACCTGATGAAGGTTATTCCAGCGTACCTGATGAAGGTTATTACAGAAGCTAGTTGTGTGCAGCATACCTGATGAAGGTTATTACAGAAGCTAGTTGTGTGCAGCGTACCTGATGAAGGTTATTACAGAAGCTAGTTGTGTGCAGCGTACCTGATGACGGTTATTGCAGAAGCTAGTTGTGTGCAGCGTACCTGATGACGGTTATTACAAAAGCTTGTTGTGTGCAGCGTATCTGATGAAGGTTATTACAGAAGCTAGTTGTGTGCAGCGTACCTGATGAAGGTTATTACAGAAGCTAGTTGTGTGCAGCGTACCTGATGAAGGTTATTACAGAAGCTAGTTGTGTGCAGCGTACCTGATGAAGGTTATTACAGAAGCTAGTTGTGTGCAGCATACCTGAAGAAGGTTATTACAGAAGCTAGTTGTGTGCAGCGTACCTGATGAAGGTTATTACAGAAGCTAGTTGTGTGCAGCGTACCTGATGAAGGTTATTACAGAAGCTAGTTGTGTGCAGCGTACCTGATGAAGGTTATTACAGAAGCTAGTTGTGTGCAGCGTACCTGATGAAGGTTATTACAGAAGCTAGTTGTGTGCAGCATACCTGATGAAGGTTATTACAGAAGCTAGTTCTGTGCACTAAATCAGATATCTATGTTTTTATTTGAAATTCAATACATGAAAATTTTGAAGATACGAAAGGGGTAATAAAATGCCATAAAGCATATTATACATTAAATATTTGTTTTATCCCTCTATAAAAACTTATCTGAAATCGATTTCGCAAAGCCGTGATATATTGTGGTTACAAGTTGTTAAAAATAGAATATCTAAATATTTACAGAGATGTGTGGCAGAAACAAATGTCATCGTTATGCCTCCTGTGAGAAGAAGCAGTGTGTTTGTAATCCAGGGTATATTGGAGATGGAAAGTTATGTCACGGTATGTTGATTGCTTCAGTTTGTAGTTGTCTTAAGTAGAACTATAAAATCATTTCCGAAATGTCCAGGAAACATTTTCTGAAATACCATATATTTGTTATTTTAAACATTACATTTTTAATATTCTTGTGGTGTCATATTTTTGTGTTTTTCATTTTATGATCATACATCCTACTGCAAATAAACGTGGGTACCATGCAATCTTCATTTTGAACATAAATTATATCATGCCGATGAACAACATTCCTGGCTGCTATCAGATAACAATACATACTGTCAGAGATGCAGAATACTCGTAGGATTTTTAAGTAATGCAACATAATGTCATCAACATTTATATGCATGTATTAAATAGGGGTAAAGTAATGTTGTCCGGGTTTATCCTTGGATTAAATACGTTTGTATTTATTTCACGTATATCACATTCAATGCATATTGTAAGCAAGTATTTACTTAACTTATGTCACACTAATAATATTGATTATTTTTCAGAATCGTGTATGTGTTCAGCATTTGGAGACCCTCATGTCTTGAGATATAGCCAGAGTTTGGTGTCCTTTGCAGGACAATGTAAATATACTCTGTCAAGATTCTTAGAAATTGGTGATCCATGTATGTTTGATGTTCAGGTCAATTATTACAAAGGGCAAAAGACATCTGATGGTGCAGCAATGGTAGAGTATGTACTGTTGGAAATGTACGGAATGGTTATACAATTGGGACCTCATAGACAAGTCATGGTATGTAATCTTAATAGGAATATGTATATGATAAACAGTTTAATTTGTTTAAGTCAAAGTCGAAGGGGTCAACTATTACCCTTCAAGTTAACTGAGTATTCGAGTGATTCGAGATACCTTTAGCTTAGGTTCCTATTGGGTAATTTGAAATCACCACCAATCGTCAATCACCACCATGAATTGTTTAACCGTTACGGAATATCTGTGTCACAAATGAACACGGATATGTTCCACTTGTCGTAAGCACTTCCTGGTCCTTTCCTCATTCATGACTTATCACCAGTTTGTAATTAGAGTAACACGATGGGTGCTGCTAGTGAAGCAGGAACTGCTTTCCCTTCCAGAGCACCTGAGTTCACCCCTGGTTTTTAGTTGGGTTTGTGTTGCTCGATCTTCAGTTTTCGGTGTAATGTTTTGTAGATCGTTATTTATCCTTTTGTTCTTTTTCTTTTGGTCATTGTATTGTCTGTCCTTCTACGATTTACAGATTCCGACTACCCCTTTGGTATTTTCACTCTTCTTATGACTATAACTGACGAGTGATATATTAGTTTCTGTGGATTTCTAGAATATATATACATGTATAATATGGATACATGTTGATATTGGTTCAACTCTTAAAATCTGATAGATACAGAAAAAGTAAAACCAGAAAAAATGTTCAGCATATAATGCTGCAACGGTGTATGTTGATTTGCATGAAATGATTCGACCACTCTGCAAGGGGTATTATTTTACTTCAATTAAAGATTCTGTTAAAAGCATTTATGACTAGAAGTATTAAACCTTTACTTTAATCACCTATCATGCTAAGTATTGAACATCAAATTATATCACCTTTAAAATGACATATTTTAAGAATCAAGAGATGGAGGATTATCAAATAGTATGTTTTTGTAACCGAATGTGATTTTTTTTTGATTTTTTTCGCAATATGAAAGGAAAAAATCACAAGCAACCATATATGTTTGGAATAAGGGGACCATGAACTATCACATGGTATATTTTTTTTTAACAAAAGTGACATTTATTTAAACCGGAAGTAAAACAGTTTCATGCAACCATATAATTTTGGAATCCAGAGACTATCAAATTGTACATTTTCTGACCAGAAGTAACATTTTTTGAAACTCTAAGCCAGATCTTTTTTTGATCAGGATAACATGAACTATTACATATATTACTTTCTTAACAGAAAAAAATATAATAGATAGAGAAAATGAAAAGAGTGGTAAATTTGTAAGCTATAACGATTCCACCTTTTGACCACTGTGCCACTGGGGAAATGCCTTTCACTTTCAGTTGTTCTTGGACAATTTACTGTTTGGTCTAGTTTGTATTTTTCATTGGATTGTTATTGGTAGTAAGACTGAATCAATGAATGAAAACTCATCATGTTTTTGTGTGATATGGGTATCCCTCTGTTAAAAGTTACAATCGCACAATTTAATGTGATCGTTGAAATGTCTTTAAGTAAGAACCAGATTATATCACATAAACTGAATGATTTACATATAAATTATATATGATAGTATAGTTGTTAGATTTACAGCTGGTGATATGCAATCAGTGCATATCACCGCTAAAGTTGTGAGTTCAAATCCCGCTCATGACGAGGTGTAATCGATACAGAATTATGTGATAAATTTGTCAATGACTTGCTACAGGTCGGTGGTTTTCTCTGGGTATTTCGGTTTCCTCCACCAATAAAACTGACTGCCATAATATAACTGAAATATTGTTGAAAGTGGCATTAAATACCATAACTATAACCAGATACTGATATTATTGTATCAATCTCACATTATAATATCATAAAAAAATCTTATTTCTAAATTCCTTCTTTTGTCAAGAATGCTTTTGGTGTAAAATGTTAACTTCTTTTAACCAGGAAGTATTATTGTTTCTGTGTATTATTTCTACATTGATATTTATATGTATGTCAGATTAGCGAGAACAAATTTCGATAAAGTTAATGTATTTTATTCATTTTAGGTTGATGATCAGAAGGTGTCTCTTCCATTCTTTTCTAAAAACAAGGATCTATCTATCAGATATATGGGTTTTAACATGGTTGTAGAAACGAAATGTTTTGTAAAACTACAATTCAATGAAGCCGGTGTGGTTATCTTAACTATAGCTAAGATGTATGGAGATAATGTGGAAGGCCTTTGTGGTGCATGTAATGGTTTGAAAGAGTGGAAAATCAAGGGAGGTGATGATGTTCCTGATGCTGCTTCTGACAAGTTCTCACGAATAGCACAAAGTTTTGCAGTCTTGGAGGCTGGAGCAGTGTATGGTTAAATTTATTATTAGAAATCCAAGCATATATATATATATATATACGTCTGAAAATTAAACCAAACAGTGTTAGAATTAGATTTTAGAGCTGTCAAATTTTTGTTCTTCCCTCGACGGCATTTGAACCCACACCATTGATACACTACAGCACCATTCGCTTAGCCTTAAATCCAGCGCCCTCGACCACATCCACTCTATATATATATATATATATAAATTCCTTTCTATTTCTATGTAAAATTTAATATAATGTTTTTCGCTATGCATACAAAGATTTCATAATCATACTAACACAACAAGCAATTAATTATGTAAATTAGCACAGATCACACAAGTCAAACTATATTTTCTAGTAAATGAAAGAGCTCATACAAAGCTAACCAATATCATTGGTTTTCTGTTTCTTTCTGTAACAGAACAGAAGAGGCTTCTGTTTCAGGTGTCCAAAACGTTTTACAATGGTATTCTACTGAGGACTAAAAATGAATATCATTATGAGAAAAAAAAAGTTTAAATTAGGAGATAACTGTATTGTACTTGAAAATTTCACGGCATCAATTGGATATTTGATGGTCGCAAATTGAGTTTACTGGCGACACGATAGCGGAGCCAGTAAACGGATATTTGCGACCATTAAATCAATTGATGCAGTGAAGTTTTCAAATACAATACAGTTATCTCCATTCTAATGTAATCATGTGTATAGATGTGTATTATTGACAAGATGACATGAGCAGTAATCGGCTAAAATTCTAAAAATATCTCATGATATTTCAACCGTGGAATTGATACCTTGAAAATTACAGCATTGTCCAATCACAAACCAGGAATATTAAACAACTACATTAGAATAGCGATTGTAAGCAATTTCACCAATATCAACAAAACAAACCACCACCTCATCTCAAATCATTGAACACAAATATGACCACGGCATGTGGTGTTGGAGATCCAGGTCCTGACTTGGGAGAAGGACAAAATGTGGTGGGGTTAAATATTTTAATGGGATAGCAACCCTCCCTCTCTTGATAATTAGATCTCATATGAAAATACAGATAAACAAAACGATAACAAACTTGCACAGAATTACTTCCTCTCAAAAAGACCACACACTTTTAAAAAAAAATGAATTACAACATAAACATGGACAAAACAATACTAGTAGCAGGGACTATGATGTTCGTAGATTACTTACTAGCTAAGAATGTAGACATATTTCTCTTTTGACTCATGTGATACCTTCTTGTCTTATATTATATATTAATGTCATATATTGGTCGTTTATATTTATAGTTGTAAAACAATGGAAATCAAAGCATGTAAAGCAAAATATAAAAGGAAGGCCAAGTCAAGGAGAAATTGTGGCACAATTCTTAACAAGATTAGACACAAGCAATTCAAAAAATGTGCAGCAGCCTATCCAGGACTTGTTGAAATGATAAAACAAACCTGCTATCTGGATTACTGCACAAATGTAAAGGACAAGCCATCCCTTAAAGGTGTTGTCTGTACAAGTTTGGAGACAATAATTGCATTGTGCCATTATAATGGTTATGGTGGAATTAGATGGAGATCCAGGAGATTATGTGGTAATTTAAAAACTATTTTTAATATTTCACTGTCATTATCTTATAATAGAATTCACAAAATTAACATTGAACTGATACATTATATTGTATTAGTTTTTATCCTGCACTGGTTTTTTTCTATTTGAGCATTCAAATTGCATTGCATAAATTTTTGTTATATATGGTGACTAGTTTTTCTGGTACCTGATTCATATTGAGTTACAGTAAGAAACTGTAACATTATGAGTGGTGACGTCACCAGAGGACACCATAAAAAATGATGAGAATGACGCTTGTTTCTGCTCTTTTTAGACAATTTTGCAGTTGCTTTGGGCTTTTTGACATTGCAGGATAAACACAATATACGTACATTGTCGGAAAATATCAAATTCATTTGCCAGCGCTGCGACACAGGACTGAAAAGCTTGCCAAAGACTCGTTTTTTCTACCTGTTAATAAAGCTAGTACAAATAAATATTATATTTTCCAACAATGTACCTATATTGTCTATTAATATTTTCAATTCAAAGTTGTAATTTCCCAACAATTGTGAGTCATTTAAAATTGCCATATAGTCTGTATGTTCAGAAAAAATTACTTTAAATTTTAGTTTTCAAATCAACAATTTTTTTTCTATATGTATATTAATGTATGATATATACGAACTCTGACAATTAATTTCAAAATTTTTGATCCATCATTATTTAGAAATCTGGATGGAGTGAGTACAAATAGTGTAAGAGACAAATCATCAAAACAAAATAACAGACATGTGCTTTCAATGTATATTTCATTGTACCATGTGACACAGGACATTTAAATATTAAAAGGCTATTCATTAAGTGACCATTAAGGTGATAGTCAATTGTTATTGATATCTTTTAATATTTAAGGTACAATATGAGAAAAAAAGTTGTTCTATATTTTTGCAGGGAAAAAGTGTAAGAGAAATGAACGATATAAGTACAAAACAATTGCTTGTCCCAATAATTGTGTAGAACGAAGAGCATCCAGATCCTGTAGAGTACCGAAAATTGAAGACTGTGAATGTAAGAGAGGATATGTAAAAAGTGGTGACGAGTGTGTGAAGTATAAAAGAAGAAAATATCCAAACTGTGGCTGCAAAAAGAATGGCAGATACATAAAGGTAATTTTGATGAAATATTTTACAATAGCAGATTTTTACACACATAAATATATTTTGTATTGGACTCGCACAGAACCACGGAGACTTGTCTAACAGCGATCTGAAAACAAACAACAATAAAAAAAAATATGTGAAAACAAGCCATCGGACAATGCGATTTCTCACTAAAACCTGAATTCAAATCAGGTACTACAGAAGTGAAAGTTATTAATCATGTCTTTATAGTTAACAAGACTCCTCTGCAATATTTTGATTTAAAATACTGAAAATGTCTTCAAACCTAAGAAATGTTTCAAATGGTTTCATAAATTTTTTATTCATGTTATAATAGGATAAAATGTGTATCATTACTTCAATACACCTCCCCAATTTTATTTTCGCTTTGTTTGACAGCTCGACCATTCCCTGATTTCTGAGGACTGTTCATCAGAGAAGACTTGTACAGCGAAGAAAAACAAACCAGCCAAACTGAAGGAAACCAGCTTACAGTGCCATAGAGAAGCATATTGTGGTGTGCAGAAAGGCATAAGGTCTTGTATGTGTTTGTCTGATTTCATTGGAGATGGTATCAACACATGCACACGTAAGTTACTCATTGTATTAACTCTAATTTTAGAACATTTTTTTAATCAGTATAATTAGCCATACTCCTGAAAATAAACTTGTTGCATAAAATATTACAAAGTTATCCTCCTTATTTAAATTATCATGCTGTTCCTCCCTGCTATATTTTTTTGTATTGGTCCTCCTAGTTCAAATCATCATGCAGATTCCCTTTCATTGTAAAGCGTTGAATGATTTTGCGATTATTTCTATAAAGATTCTGTCTTGCATTTGAAAACATTTTTTTTCCCAGTCTGTTAGTATTTAACATGTAAATCATCAAGAATCGGTTAACAGAACTGGTCTATTGTACAATTCTGATCTGTTTAATACACACTTTGTAACGAAATTATTGTTTCAGGTAAAGTAGCCCTGGTCGAGTCAAAGCAGACTATAAAATTGGTATTTGTTGCTTCTCCGTTATGTACGCAGCACTAGAGAGTAAGGGCAAAGACTGGTTGGCTCATAAGAAGAATAATGTATCCGAGTGGAATGACATATCTAACCGTGGACTGTTGTTTCAGTTAGCTAGCACTATAAATCTCCAACTCAGTGTGTTGGTCTAGTACAAAGTGGATACCATTGTTATCTCATCAAAATGTAACTTGATAATAGCTGGAAACTTTCTCAATTGGTGTTAAACAATAATCAATCACTCACTCACATTTCATTAAAACCTGAATAATGTAAATGTTATAATTTTCATATTTTACAGCTATTGATCCAGCAGCAGAACCTAGTGATGGAAACTCAAGTAAGTATTGAACTAGCGTGTATTTTTAGAGTGATGAAAGTAGTCAAGGGTGTTATTTTGTTATTTCTGTTAAAGGAAGATTAAAGAAAAGAAATTCAACTTATCAGATCATCTGTTGTATCATTAATTGTTGTGATCAAATCATTTGTTAATATGCCCAATTTTTACCAGCACCTATTTATAGTAAGTAGACTTGTTCTCCTCGTGAATATTGCTGGACGTATTCAAACAACAATCAACTTGTGTGTTGTTTTGTATAAATTTTGTCTCTGTTACTTCAATTTTCCGATTGAATTTTCCTAGCTGTTCCGACAGTGTGGTTTTTCATTTATATTATATCGGGAGATCAGCTTAATATCTCGAGTTCTCAACATAATTCATTTATATCAAACCATGTGTAAAAAGTGATCAAATTATCAGCGTTTGCTTCTGATATATTCTTAAATAGATTTCACTTGACAATAATTTGTAATAGACCTTCGTTTAAATATATTATATCTCAAATAAACGTTAGAGAATATTGAAGGGGCAATCAAAAATGGACAATCCATAGAAACTGGCAACATAGGGTACACAAGACGAAGAAAAACAATAAAAACACAACACAATATGTGTTGGGCACCACTACACACAAACAAGACATTACCTCTCCCACGTAGGTTTCTTGTATTGTGACTTGAATAAACAATTTTGTTTGGGATATTTTACTGTTCATAATAGTTTAGTAATATTGGTGAATATACGATAAACTACATCGTCTATCTCCTCTCTTGTAGCACAAGGTATATGCGACTTGCAAGAAAACATTATCCACTGTGTCAAGACTGTATCGATGAAAGGCAATTGTTTCTACCAATCAAAATACAAAGATGAATGTAAATACCATGTTGCTATGTCACAGAATCACCATGGAGACGACACAGTTATATATTCTGTCAACAGGAATGATGGTATAAATCGTAAGAGGTTACTCCGAGGCTCTAAGACAGACGATTGTGGTAATGTAGAATATGACAGCTCAGGATACGTCAAGATTACTGAGAAAGTATGTGATTGCCCTACTGATCATGTTGAGGGGTAGACAAGATTACAAACAATTAATTTATATGCAAATTGCAATAAAATTACATTGCATTAAATGTTGTTGTTGATTTCATAGATACAGTTGTATAAATGTGTGGTACTGAAGCAAAGACAAAACACAATTTATTAAAACAAAGAACCAACATGTAAAACAATCACAACAATTCCACAAAAAACGATAAAAACATGTTACAACAAGCAAATAGGTGAGGCCTTTTATGTTTGAATGGTCAATGAGGTATGTCTTGTTCTATTATTTAGCAAGCAAAATTAATATAAAATTCAATAAAAAGCATCAAGTAAAACATTTGTTTTAGTTTATCATGTAAAGAATAGTATAAAAAATTCTCTTTCCCGAATTTTCAAAATGAATACTTTAGCATAAAAACTTTCATTCCTTACCTCAGACCTTAAAAGAATTATTGAATTTCGTAAAAATTGCTTTGCAACGGGTAACCAACGACCAATCTTTTCCGTACAAGGAGGGGTTGTAGCCCGCGGTGGAGGAATAAAATATATTATTTCTATACTCCAGGAATTTTCTTGGGAGGAGGGTGTGTATTTAAATGGACATGAATGCTCACATGGAAAGGATGAGTGACCATTCACCTACAATAGCAAAACAGAATAACAATGAGTCTTGTTTTCTTTGAGCATTTTGTTCCAAGTATAACGTGGGATTTTTAAGTTCGTTGAAACATTAGATATACAAGAAGAGCAATTGTGAAAAAACAATTCTTGCATCACTTTGTCAAGGTCATCTAGTGTTTCTACCAATCAAAATACAATGTACAATAATGAGTGTGAATCCCAATGGAGAAGACATAGTTATAGTTTCTTTTGACAAGATAAATTGTATAAGGCATAAGAGGTTACAACATTAATCAATTCCTACCAATTGAATTTGAACTAGAGGATACTACAGATCGACTAGGTTTGTTTCCTGTCCTGTTCTACTAATAGAAATTGACCAAATGTGCCGTTAGAGAACAAACTTTTTAACAAAAGACATACTTGCAATTGTCCCATTTTTGAAGTTTTTGTTTCTTTGTAGCAAGAAAGTTTTGAAGATACCAAAGGGGTAATCAGAAGCCATAAATCAAAGAACAGACAATACAATGGTCAAAAGTGTAAAGATACCAAAGGGGTAATCAGAAGCCATAAATCAAAGAACACACAATACAATGACCAAAAGAAAAAGGACAAACAACGATCTACAAAATACTACAGATTGAGCAACACAAACTCCACTAAAACAAGGGTAATCTCAGGTGCTCATCTACAATACACTCCACAGAAAACTGAAGGTCGAGCATCATGAACCCCATTAAAAAACGGGTGTGAACATTCAAGCAGCACCTTCATATAGAGTATATATCTCTCAGTTGATACGGTATTCCAGTGCTTGTGTTTTCTAGCAAGTTCTCATTCGTAGAGGGTTGCTGCTAACAGAAGTTACTGAAGCAAGTGTTCTTAGTGGTAATTATGAAGTTCTAACTTTAAAAGTTTTACTGTCGCCATCACGACTTGTTTATCCATTACAGAATATATGTGTCATTAACCCACCCATCCTTCCTTGTTTACGACTTGTCACCCAATGTGACTTATTCAGAGATGAAAGTGCTCACCGATGAAAAAAGAGGAAACACCCTTATACAATGCCCCCTAAATCTCCATTTTCTAGCTGCTTGGATCAAGTTTGACAATTTATTTACAATAATTTTGATAAAAAGAGGAAATCTACTGATCAGAGGAAAACTTTCATCTCTGCTTATTACCAGATTTTAAACATGAGAAACAAGATGGGTGCCATTAGTAGAGCAGGTACTGCCTACAATTCCTGAGCACTTGAGTTGTCCCATTTCTCCCTGGATTCTGCATCATTTTTTGATATTGTTGAACTTGGTCTCATCCTAAATATAGCTGAAATGATGATCGCTGGACGTTGAGCAATACCCAATCAATCTGCACGACAACATTTAACACAGCACCCTTTAGAAAAATGTTAGTAATCTTATCTCAGGAAAAAACTGACCTAGTGGAACCATAACCGTTATCAATTGTCAATGGACATTATTAATATAAGTTTCTTTATGAAAATGAAACAAATGCCTTCATAGAAATAGAAACTCCAGTCACGTTACTGTTTGATAGCTCTATTACAATGTTTACCTTCAGACCTAGTTTATACACTACAGAAAATGTCACAAATTACTTCTTTCTCGAAAACTGTAAAACTGACGAATCCTAAACTGAACAGGAATGATCCTTTAAACAATTTGTGTTTCATGTTTATCATTCTAATCAGGCAGTGTTTCTACTTCTTGTGTGCCTGTTACTTACATGAAGTAGGTATCGTCAAGTGGATTAATGTTCAACCCTGAAGAAACCCAAATCTACTGAAATTGTGAATTTACAAAAGCAAGTACCTGTCCATTTGCCTGAAATGTCTAGGTACTGGTGAAGGTTCCCAGAGCTGCTCAGTGCGTCCCCAAGTGGCAGATAGGGAGAGCCCATTCAATGGAGGTTGCCAGGTTATAATGTGGAAAGCCTGCTTGACAGTGGACCATAGCGGGTAACGTGTTTGTAGAGTGCAACGCTCCCTGAACGCCAAGACCTCTTTTGTAGACTTCGAAAAAAAACTATTGTGCAAGAGGAATGTTAAATCAAACATCAAGATTTAAACCAGAAAATAATGATGAACCTACTTCAGCATGAAAGACTCACAATGTGAACTTGGTTGGATAAGGTAGTTGAAAATAAGGAAACATAATTTTAAACTTTTTAATAATAAATGATCAAATATACAGTTAAAAATAAATATACCAGTATAATAAAAACCTTGTATTGCCTCTGTAGCAGCACTATAAATCTTAAGACAAATACAGCTGTCTTATCATAATGTGAGGCAATACTATTTTCCCATCTTGAACTCTTTATGTGTAGAATAATAGCTTACAACCTTTCCCTGTCTACATACTGGCAGTATACTCCTGTAATTACTGAATCAAATCTCAAGTATTTATTTGTAATAGTGTAGGTAGAATAATGGGTCATATACAATGTATATGTATTGTATGTGAAATGGAACATACTTAAACTAATCCATATCATTCAAATTTATTTTTATCTTAAAACTGAAATAATTTCATAGAAATTTGGAATCCTATTATGTTTTTATAAGTCTTCCCGAAGCCGGGACAAATAAAACTGGATTCGGACAGTGAAAATTATGGAAGAATTTGTTCGAATAAATACAATTTTTCAAAATTTGGCTTTCGGGCAAGTAGGTGAAAAAAATTAAGGCAAAGACTTTTATTAACAACACAACTAAAGTTTAAATTTGAAGTGCCATCATAAGCCAAGAAATGTAAAATGTAACAGTTCTGCCAGTTTGATTAAACACAGGTTTTTTAAGGGCCTTATTTGTCATTAAATTTGTCAAATTATGAAAATTTCACAAATTATTTATAATAGCATTTTACTATATATATGCAAGTTAACTTAAAAAAAATCCTATGAAACTCAAAATCAAGTTTCTGGAGAACTGCTTCTCTCCATCCAAAAAAATACATTTTAGATAATATCAAATTTATCTGAATATTTAGCTGTAATATATTTATTAATTTAAAATACAGACTACATATATAAAACAAGGATAAAAAAAAAATAGGCTTCAGAAACTAGTTAATTTAGGCTTTTATTAATCTGTGTTTTGGAAGTATTCCTGTAAGAACCACCAAAATGCCTCATTGTTTGTGCTCATCAAATCCCAGTCCAAATAGAGGGGGGTGTGGTATTATTTAACGCCACTTTCAACAATATTTCAGTTATATCATGGTGGTCACTTTTATTGGTTGAGGTAAACCAGTCCCCGGAGAAAACCACCGACCTGTCACAAGTCACAGACAAACTTTATCACATAATGTTGTATCGAATACACCTCGCTATGAACGGGATTCGAACTCACAAATTAGTGGTGATGGGCTCTGATTGCACATGTAGTTATAAATTCAACTACCATACCACCACGAGGGCCCATCCAAATAGATAGAAATTGAGTCATTTTCAGAGAAACTGTTATCAAGTTCTTTTTAGCACCAGTTTACAAACACTTCAAATCTTCTGCTAATACACAATACCTCAGAGTTCTTTTGTTCTCATAGTACTGTATCTATATTATATATTCCTGCAGCCCTATGTTATACATGCAATATTATTTAAAACTATTATTCCCGCAATCATCATCGGTAACAAATGGCTGATCACGCTCCGATACTTTCCTCTCGTCACCGGTGGGTCAACTGACAGGAAAATCTTCAGTTATGAATTCTAATGAATCATTTTAAAAACATTTTGATTAGTTCCAACATTTTTTTTTTTACAGCTAATCAAATCACTGCTTTCAATAAAAATGAACAGGTTTGAGTACAAATTACCCATGCATTATCAATGACAATTTTTTTTTTACAGCTAATCAAATCACTGCTTTCAAAAAAAAAAAAAAAGAAGATTTGAGCACAAATTTCCAGTTGATTATCGATGATAAAATGCTAAATTAACTAGTTAAATCATATCTGTCATAACCTGTTAAATCTAGCTTGTTATGGAAACTACTAAATACACATCAGTTACGGAACTAACCAGAAACGATGGGTTTCATATGAATTAACCATGAGTGTAGAGTATCAAAGGGTGATCAGTCATGCGTTACCAACAACATTCTGTAGTACATCAATACACAAAAATAAAATAAACATAATGCATGTATACAGTGTAAAACTTACAAGATTTGTGAATTTTAACCATTCATTTGAAAACAAATATGGCAAATAATTCAACAATAACAAATACACAAAAATCAACAAAAAAGATACCAATACAGAATATTTCTAAGTCTTATCCTTTCTAATACGGTTTACATTAGATGAAGACAAAGTCTAATTATCTGTATATTGTAAATAACATTTAACAAAATGGGACAAAAAAATGAAGATTTAGATTTTTCATGAATGGATTTGTTTATGTGTCTGCAAATGAATCTACATATATGCATGATTTATCATATTGCATTTTTCTGAGATTAGGGGACTAAAATAGGCATCTTAATTTCAGATACATGTGAAATAATAATCAAAACAATACAGTGAAACCTGTCTAAACTAAAACCCCTTGGGACCAGCTTTTGTATTCAGAATAGACAGGTGTTCTTTTTATACAGGTTAAATTAATAAATATTTCCTACATTGGGACTTTATCTAAAGTTCATACACGGTTCAGTTTTATTCAGGGTTTGGTTTAGGCATGTTTCACTGTTATTATAAGATACAACATTCATAGATATGTTTTGATTAGATTACTGATTGTCAATTTTAAATGGAAAATACAAATTGAATATAACAATAATTTAACAAGCAGTGTGGGTAACAAGCACTTGTTAATCAAGATCAAGTATATATTACTACAGACAAGTAATTTTCTATTCACACTATTTTCAGGGTTGATGAGTGTCAATCATGACACTTCAATTTAATATTGATGACTAAACAGTCAAATGTATGGTATTATACTGAATAATGTGTCAAAAGAGTTCCAATATCCAATAGAAAAATCGTAGAAAGAGGCAAAATATAGACCCTAAGACACAAATACATGACCACTCACTTTCCTGGCTTAGTACAGGTACTTCAATTAAAAGTGGTTGGGTTAAACTAATCCCAATTGTATAGTCTTTGGTTTGACCAGAGGGCTTGAACCCCAGGTCTATATACCACATTCAAGGTGACCATGCTATCAATTATATCACTGATGCAGTTGTTTTTAAATACATTTTACATAGTGTGCATCTTAAATAATTAATATTGTCATGATATTTTGCTATAATAGTTGTAATGGAACGATATTTGAACTGTAAAACTAAGATTCAAATGAACAGTTCCTAACATAACAAGTTCATTGAAACCCAAAAAGAGGATTGTTTCATTCTGGAAAATTAAGTAGATAACAATGATGCTTGGAGAGCAGGCATGGGGTAATGCTAATTTGTAATTGTAATGCCCCGTAATGCATTACATTTTCCCAAGTAATGCATGTAATGTGTAATGCCCCAGTTTTGGCATTACATGTAATTGTAATGTAATGCATTACATTGGCAAAAATGTATGTAATTTAAGCATTACATGGCATTACTTCTGTCTGCTAAGTGCTATATATTGTTACAAATTTCAGGGATAATAAGTACCTACTGTTTTATTCTTTCCTAAAAGAAAATACGAAAATTAAAAACAAATCAATGTCTAGTTAAATGATTAACAAAAGGTGTAACTTAGAACTGTTGTCAAACTAATGATTTTCTTCATCTAACCTTAATACTAAAACATTTATACTAATAATTAAAACAGATGTATTTTATAAACATACAAAAATAACCTTTTACTTTCTCTCTTAACATTGATCACCCGTGAGAAAATAAAAATAGCTTTATTGCCCCAAGGTTTAAACGTCAGGGATAAAAATAAAATTATATTAACTTGGGTGAGAAGTAATTATTTCTTAGTATATTTTGTTATTTGGAATAAGGATGTCGAATACATTAGATCATTTTGACATTCCAACAAATAAGATAGAAATACAAATTTCAAGGCAAAATGCAAACACTGCTTTTCTGTGACTGATATCAGGCAGCCTAAAGATAGCTTTTCTGTGATATCAGGCAGCCTAAAGATAACTTTTCTGTGATATCAGGCAGCCTAATGATAACTTTGCTGTGATATCAGGCAGCCTAAAGATAACTTTTCTGTGATATCAGGCAGACTAAAGATAACTTTTCTGTGATATCAGGCAGCCTAAAGATAACTTTTCTGTGATATCAGGCAGACTAAAGATAACTTTTCTGTGATATCAGGCAGCCTAAAGATAACTTTTCTGTGATATCAGGCAGCCTAAAGATAACTTTTCTGTGATATCAGGCAGACTAAAGATAACTTTTCTGTGATATCATGCAGCCTAAAGATAACTTCCAACTTTACAACACATCTAAAGGTAAGAGTTTCAATAACTACAATAATTTGTAATTTTGCTTTAACTAAGATTGATTGATTGGTGTTTAATGCCAACTTTATCAATATTTCAGCTATATCGTGGCGAGAAAGGTTATTGATATGAAGACATTACGTATGAGGGAAAAATAAAACAAACTCTATATAAAATCATAAAGCTTTGTACAAAGAAAAACAAATGTGTAAAAGTTAAAATCATACAATATTAGAAATTTGTTAAATAGACTTTAGATTTGAATTAAACTAAAAATTTGCTTTAAACTTAAATTTTACTATATAAATGCTTTAACTAAGGGCTTTTCCAAGAAAAAATACCTGGGGGGGTCGGAACTCCATCAATAATTTGGGGTACTACCACCAGAATTTTAATTAATTTTTGGGGTACCACCACATAAATATAAATACTTAAAATGACCCCCACCTAGAAAATAGAAATAGACAGTATGCAACCTTTGCTTTGAGCCATTGAGGACCCCTCCCTCCCCCTCTTTCCCTCACCAAAAGGAAAAGTGAAACTGCAGAGAGCAGACGATTTCTTTCCTGTGATACCTAGTTTGACAAACATACCTCTAAACACCTGAACATATTCCCCCAGGCCCACGGCTGTTAACCAGTGGCAAATTTGTTCATTATCCCGGTCCATTTCGGCATTTGACGTTTCGTTTTCGACTGGTACTTTTTATCTCGGAACCTAGGAACGAAAATAAAAGAACCAGGTACCAGTTCATCATTTGTATTTCTCCATCTTTTACATAACATATCATTCGGAAGATAAAGGGAGACAATTTGGCTTAAAAATCGTGCAAAAGAAGCGAAATCGTGGAACAAACAACCGAATATTATACACCATTTAACGAACAACACAGTGACACGACTTGCCGGCAAGTAGGTCTATTTTAATATACCGAATTGGTAAAAATACCGACAACCGCAATTAATTAAATAGAAATTTGACAACAACCTCCAGAAAAGAAATACCCACCTATATAAACAAAATCAATGGCGTTCCGATCCTACCAGGTATTTTTTCCTGGAAAAGCCCGAAGAAAACATGTGATGAAATCAATTGTTTTTATTTTTTATCAGATATTGTTTTTTATTTGCAATCATTTTCATATACCATTATAGTCATTGAAAAACCTATACATAGATATTTAAAGATCAAAGAAATAAGTTGAATGATTGATAAATAGACCCCTGTCAAAAACCACTAATTAGTTTGTATATCAATCAATCCCTTTCTTTTGACAATAACATCGAGATTAAGTTAACAATATAATTAAAAAATGTAATGGTAGAATAAATTCCTTACAACATCTCTGTTATTTCTTTTCAGAGAAAACATGGAGATGTATACTTAGTATATATGTTTCTTTTGGTAATAAAATTTATAAAATGTAATGTGTAATATAATATTAGTATTGTATAGTCTCAGTGTAAGCCGAATTTAAACTAAATGTAGCTTCGGTGTCGTACCAAGTCATAATATAATATTATTACTAAATATATGTTCTAAACTTTGTCTGAATGTATATTGTATGTTTGCTATAAACTTGGATCTTCTTTCTTTTTATGTGAACTGTATGCCCCTCAAGGGCCCCAAATTGGTCAATAAAATATGTTTATATTTATGTTATAATGCATTACTTTGGTAAAGTAATTGTAATGTAATGCTTTACTTTCCAAAATACATGTAATTGTAATTGTAATATAATGCTGATTTGTGAAAGTAATTGTAATGTAATGCATTACATTACAATGTAATTCACCCCATGCCTGTTGGAGAGTGCACAAGAAATGGCTAAACACAAAACTTTATTATTACAATTACTTGTTAAAACTTCACTTGCCAAAATAATTAAGGAGTGTTTAAAAATGGTTTCCCACACTACAGGTAAACATCTTTTAAATGAATGGCTAACATAAATTTTTTCTCAAACTTACTTCTAGATATGAATATTGAAAACATCTTAGAAAAATAGCAATAATAAATTCAACAATAAAAATATCACAACTAACAAAATAAATCAATACAAAAACCTGTATTCTCCATTACATATTAAGTATATTGTTTCTATGGTTTGGGATTATTAGACCAAGATTTCTTCAAACCTACATTTAAATATTATGAAAAGTTGAATAATATTTGTTATATAGATTGTTTTCTGGAAAACCTAGTTCAACAATTAAATATTATATAGATAATCCATTATTAAAAAATATGTAATAAGTGACCAATTGATACATAAACTCATACATGAGTGAGTTAAATAGCTTTGATTGGCAGCATATTAACACAATAAATAATATAAAAAAATACAATAATTATGCTGTTTTAATACAAAGATTTTAACATTTGAGTTTTCATAAAAAATCAAAAGAATTTTTATTACCATTACACAATACACAAAGATTTTACCAATTTGACAGCAAAAAGATGCCTTGTGATGTCATTATAGTAGTGAATTATCTCATAATTAACTATTTTAATCTATTTAAGAAATTATGGTGTTGGACACCTTCTATAAAACAACATGTAATCCAGTAAAATAATATCACAGTATTTGTTGTGAACATACCAGTGTCATATGGTATTTTGACCCCTGGGTCAATTTTTATCCATGGTACATGTATATTGAACCCCCTTATGGTATTTTGAACCTGTGTTCAATTTTTTGGGGGTTCAAAATTCCATATGACACCTGCATAGAATTTTACAATATTATTTGCATTGATATATTGACGATGATTGCATGATTTATTAAATAATACAACAATTTTGTTAAAAGTGTACATGTGTGGACCCTCAATAAATGTGAACTTAGTACAATGTCTATTATTAAGCATCATATGCCAGCGCAGATCCTAACCATCTCTCTACTTCTGGAACTTTCATTTCTTTTCTACTGGCATAGTCTAATATCTATAGAAAACAAAACAGATATAAAATTATTAATAACATAAAACCAGAGGCACATTTCTCATCCAGTAATGAGTGAGTGATTGTTATTTAACACCAACTCAGCATCATTCAATGATTATTTATGTACATAAGGTTTGTGGTTTCTGAAAAGATATTTTAACATTTTTCTCCATTGTTTCTTTAAAATATTTTACTGCTTCAAGGCTACTCTATAATAATTTATCAACATAAAAAAAACACAAAATATTTGTTGATAACCATTTGGATTTCCATTTTGGATTTAATGAATATTAGTACAATCCACACAAAAATAAAAATGCTGCAAATTTTCAAAGATCTAAGGACAAAAAAAGTAGGATGTGTGATCTTCTTACTTGAATGTTGGTCATAAAAATAATATTCAGGCCAAACAAATAAATAAACTGGTTCTCAGACCACTTTTTTTTTTTAAATGAGAGCAGCGATTAAAATTATATCTTCCCTATCCTTCATACAAAACCCTTATATGTTAATCGTATATGTTACTTTGATTTCTTCATTAATCAAATTACCTGATCTTGAGCTAATTTTCCAGTTGCGAAATACGATGATTTTCCATGAGGAAAGTATAACCCCGAGACAGAAGCTGCTGGGTCCATGGCTAGAGACTCTGTTAATTCTATTCCTACATCAGAGGCCTGTAGTAACTCCCACATATTTTTTTTCTCCGTGTGATCAGGTTGACTAGGATATCCTGGAGCAGGACGGATTCCCTGTAGTTAAATATCATGTTCCCATTATCATCTTAAAATAGTACTTGATTATTTTTTTACTTTAGTAATTGGGGGACAACAAGTACATTTTTGCATCTTAACTAGTCTTTTGATTGGTCAATCAGAGCAAATGCTAAACCATTGACTTTCAGGAGGAAGAAACTGATATAGTTTAAAAATATGGTAATAAAAATTTTAAAAATAGAAATATTTTTTTAAATTTTAGATGGAAAAAGGGTGCCACAGTTTAATTGTTTTTTTAATAGTCAATATAGTTTAGATATGTTCCTATTCTTGATCTTGCATTTAATATTTTAAAATTTACTCCTAGAACAGTGTATACTATAACATGATTATTCCAATTAATATTCAATCAATACACATTTCCTAATGTCATAATCTATATGGTTTTCACCACAAACACTGATTTGTAAATTTTCCTTTTTGATTGTTACACATGATAAGTAAATCCTTCAATGTGAGACATGATGAGAAGTCCATTTCTAGCAAAAATATCAATGATAGTATGTTTTTAATAAATATAATATCATTGATATGTTTTGCTCAAAATAGACTTTACCTTTGATGTGAGATTGCTCTGAAAAAATCCATTCCAGCAAAACAAATCAACGACAGTACATTTATATATTTCTGATGTAGACCTCGTTATAAATAAAAAGTATTGTTGATTTATATTAATAGTAAATAACAACAAACCTTATATCTAACTTTCAATAGCTCCTGTGTTTCCATGATCTCCTCTTTAGAATATCCCCATAATTCTTTTCTTACTTGTTCATGCATTTCTTCTGCAAATGCCTGTAAAACAGATGCCAGGCATAGTATCATTATAGACTGAGCATGAATAATCAATTAAATATATTGAAATAAAATTAAGAAGAAAATTAAAGAAACAGTGAAACCAATCTAAACCAAATGCTGAATAAAACATAATCTTACATAAACCAATGTAGGTAATCTTTGTCAAGTTTACCTGTACAAACCAAACACCTGTCCATTCCGATCACAAAAGTTGGTTCCAAGAAGGTGCCATTTAGACAGGTTTCAGTGTATTTAGAAACTGGATAAATCATTACCCAGAATTCAATATTGTTGAGATTTTTTCCCAAAAGCATAACAATAAATTTTCAACACATAATATTTTTATAACACTTTTCATCAAATTTCTCCAAATAAGTACATATTAATATGTCAAAGACTGTCAATTCATCTTGATAACAAATTCTAAAGTTAAAAAAAATTGTTCATACAAGAAAAGCCAATTATTTCACTTCAAGCTAATCACTTACTCAAGTTTGATTTGCAGCCTAGTAATTTGCTGCAATATTTAAATAATGTCAGAAACATTTTTGACACTAATTTATTTGAACAAATTTTAAAATATTTTTGAATAATAGTTTATTTCATTTCAACCATCATATGGTATTTATATCAACTATCGTCTGGTATTTATTTCAACCATTATATGGTATTTATTTCAACCATCATATGGTATTTATTTCGATTATCGTCTGGTATTTATTTCAACCATTATATGGTATTTATTTCAAACACCATATGGTATTTATTTCAACTATCGTATGGGATTATTTCACTTATCGTATAGTATTATTTTAACTATTGTATGGTATTTTTTTCTCCAGTTATTCACATATTTTACAATAAATATTTACCTCAGCCATACGGTCTGCCAATGCTTTGGTCATAATAATTCCATAGTCATCAAACTGTTTCTCAAATCTATAGAACAAAGGTTGTAAAAATAATGTAAACTATGAACATATCTAACTTGGCATTCCAAAGCTTAAACATAAATGTTCAACTGCTATTGTGACATGACAGGTGCCCCTAGTGAAGCAGTCCAAAGGAGCAAGAACTGCTTACACTTCCAAAGCACCCGACTTCACTCCAAAATTTTTATGGGGTTTCATGTTGCTCAATTTTGATTTTCTGTGTACTGTTTTGTAGCTCATTGTTTGTCTTTTAGTCCTTGTTCTTTTGGTCATTGTATCGTATGTTCTTCTTGCCTGATAAAAGGTGTGGCCTTATAAGAGGGGGATTACTTATATTCTTTAATTTTGCTATGTCAAAATTTGTGCTCTTTAATTTTGCTATTTCTGAAATTTGTGTTCTTTAATTTTGCTATGTCTGAAATTGACCTCTATCCAATAAGTAATAACACACTTTTATTGACACCATGGCATATTTTACTTCCAGTGACACGGTTGTCTATATATAATAATTAAGGTGATTGATGGTCTATATTGACTAGTATCCTATCACCAAGAAGTGTATGTTATGGGCATCTCATTGCAAGATGTGCTTGACATTAAGTGATCACATAGATAACCATGTATTTTACTGGCACTGGTTTTCTCCGAGACTATGGCTTCCTTCATCACTAAACTCGCCACTCTCTGTGATATAGCTAAAAGTGGAGTAAAGAAAACATTCAAATCCATAGGATACGTCTAATCTTCTGTCACAATATTGCTAAACAGATGTGGCATTATAACTAGGTTTTACTTAAACCCAGTAGTCTCCCTATTATAAGGCCACTCCCTCCACTTATTAACCCAGATTTCATACAACTAAATTGTCACCCTCAAGAGAGGCAACCTCCTGTGTAAAGCCACTCTTTCATAGAAGGGCAGTCTTATTAGAGGAAGACTACTGTATTAGATAAGAAACACTTACTCTTTACACATCTCCTCCACCCCATGACCTGCTGTTACAGCAAACAGACCAATATGATCCTCAATTCCTGAATCTTTGGGTGCAATAAAATCAGACAGACATAAATAAGGACTTTTATCATTGACATCTTTCTCTGCCTATCAAAGATAAATAAATCATTCCACTTTATGTCAATTATTAGGTTTAGATATAGGTTTATGGTGTTTAATGCCACTTTCAATAATATTTTAGTTATATCGTGGTGGGTCAGTTTTATTGGTGGAGGAACCAAAGTACCCGGGTGAAAACCACCAACCTGTTGCAAGTCACTGACAAACTTTATCACCTAATGTTGTATCAAGTACACCTCGCCATGAACGGGGTTCAAACTCACAACTTTAGTGGTGATAGACACTGATTGCACAGGTAGTTGTAAATCCAACTACCATACGATAACGACCACGACGGCCCCAGCATTGCAATAAATAAATACTCAAGTAACAATGTGTAATAATAAATTAGTGTATTTTTACCTGTTGTCGTAATCCACGTAAGACAGTTAATACTTGTCCATTATCATCATAAACTTCTATATCATCTCCTACACTGTTAGCTCTATAGAAAGCTACAACACCATGTGCTTTCAGTGTCTTATCTTGTATCATTTTCTTAAGTAGATTTTGTGCATCGTTATATACTTTCTTTGCTTCTGGTCCTGTGTAATTAAAAATAAATAACTAGGTTTGGAATAAAATGAAAAACAAAAAATAACACAGTCGGAACAGTTCTAATATCCAATAGAAAAATCGTAGAAAGAGGCAAAATCGACACCATTAAAACACAAATACATGACCACTCACTTTCTTGGCTTGGTACAGGTACTTCAATAAAAATTGGCAGGGTTGAACTAGTTATATGGGCCAAAACCTTGAAGGGTACAAAAGGCATCCAAAATTAGTGGTACATCACATCAAATAGACAAAACACAGATAAAAAAAGATGTTGTTACTATAATCACTATTATGTGAAATATATAGTTTCTATAGCATATGGAAAAGGTTAGCTAGACAGGGTGTGTATTACACAAAACAAAAATAAGCAAATATTCAAAATCATTTATTGAAGAAGTGCATTATACATAAAGGCATCTCTCTTACTATAAATTTGGGTATTTAAACATGTCTCATTTTAAGATGATCAATAGTGATTGATTGGTTAAAATGAGGAAAGCAGTGTTTCAGCTAAACAAATAATAATTTAATTTGATTTGTCACAAGGAGGATAGGGACAGAAAATTGATGTAAAGAGAAACATACATATGAAGAAAACTTTGGGCAATAATGACACTAAAATTATCTATTAAACAATCAACTTACCGACTTCCTTATCGTTGAAGATTTTAGGATAGCCTCTATTTGGATATTTCCCTCGCAGTTGCCAAACATCAAAGAAGGGTTTCCAGTCAATGTATGGTACAAGTTTATGTAAATCATAGTTTTCAAACTTCTTCACACCATAAAAGGTTGGCCTTACTGAAATATAAAATAAAAAGTAAAGAATATACAGGCAAATTCTCATAAGATTCATATTGCAAAATAAAGTTTTTCAATTTCAAAAATAAATACAGTAATTCTACTGAATGTTTTCAATTATATCATTTTGATGTAAAATCATATTTTTCATTTTGTTAAATAAAATAACTTTATGTATAACCAAAAAATATTCCAGATTTAATTATAAAAATTATATTTTTTATACAAGTTATTTCCTTTAAGACAGGAAAAATAGTACCCGTCTAGCAAGAGCAATAGAACGGACAACAAATTTGAGTATAATTTTCTCATAATTTGTAGATATGTAAAATATCAGAGGGTAATTTTATAACAATTAGAAAATTCACAAGTTGTTACAACATTAAAATTTTGAACAGATTATTGGAAAAAATGTATGTTACTTTCATTGAACATTGCATGACAGAGGACCCATTTGCCTGCCTTAAAGGGAAATAACTCCTGTAAAATGTACAATTATAGATTCAAAGTCTGAAATGTGCCAATAGTCTATTCCTTTTTACATTAACATCATAAAAATAAAAATATATACTAACCTGCTGGAGGTTCATTTTCCCAATCTATACATAATTTTTTGGCCCTAGCTTTCTGTAAACTTAAATATTTTCTATCCTGAAAATGAATAAAATCCTGTGATAAGGTAACAGTCGACAGATTGCCTTTATGTATTTGATACAACTAATATAATATGGTACATTGTACAATATTCTCCCTTAAATTATATCTTGAATTATTAATTAACTATTTACATAATAAGATGAAATGAAAACTGCCTTTCTGACATAGATAATACAACTCGGCCAATAGGGATTTTTTCTCGTATTGATCGACTTTGATCCAGCCAATATTGGTGTTCCGGATTGTCTCTAGATTTTACATATGTAGCAACAATAAAATAGAGACACTCTGTCACGGTCGTCTGATGAAACAAAATGGAAAGGAAGGGAAAGAAAATACAAATGAAATTGTTTCACGAGTAAATGTAATGAAACCAGAAAGTCATTGTTCATGCTAAAAAGTTCAAACCCGTTTTGTTTTTATTGTGAATTTATTAAAATTTTGAACTCTTTGAAGAGAAAGGAAAAAAAAAACATGACAATATTTTATGGTTAATTAATAAATATATCATTACGTGACGATTTCCATATTGGCCTAGTTATTAGTCCACGGGTAGCTGTATTGACCTTCGACTTCTCCTCAGGCCAATAGATATCTTCGTACTAATAACTAGGCCAATACGGAAATCATCACATAATATTATCATATTACTATTTTTTTAATCTACCAATTAACCAAAATATATATAATGACAAGGGAATTAACTCAAGATATTTTCCTTAAAAATATTTTTACATGCTGCAATGGTAATGTATTAAGCATATTTGTTTTTGTTTTCAATGAAACAAGAACAGATAGGAAATAGATTTTTGGTATTTTAAAACCATTTAAATCCACAGAAACTTTGGGATGAAGTAGAAAAAAAATAGTATGAAAATTGGAGAGGAAAAAAGGGGAAATTTAAGCTAATCTTACAGTATTCACATCAAAATACAATAATCAACCATAATACTTCAAATACATCAATAAAAACATAACTTTAAGTAATTAAAACACTACCTTTAAGGAATCATAATGTTCATCTCGTATTTCTTCATATTCATCTGATATTTCTTCCACAAATTCCCTAAAGTTGTTACAGTCCAGTAAAGAAGAACACTGTAATCATACCAAAATAAAAGTTTTAAACCGGCATGTCAAACCAGCAATCAATGACATAGATATTACTAAGTATATAAACAGAATATAACTTTCTGACTAGCACAGTAGTTGAATTTACAACTACCTGTGCAATCAGTGTCTATCACAACTAACATGAGTTCGAATCCTGCTCATGGCAAGACGTACTCGATACATTATGTGATAAATTTTGTCAGTAACTTGTGGCAAGTCTGTGATTTTCTCCGGGTATATAGGTTTCCCTCGCCAATAAAAACGACCACCACAATTTAACTGAAATATTGTTGAAAGTGGCATTTAACACCATATCCCATAACACACTTTCAGACTATGCATTACAGAAAGACAATAACTCAACAATAATCTGATATTTGAACCCATAAAGAAAACACAATTTATATTGCTACAGCCTATATATTAAAATAAAGAAATGACAAAAATAGGTATAAACTTACGACTACAACACTCTTAGAAGCATCTAATACATGTATTGTTGGTTGTTTGTATCTTGGAGCTATTTTCACAGCAGTGTGAGTTCTGAAGAAAAAAAAATATGCATAAAATAGGCCATTTTTAACAAGCAATCTCAATACTATTTAAGCCATTTGTAAGGAAGCACACTCAGGCTAAACAAATGTGTATTTCCTTTTCCATGGTTTTCAAAATTAGATTTGGAAGATCTTTCCTATATTTATTTTTATTTGAAATGAGATTTATTTGCTTTTGTAAACTAGGAGTAAGCTCCTGACATCACACATAAAACGTAGAAAAAAAATAATATATAAATATTGGAACCCTATCCTTAAGTCCATATCAATGAAGTGTTATATCTGCAAGCTCCTTGTCATCAAACGCCTCGTTGACTGGAGGAAATATACATTAATAGAGAACAAAATTTCCTGATTTTCACTGATTTTTTTACTCTAAAAATTGTAGGATCTGTTTTTCAATTGGAAAATCCTTTTTGTCTCCAAACTTGCAGAAAGACAGCAAGATGGACAGACACAGTGAAACTAGTATCAATCCCCTACAATTTCGTTGATGTGTTGACAGAAATTAGGTTAAACTTAACTGATTTAAAGAAAAACTATTTCTGCTGATGAATAAACATGTTAGAGGATAATTACCTGGATGTTGTAGCTCCTCCAATCAGAAGTGGTAGCTTCATTCCTATTCTTTCCATTTCTTTAGCAACAAATATCATTTCATCCAGTGATGGTGTGATCAATCCTGATAGACCAACAATATCTAAAAAGATTAAATTCAATTTATTAATTCAATCCTGATAGACCAACAATAACTAAAAAGATTAAATTCAATATATTAATTCAATCCTGATAGACCAACAATAACTAAAAAGATTAAATTCAATCCTGATAGAGCAAAAAATATCTAAAAAGATTAAATTCAATTTATTAATTCAAACAATTACCGGTACAAGATATAATGTTAAGCCTTAATATAAAGTCTATGCCGAAACTTCAGATAACAAATGTCAAAAAATTAAGAGGCAATTTCACCTACTATAGAGGGTTAGGATTATGGTGTTTAATGCCACTTTCAACAATATTTCAGTTATATTGTGGCAGTCAGTTTTATTGGTGGAGGAAACAGGAGTTCCTGGAAAAAACCATTGACCTGCTGCAAGTCACTGACAAACTTCACATAATGTTGTATCGAGTCCCTACTATACTTTTGGCTATCCTGTTTAGTCCCTTTGGTTTTATTGCTCCTAAGACTTTAAATTATTTCGATTTTCAGCATACATGATGAAGGTTATTCCAGAAACGTGTTGTGCATACTAAATTTGATATCTATGTTTTTATAGAGAAGTGGGTGCATTAAAAATGATTTTTACTATTAGTATCTGTTTATATAAATGAATGAATTGACAACAGTAATAACGAATCACAACATGAACTATTTATCTACGTAATCCTTAGGTAAATTCTCAATTAGCAAATTTGATTTTTTTTTTATCTTAGTGTCATAGAAAGTAAATAATCAGTTTATTACCAGCCTTTTCCTGCATTGCTGTCTCTAAGATTTTTTCACATGGTGTCATTACTCCCAAATCTATAACTCTGAAATATACATGTTTTTCCTTATTAAAAAATTAAAAGTAACTGCTTTTCCCACTAGGGTACTTGCACATGCTCATTAATATATGACCTTAAAAGCATATGTAATAACACTAAAACTTAGATCTATTAAAACTAAAATTCTATAAAACAAATTGTATTAAATATACAATATTGGTGTATTGACGGTAAATATAGAATTGATGTGGCGAGGCTTAGAAGTGGGGGGAAAGACAAGCTTTTAGCGAGTCTTTCCATCTGTTTTGTGCCGAGCCACATAAATTCTATATTTACCATCAATACACTAATAATGTATTTATCCTGCAATAAAATTTCAAAAAAAAAATGTTATTCAATTTAATAATAAAAAAAAAGATAACAGAAACTCCATTGATACCTCAATAGTAGTTCCGGTAAGGGGCGTGGCTTAATAGTGTTATTAGGCTAATATAAAAAGTGTTATTATGACAGGGGTATAGCTTAATACCTTTATTAGGCTAATGTGAAAAGTGTTATTATGACAGGAGCGTGGCTTAATAGCTTTACGTGAAAAATGTTCCGTCATAATAAAGCAACAATTTATTTCAACCCATTTATTATGACAAAAAATATCCCAATTGCAGGATAAATATGTATATACTACATATTAAACAAAAATAATTAACAGTTCCTAAATAATGTAATCTAAATCAAAACTAGAGTTCTCCACCCTCAGACACAGGTGAACTTAGCATATTTTGGCTATCCTGTTTAGGTCCTATGGTTTTATCACTAGTATTTGACTTTCCAATCGTTTGATTTTGAGAGTACCTGATGAAGATTAGTCCAGAAATGTGTCGTGCACACTAAATTTGACATTTACATGTTACATCCACATCAGATAGTCAATATTTGATGCTTTGAAAAGGATTTATAATATATTTGGGAAATTTTGTAACTCTTCACTAGTCTAAACAAATCTATATGATTTATTAGATTTACGCAGAAAATATTTTCAAAGCAAGAAGTTTATGAAGCTACTGTAATGTGAATTAAAAAAAATGTCAAGCCAAGAAACAAACATTGTTGCAATTCAGCAATCTCTGAACTTTGTTAAAAATAACGATTAAGATATAGTAATTCACTGTAATTATGTGCCTGTACTCTACAAAAGGAAATGTGAAAGAGCAATAGGTGTAAACACCCCTTCATAAATACTAGATTAGTAAGAAGAGGATGTGGATGTAAATGAACATGAGAGACTATCCAACATTACACTTACATACAAAATAAAGTAAACGAACAACACTTTTATTGCTGTTCTACGTTTCACTGTAAGAGTCTAGATGAATGTAATAATAATTACATCCTGGTGTTATCTTTCCAAAAAGAAGGAAAAATGAAAAAAAAACCAGAGATTCAACATTACATCCTTGTTTTAATTCTCTACTTACTTATAATTATTACATCCTAAGACAACGCCTACAATATTTTTACCAATGTCGTGTACATCTCCTTTTACTGTTGCTAAGACTACAGTACCAGCATACCGACTACTCTAAAAATAAAAGCCAATGGGTTTATCTTACAGGGATGATTCTGGATAGAAAATAAAATGACTAAAATAGCTGAAACTATCTACACCCCCTTTCACAAAGGTCATTTTTGACCTGTTCTGACTGTGTCCTGCAATTTTCTGATTTTCTTTTCATAGAAAAATAGCTGAAATCAGTTAAATAACTGAAAAAAATCATCCCCGATCTTAGGAATAAAAAGTCTTGGAAAATTAGATTGTAACATCTAATAGTTATTTTACTGATGCTGGATTAAAATTTTGTTTTTCTTCAAATTATTATTTTCTTGTCCTGGTAAAATTTACATTGCATAAAACATGTTTGCAAAATGAGGAAGAAACATAATATAGTCAAACCTGCCAATGTGATCACCTCTATTAAGCAGTCACCTGTATTAAAAAGTCACATTTTTCTTGTTGTCATATAAAATTTCATATGATATGAACCTCTTTTAAAAGGTAACCTGTCTTATAAGAACACTTTTTCTTTGTACCAAGGATGACCTCTTAATACAAGTTTGACTGTATCTATTTGAATTCAATACCTCCTGCTTTTACAAAAGAAACATATTTTATATTAATTTTCTTTGTTGTTGAAAATGTAAACTTCATTATACATTTTTTTCAGGGGCCATCATGGTGGTGATCGTATGGTAGTTGGATTTACAACTACCCATGCATATCACCACTAGCGTTGTGAGTTCAAATCCGGTCTTGCGAGGTGTGCTTGATACAACATTATGTGATAAAGTTTGTCAGTGACTTGTGTCAGGTTTTCTGCAGATACTGCAGTTTCCTCTTTAAATAAAACTGACCGCCACGATATAACTGAAGTATTGTTGAAAGTTAAACACCATAACCCACCCAAAACCCACCTACTTTTTTTTTTTGGAAAAAAAAAGAAGGAAATATATCACTGGTTAAGTTTGATATATCCACCTGTACTTACTGAATCATCTATTTCACCAGATGCCATTTTGAGTTGTCTTTCTTCTTCCATAAATGGTATAAGATGTCCTACTGCTTTCTTCATGACACGAGCAGACTTTATGACTTGAGGTAAAAACATCTTCCCAGCACCAAATAGATCACCAACTATACTCATACCCTTAAAAATTCAATATCTTAATTACTGATTACATGATTCAACCATGTAACTCAACCACAATTAAATAAATATCCATAGCTTGTAGAATGGCCGGCTTTTTTTAATTCAATAATTTGAAATGGCAGAGTTTCAAAAATATAGATTTTAAGTTGTACTTAAAATTACCAATAAGTAATAATAACCATTATTTTTTAGATTAAATATTTATTGCAATTTTTTTTTTTTTTATAACATTCAAACACCATTTGAGAAATATTGTATAAAGATATGAATTAGTCATTTGTGTCCCTTGCATCAATTTTTTTTTTACACGTAACGTTAGTCCAATTCAACATTTCTAAGATTTTGTAAGTGCTGAATAATAAATTGCATGTGGATGTGAAAGATATTAATTCTACATGCTCCTAAATGCTAAGAAATTTCTTTCTTACATAAAAAAAAATGAATGCCTTTGTCATCATGATCTCTTTTATTCTTTTCTGTAAAAGGGTAGACAACATTTTAAATTTAAATCCTCTATATTTACCTTCATCAAAGGTCCTTCAATTACATTTAATGGTATTGTATATTTACCTTCATCAAAGGTCCTTCAATTACATTTAATGGTATTGTATATTTACCTTCATCAAAGGTCCTTCAATTACATGTAATGTTCTTGGATATTTACCTTCATCAAAGGTCCCTCTATTACATGTAATATTCTTGGATATTTACCTCCATCAAAGGTCCTTCAATTACATTCAATGTTCTTGGATATTTACCTCCATCAAAGGTCCTTCAATTACATTTAATGTTCTTGGATATTTACCTCCATCAAAGGTCCTTCAATTACATTTAATGTTCTTGGATATTTACCTTCATCAAAGGACCCTCTATTACATTTACCTTCATCAAAGGTCCCTCTATTACATTTAATGTTCTTGTATATTTACCTTCATCAAAGGTCCCTCTATTACATTTAATGTTCTTGTATATTTACCTTCATCAAAGGTCCCTCTATTACATTTAATGTTATTGTATATTTACCTTCATCAAAGATCCCTCTATTACATTTAATGGTCTTGGATATTTACCTCCATCAAAGATCCTTCAATTACATTTAATGTTCTTGCATATTTACCTTCATCAAAGGTCCCTCTATTACATTTAATGTTCTTGTATATTTACCTTCATCAAAGGTCCCTCTATTACATGTAATGGTCTTGGATATTTACCTTCATCAAAGGTCCCTCTATTACATTTAATGTTCTTGTATATTTACCTCCATCAAAGGTCCTTCAATTACATTTAATGTTCTTGGATATTTACCTTCATCAAAAGTCCCTCTATTACATTTAATGTTCTTGGATATTTACCTTCATCAAAGGACCCTATATTACATTTAATATTCTTGGTTATTTACCTCCATCAAAGGTCCCTCTATTACATTTAGTGGTCTTGGATATTTACCTTCATCAAAGGTCCCTCTATTACATTTAATGTTCTTGTATATTCACCTTCATCAAAGGTCCCTCTATTACATTTAATGTTCTTGTATATTTACCTTCATCAAAGGTCCCTCTATTACATTTAATGGTCTTGGATATTTTCCTTCATCAAAGGTCCTTCAATTACATTTAATGTTCTTGTATATTTACCTTCATCAAAGGTCCCTCTATTACATTTAATGTTCTTGTATATTTACCTTCATCAAAGGTCCCTCTATTACATTTAATGTTCTTGTATATTTACCTTCATCAAAGGTTCCTCTATTACATTTAATGTTCTTGTATATTTACCTTCATCAAAAGTCCCTCTATTACATTTAATGTTCTTGTATATTTACCTTCATCAAAGGTCCCTCTATTACATTTAATGTTCTTGTATATTTACCTTCATCAAAGGTCCCTCTATTACATTTAATGTTCTTGTATATTTACCTCCATCAAAGGTCCTTCAATTACATTTAGTGGTCTTGGATATTTACCTTCATCAAAGGTCCCTCTATTACATTTAATGGTCTTGGATATTTATCTTTTAATATTCTAGCTTCTTCTGTGTCCTCAACAATAAATTTATCTATACCCTATATAATAGATAAATGTTGTTATATGATTATTTTAATGTTAAACAAGTAATATTTAATTTATTTACAAATGTATATCATATTGGTTAACAGTTAGCAAAATAAAATTGATGAAAATGCATTTTAAGATTTATTTCCTAGCTTAATGATAAATTTTAAATATGTAACACTTATAATTGGTAAAGACTTCTGATAAACTTAAAATTACCATCTTCCTAATATAAATATCTTGAAAATGAAATGTGTAATCACAAAGTTCAATAATATATTGTAGTTCCAATGACCTTACTTTAGATTACTCTGGGGGTTTCAATAGATTTCAGAGTAGGAGGTACTTTAGAAATATATAGTAGGAGATACAAAGACATATATTGTAACTCAAATAAAAGACAGAACTAACAAACACTATACTCTGGGGTTCCCTCAGTGTTTCGAATTTTGAAAATTGTCTCCTTTTACTACAGTACTTAAAATTAAAGTTTCACGTGAAAAAAAATAAAATGATGTTTTCATAAAATTATGGCTAATTATGACTGCATTGTTTTTAAGACTTATATATATTCCCTAGTAGAAAATAACAACATCCTGAATTTGAATTTGCTCCAAAAAGTATTCATGTTTGTAGAGTTTGATTATAGGTCAACTGCAGTATAAAATGTAGTTTTCATCTGTAGTAAATAAATATTCTAACATTCTCTTTCACTAGTAATTATCCTGACTGACCTTCACTAGTGAATACTGTATTCTTTCTTCTACATCTTTCTCTCTCCATTCATCACTTATAACCCCTTTCTTAGCATCCTTACTCATGCTCTAAAAATATCATAAAATTACATTAAAAGTTACTTATGAAACTGTCCACAATATATTACATTAGGAATTTTATAATTACTTTTGTCTTTCAGTAAGAAAATTCCATATTTATCTAATCTGATAATATAGTCAAACCTGTACATAAAGGGCACTTAAGGGATCCTGAAAATGTGCTTTTCATAAGCAGTTGCTCTTTATATAAAGGTTCAAAATATGTGCACACTTCAATAATGGGGAAAATGAGGCTGTCCTTTATAGACAGTGATTTGTTACAATGAAGTGCCCCTTTAAGGCAGGTTTGACTGTAACTCTAGTTTAGTTCCCTAAAATTGAATAATATGAGCACCAAGACATAACCGTCAGTCTGCTGCAAGCTACCAAAACACTTTACAACAAAAAGTTATATCAAGTACAACTATTCCAGTTTTATTCAAAAATTGTTGTGGTATTCTTCATTTATCCAACAGAACAGAATAAATTCATGACAGATAGATAGGTAGTAATATTACAATGGGTATAAAAAGGATAAAACCTTACTTGGGCATATGTTAATAATTTCTCTGTGCCTTCAGGGTCTTTGTTCCACAACAGATTTTCACATAATTCTAGAAGCTTAGGTTCTATATCATCATACACAGGTAAACATCCAGCATTAACAATTCCCATGTCCATTCCGTTCTGTAAATATAAATGTGCTCTGTGTTGTTTTGTTGTCTAGCATTTACAATTCCCAAAGCATCACATTCTGAACTCCGAAAAAAACCAACTTTTATGTGGTCAGCTATTGTTAAAATGCTTTAAGAACGTAATCTTCAACATACAGCCTTACGATTCGGCATATCTTATGTGCTTCCTGAACACCTCTAACATTTACACAATCAAAATAACAACAGAAAACATGTGTCTTAATGGTAAGTATTTACAATAAAATTGTTATTATTAAGGAAACATACACATTCCCTGAACTTTTTAGTCAGAAAATTGCTATGCCTTGTTATTATTTACTGGTCCGACAGGTTCTTTGTATGAGTCTGATTAGTCAGGTATGGCAATTCCACACCCCTGGTAGTCTGATATTTTTGTTTACATTACATTGTACCACATAATATAGGCAGACAAGCAACTTATATGTAAATTTAAAATCAAAATCAAAATAATTTCTACAATGCACAAAAATCAGCCAAGTACATATTCAGTGAACGTGTTTTGCAAGACCATTTAGCTTCTGAACCTAGATGGTTTCTCTATACATTTAAAGGTATGTGTATATAAATCTAAAACTGACTTACCTTAATAGCATGATACAGAAATACACTGTGCATGGCTTCTCTTACAGCTTCCATACCACGGAATGAAAATGAAAAATTTGACACACCACCACTTATCCTTGCACCTGGTAATGTATTCTGAAATTGAAAATGATTAACATTAGACATATACAAAATGCATACATGTGTGTTTGTGTATGTCCATACATATGTCAGCTCTGCTACACAGACAGCAATAAAACTTTATTCTTTCAGAAAGAGTGAGAGCTCAGTATCATCTAGTTGTCTTATAAAGGGTAGATATATCTCTTACCAAGCTGTCTAGTAAATTAGATCCATGACTAATTTTGCACATAAATTCAAGATTAAATGTGGATTATCAAAATTTGCACAAAAATACTCGCTGCGGAACATTTTGTAAAAGACTCTAATTTTGGTAAGACACTACTTTTTGCACAAGTGATTCTATTCATAAAGGTATATCTTATGATGACCATGTCCAATATAACAGTGAACAAACAAGTCTGAAATATTACCTGATATGAAATGAGGTGGAAATTCAGATGTTGATCCAGGATGTTTTTAAAAAAAGAGTGATATGGGCTTAATTTTTCGATTGCTTTTATATTTCATCCAAATCGAAACAATTCTGTTGTTAATCTGTTTGTTAACACAAATATGTTTTTTTGTTTTTTTTGGTCCTATTATGCATCTTTTTAGTTTCGTGTTGCGATATCCATTACGATTTCCACATAAAAAATATGTTAGGTTTGTCTTTAACTCCAGTTATTTGTAGGAGGGCTCATGTCTTATTAAAGTTATTTTATGTTTGTTTGTGTATAGTGGCCTGTTTTTTGTTTTGTTTGTCTTCATCCTATGTTTTGTGTACCCAATGTTGCCAGTTTCTCTGGATTGTCCATTCTTGTACCCAATGTTGCCAGTTTCTCTGGATTGTCCATTTTCTTATTGCCCCTTTGGTATTCTCTAACATTTATAAAAGTAGAAGAAAAATCAAATTTCTTTAGTAAACTTTGTAGAATTACCTTGATAGTGCAATTTCTCACCTTAATTTGTTTAGTGGCATCAAGAAATGTCATACCATACTCATTGTGTTCATCCATTCCTGTAGCTATGGTTAAGATATTAGGATCAAATATAATATCGTTAGGATTAAATCCTATCTTATCAACCAATAGCCTATAGGATCTTGTACATATTTCTACTTTCCTAGCAGCATCTGTTGCCTTAAATAAAAAGAAGACAACAAAATTGAAGTATGTAAGCAATATAATAAATTAGAATACATTTACCTTATTATACTAAGGCGAAAGTCACAAAATTTTACCAAACATTATTTGAAATAATACTTTTTCCTGCTTGAATGAGTGTGTGATTGTTGTTTAATGCCATGTGACCAATTTTTCACTTATATCTTGGCAAGAGCAAGATACCTTTCAATGAAATGAAGTTTATTGGATTATTGTGGTGCTAACTCACTTAAACAAGTCTATGGGTTGACATGTTGCTCCACTCAGACACATTAACTGATTCTGATCTTACTCTTTAATTCTGCCTGCTTAGTGAAGAAGCAACAAATACAAATTGTGTAGTCCTTGTATTGAGCCAACCAGGATTTGAAACCATGATCTACGACACTCGAGCACACTAACCATAACACCACATACCCTTTTTTTTATTTTCTTCTTGAAAAATCAGAGCATTGTATTTAGTAAAATAATATTTTTAGACAAAAAGGATTGAAATTGATATTTGAATAAAAGCAATAAAAAGTGCCAAAAGCCATCATACCTGTCCATCTTCATCAAATGCCATAACGACAACAGCAGCACCATATTGTTTTACTCTATTAGCTTTGTCTAAGAAATCTTTCTCTCCTTCCTTCAGACTGATACTATTTACTATACATTTCCCCTGGGTACACTTTAAGCCAGCTTCTACCACAGTAAAGTTAGAGGAATCTATACATAAAGGTACCTACAATAGATAAACAAAATTAAGACTACTCAGAAGGATTGGGCCATACAAAATTAAGATTACTGATGTCTGGACCATCTCACAAGGTGGGTGAGTGGGTTATGGTGTTTAACGCCATTTTAACAATATTTCAGCTATATCGTGGTGGTCAGTTTTATTGGTGGAGGAAACCGGAGTACCGGAGAAAACCCTTCAATGTGGCGTTAAACACTATAACATTACATTATTATGAAAAGAAAGTTTAAAAAGTGATGGACAACAATTTTATCAATATCAACAAAACGAACAACCACCTCTCACCTTCACCCATTAAACACAAAAAGACAACAACACATGTCAATGGAAATGAAGATCCTGGGATCAACACAAAATGGGGTGTGATTAAACTGGTTGATTGGCCCCCAACCCACCCCATCTTGATAACTAGATTTCTTACGACAATATTACTCTGGTATGTACATGATGTACAAGACATTTTATTCCTTAATTTCATTTACTTCTTCATGGACAACAGAAAAGATTCAGAACAAGTATCCTATATACAAAGATACTGTAATTATTAAGTAACTACAACATAATAAACATTATTATTGACATTTTTTCATCCTACCTTTGAAATGTCTGGTTCTGATGAGATAAGATTTACAAATTTTGTCATTGCCTTCACACCATCCAACATTCCTTCATCCATATTAATATCTAAAATCTGTGCTCCATTTTCTACTTGTAATTTGGCAATACTTAATGCCTCCTGAAATAGTTATTTCATGTATGTTTATTATTGATATTTTAACATCTGTATAAGAAAACGTTATTGAATTAGCGAGTGATTGTTGTTTAACGCCAAATGAAAATTTTTTCAAGTATATAATAGTGAGATAAAGTTGCATTCAATTAGATGATGATTATGTCACCTTTGTACCAGACAAACACGATTAGTTGGAATCACTGAAAAAGTATCCTGATTCCGAGTCAACCACTCTTTGCTCTTTCTCCTTAATGCTGCATACTTAGCACAGATGCAGCAAATACACAATTTTTTAGTCTTTGGTTTGACTCAACCAGAGCTTGAACCCATGATCTACCACACTAAAGACCAGTACACTAACCATTACACCATCCATGCAGTTTGCATATATTTATGTTGATAACCAAGCTATGAATGTTTAAAAGCTTGATATCTGACAATTGTTGTTTGTTGTCATGGTATTTCAAAACTGAGTGTATGTGATATGTATAAACATATAAAAATATTACATACGTCATAATTTCCATTAGTTACAAGTTTAGCAAACTTCCTGGACCCTGCAACATTACATCTTTCACCAATATTAACAAAATTTGTATATGGTCCTATATATGAAGGTTCCAATCCTAAAATAGAAAGAAATATCTAATAAAATATAATTGTAAGAATATACCGTATATTTGTGTTTTTCACCATGTATTTTTACATTGCTCGAGTATTTTAATTTCATTAATAACAGGACCTATAAGCATATATTTCATTTATTTGTTCATCGGATAATAATTTTTTAGTCAAATGCACCGTTTATCAATCTAATGCTTTATCAATCCACCATTCGCAAAGACATAAAAACATGCATGAAGAAAAGATCGAGAAAACAAAAATTATCAATTACATTTGACTGTACAAAATCTGAACTTTCACATTTAGATAATTTATTGCTATGAGAATAAATCTAACATGTTATCATAGCCTTATATTGTGGTAAGTGATAGGAATCAGTCACATTTTCCAAATTGATGATCATCATACCAACATTGACAGATGTTTGATCATAAGTGACAATTACCTACTAAATGTATTTACTGACTATGATTATTTTATGTACACCAGCTTTAAATAAAAACCCACATTGACCATACCTGACAACTTCATATATCCTGATTTGAGGTCTGTTGGGGGTATTCTTGGTTCTTTTGTTCTTACTATATCTGCTATTGCCCTGTAATATATTAGGTTTTTCATTAAAGGAAATTGGTGTAATTATTGAGAGAGAAAAAAGCTAAAAGCCATACAATGTAAATATTATTTCTTGGGTCTTTTATTCAAAATAAAAACCTACCACCTAGTATCAACTTAGTACAACTGCAGCAAGTGAAAAGATTAGTTTTGGCATCTTTTTGGTCTCTTGATTTGGTAACTGCCAAGGCAAGAATCACCAAAATCATTCTGAAATTTTACTTAAATTTCAGTAGGACCTGTCAAATAGAATCAATGTTATTGTGCAAATACTTCAGTGTGTCTTAGAGACAAACACAAATGACAACGATTTGCCCATACTATAATATGACAGTAAAAAATTTGAGGTCATGTAAAAACATCTTTTCTGTATGTTGAATTGTATAAGAGGAAAATATAGATATATGTTTCATATGTTTTCTCTTTAGGCTCATTTAGATGACAGAACAATAATTTTCACTCCATTTTATTATCACACTTACTTGATATGTTCTGGTGTAGTTCCACAACACCCACCAACTATATTTAACAATCCATCCTCAGCAAAGACCTGAAAAATATGATCACATTTTTATACAAATCTGAAGATGGGGTTTGTGTTACTCGACCTTTAATTTTATGTGCATGTTTTGTAGATTGTTATTTGTCCTTTGGCCATTGTGTTGTCTGTTTTTCTTCGATTTACGGATTCTGATTACCCTTTGGAATCTTCAAATGTTTCTTACAATATACAAGTAAACATGTCGATATGAAGCTGTAGATGAAACAACAAATGAGTGACAATATAATAAATGCCTCCCTCCCAGTAGCATGTAACTTTTCATCTTGTGACAATATAATAAATGCCTCCCTCCCAGTAGCATGCAACTTTTCATCTTGTTTAAAATCGACTTTCAAGTGGCTGTTTCAATTTCACCATATTCCAGTTTTAAGTCAAACTACAGAATGACAGACTAGCATGTAAGTGATCCATTTACATCAATTTGATTTTTAGGATTGGTTTATGTTGTTTAGTACCACTTTCAGCAATAATTCAGTTATATTGTGGCGGTCAGTTTTATTGGTGAATTTGTTTTTTTAACTTTATTAAACGCATTATAAACAAAATTATTTAAAATGAGAAAGTTAATTTATTTAACTTGTTTCCATACCTTTAGCTGTGCTGCCATCATTTCTGGGGTTTCATCATAATCTCCAAATGTGTTTGGTAATCCTATTAATGAGAAAATAAATTATCTTACACTGTTAACTGCACAATTAATATAGGTTGTCATGAATGATTTCTAAAATATTACTTCAAATTATCTGCCACTGACTTGATATATTTAGTTTGAATTACAGTCAAACCTGTATATAAAGGGTACTCAAATGAAATTGAAAATGTTACCTTTATGAGCAGTTGCCCTTTAAAATTATAGGCACTATTCATTAATGGGGAAAATGAGGATGCCTTTTACAGACAGTGATATGCTATATAGAGGTGCCCATTAAGACAGGGGGCCATCGTGGTCGTGATTGGATTTAAAACTTTTACCTATGAAATTAGCGCCTAATCACCACTGAAGTTGTGAGTTCCAATCCCACTCAGGCGAGGTGTACTTGATACAACATTATATTATATTTCTCAGGGCTCTCCGGTTTCCTTCAATAAAACTGACTGCCAGATATAACTGAAATATTGTTGAAATTGCTGTTAAACGTCTGGTACAATGTAGTTGGATTTACAACTTTTACCTATACAATCAATGCCTATCACCATTAAAGTTGTGAGTTTGAACCCCGTTCATAGCTAGGTGCACTTGATACAACATTATGTGATAGTGTGTCAGTAACTTATGGCAGGTCGGTGGTTTTCTCTGGATACTCTGGTTTCCTCCATCAATAAAACTGACCGCCACGATATAACTGATTATTTTTTAAATTGGCGTTAAACGTCTGCTCTAACCCTAACCCTATAAAGCAGGTTGGACTGAAGTTGCAAAAGCTTAAAGAACAAGGTAAGAACTTACATGTATATCAATGTCTCAAGATGACAAGTTTAACTGGGGGTTCTCAAGGATCATAGATTTATATATGGAAGGAGCATAAACATTTGAAATTCATCCTCAGAAAGTTTTCACATTTGAAGTCGAGCGAGTTTAAAAGTACAATAGACTCCAATGTAAAATTACATTACATTTGTGTCAGTTGTTTCAGGGAGGAAGATTGATATATGAAAGGAAAATACTCATTAGACCGAAACTTTCCATTTCAAACTGTTTTTAACCTACCTGCATTTGGATAACAAATAGTAAAAGCTGTAGTGTTATTACTCATTGCTTCTATGAATGGTCTCATTTCAGCTGCTCCTAGTGCACAATTTAATCCTAAACTGTAAAATAAAATTGATCCTATAGAGAATATATCAGAAAATTGTCTACTATGGGAGTAAACAAATCCTTAAAACAGCCATATACCTTTGTCAATTTCATTATTTAATTGGGTACAGACATCAGTCAAAAACATTGTCAATTCATATCCGATTTTGTTGAAAAATTTAATCTACAAAATCTGAAAACTACAGTGGAATTTCAGTAGCTCGAACTCGGATGGCTCGAATACCACGGATCGCTCAAATTGTTTTTTTAGTTCCGTGAAAGTTGCCATTAATTACTTGTCAAATAAATCCAGAATTCTAGAACATCAATTTCTCTTGGATTCACATTAAAATAATAAATAGTACTTTGACTTAATAGTACAGGGACACTTACCACATAGGATTACCATGCGATACACTGATGATAAATGCCTCTGTAGTTTGACCTGACAATGTACGACCACTCTTATCAACAATGGTCCCAGATATCTAGAAAGAAATAATATTGTATTCACAAAATGTCATAGAAGCTATCCTATTTATAAGTGATACAAATTAATTTTGCTCAACAATGAAATTATTTTGGGAAAAACAATCATTTCCTTGAACAATAAATTGTTAAAAAAAAAATAGCTATTGAAAAAATTTATACACAATCTCATTAAAATAATCATAACATGAAACATGTGTATTGTGTAAACCAAAATATGAATAAAATGAAATCTTGTGTAAATTGAAGATCATCACGAACTGGTTGACTCGAATGGCAATGGATTTTTTTCCACGTTTACATAGATATTTACAGTGTGTGTCTTATTAGAAACAGGAACTGCTTATCCTTAGCAAGCACCAGGGTTCACCACCATTTTTTTGTAGAGTCAGTGTTGCTCATCTTTTTAGTTTTATGTGTCATGTTTTTTGTTTTGTTTGTCTTTATTCTGCGGCTTGTGCCCAAGGTTGCCCGTGTCTCAGAATTGCCCATTCTTGCCTACCCCTTCAGGTTTCCCTAACATTTATTTACTGTTAAACTATAACGACATAACCCCCAGACAAATGAATATCACACTAAAGCCTGTATAATATTGAACATACTTTCGCTTCTTTCGGGTCACTTCTTGGTTTGGTCTCAAGATCTTTAAACAAACATATATTTCTCCTTCATAAAAATCAATGCTGCCAAACAGTACTTGAAAGGTATATAAATATTTAACAATGATCAAGAATATAAAGATGGGTAAAGGTGAGGTATCATCCATTTTACATGTACCTGAAATATTAATCAAATATACTTACAAATACAGGACATTCTATTTGTGTTGCTTGGAAAAGTTTATTTACTGCAAAAATTGCTGCCTGAAACAAAAATATACAAATACTATAAAATCTTTTCTTTTGATCCCAGAAATCTAAATTAGCTAAAATGCTAGCAATGGATGAATGACACAATAGTTGTATAAAAATACATAATTACAGTGTAATGTTTAATCTGGAAATTCCATTTTCATTTATTCACAAAGTTTTAGATTCATAAATTTAAAGAGTTTATTTTAAGAGTAAATATAAAGTATAGTTTCACAAATTTCAAGCTTAAAATACACTTTACAAATTTTATATTTTCCTTTTTTTCAAATTGTATTGTAATAATAAAATGTACATATCAGAACAAACCCAAAAATGTACAGGAAACTTTCAAATGCTATCTATCATGAGAAAATACAGGCATCAGGCCATATGAAATAAAGTCATCAAATGATGTGGGACTGTGATATTTTTTGCTACATAATATAAGCAATAACTAGGACATCTTTTGTTTCCATTCTGTTTACAATGTACTTTATGAACTTTCTTAACACGATTTAGCTGATTTCGGCTTCTATTTATGGACAATTGTAGTATGTTAAAAACCATATTCATTTACTGCAACGATTATGTGGAACTGTCATTTATGCATTGGAGTAAAATTGATCTTTTATCATATAAATTTACATTTAAGATTCTTTTTGCAATTTTTCTCCTTTTGTATGCTTGTATGATATAAAGAAAACACACGTTAATTTTCAAATTAATTAAGCAACTGACTTAGACTGACATATTTTCATATAACAAGCAACTTTCCAAGGGAGGTGACCTTTAAATAGATCATATATTAATATATTAATGATTGACTTTTTAATGTCTACCTTTGAATTGGCAGTATCAAATATGGTTTCTATAAGAAGTACATCTGAGCCTCCATCTAGTAAACCTCTGGCTTGTTCATAATAGGCATCTACTAATTCATCAAATGCTAAAAATACAGAAATAGAATGTTTTTTTTAGTAATCATTAGATAAAGGAGTGAATGACAATTTACGAATTACAGTCTGTTAAATCTGGACTTCTGAAGACTCCACCAATTTCATTTCCACTGAACAAAGCAAGAGTCAACTTACTACTTCAGAAAGGCGAACTTATAAGTTGACACTCAACATGTGTACGACCGAAAAAGATCTGAAATATTTAATCTAATTTTTGGCTTATTTTCTCCTCTAAAAGTAAATTAATTCTGATTTCATTTATTCACCATTCATTTATTTTAGAAAATTGATTTTTTTAATTTTCAACAAAATGCTATAAAGCAAAAGATTGTCAAGGATATATATTTTACAAAAAACTTACAGACATTTCGAAAATCTGGTCTTTCAACTGACGGTGAAATTGACAGAGTTCTGTTAGTTGGTCCCATGGCTCCTGCACAATAGCGTGGAACACCTGTGGAAAAAAATGTTAAAGATGATGTTATACAGATGACTCCTGCATAAAAAAAATTCTGAAATCTTGTCGAAGGAGCTTCCAATCTTCCATATAAATTTGATAAATTCTTTTAATAGTTTACACTTTAAAGTGTTACAGTGATGTTATATGTGAATCATACCTACAGAGGAAATCAACCAATCTTTATTTGTTTTTGAATTACATTTTATTGATTTATATTTTTTTAATGAATAATACCATGACTGAACTGTGCTTAATCTGTAATTATTAACTTCTACCTATCACCACTGATGTTGCGAGTTCGAATCTTGATCAGGGAGAGGTGTACAACATTATCTGATCAAGTTTGTCAGTGACTTGCGAGAGGTCAGTGGTTTTTTCCAGGTCCTGTTTCCTCCACCAATAAAACTGACCGCCACCATATAACTGAAATATTGTTGAAAGTGGCGTTAAACACCATCAAACAAACAAACAAACCAGGCCTCTACATTAACATATTTTTCAACTTGTCCCTTCGGACAACTAACTAAACCAGAGGCTCTCAAGAGCCTGTATCGTTCACCTGGTAATAAAAAAAACCAATTGGTCCTATGTAAAAACTATGTCCTGCGTCATCTTGGAATTACGATCAACATAAAAAACACAAAGTTTGTAAAGGACCTTCCAATGATTGATGCACAGTTTAGGTTCAATCAGTGCAATAGCTTCAGAGAAGAATATATTTCTGTATTTTCCCCATATGGTTCTGTGTTAATACTATGACCTGTGGTGGCAGCCATCTTGGATTTCCGATCGGCATAAAAAACAGGACCTTCCAATGATCATTCCTGGGCAGTTTGGTTTCAACTGTCCAAGTGGTTTCAGAGAAGAAGCATTTTGAAACATTTTTCCCATAGGGTCCAATGTTAAACTAAGTCCTGCCGTAGCCGCCATTTTGAATTTCATATCAGAATGAAAAACGTATATTTTGTAGAGGACCATTCAATGAACATTCATGTACAGTTTGGCTTTAATCATATTTGTAGTTTCTGAGAAGAAGGCATTTGAACATTTTCCCATAGGGTCCAATGTTAATCTATGTCCTGCGGTGGTGGCCATCTTGGATTTCCGATCGGCATAAAAAAACAGAAACTTTGTAGAGGACCTTCCAATGATCATTCCTGGGCAGTTTGGATTCAATTGTCCAAGTGGTTTCAGAGAAGAAGCGTTTTGAAACATTTTCCCCATAGGGTCCAATGTTAAACTAAGTCCTGCCGTAGCCGCCATTTTGAATTTCATATCGGAACAAAAAACCTAACGTTTGTAGAGGACCATCCAATGAACATTCATGTACAGTTTGGCTTTAATAATATTTGTAGTTTCTGAGAAGAAGGCATTTGAACATTTTCCCATAGGGTCCAATGTTAATCTATGTATTGTGGTGGCGGCCATCTTGGATTTCCGATCGGCATAAAAAACAAAAAATTTGTAGAGGACCTTCCAATGATCATTCCTGGGCAGTTTGGTTTCAACTGTTCTAGTGGTTTCAGAGAAGAAGCGTTTTCAAACATTTCCCCCATAGGGTCCAATGTTAAACTAAGTCCTGCCGTAGCCGCCATTTTGAATTTCATATCGGAACAAAAAACGTAAAGTTTGTAGAGGACCATCCAATGAACATTCATGTACAGTTTGGCTTTAATCATATTTGTAGTTTCTGAGAAGAAGGCATTTGAACATTTTCCCATAGGGTCCAATGTTAATCTATGTCCTGTGGTGGTGGCCATCTTGGATTTCCGATCGGCATAAAAAACACACACCTTGTAGAGGACCTTCCAATGATCATTCCTGGACAGTTTGGTTTCAATTATCCAAGTGGTTTCAGAGAAGAAGCGTTTTGAAACATTTTTCCCATAGGGTCCAATGTTAAACTAAGTCCTGCCGTAGCCGCCATTTTGAATTTCATACCAGAACAAAAAACGTAAAGTTTGTAGAGGACCATCTAATGAACATTCATGTACAGTTTGGCTTTAATCATATTTGTAGTTTCTGAGTAGAAGGCATTTGAACATTTTCCCATAGGGTCCAATGTTAATCTATGTATTGCGGTGGTGGCCATCTTGGATTTCCGATCGGCATAAAAAACATAAAATTTGTAGAGGACCTTCCAATGATCATTCCTGGGCAGTTTGGTTTCAATTATCCAAGTGGTTTCAGAGAAGAAGCGTTTTGAAACATTTTTCCCATAGGGTCCAATGTTAAACTAAGTCCTGCCGTAGCCGCCATTTTGAATTTCATACCAGAACAAAAAACGTAAAGTTTGTAGAGGACCATCTAATGAACATTCATGTACAGTTTGGCTTTAATCATATTTGTAGTTTCTGAGTAGAAGGCATTTGAATATTTTCCCATAGGGTCCAATGTTAATCTATGTCCTGCGGTGGCGGCCATCTTGGATTTCCGACCGGCATAAAAAACAAAAAATTTGTAGAGGACCTTCCAATGATCATTCCTGGGCAGTTTGGTTTCAACTGTCCAAGTGGTTTCAGAGAAGAAGCATTTTGAAACATTTTTCCCATAGGGTCCAATGTTAAACTAAGTCCTGCCGTAGCCGCCATTTTGAATTTCATACCAGAACAAAAAACGTAAAGTTTGTAGAGGACCATCTAATGAACATTCATGTACAGTTTGGCTTTAATCATATTTGTAGTTTCTGAGTAGAAGGCATTTGAATATTTTCCCATAGGGTCCAATGTTAATCTATGTCCTGCGGTGGCGGCCATCTTGGATTTCTGACTGGCATAAAAAACGGAAAATTTGTAGAGGACCTTCCAATGATCATTCCTGGGCAGTTTGGTTTCAACTGTCCAAGTGGTTTCAGAGAAGAAGCATTTTGAAACATTTTTCCCATAGGGTCCAATGTTAAACTAAGTTCTGCCGTAGCCGCCATTTTGAATTTCATATCGGAACAAAAAACCTTAAGATTGTAGAGGACCATCTAATGAACATTCATGTACAGTTTGGCTTTAATCATATTTGTAGTTTCTGAGAAGAAGGCATTTGAACATTTTCCCATAGGGTCCAATGTTAATCTATGTCCTGCGGTGGCGGCCATCTTGGATTTCCGACCGGCATAAAAAACAGAAAATTTGTAGAGGACCTTCCAATGATCATTCTTGGGCAGTTTGGTTTCAACTGTCCAAGTGGTTTCAGAGAAGAAGCATTTTGAAACATTTTTCCCATAGGGTCCAATGTTAAACTAAGTCCTGCCGTAGCCGCCATTTTGAATTTCAAATCGGAATAAAAAACCTTAAGATTGTAGAGGACCATCCAATGAACATTCATGTACAGTTTGGCTTTAATAATATTTGTAGTTTCTGAGAAGAAGGCATTTGAACATTTTCCCATAGGGTCCAATGTTAATCTATGTCCTGCGGTGGCGGCCATCTTGGATTTCCGACCGGCATAAAAAACAGAAAATTTGTAGAGGACCTTCCAATGATCATTCCTGGGCAGTTTAGTTTCAACTGTCCAAGTGGTTTCAGAGAAGAAGCATTTTGAAACATTTTTCCCATAGGGTCCAATGTTAAACTAAATCCTGCCGTAGCCGCCATTTTGAATTTCATACCAGAACAAAAAACGTAAAGTTTGTAGAGGACCATCTAATGAACATTCATGTACAGTTTGGCTTTAATCATATTTGTAGTTTCTGAGTAGAAGGCATTTGAACATTTTCCCATAGGGTCCAATGTTAATCTATGTATTGCGGTGGTGGCCATCTTGGATTTCCGATCGGCATAAAAAACATAAAATTTGTAGAGGACCTTCCAATGATCATTCCTGGGCAGTTTGGTTTCAATTATCCAAGTGGTTTCAGAGAAGAAGCGTTTTGAAACATTTTTCCCATAGGGTCCAATGTTAAACTAAGTCCTGCCGTAGCCGCCATTTTGAATTTCATACCAGAACAAAAAACGTAAAGTTTGTAGAGGACCATCTAATGAACATTCATGTACAGTTTGGCTTTAATCATATTTGTAGTTTCTGAGTAGAAGGCATTTGAATATTTTCCCATAGGGTCCAATGTTAATCTATGTCCTGCGGTGGCGGCCATCTTGGATTTCCGACCGGCATAAAAAACCTTAAATTTGTAGAGGACCTTCCAATGATCATTCCTGGGCAGTTTGGTTTCAACTGTCCAAGTGGTTTCAGAGAAGAAGCATTTTGAAACATTTTTCCCATAGGGTCCAATGTTAAACTAAGTCCTGCCGTAGCCGCCATTTTGAATTTCATACCAGAACAAAAAACGTTAAGTTTGTAGAGGACCATCTAGTGAACATTCATGTACAGTTTGGCTTTAATCATATTTGTAGTTTCTGAGTAGAAGGCATTTGAATATTTTCCCATAGGGTCCAATGTTAATCTATGTCCTGCGGTGGCGGCCATCTTGGATTTCTGACTGGCATAAAAAACGGAAAATTTGTAGAGGACCTTCCAATGATCATTCCTGGGCAGTTTGGTTTCAACTGTCCAAGTGGTTTCAGAGAAGAAGCATTTTGAAACATTTTTCCCATAGGGTCCAATGTTAAACTAAGTCCTGCCGTAGCCGCCATTTTGAATTTCATATCGGAACAAAAAACCTTAAGATTGTAGAGGACCATCTAATGAACATTCATGTACAGTTTGGCTTTAATCATATTTGTAGTTTCTGAGAAGAAGGCATTTGAACATTTTCCCATAGGGTCCAATGTTAATCTATGTCCTGCGGTGGCGGCCATCTTGGATTTCCGACCGGCATAAAAAACAGAAAATTTGTAGAGGACCTTCCAATGATCATTCCTGGGCAGTTTGGTTTCAACTGTCCAAGTGGTTTCAGAGAAGAAGCATTTTGAAACATTTTTCCCATAGGGTCCAATGTTAAACTAAGTCCTGCCGTAGCCGCCATTTTGAATTTCATATCGGAACAAAAAACCTTAAGATTGTAGAGGACCATCCAATGAACATTCATGTACAGTTTGGCTTTAATAATATTTGTAGTTTCTGAGAAGAAGGCATTTGAACATTTTCCCATAGGGTCCAATGTTAATCTATGTCCTGCGGTGGCGGCCATCTTGGATTTCCGACCGGCATAAAAAACAGAAAATTTGTAGAGGACCTTCCAATGATCATTCCTGGGCAGTTTGGTTTCAACTGTCCGAGTGGTTTCAGAGAAGAAGCATTTTGAAACATTTTTCCCATAGGGTCCAATGTTAAACTAAGTCCTGCCGTAGCCGCCATTTTGAATTTCATATCGGAACAAAAAACCTTAAGATTGTAGAGGACCATCCAATGAACATTCATGTACAGTTTGGCTTTAATAATATTTGTAGTTTCTGAGAAGAAGGCATTTGAACATTTTCCCATAGGGTCCAATGTTAATCTATGTCCTGCGGTGGCGGCCATCTTGGATTTCCGACCGGCATAAAAAACAGTAACTTGGTAAAGGACATTCCAATGATCATTCCTTTACAGTTTGGGTTCAGTCAGTTCATTAGTTTCGGAGAAGAAGATCTTTGAAATTTCAGCCAATCAGAGCATATTATTGGCCCTGGCAGCCATATTGAATATCCGACTGGAACGAAAAACAGTAACTTTGTAGAGGACCATCCAAGGAACATTCCTGCTAAGTTCGGTTCCAATCGGCCAAGTGGTTTCGGAGAAGAAGCTTGAAATGTGAAAAGTTTACAGACGACAGACGACAGACGACAGACTACAGACGACAGACGACGGACGCCAAGTGATGGCAATAGTTCACATGGACCTTTGGTCCAGGTGAACTAAAAAAGTACTTGACCGACTCAATCTTTTAGTTGTCCGAAAAAATTAATAAAAATTACAAAAACTAGAGAATAATTATCCAGGTTTAGAGAGCTCACAGGGAGAAGTGGGAGATAACAGAGAGAAGTGGGGAGACTTCTGGGAGAAGTCAATTGCGATTAATCGAAACATTGATGTTACCCTGCCCAAATTTAGTAAATAGTTAAAGCTGCCTGAACTGATTTGCTCTGGGGTTTTTTTTTAATTCATAACTACCTTAAGGACATATATTGAATGTCACATTTTTATTTCTGTCTACCTTGATTAGAGTCTTGCATACCAGTGACTTTTATATGTACCCCCCCCCCCCCCCCCTTTTTTTCTTTTTGAAATATTACTGTGTTGTGATCCAATACCACACAAATTGTAATAACTCATATTTGTGTTATATAAAACCTTGTTTCTGGTAAAAAAAAATATACCTAGATACTATATATACCAGTATCTAGGTATTTTTTTTTTTACCAGAAACAAGTGATATACTGTAAATAAAGCAAAGTATTTTATTTAAATTCACAGAGAAATAAAAATTTTAATGGATCTTTTCAACCAGATCAGGAAAAAGCTTGTAATATTTGTCCATTTAAAAGGTTTCAATATTTCCCAAAAGTCTAAATCAAGTCCTCTATCGTATTTTGCACAAAAGACAAGTTTAAATTTGGCGCCAAATTGATATCCGATAATTTTTACGTGTCCGTTCCGGAGTGATTCTTGTTCTTATATTTCAAATATTGATATTTCCGTTCATTAAAGCGTTTCTGAGATTGCGACTTTAATTTTGTCAATGTCCTTGAACTTCATATGGAGGAACGATAAATGATCTGGCGTTTCACTTTAGTTTTAATCAAAATAAATTATGGACAAATTGGAGATCAAACAGGGCTCTTTTATACAACAAACCCAGTATTTTATATCAGTGGAAATATATTTGTCCGTCATACTGGCATGTTTGGGAATCTCTGATTTTTTCACTTGTCCCATCGGACAACCGTAATACAAGATCTACTTGTCCGACGTCAGTTTTCACTGGTACCGCACAATCGGACAAACGTTAATGTCGAGGACTGCAAACATATATAGACGGTCATTACAGAGTTATTGGTCCTTTCTGCTGGTTGGCGTTGTATTTGCCACCATGACTGGTAAACATAAACAGCTGATATATGGTACCTGTATGTAGTGATCTGTGTTAAATCCATCATTATGTTATTGTGAACAATTCAAAGGATATGCAAATTATTTTTTTTTTTTTTTTTTTTATCACTATGTGCTTCCCATTATTTTTTGTATTCTTTATGAACTCTTGACTTTTACTGATAGTTTTTTTAAACATTTTGTTTGAATAATTAAAAGAAAATCAGTCAATACTTTTTGTTGAATTAATAGAATTTCATATGTCTCGGATAGTACCTGTAGCAGCAGCAACATCATCACAAGCCCTTTTAGCAATTTTTGCTGATTCATAATTCAATCTGTATGCCTACAATGAATAAAACATTATCAGGATTAAGTAATGGCAAAACATCTTGACTGGATAAATACTCATTAATATGGCTTGTTAACATAAAAAAAAGTAATCATAAATAGATTGTCTTCAAAATTTTTCCTATTATTTTACATACATTAAGTCTTTAAATTCAAAAGAATCTAGTGCCATGTAGCTAAAATCAGTAGTAGTTTAAAAGAAGACTTTCACAGATTTCTCATATGGTCCTATGCTAAAAAAAAACGCACCTTAGGTGTAATGGTTAGCGTACTCGCCTCAAGTGTGGTAGATCGTGGGTTCAAACCGCGATTGTGTCTAACCAAAGACTATAAAATTGGTATTTGTTGCTTCTCCACAAAGCATGCAGCATTAAGGAGAAAGAGCAAAAATTAGTTGGATTGGAACCAGGATAATGTGTCCGAGTGAGGCGACATGTCTATCTATGGACTGTTGTTTGAGTGAATCAGCACTATAAAAATCCAGCTAAGCATGTTGGTCTAGTACAAAGGGGACCACATCATCATTTCATTGAAAATTAACTTGTTCTCGCCATTATATAGCTGAAAAATTGTCGAGTTGCCGCTAAACAACAATCACTCACTCACTCCTATGTTAAATTTTGTCATGTAGTGGAGTTACTTTCTTTGAAAAGGGTCATCACATTAACATGTACAGAATTTTTAGTTCAATCATTATAGTAATATGTACAGTATAACCTCGTTAAACCGCCACCATCTGTCCAGCCAGATTTTGGCGCTATAACGAGTTTGGCGATAAACTAAGTAAGGACAGAAAATCGAAAGTCAACAGTTTGATTTTAAATTTGGAATAACTGACGGTTTGATTTTGACAAGTTTACCGGAAATGAGTATTATCACTTACAATTTAAATTTTAATACATATTCTAATATATAAGTTTCATTTTTACAGTTGTAGAAAATTTCGGCATTTGTAAATTTATCAGAATTTATTTTATCGAATTTGAAAAGAAAAAAAAACTACTGAAATTACGTTGTTAGCACGTATACTAGCAATTTCCTTTAATATATATTAAATTCGTTTTTACGTCTTACAAATATTTACTCTCCATTTTATTTTCAATTTTTGTTTATCACAACTAAAAAAAGAACAATAAAGTTGTTTTTCTCACTCGTTGTCATGTCACAAGATTAATTCTGTCCCCGGGGCAAATGTACAGTTAACTTATGGATAATTGATCATTAATTGTTTAAAGAAAGGTGATAAAATATGTTTATAGAAGCAAGGGTGTTATATTTTAATTGAAAAATGTTTATACAACACTTAGAAGCGTGTCACCGTCAGTGTATGGTTTGGAAGTAAATTTGATTTCTATAACCGGAAGTTGTTAAAATCTATTCACATATAAACATTTCTGTCGTTTTTACGCATGCATTCACAATCAAATAATTCACAACATGTTCACGTGGATTATAATCCATTACAAGGAAGGCTTGCACTTATTTCTTCATTAATGTTCAGAAAGTCGAGGTCACTGGAGGACATCATTTGCCAATATATCGATGGATTCTTAATTTCTACAATTTCTCTTTTCAATTTCTGTCGAAAATCAAGCAAATTTCTTTTACGTTTAGGCGTCGACATTTTCAACACAAATGAAAGAACACACAAACAAATTTATTATGTTTTATTCAGAATGAAAAGTAATCAGTTCAGGGTTGTAAAATTTTATTGTAAAGAAAACAATTAACTGTTTTCACAGCGATATCTATAATTTGCCTTGACTGCTTGTTTACTTACCTTGATTGACAGGCATTCTAAAATCACTGAGTTGTGACATTATTGATTGGCATTATGATCGAGGTTTAAATAACAGTAAATTGATCGTTTGATCTTCAATAACAGTGGCGGATGGCGATATGCGAGTTTGGCATTTTAACAGGGTTATTACTACATACGAAAACGGGACTGCAGAAATTCTTGGCGATACGCGAGTTTGGCGGTGAATCGAGGGGCATTAAAGCGGGATTTTACTGTACTTGGATTTCCATCAAGATCTTTTGAAGAGGAACATAAAATGCATTTTCCTGCCTTGTAACAAATCCATCATGGCATCAACCACAAGATTTCTTTGAAGAATTTGGAATCAAATCAATCCCACAGAATTAACTCTGATGGCCATGCTACCTTCTGATCTGATTGTAAATTAAACTTTGTAGAACCTACCAAAGTATCCTTACTGAAAAGTTTGGTTAACACATGGTTAATATCTGTAGTATAGCTAATTACTAGTCTATACATTTGCGATGTGTGAAAAAAAACATATTTAATTTGTTGTGTTACACTTGTACAAATAGTAACAATAAAAACTATACAAGAGTTGGATTAAGGAAACTCATGTTATTGAACACAAATTCAGATAAAGTTGCATATTTCATTTAAGTAAAATTTAACTACCATATCTTCCAGACCGTAATCTAACTGAGCTATTGATGTACCACTGAATGTATTAGTCTCTACAAAATCAGCTCCAGCTTCTAAATAATCCTAAAAATAGAAAATCATAATATTATATTCAAAACTGTACTGTTATTGAAATATCTGTTAACAAATTGCACAATTAGTTCAAACTGAAAAATGTCTGTTGAACAAGAATGAGAATATGTTAAATTGTATATTTTATAAATGGATCAAACAAATATGAACTTGGTACCATAATCCCCTTCTTTTTAGGCTCATCTCACCACAGTCACCCATCTTATCAGACCAAATTTCAGATATGTCAAGATTGTAAACTACTAGTAAATTGTCCCCTCAAGAGAAGCCAACCCTCTTATAAGATCACTTTTTCATTGCAGAAGGGGTGGCCTTATTAAAGGGGGACTACTATATCAATATCCTTAGTGTTATTCTACAAGGCAAATTCAAAATATATCCATACCAAACATATTAGGAACATTGAGGAATTTTAAACTGACTTTCCTGATTTTTACTACCAGTACTTAGTATTTACGGAACGTAAAACCACATGATGCATGAGCACAGTGCCCACTTATTTAATCATGTTTGGAAAGCATCAGGTATGTTGGTTGTATTGGTGAAATGTAACAGTGTCATAAGATTTGATGAAATTGAGTGAGTGAGTGATTGTTGTTTAACACCACCTCAGCTAGTTTTCAGTGACATCATGGCGAGAACAAGTTAATTTTCAATGAAATGATGATGATCTCCACTTTGTACTAGACACATTACCCTGATTCAGATCCAACCAGTCTTTGCCTTTTGTCCTTAGTGCTGTGTGCTTAGCGGAGAAGCAACAAATGCCAATTTTATAGTCCTTAGTCTGACCCGATCTGGGCTTGAACCCATGATCTACCGCACTCGAGGCGAGCATGCTAACCATTACACCGCCGATGTAGTTGATGAAATTGATGGATTAATATAATTGTGATTTCACATGCAAGAAGTTATGAGGTGGCATCTGTAATTTACTGTTATAATACCTTATGGATTCGATAAATGACATCAGGTTTAGTTAAACTTAATAAATCATTATTTCCTTTTAAGTTTTTTGGATGATCTACAAACATAGTTCCTCTAAAATCCTCCTCCTCAAACCTCTCCTGCTGAATCATAGTCCCCATACCTCCATCAAATATCATTATTCTTTCCTGCAGTGTTTTCTCTATGGTATTTTTGACTGAAAAAAAAAATCAATTTAAATGCATCACTTACATATGTATAATTTTATCATGTTGCAAGTACATGTTGATGTACCATAGTCAACTGTTTTCACGAAAAAATAATAATGCATGAATTGTTTAGACAAAATATCACATTTGCCATAATCAGCAAAATCAGTTTGTTTTAAGTTTCCCAGAACTTAAAAAAATAATCCTCTTACTAATAATAAACATTTCATATAAAAGACAAAAAACAACAACACTCATTTGCTTTAAAATTTATACATCATTCCAGTTTTAACGATACCTTATAAAAAGAACAGGCTGGTGTGATCGTATGGTAGTAGGAGTTACAACTATCGGTACCTATGCAATCAGTGCCTATCACCACTAACGTTGTGAGTTCGAACCCTGCTCAGGTGAGGTGTACCCAATACAACATTATGTTTTAAAGTTTGGCAGTGACTTGCGGCAGATCAGTCAGTGGTTTCTCCTGTTACCTCCATCAATAAAATTGAACGCCACGATATAAATGAAATATTATTTGGCATTAAATATCATAACCTACAACACAAAAGAGATCATATAGTCAAAGGAAATAAAGATCCTGGCTTGTGACAAGTAAAATAATGTGTGACGGTTAAACCGGTTATAACCCTCCTCCTCTTAAAAATTATTCTTAAAATGCAACAAAATATGATTTAATATTTTTCTGTTGTAAAAAAGTTATTTCTCTTGCTTTACTCGCTTTTCATCATTTTGAAATTATTTGGGAAAGGATTGTGAAAATTGATATATGAAGAATCTGGATTTATAATATTTAATCTCTGCACAATTTTAGGCAAGATAATGGTATTTGGCCAAGTAATAGTGGTTCTTTTTGTTTTCCCACTTCTATTGTTATGTGTTAAACACTCGTAACCAAACCCAATCTTGTTTAGTAAGTAGTATATTTATTTTGTCTAACAGAATTGTTCTCCACATTCAGTTACATGTACATTATAATGACAATAGTCCCCCTCTTATAAGGACACATCTTCTCAGAGATCACCCTAGCTTTTGAAGATTATCAAAAGTAATGGGCCATTAGGCCATTAGGCCGGGGTATGGGGGCCCCCCGGCCCAAAAACGATTTTCAGAAATTTAAGCAATTCTAGAGGCAATAAACAGCTGTCATAGTATTGTTTGCTCCAATGCTAATGCATTTACTGCAGTACATTTTGTTTTTATCTTTGTCGTATGCTAACCACGTGCATAAACTGGCCTAACGGGACTGAAACTTTCCTTATTCCTTGTTTTCGCTGGCATCGTGTGATAAGTCATCATCGACCTCAATAGTCTCATTCGCCTCTGTGGTTGTACCTGTGTCCGTTTCATCTTCTGACCAAGGATTTTCCTCCTCTGACGTCGTGAAAAATGATATTTTCGGTTGATTTTTTTCAGATCTTGCCTTCTTGGGAGGCATTTTGTTGTCATTCGACAGTTTTCGTTATAATCGAGACCCGAGTATGAAAAACACCGAGAGTATTGGATGATTATATGACTGGTTTACTTTTTCACCTGATTACGTTCGTGGGATGAAACAAAAATTAAGAACCAGTCGAAACAAAATAAGTATGCAGATCCCGGTTACCGGCGCACAATGTACAATTGTATGGGCCATACATGACGGTAATGCGCCATATTGGCGCGCACATCATTTTTTAATGGGCCATATCAAATTTTAGCGCGACTATGGTGCGATGGAGCGGCCCAAAGTGATCTCTGCTTCTACAATGAAACATTTGCCTTAAAAGAGGGGTGGCGTCTCTTGAGGGGGACAATTTAGTAGTCTTTTACTATCTCAGTGCTTCTGAAATCTGGCAGGGCCCGGGTTGCTCAATGAGTTTAGGTAGTTGGATTACCAAACAAGTTCAAACAAGCATATCACCAATATGGCGTGGTTTTGCACCCGGCTTTGTAAATGACAATCAGGAGCCTGTAATCGCTCACCTGGATCAAAGCTGCTTTCAATAACAACGCAACTGCACTGTAGCGGCCATCTTGATGGGAGAGCGTGACTGCCGGACACAATTTTGGAAGAGGACCATCCAATGACTATTCCATCAAAGTTTGATTCTAATTGAGCTACTGGTTCCAGACAAGATGGTTTTTATGTGAATTTCCCATAGGGTCCTATGTTAAACTAAGTTCAGCTGTGCAGCAATCTTGGTCAGAGGGCGGGATCACCAGACACAAGTTTGGAAGAGGATCATCCAATGACTATTTTATCAAAGTTTGGTTACAATTGAGCAACTGGTTCCAGACAAGAAGATTGTTATGTGAATTTCCCATAGGGTCCTATGTTAAGCTAAGTTCCGCTGTGGGGGCCATCTTGGTCGAAGGGCCGAACCGCCAGACACATTTTTGGAAGAGAACCATCCAATGACTATTTCATCAAAATTTAGTTCTTATTGAGCAAATGGTTTCAGACAAGAAGATTTTTATGGGAATTTCCCATAGGGTTCTATGTTAAATTAAGTTCGGCTGTGGCAGCCATCTTGTTCGGAGGTCTGAAATGCCGGACACGATTTTGGAAGGGGACCACCCAAGGATCATTTCAGCAAAGTTTGGTTGAGATTGGCTCAGTAGTTTCAGAGGAGAAGATTTTGTTTAAATTTCATCCCCCCTTTTTTCTATTTTTAACTTGGTGGCCATCTTGGTTGGAAGTTGGGATCACCAAAGTTTGGTTGCAATTGGCCCAGTGGTTTCTGAGGAGAAGATTTTTATGTGAATTTCCCATAGGGTTTTATGTTAAGCTAAGTTCCGCTGTAGGGGCCATCTTGGTCGAAGGGCCGAACCGCCGGACACATTTTTTAGAAGAGAACCATCCAATGACTATTTCATCAAAATTTAGTTCTTATTGAGCAAATGGCTTCAGACAAGAAGATTTCTATGGGAATTTCCCATAGGGTCCTATGTTAAATTAAGTTCGGCTGTGGTGGACATCTTGGTCAGAGGTCTGAAATGCCAGACACAATTTTGGAAGGGGACCACCTAAGAATCATCTCAGCAAAGTTTGGTTGAGATTGGCTCAGTAGTTTCAGAGGAGAAGAATTTTTTTTAATTTCATCCCCCCTTTTTTCTAATTTGCATAATCGGTCAAAATCGGCAAAAGCTCAAAGTTCATAAAAAATCCTGTAATATATGTTAAAAAACTCATCATTATGCTTATACAGTTCAAATTTGGGCACATTCTGGCTTAAAATGGAGCAGTTTTGGCCATTTGAAGACATTTCTATTTTTAGTAACAGTGGCCATCTTGGATACAGGACGGCGCTGACGGACACAATTTTGAAAGGGGACCACCTAAGGATCATTCAGACAAAGCTTGGTTGAAATTGGCCAAGTGGTTTCTAACAAGAAGATTTTTAAATGATTTTTTGGTTATTTATGCCTAATTTGCATATTCGGCAAAAGTTCAAAGCTCATTAAAAATTCCCATAATATATGTTAAAAAGCTCATCATTATGCTTATACAGTTCAAATTTGGGCACATTCTGGCTTAAAATAAAGCAGTTTTGGCCATTTGAAGAAATTTCTATTTTTAGTAATGGTGGCCATCTTGGATGGAGGGCGTGGCTATCGGACATATCTTTTAAAGGGAACCTCCTAAGGATGATTCAGGCCAAGTTTGGTTTAAATTGGCCATGTGGTTTCAGAGGAGAAGATTTTTTAAAAAGTTTACAGACGGACGACGGACGCCAATAGCTCACACAGGCGAGCTAAAAAAAGGGTGCACTCGACTCGCAGGTGATAAAGTTTACCAGTTGCTTTCCCATGGTCGGTGGTTCTCTCCGGGTATTCCGGCTTCTCCCACCACTAAAACTGGTCGTCATGATATAGCTGAAATATTTCTGAAATTGGTGTTACACACAATGAATCAACAATCAATCTATTGTTGTGCCTTTTTTCCCTCTCAAATGTTTTGGATAATAAAAGGGGTAGGGTCATGGTGTTTAACACCACTTTCAACAACAATAAAAGAAATAATCCATTTTTGTTCTAAAGTCCCTTCATTGTAGGGTAATAACGGTGAAATTCTGACCTCCGGATAATTAGGATGTTTTCCTTAGATTGCTCTCTATTATACACAATGCAACTGTATTCTATATTGCTACTGTCCATTACATGAAAGATAAAGTCTAAGGTACTCCGAAATGAACCTGTGGCGTTGAGTGATTTTGAAATCGAATACGGATATCTACTATCACATGGTCTTTTAAGTTTTCTAAAACCAAAGATGAACAACAAGAATCCCACTAAAACACTATTAGATAATGAAAGTCACAATTAAGTCAAATAAATCTTTACAGCTCTAGTCAGCTGTTAAGTGATCTAAAATACCAAGGTAAGATTCCCGATTAATACAGATAGAACAAGACACCTTGTACAGATTTCTTTTACTAAGCTGTCCGTATTTTTCAGATTCGTGTCCGAAATTTGCAGACGCTGTTCGAATTTTTCCTGTATGAAATGTGTCATAATTATTCGTTATACACTCTTCTAGTCTCTAATACCATTCGAAAGTATCTGATTTTTTCATTTGTTAATAACCTTAGATACTGCTTATACCTTCGGGGGTCTCTGGCTTAACCATACAGTGTATTATTAAACAAACGGTAAGCAAATCAACTTCACTGTCCGGATTTTACCGTCTTTACCCTAAATATTAATTTTGTATTAATATACTTTGTGACTAACTGAATATCTTATTAATGTAAACATTGTAAATCATAGTATTCACATGCATTCAATACCAAATAATATGATTGATTGGTTGATTGATGTTTAATGCCCACATTATTTGATTAAGCAGTATTTGAGCTATATGACATGAACAACATAATACCAAATAATATCATTTTAATAATGACAGTATATTGTTAATACAACAGTTATAATTTGCAAACTGAAATTAATTAGACTATTGTAAATACATTTGATTTTTTGGGGGGAATTAATGACTCAAAAAATCTCCCTCTATAGGGGGTTGAAACCCCCCCCCCTTTTTTTATTCTTAAATTTGCTATATTTCCTTCTCAATCATTTTCATGACATAAGATCAAATGTAACTAAGATTTTATTAAGAATGGTAATCTACATAAAATTCTGAATTTAATTATAAATATTTCATCCAAACTGCATAACACATGGTTTCAGCCGGTTCAGCCAACTTCAGGATATTTTTTTAATGTGTTTGAAAACTGAAATATCATTATGCCGATATTTTTTTTAATTGAACTACTTTTATCCACATGTAGAGGGAAATATTCTATATTGTCGATGCTGTATGACATCATGATACATATTCACAACTTTCTGTATATAGTCAAAGACATTCATGATTTGTCCGTCATCACATATCATGTAAAACATTGACAGACGACGTATTCAGGGGAAGATAATTCCCAAACAAACTCAGCTGTTTCTGTGACTGTGATCATTTTTGTCTTTCTTTTTTTTATTAAATTTCCGATATATACATACCACATAAATACAAATCTGGGTTGTTTGCTGTCGCAGGCATTTTTTCAATTTAATTCTATGCCTGTATACACGGAAATATAAAATTCTTCTATAATTTTCAGGACCTGTGTTTTTCACGTCCGAGCAGTTCGCGGTCTCACCACCAAATGCCGGATAATACCCACAATTCCTGTTGCAAGGTGCGCATGCCTGAAAATACGGAAGTTACGTATTATTTGAGTCGTGGAGAAAAAACACCGAAGAAACATTTGACAAATAAGTTGAATATCAAGAGATTTACCGTCACATTTACAGTAAATATATACTTTTTAGGGTAACACTTGCAGTGAACCTGCCTATGAATACCTTTCCTGCCTGTCCTCGAAATATAAGGAAAATTATAAAAATGACAGCTGTCAAAAATCTGGTGTACACAAACTGTTTCTCATTTGTTGTATGGAACTTGTTTCTATCTGTTAGAGAGTCGATTATCTATGTAATGTTAATGGAAGATGGTATCGATAGTTGTCGACCTCTCCTTTAATAGAAAATGTATGTAGCTGATGTGAATATTGAGGTGTTGTGGAACCGGAAGTGGCGAAGATATAAAGCCAGCCTTAAGAAGTTAAGTTGAGACGTTAAGTTGGACTTAATCGGCTGAGCCAGTGAAGTACTTCTTTGGCTCAGAAGGTTAGAGCGCTGGCTGGAGGCCAACGTATTTGTCAGGTATTCCCAGGTAGCAGGGCTACTACAATGGTACTGTGGGTGACCGCTACAGGCAGGGGAAGAGTTTAGATGAGAATTCGATGAGATGTGAATCATGTCACTTCCTGTGGCGGAACCACAAGATGAAACCTCCTCCTAGAAGAAAAGGGGGAGGGTGTTGTGGGACCGGAAGTGGCGAAGATATAAAGCCAGCCTTAATCGGCTGAGCCAGTGAAGTGCTTCTTTGGCTCAGAAGGTTAGAGCGCTGGCTGGAGGCCAACGTATTTGTCGAGGTATTCCCAGTCCAAGGTAGCAGGGCTATTACACAGGGATAAAACTTAACAGGGTCCATTAGTGCATTATTACATTAGCCCATATCACTAGAATTTGGCATGGAACCCTTCACAGTTTTGAGACAGCAGTGATTCAGCTATGCACTGTTCCCAGGATATGTGTCCACCCATTTCTCAAATTGTCCTGAAGAACTTTATGAAAATTAGTTTGATTATTAAAGAATGTCCTGAAGGCATTTTGGTAAAACTGGTCCTGAATATTTCAAAGTCTACAAAATGTAACTGAAACACTGGACAGTAGACCAGTTGACTACTGAACTTTAGATTAATTCATGTCCATTGTCAGTTACTGGACAAGAAATTTACTATTTTAGGGAACCCAACTGGCATCTGTGAGATGGGTTTTCATAATTTTTATGATTATATTGATTATCATTTTTGCTGTTTGTTTTAACTTTGTTTATACCCATAATACCAATAATTAATAGTCAATAGTGCAGAATAATCAACATATTGTTAGTCACCACAAAATTATTGAAGTACATGTAGTGGTGAAATATCAGACTTCATGTTTAATTTAGCCACGGCACAGGCACTAAACACTATATATCAATATAAATTACATACAGTCAATGGTAAGAAAATTATGTCTTTTTTGTAATGTAAAAAGAGATACTTGTAAAAATGTAAACAAATTGGTTTATTTATTCATGAACCATTTTCTCTTTTAAACTGTGATATTTTTTTATGTAGGATTACCTAATGTTTTCTCCTCCACATGATTTTTGGGATTGCAGACAACTATGCATCAACACAAGTGACGCTAGAATCTTTCTCCTGCGTGTTTTGTCAATCAAAAGAGTTTGATCGTGTAACTGATTGACTGAAGCACAGTCTACAAGCAATTGTGTACATTTTTTGTATGTCAAGTATCTTTTTATGTTCCAAAATGATTATAAAAGACTTGGCCACAGTGTAATTTGTAGCATTGACTATTGATTGTTGTATGTCAATCGAAAATTCAAATGATATGAGTTATCGGGATCAGAAATGAGTTAGGGGTATCAGATATGAGTTAGATAGTATTCATAATCGATGAGAATCCCAATGAATGTTTTGCTCGTACTACCTTTCGTATTTTTATTGCTCTAGTAAGTTAGTATTAGCACATGCAGTTTTACTTAAGAAAAACAATTTGAAATCAATTTTGTGTTCGAGTTTGTCAACTTTTGTCAGTTATATCCGTAACATAAGTATGATCACATTATTGATTTGGACCATAGATTTATCGAATCATTGTTACTGTGTCTACTGTCAAAATTACGTCTTCCAACCAAAATTTGGTTCTTAAACATGTTTGGGTTTGAAATACTATATTGCTGCCAAACAAATAATGAATATTAAGTTCCTTCAACTGCTTTTTTATCAATCTAAATTTTAGAAAATTGATTTTGATTTACGACTTATATTTACTTTTCAAAACTTTCGTTTTATTTCAAGTGTGAGACACAAACATCGTTATTGATTTGTTTCACGACACATTTCAAGTTTTACCATGCATGTGTGCAATACACAATGGGAAAGTACTGTAAGCACACAAGTCATTGAGATTCTCATATCATTTGAATTTTCGATTGACATATTTAATGTACAACAATCAATAGTCAATGCTACAAATTACACTGTGGCCAAGTCTTTTATAATCATTTTGGAACATAAAAAGATACTTGATGTACACCACAATTGCTTGTAGACTGTGCTTCAGTCAATCAGTTACACGATTGAACTCTTTTGATAGACAAAACACACAGGAGAAAGATTCTAGCGTCATTACGGCACATCGGTTAATGAAACGGCTTACTCTCGTCTCTGGCATTTGGAATTTTTAAATTGCGTCGAATTACATGGCCCTTTTTGTTAAAAGTGCTTGAATACAAGATAATAATGTGCAACTTACATGTACCTCCTTGTAGACGTGAAAAGATCCCACCAATGCATATCCGGAAATCCAGATAACTTTACCGTTGGCATATCATTTGAATATGAGTTAGAGAGATTGGTGGCCGTGTTTTATTAACTTTTATTTTAATTTCATATTTTTTGAATTTTTAAAGTTTTCATAAATTGGGTCCATTTCTCTGTAAACATTTATATATTGTAGATCAATCTGATTTAGGTTTATACCAAAAACATGCCAGCAAGTCATATACTAGCTGACCTTAACCTGATTTATATATATGTGTCCATAAGTTTATTTTACATAATCCATGCAGACACAGGTCATACATAATCATGTGTCCACGCTACTTTTCAGACTCCATGCATTACCGTAAGTTAATGTCGGTGAACAAGTTTTGTTAACCAGTACTGGTAAATCATTAGACTGGATCAATAATTACTAAAAATAGTGACGTAAAAAAGAAGACCTTAATAGAACAATAGCTAATTCTTACATGGATTTCACTATGACTATGTACATTGGAAGTAAACATTTGATGCTTAATCTTTATTTTGTTTTTCAGTAAATTTTACAGATAAAGAATCATAAATGTTGTCAAATGATAGCTAGACGTAGAAGAAATAATTCTGGTTCAGAATCCAAGCAAGTAACAAACGGATTTGTTCAGCACAGTGGCAGTACATTTGTAACCAGCAATCCTACAGTACCCTCTACTACAAAGTCAGTTGTTGAGCCAGAAATGTCATGTCGTGATCGTACAGGGGAATTCTTATCAGCATGTAAAGTTTTACAGACAAGACAGGTATATATTTTCCTAAATAAATATCATGACAAAAGAAGATATTTTAATTGCTTTATAATGGAAAAGGTATAAGGAAATAAAAATGAATTATATTGGTTGAAGAAAAGAAACTTTATTATCGTTTAAATTGTTTTAGACACACTTAATATTAGATCAAATTGATCTGATCAATAGACGAAACACACAGTAAGACAAATAATGTCAAATATGATTTGGTTTGCTTTATGGTGTTTAATGCCACTTTCAATAATATTTCAGTTATATCGTGGCAGTCAGTTTTATCGGTGGAGGAAACCGGAGTACAAAAGAAAACCGCTGACCTGACGCAAGTCACTGACAAACTTTATCACATAATGTTTTTTCGAGTACACCTAGCCATTAATGGGGTTCGAACTCACAACTTTAGCAGTGATACATATAGGCAGTGATTGCACAGGTAGTTGTAAATCTAACTCCCATACGATTACAAACCATTCCCCCCCCCATATGAAATACAAACATTTTCATCATAGATGTATGTATCACTGTGATAATGAATTTTACCTTATAACAAGTTACACAATAGACTTTAATCACTAAAATGTGTGTGTTCACATGGTATTTGGATTTTTATTCTGCAATCACGTGATTTAGATTTACTATGAAAGAGGTCAAATAAACTTCAGTGTTATTTTAGTTATGTACCTAATAATAAAACTTTTCCTGTAGGGGGCGTCGTCGTGATCGTATGGTAATTGAATTAACAACTACCTATGCAATCAGTACCTATCACCACTAACATTGTGAGTTTGAATCCCTCTCAGGAGGAGTGTACTCGATACAACATTATGTGATAAAGTTTGTCAGTGACTTGTGACAGGTCGGTGGTTTTCTCTAGGTTCTCTGGTTTCCTCCACCAATAAAACTGACCACCACAATATAACTGAAATCTTGTTGAATGTGGTGTTAAACAGCATAACCAAAACCCTTTTCTGGTACCTGATTCATACAGAGGGAATGATAGGAAACTAACAGTATAAGTGTGGATATGATACAATTTAAAACAATTAGAACTTGTTTCTGTTCTTTTCAGTAAAATTTGGCAGTTGTTTTGGAATTTTTTACATTGCAGGATAAACACAATATACATACAATGTTGATCAAATAAAATTTCTTTGTAATCGCTGCAAATCAGGCTAGAAAAGCTCACCAAAGGCTTTTCTACCTATTTCTAAAATGTGGTAAATTGTTAGCTTTAAGGAGTAAGAGCAAAGACAGGGTGGCTCGGAATCAGGATAATGTTTCAAATGGAGCAACACACAGACTGTTGTTTCAGTGATCTATCACTGTGACTTTATAGATCCAATTAATTGTGTTGGTCTAGTACAAAGTGGACATCATCATCATTTCATTGAATGTAAGTAGGAAAGTTTATAGTTGCTAATAAATGAACAAATAACACTAATAATTATCATTTTTATTTTGAAAGATTTTTTTTGTAGATTAATGGAGCCATTCAAAGACCGAATCATCCATTAAGACAGAGGAGTGAATTTACACAAATTGCAAAGTTTGTATCATTTTATAATAATATTTTTAACAGTCCTTATATTGTGAAGAGATCATATTTACACTTAGTTCTGACTGCTATTTAGAAAAAAGAGGCCAAAGTTAGGGAACACAGATTTCCAGAAAATATTTATGAATAAGTTATTGCTATTTATCGTCACTTTCAATTCATCAATTTTTCAGCTATATCATGACTACCACTAGTATCAAACTTTAAGAGGAAGTAGATCTTGGATAACAAACTGATCGACCAGGTTGCCTTGGGTATAGGTATCTAGAAACCTTAGCACTTGAGGTTGATATTGGGATCAGAAAGTAAAAATATTAACCATTATGCCAATCTATTGATGTCCTGTATATACATTGTATAATAAGACTTCTCATATGTCAGAGATGCATAGACCAGTTTTCTCCTTTAACATTATATCAACTAAATATGAATATAGTTTATAATCCACAAATATACCCAGAATGCTGTTCCATTCCCACCAGTGGTGAGGTGTAATAAAGGTTGTTGGTAACTTGTGACAGGTCAGTAATTTTCTTCTGGTACTCCTGTTTGCTAAACCAATAAAACTGGTTGCCAAAATATTTGAAAAATTGATGAAAATGGCAGTAAGCATCTGTAATCCATATCCTTCAATTATCTCCTTCTCTACAATTTTTTCTTTTTAATAGTTATATTACATTGCCCTTTATTGTTAACATTTACATGTAGTTCAATGATAAGTGTTAGTGGCTTATCTCCCTTTGTCTATTTGGTAAAGAAAGATGATAGCATAAGTCACTGTCAGTCCTTAAGTACCAGGTGAAGTTCAATTATTTTCTCATACTTTCCTTACATATCTTGATAGCTAATGTTTCTCATTGTATGTTTAATATAATAAAAACTTTAATTTTACTTAAGATGACATTTTGGATATACAAGGTGTATGAAATTAATTACTATTTATTTATTACAAATAAATTATTAGATTATAAAACAGAATTTTAGAAAAACACAGTAACCTGTCATACAATCCCCACCTTTGTATATGCCCAATCCACCCATGATAATTTTTGGAGAAAACAAGCTTGGTTAATACAGTGGCAAATATGGTACATTGTCATAATATAGAAAATATTTATAGACTCAAGAATAAAAAGACTTGTTACATCACAGAGTGGGAACAGGTAATCTGAGAGATTAAGCAACATTCAATCACTAATTGAATTAAACATCTAAATTGGCATGTTCCCTGGATGACCATCTTCAACAATTAAGCATAAATTGGCACAAGATACAATATATGTGTAGTAATTTACCATATCTACTGACTATTGACACTGTTTCATGCTCTCTAGCTAGAGGAAATTAAGAAAAGAAAGAATGAAATATGACAATAAAAGATTTGGGAGAATTAAGAAATTGGTCTTTATGTTGCTTATTATCTCCTAATAATATATAGAACAAGAATTGTGCTTAATATTAAATAGTTATTACATAAAAATATCTTTTTTATATTATAGGAGAATTGGAAGAGATCTTGCAAACACATTTGCAAAATTAGAAAAGCTGACGATATGTAAGTTATTAGTGTTTCATTTATTTCAAATTTCATGGTTCATGATACTGGGTGCTTGGGTGAAGAAGTCACCTTGTGCTTTCTTGTTTTGTCAAAATTGAAATGCAACTGTTCAAGTCTCCCTATGTCGCAGAAGTTTTTATGCCATGTGTAATACACGAAAATAGTGATATTGTGTTTATTAAAATCCATTGCATTTTATTAATGAAAAAAATGTGAATGTTTTTTTTTTAAAACAGTCTTTTCTGTACTTGCCTTTCTTTAACCCATTTTCTTTATAATTTGTATCAACATATTTTCATATTTTTGATGTCATTAAGAGATACATAGTTGTCCACTTATTTTAAAAGACATGTTTTGAGGGGGTTAGGGTTATGGTGTTTAACACCACTTTCAACAATATATCAGTTTTATCATGGTTTTGATATTTGGTTTGGTTAAGATAGAAATTATTTTGAAAAAAAAATCAGTAGAAATACAGTATATCAAAATAAGGGAGATAACTGATTAAAGATGCAATAAATTTAAATTGTATACCTGTTTTGTTCAAATGCATAGAAACAAAACAATGTTTCAAAATAAACAGCAGTATAATCCCGCTATAGGGTAATGAGTGTTAATCTTATCTTTAAGTATACATGAGGATTCTGCAATAATCAATATGTGTTTTGTTTTCCACATGTGCCACTTGGTTAAAATTCAGTGATTATTACATTGAACTGTAACTAAAAATATTGCTATTTTAATCTCAACTTGAAATGTTTTTTTCATTTCTTTATAGTGGCAAAAAGAAAATCTTTATTTGATGACAAACCAGTGGAAATACAAGAATTGACATATATTATAAAACAGGACATTGATAGTCTTAACAAACAGATAGCACAGTTACAACGATTTGTAACTCATCACAAACAACAAAATGGGAAACATTTACAAACACATTCCAGTACAGTTGTTGTGGCACTACAGGTAAACATTATATTGTTTAATATATTGTATTTTGACTTGTAAAAGGTGGAAATAACAGCTGTCAACAAACTGTGCATTTAATTATTTATGTACTACTGGAACTCACTTTGTCAAGTTTGTGGGAATATTGATTTTTCTGACGATTTAATCAGTATTTTGATTACCTAAGATGAAATGAGCTTTTTATTACCATAATTGTATGGCTAACTCAAATGTCACTTTCTAAATTGTAGAAAATTTTATTTTATTGATAAAACACAAAATTGTTTGAATTTGAGTTAAAACCTAATGATTGTTATTCCAGAAATGTGATGTGCACAGTAAATGAGATACATATCTACGTTGTTATTGCTTATTAAGTTAATGAAATATCCAACAGGTGATTTTACTTATACAACAGGCACAGCAAAATATTACAATTTTAATATTAAAAGAAAAACCATAAAACTGTAGGTATCAGAGTTACTTTTTAGGATAACGATTTGGTATGTTATCACGGAAAGGGAGATAACTCAAGCAAACCAAATGATATACAATTTCTAAAAAGATAGGGAAATTTTAGTTTCTTAACTATCCAAAGAGTACAACTGAAACGTATATTACAGGAAGTATCAGTAGAGAGAATTGTATCATGGTCATCAAAACACATAATTTGATATGTTCATCTGACATTTCCTTTAATATTAAATGAACCGCATCGGTGTTGTAATGGTTAGCGTGCTCGCCTCGAGTTCGGTAGATTGTGGGTTCGATCCCCGGTCGGGTCAAACCAAAGACTATAAAATTGGTATTTGTTGCTTCTTCGCTAGGCACGCAGCATTAAGGAGTAAGAGCAAAGACTGGTTGGCTCGAAATCAGAATAATGTGTCTGAGTGGAGCGACATGTCAAACCGCGGACTGTTGTTTCAGTGAGCTAGCACTATAAAAATCCAACTCGGCATGTTAGTCTAGAACAAAGCGGATGTCATCATCATCTAATTGAAAATTAACTTCTTCTCGCCATGATATACAATGTAGCTGAAAAATTGCTGAGTTGGCGTTAAAAAACAATCACTCACTCACTTAACATTAAATATACATGTAGTATGTATCAAGACATAATGGATGTACATGTACCTTTATCTTATATGACAAGAAGTAACAATCAAATCAATAGTATTTTATTCATATGTATGTTTTAAATGCAAGGTTATATGCATATTCTTTTTAGCAATGTATTATCCTGTGAAAAAAATAAGCATTGAATGGAAAAGACATTTAACCAAAGAGACATAAATATAGGAGCAATATTAAAATAACAGACAAAATCTTTTTAATTTATGAAAGACAGAATGTCCCTCTATTATTTTTGTTTACTTTAAGCATATTTTATTGTCTTTTTGAAAAATACAATTTGTTTTAAGTAAAAAAAATTTAGTTGAATCATAAAAGACATGTATATCTTTTAATAGAAAACTTTTATTTAATTTCATTGAAATTTATGTTTTAAAAATTTAAATATTCAAGTTATTTGCCAGAAGCAATCATACCTTCTAAGTGTATAAAATCATTAATAGTGAATTTGTCATTTAATTTACATACAAGTGTATTTAATTTATTACCCCCTTATCACAATATTTGGAATTTAGGGGGGTTATGGTGTTTAATGCCACTTTCAACAATATTTCAGTTATATTATTGCAGTTATCTGGAATTGAAGCAACCTTCAGCTCATAACATACTAATGTACACTTCATTTTTATTGAAATTGATATTATTTATGTGTCTATAACTTCTTTATTACCTTAATTTAGTAACAACATATGAAAATTCTAAAAGAATCGATTTAATATAATTGAAGTTTAAAAAAAAAACTTGGTTCGAGGAGACTGAAGTCCTTGAACAGAAAAAAAATGTGATACAGATGAACAGATAAGTGCATACCAAGGCCCCAGGGCCATGGCCTTAAAAATTACACCTTGTGAACCAATTGATGATTGAAGGATTATTACTCTTGAATATCAGAATACAATTTAGTACATCTTTCTTCTCTCTTTTCAGTCCAAACTGGCAAATATGTCTAATGACTTCAAAGGAGTATTGGAAGTTAGAACAGAGGTATGTTAAAGTAGCATCATATTCTTTTATAGATCATTATTTAAACTTTTACAATCTTTAGCTCACTTGGTCATGTCTGTCTGCATCATCATCATACATTAAACAAAGTATTCTTTGGAAATGCTTGGCCAAAGGGAAACAAATTTACTGGATTTTTTTTCTCTCACCCCTTGGATAAAGTAGTCTGTTAATTTAGGTGAAAAAGATTTTTCTATCTACCCAGGCTCCTGGGTAAGACGAGCTACATCAACGTTTTCTCACAAAATTGTTTTTCTTTGATGAAAAAAATCAATTTATCGATATACATCCGTCTCTTGGCAGTATTTTAAATGCATTTCATAATAAAATATGTTGCCTGTATCCTTAAATGCTACTACAACAGCGATAAATACCTATAAAAATTTATTTGACCCACACTTCACAACTACTTTTCTTAGATTTTGGATTTTGGTCAAAGGGAGGTAATTTTTTGTTATATTAGTTAACAAGGGAGAGCACTCTATTATTTACTCAAAGTAAACAAACATTGACATGATAGAAATGGGTAAGAAAAGGAGTCAAACACTGCATAAGGTGCAAGATCATTAAATCTGAGACACATGATCTTGCACCTCTCCCGCTGTAAGATTCCATATGTCTCTATGAATAGCATGATTGTTCACGTGGATTATAACCCATTAAAAGGAATGCTTGTACTTATTTCGTCATTAAAATTGTCAATTGTACCCTATGCAGCTAGTCCAGAAAGTCGAGGTCACTCGAGGACAGCATTTGCCAATATATCGATGTCGAGCTGCTTCGCAAGTTTCATTGTTCATTGAATTCTTAATTTCGTGGATCAGCAGGGGTTTCAAAGTGGGCCGGTACCCGGTACTTTTACCCGTCTGAGATCGGCTTGTGGAATATTTTTCATAAAAAAATTAATGATCACGTCAATTGCTGAATTCTCGCATTCAAACTTTGAAAGTTGACGGGATATTCCCTGTTTTAAAAATAACTTTACCTTAGAATGGTAAATAGCAGTTTGCGCATGCGGTAAATAGATATGTTTTCGCCCCAATATCTTTTCATCCTTGTGTAAAACTCGGACCGGAACAAAGCTGACATCATTTCAAAATAAAAAATGACCGATTACAAATTATGTTCAAACACAAACTAGTGTAATCTTCAGTAATATAAGTATGATCATTATGTATTATGAATATATGATTGACTACACAATAGTTTGTGCGATTTATTTTACCCATTTAAAACCGAGGGTCGAATCATTTTGGGGCGTACTGTCTTGTTGCTTAACTCCGTCCATATTGTTTAACTTCCGGTATAAAAAAATAAAAACCTATGGCTAATTTATTTACATATTTTAACGGCGCCCTACCGCAGTTGTTCACAGAAATGAAAGTGTGCTGAAAAACATTTTTAAAAGGGGGTACGAGGAGATAAGGGATAGAAAATTACTAGAAATCTTGAAAAAGGACTGGACATGGCTCAAATACGGATTACATTGTAATGTCAAAACGCCGGCCCCACTTTTTTTCCAAAATAATTTAACCTTTGTGATTCAAATGTTAATAAATTTCTTCCCGCGAATCGTTTTTGTTCGAACTTTTTTTTTTGCACTTAAGTCGTGATAATAACAATATTGTTTTTGTTTAATTATATTTGTATTGATCTATTTATTTGCCCCCCTGGACCCCTTATGGCCCTCAGGCGGGCCCCAGACCCCGGCCTAATTTTTTAGGTACCTTCTAAAATTTAAGAAGTACCTCCTGTTATAAAAAACTTTGAAACCCCTGGATCAGCCTACCCACGAAAGCACGAAAATTGGTACCCACGAATAAAAGTGATTTCACGAGTATTTCCCAGAAATAAACATAACCATTTGAAAGGAAACTTGTTCTGAATGTTCCTTGAATAGTCCCCTATAAATTGTACCATTTTTTGTGCCAATCAGATATCCTAGATGGTCTCCTACAAAGTTTACTTTTTTTTATGTTGATACCACAAACCTGACTCGGAGTTAAATAGCTTTATGTCCCCGCCACTAAGTGGCTGTGACATATAGTGTTACCCATGTCCATAATTCCGAAATAAAACAGTTGTTAACACTTTTTTTCGCTATGCTTTGAGATATTGAATTGATATTTGGTATCTAGGTGTATAATAATGAGTTACAGATCAACTTTACATTTCGTTCCGGTCCAATGATTTTGGCCGAGTTATGGCCCTTGGACTTTGAAATTTGGCCAAATATTTAGTTGTCACCACTTTTTTCGCTATGCTTTGAGATATTGACTTGATATTTGGTATGTGGGTGTATAGTGATAAGTTACAGATTGAGTTTACATTTCATTCCGGTCCAATGATTTTTGGCCGAGTTGTGGCCCTTGCACTTTGAAATTTTGCCAAATATTTAGTTGTCACCACTTTTGTTCTCTATGCTTGGAGATATTGACTTGATATTTGGTATATGAGTGTATAATAATGAGTTACAGACCAAGTTTACATTTCGTTCCGGTCCAATGATTTTTGGGCGAGTTATGGCCCTTGGATTTTGAAATTTGGCCAAATATTTAGTTGTCACCACTTTTTTTCGCTATGCTTGGAGATATTGACTTGATTTTTTTGTATGAGAGTGTATGATCATAAGTTACAGATCAGCTTTGAAATTCGTTCCGGTTGAATGATTTTTGGCCAACTTACAGCCGTTGGACTTTGAAATTGGCCAAATATTTAGTTGTCACCACTTTATTTCACTATGATTTGAGATATTGACTTGATCTTTGGTATGAGAGTGTATGATCATAAGTTACAGATCAACTTTGAAATTCATTCCGTTTGAATGATTTTTTTGCCAACTTACAGTCGTTAGGTTTTGAAATTTTGTCAAATATTTAGTTGTCATCACTTTTTTTTCACTATGATTTGAGATATTGACTTGATTTTTGGTATGTGAATTTAAGGAGGCTTGAGGATACAGATCTTAAACAATAGTTTGTTATTCTTAACCTATTACTGAGGGAATTAAAAAAGGGTGAAACATTTACGAGCCTCCTTAATATTCACGGCGGGGACATTCGTGTCGTTCCGACACATCTAGTTTATTAATTAAATGTGTGTTCAACTGTCATTTATTCATATATTTACAGAATTTGAAGCACCAAAAGTCACGGAGAGAACAGTTTTCACAATCAAGTGCAATGTCTATGCCTCCTTCAGCAGTAGGTGGTCGAGGTCAGTTTGAAAGAAAAAAGATTTATATAGTGGTTGACATTAAAAAGAAATCAGAGAATATCTGATTGAATGCTCCTAAGTCACACTTCTGGTAAAAACAAGTCGAAAAGCCAATGTTAAATCTGCATAGCCAAATGTATAAAACCCTATATTCAAAACCACTCAAATGAGGATTTCATAATTGTTAAAATTAAGTTGAAGGGGCTCTCATGGTTGTGATCGTATGGCAGTTGGATTTACAACTACCTATGCAAACAGTGCCTATCACCACCAATGCTGTGAGTTCGAATCCCGCTCATGTAACGGTGTACTCGATACAACATTATGTGATAAAGTTTGTCAGTGACTTACGGCAGATCATTGGTTTTTTCCAGGTATTCCAGTTTCCTCCACCAACAAAACTGACTGCCATGATATAATTGTTGTTGAAAGTGGCGTTAAACACTATAACCCTAACCCCTAAATTAAGTTGTACCTGATTTAATCTTTAATTTGATGCAACATGGTAAGTACATGTTGTGTAGTTTTCATTTCTCGACCGTTTTAGCTGAGGTTTGAAAGGGTGACACAGTATAGTTAATGTATATTTCTGGTTGGATTGACAACTTTAAAGTTGTGAGTTCCAACCCCATTCATGGTGAGGTGTACTCGATACAAAATTATGTGATAAAGTTTGTCAGTGACTTGCGACAGGTCAGTGGTTTTTTCTGGGTACTCCAGTTTCCTCCACCGATAAAACTGACTGCCATAATATAGTTGAATTATTGTTGAAAGTGACGTTAAACACCACAAACCAAACCAGAATTTGATCATTTTTAATATACATTTGTTTTAAACCATTAATTTCTTTTGTTATTTAGAAAACATTGTTTATGAATTCTTATCTTTAGAATCATTGAGTTACTTGTGTGATTCATTTATCTTCACAGGGAAATCAGTATTATTTGAAGACGAATATAATGGTGCCGCAGGAGGAGGAGGAGCAGACATTGTTTTAAATATGGATGGTATGTCTAACAACCACCAACAACAACAGTTAATAGATGAACAGGTATGTCATGAATGCAGGGAAAAATACATTTTAAAAGGAAGTGGTACATGACATGACACCTCATGAAGAACATGTTGGCTTTGCTTTAAGTGATTGAGAATGTAGATTAAATGAACTTTGAACCTTTTATATACAAATCATAGTTGAAAACAGTTTATGCTGAAAACTATGGAATGCCTTAGGGACCACAGAAGGTAGTATTATAATTTAACTTAGAAATAGATGGATTATAATTATCTTTGGCATGTTTCACTTTTCCAAATATCATAATTATTTAATGAATAAATAAATCTTCTGGTACAAAATTTTCTGACAATTATTCTAATACAAATCAAAAATTAAATCTTCATCCATCAAAATGTCTGGTATCCAGCAATTTAAAACCCAGAGATGTCATCAAAGTAATAATCACCACCTTTCTGGTCCGAAGATTGTAAATGAAAAAACATTTGTCAGCTTTTTAAGTTACTGAGAATTTTAGTCTGAGATTATTATTTTGATGTAATCCCTGATCAGTTACAATAAAATATTTCCTACCGATTATTCTATCTAGTGTTAGAGGCCTATTATAATCTCTGGAGGAAATGTTCAATATTGAGCAATCCTACAGTAGAGAGTATGTCAAAAACATTCATGTACATATTCAACAATTAAATGGAATGATGGGGTATCATTAAGCAAATGTCATTGATCATAGATATATAAAAATTTAAGCACAATGAAGTTTCCAATAATAAGTATGTAAATAATAAAGATGAATTAACTAGTTTTATGTGAATTCAATTTTTAAAAAACAGTGATCTTTGATAATTGCTTTTATTAATTTTAGGATATGTTTATTGATGAACGAGCAAATACGATGCAGAACATAGAAACAACAATAGTAGAACTAGGTTCTATATTTCAACAGTTAGCACATATGGTCAAAGATCAGGAAGAAATGGTTCAAAGGTAATGAGATCATAATTTTGACAGTTTAACATTGATATTAAGTTCAGTAACAATTGCTCATGTGACTTAGAGTTGGAACTGTAGAATGCTGTACATAATACCACATGAAAGCTAGTTTTCTTACATAGAAAAAAAAATCAAACAAAAAAGGCAACTGATTTTGGAATGCATCATTCATTATTTTCCATAATATCATGATATATGTATATGACAGACAGTTTGAGTTTAGTGTATAGAAATGCTATCACAAATGTATGGGTAGTTATGTACTTCTCACACTAGAAGGGTTAGGGTTATGGCGTCTAAACGTCACTTTCAACAATATTTCAGTTATATCGTGGCGGTTAGTTTTATTGGAGGAAGAAACTGGAGAAAATCACCGACCTGTCGCAAGTCACTGACAAACTTTTATCACATAAAGTTGTATCAAGTACACCTTGCCATGATCAGGATTCAAACTCTCATTGTTAGTGGTGATAGGCACTGATTGCACAGGTAGTTTTAAATCCAACTGTCATATGTTCACGACCACGGGGGCCCCTCTCTCACACTAGAATGATGAGTACATCTTAAATAAAAATCAATATTTTGTGTTCAATATCATTGCAATGCAAATTGAATAAATGTTTATTAAAGTGATAATGGCCTTATTAAGTTTGTACATGTTAATTTGTTTTGTAGAAGTTTGTTTTATTTTGAGTCTGACTTATCAGTTATAGTGTGCTGGTTAGAAATCGTAATCGTTAAAAATATTTTAAAGTTGCTAATTTCCGTCGTTACTGACCGTCGAAAGGAATTCTCAATTGGAACTTTGACCACTGTAGTAATTAATGATATTACAATCATTTGTTTAAACATACTAAGAATAGGAGAATATATTTCTTACATTTTAAGCTGTATATTTATTTGTAAAAATTGCATCTGTTATACATTTTATATTTATGTTTGTAGGATTGATACAAATGTTGAAGACACAGAAATGAACATTGAAGCAGCTCACAGTGAAATTCTAAAATATTTTCAATCAGTGACTTCAAATCGATGGCTGATGATAAAGATATTTGCAGTTCTCATTGTGTTTTTTATCGTATTTGTTGTATTTATGGCATAAGCTATATTTTAAATGACCTTTTATACTTGTTAACATATTTGAATCGGAAGAAGTCGAAGGATGCATTGTGTTATACAGAATACATAATCCATCACTGATTTATGGTGGAATTCTGTTGGGTTTTTTCCTAGCAAAGATGCCTTAGAAAAAAACAGACATCTGAATATCTGTGAAACACAAAGTAAAAATATTGTTATAATTGTCTCTAAAATTGTGATGATGTTTTGTTTTTATGATCCGAACAATTGAATTTTCGTGGATACGTTAAAATTCTTTAATTTCCACATCAGAGTTAGTACAATGGTGGCAAATATTCGTTGAATTCTTAATTTCGTTGTTAGATACGAACAATGAAATTCACAAAAATTGATATACCAAATAATAAAAATGAATACACAGTAGTTGTTACTTTGTCCGTCTGTCTTAAAAAAAGAAACCAGTTTACAGATTATTATTGAGATTAGTAATTTTACTTGAACATGATTGCTACCTTTTACAAATACAGTGACTGGGATGTCATTTACTGTGTCAGAGGTAGTCCCCTTGAAATGAGATCAATACCAAACTGGATGTTTTCCACGTGTTAACTTCAGTTCTACTTGAAATACTTCATGATAGCTATTTTCGTTGGTCGAAAAAAAGTAAAAATTTTGCCATTGTCCTCTTCATTGTGATACTTGATTCTTCTATTTCAAGAATTAAGTTTATGAACACTATTAAAATCTGTATCAATTTAATAATACTGCAATTTATCATTTCACAGTTGTACCCAATGAAGATAAGGGAAAATATGAAAATAAATTTGTTTTCAATTGACTTGCATAATTTTTGTTCCTTGAACATTTTTATAATTATCTGAGAGCATTCATATATATATTTATGTGTGTATGCTCGTCTCAATCAGATGACATCCATACTATGTATCTACCCCACTGGATCCTGATGTATATATATATTCTACATGCATTTTTATTGTGTACAATGGTAGAGAAATGAGATTATAGTCAATCGTATGATAATTATATTTACATCTACCTAATGGAATTAGTTCCTATCACTGCTTACAAGTTTAATTCCCACCTTTCAGGATATGAACTCAATACAATTTAATGTGATAAAGTTTGTCAGGTTCATATTTTTCTCTGGGTACTCTTGATTTCTTCCACCAGCAAAACTGCCCTCCAACATACAACTGAAATAAGATTTAAAGATGTGTGAAATGCTGGTAACCAAACCCCAATGGTGTGTGTGTAAGTTCCAATTCATAAAAATTTAATTGGTCTAATAGAATTGTTCTCCACATTTCAGTTACATTATAATGACAATAGTACCCCTTTTAAAAGGACACATTTTCCACAATGAAACAGTTGCCTTATAAGAGGGGGACAGATTAGTAGAATTTTACTATCTCAATGCATCTGAAATCTGACATGGGAAGAGGGGTGGCCTTTCGTTGGAGTCGCATTAAAAGAGGGGGACTTCTGTATTCTGTTGCTATCTCACCATCAGTCATAAATAAATAAAAGTTGATTTAATTAAGAAATGCAATTGAATACATGTTACTTTACATTATTCATAGAACTCATTTTTCGCAAATCTCCATCTTAAATCTGAAGACGTTGATTATTTTCATCATGAAGTGGTATTCATGAATGCTGATTATTTTCAATTCATTAATGTACAGAATGCACATGTATAAAACATTTTGTTTCCTGAATATTACAAAAAGTGGGCAAGAGGCATATTTACAATCCTTAGAACAGAATAATTAGAGCTTTGAAATCTACCAACTTCATCTTTACAACCATTAGACCTTTTGATATATTTCAAATAGTATACATTTCTAATATACCATCTTACAAACAAGTACTGTCAAACCTGTATATAAAGGGCACTCAAGAGAACATGAAAATATTCCCTTTGTATATAAATTGAAATTATATGCACTATATATTAATGAAGAAACAAGACTGTCTTGTATAGACTGACTTGCTAGAGGTGTCCTTTAAGTCAGGTTAAACCGTATTCAGTAATCCACTGGCAACAGAACATGTTTACAGTCATTTTAAGGAAATTTTCAATAATTTACACATCTATCTGAAAACCATTTTCATCCGTTATAGGGATGACTGGTTTTCAGAGGTTCCACTATAACTGTGTTTTATTTTACATTTTTTTTTCTAGCTTGTCATACTTTGAACATTTTAATGAAGAATTGTTTTGGTGTTGTTTATTTTTTCATTTGTTGTTAATTTCACAAGGGACCACCATTTAATTATTTATCATCATTTTATTCCTATTTAAAGTTTAAGTCATTTTGTTCTGTCTTTTTTAACATCTTATTTTAATAATTAGAGGGAAATACATACATGTATAGATTTATACAGTGTAGATTAATTGAACTTTGGGGTCATTTTAATCTTTGACAACATTGGTAGGTTTTTTTGTTGTCAAATTTTTATCGCATACTTTTCCACTTTCTGTCTTCAAAAGACAAATATAATCAGCTTGAAATAAGTATTTAAATGGAGTATCAAACCAAAGACTATAGAATTGGTGTTTGTTGCTTCTCCGCTAAGCACACAGCATTAAGGAGAAAGAGCAAAGACTGGTTGGCTCGGAATCGGGATAATGTGTCTTTAGTAGGGCCACATGTCTATTTGCAGACTGTTGTCAGTGAGCTAGCACTAAAAATATCCAACTAAGTGTGTTGGTCTAGTACAAAACGGATCTCATCATCATCTCTGAAAATTAATTTGTTCTTACCATGATATAGCTGAAAAATGGCGTTTAAACAACAATCGCTCACTCACTGTAAGATAGGTAAAATGATGATTTTATTATGCTGTGTATTTATTAACATAATTTATTTGCATTCATTGAACATATTTTGCTTGTCAAGTCATTGTCATCTACTATAAGAAATAAGACATATTTTGTTTTGGTCTAACAATAAGATGTGTAATATATATAACTACAGATGTACCTTTTCAAGTTTTATTAGTCCTGACAATGTTGATCAAAATATCATGGTTTTGGGTTTTTTTATTCTGCAGTTTTATTACATGGTATAAGAGTTGTAGCACAATCATTTCTTAAAATTAACCTTATATTATTGACTAGTGCCATATAAAATATAGTGCATGGCACTGATGGGCATATGGTAGTTTTTGGACAATATGGTAAATAAGCTACTATTTGACCTGAAGTGGCATGCAATATTAGTTATATTATACTAATGTATTGAACAATAAGTGGTAGGTAGATAAATACATTCATGATTTGTTTTGTGTTTTTCTTTACATTTACCAATGTTATGCAAAAGAGACATCTTAGATTTAACAGTACATGAGTCATGATGTGTGTTGTAGAAAGTCTATAAAACATTAGTTATGATTAGGGTTAGTACTAGAAACACAAGTATTATTTTTTTTGCCTTATTGTGCTTTAAGAGTTCAGTCTCTCTATTCAACACAAAACATCTCAACTTGTCATCGAGTTAAGATTTTGTCAAATTCTCAAAGTCTTCCATTAACTTTCATGTAGAGAGGGTCCAAAGTTTCTTAACAGTGGAAAAAAAATTTTGGTGTATTAAGTATTCGCCAAATAATAGACATCAATGATTTCTTTTAATTGTTTGTTCAGATCGACAAACCTACCAAACGGAGAAGACAACATGTTTATATAGTGGCACAGTGTGAAATCGTCTAAGCCAAATCATGGAACATACATACACTTTGGACTGGGGACAGATCAATATACTATTATATGGACCAGCTATGTTAACAAAGTTAAAAATATAGGGAAAAAATCTCAAAGTATGATATTCACCAATATTTTTGTCTGATAAGTCTGTATTAGGGATATATTATCAGGTAATTCTAGCTTTAAGTGGGAAATCAATTATTATAGTAGTTTTATTTCTGTGGTTTAATATCTAAACTTGTAGGTGTATAACAATATGGCTGTGGTCATTTTTAACATCGTCCAATCATAAAAATATATAATACATGTAATTATATAAATCATAAATATGAAGGATTTGTTTAAACATTATTATTGTACATCTCACAAAACTGTAGGGAATATTAGCTTGTTTACTGTATTCAATTTCAGTTGAAGAAAATTTCACTTAAAATTTTACTTTCCAAAGATTCAGCCCATTTAGGGATTATTTTCATCTATGTGTTGAGAGTAGGCAGAAAAAGGTGGCATTCCCTTGTATGGTGGAGGCCATCTTGATTTTGTTATCACATTTTGTATTGTTATTTATTTGTATTATATTATTTAAACAGAGGTTATACATGTATGTATTCATGTGGATTCTGAATTACTGAACCATATATTTATACTGAGATACAGCTACATGTTTACAAGACAGAAAATCCACACGTCTCCAAAGTGTACAGATTGTCTGTCTTTGAATTAAAAAGATATATAAATTTACCAATTTTAAATATATTTTTCTTAATTTCTTTCAACGATTTCAGCTTTGAATGATATCTCACGTTTGATGTTCTAAAAGTGGTATTGACAGTCAAATATTTGTTCATCATTGTAAGGACTCAAGTTAATTCAAATTAACAAAATATTCAGGTCATCCAAAACAAAAATAGATTTTGATTATTGTAACAGGACTGTCTATTTTATTTTTTCCCCCTGGAAGATGACTTCTGCTAGTTCAGGTAAAGAATATTACACTGTATAATTATTCTTGTAGACCAAAATGAGGGCAACTTTTACTGTAATCATGTGATAATTGTCAGATATATTGTTTTATGAAATGTTCTGGTGAAAAATTCATCAGTAAAAGAATAAAACTGATAAAAACATTGATCTTCATATAAATTTTCTGCCAAAAAAAACTCAGACTTTTCCTCTATAATTATAAAGGCTTATTAATCCAATACAAATGTAATAATTTTTAAGTCATACCCAACACACCATTTCTCTGATTATTTGTGTTATTTCTCGGTTATTTTGAAGAAAGTTTAGAAACAGATAGAAATGTGAGGTTACTAAGAATACCTTAGTCATTTGTACAAATAATTAAGTCTACCAAAAAAACTCCTGGAGACTTTTTGTTTTGGTATGTTTTTTTTTTATTATTATTATTTACCAGGCTCTCTAACAGAAAAATCTTGTTACCAGATCGGTGAAAAAAAAAATCCAGATATGTGAAATTTTATGTTTTCAAATATGGCCACCAAGACTTTGATCAAATATGGCTGCCAATATAATGTTTACAAAGCTCTGGTGCAAACTTTATCTCAGAAACTAATGGACTTACCTTGATGAAACTTTAGGGCTACATTACCCACTATAAATTTTAGATTCATTTTCAATATTGAATCAATTTCAACTTCCTTTTGGCATCCTGCCAAGTAAATGGGTTTCCTATAAATTATGTCCAATAATCCAACTATTGTGCAAGAAAAAAAATCTGGTTTGCTCTCTCTTGACAGCTACAAAATTTGAAACTATGCTCTTGGTACAGTGAAATCTGTCTAAAGCGAACCCCCTTGGCACTTACCTTTTTGTTCAGAATAGACAGGTGTTCAGTTTCTACAGGTTAAATTAACAAAGATTTCCTACATTGAGACTTTATTTAAAATTCAGTTAATCAGAAACATGATTCTGGCTTTTTCAGAGTTGATTAAGACAGGTTTCATTGTACAATGTAATTATGAAATGTCAAGCAAAATAAAACTGGTCCAATCATGGTTGTGATCTACTATAGAATCGTATATGTTTAGAGGATGGAGTGTCGCGATCGTATGATTGTTGGATTTACAACTACCTGTGCAATCAGTGCCTATCACCACTAAAGTTTTGAGTTCAAATCACGCTCATGGAGAGGTGTACTAATAGCAACTTTTTGTGAGAAAGTTTGTCAGTGACTTGCAACAGGTCGGTGATTTTCTGTGGGTACTCCAGTTTCCTCCACTGATGAAACTGACCATCCCGATATTACTGAAACATTGTTGAAAGTTGTGTTAAACACCATGGCAAAACCCTAATTTTATATCAGTATATGTTTGTGAGACTTTTATAACAGTTCACTGAAAACTGAAATTACATGGTGCTATCACAATAAACGTTTTATTTGTATCAAAAATGAATAGAGCAAACTTTTGTGTTAAACAAAAATCAATCCTCTGGATGGATCATAATACAATCATTTAAAGCAGAATTGTAGTGGGTGCTATAATTAGGGTCTGACCTTGTATACAGCTGCACAGTTAGGAAGACTAACCTGGAAGTTTGGGAGATGTTTAATGTAAACATGTTTTATATTGATGAAAAGAATATAGTGCATTTTACAGGTGTAAAACAATAATGAATCAATGAGCAACAATCGATTGGAAAACAAGCAAACTGCTTATATAAATCTGTCTTCTTTTGGAGAGGTTTAATGAGTGTTGGATTAACTTGATAGCAAAAGTAGCACAGGCCACCAAGCCCCATTTTCAAGGGCCGGCACTAAATACTTCTGACATTTGAAATGGATACCTACATGCAGAGGCATATAACACAAGAGAAGCAGCTTCTCCAAATTTCCTGGAATATTGCAGTCATTAATGTTATATTGAAAAAAAAAATAACCCAACTTTGATAGCTAACTACATCAAGATCCAAGATTATATTAAAATATTTCTTTTTAGCTCACCTTGCCAAAGGCAATGTAAGCTTTTACCATCACTTAGCGTCCGTCGTCTGTCGTCCGTTAACTTTTCACATTTTAATCTTCTCCTCTGAAACCCCTCAGCCAAATGAATTGAAACTTGGTAGGAAGCATCTATGGAAGCTTAAGGTCCTCTATAATGATTGCTCATTTCGTCCCGATCCATTAACAAACATGGCCGCCACAGGTAATTCTTGTTTTTGATTGGCCTATTTTTTTAAATCTTCTCCTCTGAAACTGCTGATCCAAATGAATTGAAACTTGGTAGGAAGCATCTATGGAAGGTCCTCTATAAAGATTGCTCATTTCGTCCCGATCCATTAACAAACATGGCCGCCAGAGGCAATTCATGTTTATGATTGTATGCATTCTAAAAAAAAATCTATTTTTCTGTGGAAAGAGCGATAACTCTAATTTAAATATTGACATTTACTTTAGTATAATACAGTTAAAATGAATCCGTGTTTTTCTGTGGAAAGAGAGATAACTCTAATTTAAATATTGACATTTACTTTAGTATAATACAGTTAAAATGAATCTGTAAAAACAAATGTGACCGAGATACCCACCCTAAACCATATATATTTATGGTCAGGGTGACTAGGAAAATTAAATGCATTATAGCTCAGGCCCCGGGTTCATATCCCACCCACTACCTGAAGTGAACTTTTTAATGGTTGAGATCCCCTCCCCTAAACCATATATATTTATGATCATGGTGACTAGGCAAATTAAATGCCTTATAGCTAAGGCCCGGGGGGTCATACCCCACCCCTACCTTAAGTGAACTTTTTAATGGTGGAGATCCCCACCCCTAGACCATATATATTTATGATCAGGGTGACTAGGAAAATGAAATGCCTTATAGCTCATGCCCAGGAGGTCATACCCCACCCCCTACCTGAGGTGAACTTTTTAATGGTTGAGATCCCCACCCCTAAGCCATATATATTTATGATCAGGGTGACTAGGCAAATGAAATGTCTTATAGTTCATGCCCCGGGGGTCATACCCCACCCCCTACCTGAGGTGAACTTTTTAATGGTTGAGATCCCCACCTCTAAGCCATATATATTTATGATCAGGGTGACTAGGCAAATTAAATGCCTTATAGATCAGGCCACGGGGGGTCATATCCCACCCCCTACCTGAAGTGAACTTTTTGATGGTTGAGATCCCCACCCCTAAGCCATATATATTTATGATCAGGGTGACTAGGCAAATTAAATACCTTATAGCTCAGGCCCCGGGGGTCATACCCCACCCCCTACCTGAGGTGAACTTTTTAATGGTTGAGATCCCCTCCCCTAAGCCATATATATTTATGATCAGTGTGAATAGACAAATGAAATGCCCCAAGAGTTGAGGCCTGAGGTCATCCCCATCCCCTACCGGAAGTTTTTTTATAGCCGAGTATAAAACAAGACCAAATGATTTTGACTTGCAACTCGTTTTAGTTAGTTGTCCGAAGGGACAAGTTAAAAAAAATGTTAATGTAGAGGCCTGTGGGAAGCACCTATAGGCTATGGAATGTTCTGTATTAAGTTTCTTCAGAGCAGAATGCAAGGTGAGCGACACAGGCTCAGCTCAGTGCTGAGCCTCTAGTTTTACTCTACTCTTTTCTTATTCTTCTTTCCAAACATATTATTTATCTTGGTGTATCTTTTAAAAGAAAATAATGATTATAAAGGCATCAAGAGACTATAAATTCATAAAAATATAATTTTGCTCATATGTTATTTTTCTTTCACAAAATAGGCATTTTAACACAAATAAACAAAAATATATGTTATACCCTATGTACAAATGTAAAAGAAATAAAATAAAACTACCTCTATAAAAATTGAACTTGGTAATAAAGTTTTATAAAAAGTAAACTGGTGGATAATATGTTTACATGTTAACTGGTTTCTTCGGGAGTTGTGAATTCTCTATAAAAATGTCACTGCTACACGTTCGTAATGATATTATTGAAGTGTCGGACATATTTGCAGTATGATCTGTCTGTATAGCAAATGAAAAAAATAATTAACTTACTATCCAAGTAAATATTTTATGATTTAATTCAAGCCGCAACATATCATGGGAACAAGTGATCAAAACGTAGATATCTAATTTAGTGCCCACGACGCGTTTCTGGAACAGCCTTAATCATGTAGCTCACAATCAAAAGATTGGAAAGCCAAATATTTTTTTAAAAGTTTTAGGATCAGGAATACCAAAGGGCATAAACAGTATAACCAAACTCGGCTAATTTCACCTCTGTCGGACGGATGAAAACCTTAGTTGTAATAATAATTACATTATTTATGAATTGTAAAATTCAGTAATACATTGTTTTGTAGATATATCTAATAAATCATGTCAGTTTCCAAACACTACTGGGCGGGTGATACACTCGGAGACTAATAGTCCACCGACAGAGGTATTGACCCAGTGATAGTATCAAATTGAGTGTGTAGAGGCTTTCTGGAATGACCTTCATCGGGTAGGCTCAAAGTCCAACGATTGGAAAACAAAATAATTTTAAAAAAATGAGAGTGAGAGGTGTGATTTTAATCATATTGCACAAATTGTATTTTTTGGTAAAATGAGAGAGCCAATCATAGTAGAGCCAATACATAATGGTAATGTGTGGTATATTAAAGGCATGGTAAGAATAATGTATGAATTAACAAAATCTATTTCTGAAATAAACTTGTTTTGAATATCAATGGAATATGTTCTGATTTATCAATTGATACACAACATTTTGTTTATTATATTTAATTCTAGAGAATGTTTTTAATTCCTTATTCTCTTACATATGTATCTGTTGTAATGAAATAAAACTCCTTCTATACACAAATCTTTTATGGTAGGTATATAAAACAATAGATTATTATTTTGCGATAGATTCAATTCAATATTTTATTAGCGTCTCACCTTATGCATACATACATAAATTAACAAATAATAAAATATAGATATTCCAGTTGATTCTAAAAAAAATTGTTTAAGCTTGTTTAAATTCCTTTGATGACTGAAGCAGTTTGAAATAAAAAAAATCCCAAAATATGGACACAACTGCTTATACTATATAATGCACCATCCTTGCAAGTCAGGATTTCTGCATAGGATGTATAATGTCAGGGGCCATCGTGGCCGTGATCGTATGGTAATTGGATATACAACTAACTATGCAATCAATGCCTATCACCACTGATGTTGTGAGTTCGAATCTTGATCAGGGCGAGGTGTACAACATTATGTGATAAAGTTTGTCAGTAACTTGCGACAGGTCAGTGGTTTTCTCAGGGTCCTCCAGTTTCCCCCACCAATAAAACTGACCGCCACGATATAACTGAAATATTGTTGAAAGTGGTGTTTAACCAAACAAACAAATAAACAAACGGAAAACGTTAAAGTAATCATGTACATGTAGTTAAAAATTACAATCTATTTTATAATATTAGTGGGTACAAGTTTTCCAATAAAATATTTTGGGGTATTATAAATACATATGAACTTCTTTAATAGCATCAGTTAAGAAAGAAGTTTAAAAAAAACATATTTGTGTATTTGTTTTTGTTTTTGGTTTTTTTAAATGTATTAAATTGTTGTGTGCTATAAGTACCAGAATACTTGATATATGATACAAGATGCGCTTTTAATTGTTAAATCATTTGATAAATAATTATCCAAGAATCTGTACTGTCTATATTTAACACCCCACAATAACTTAAAACTTTAGAATTTATTTATAATATCCCAACATATTTTAGTATGTTGTTAATTGTATACAACTCCATATTCTAATTTACACTCATGAAACCTTGTGTTGCAACTAGTTGCCGATTGAGAAATTTCAATGCTTAATTTATTAGACTGAAAATACTTCCATACATATGCCTAGATACAACGACCCATTCAATAATTCTCCACAAAGCATCGAAAAGTGTGACGTAATGTAATGTGTTTTATTGATTACTGTTTAACGTCACTGTAGAAAAGAGAGAGGGATGGGGCAACGACTGTTGACTGTCACTGGAAAAGTTTTGAGAGTTGGGTAGGGACGGTAGATTTACATTTTTTGTAGCATTTACAATATGCATACTATTTTTTTCTAATCTACAAAAGAGGTCTTTAATAACATGTAGGGAGCGTAGCCCTCGACAAACAATACGTCGTCCACTTTGGTTCACCGTATTGCAACTTGACAACAACCCCCTCCCCCACCCTCATTGAGTGGGCAACACCTATCCGCCACCTTGGGACGCACTGAACGGGTTTGTGTTTTCAAACCGTATAGGAACATTCACCTGATGCACTATGTATACCGGGCCGTCTAAACATTATTATAGGTACCGGGTAAATAAATGCACTGGGGCCCCCACCTACACAATCACTCACAAGAATAAAAATGTAAATGTTCGATAAAATTAAACATGTCCGGGTATGTATTGTATTGGTACTTCTAACAGTGTTTAAACATGCTGTACACAACATACATAGATAAAATTAAACCTGTCCGGGTATGTATTGTATTGGTACTTCTAACAGTGTTTAAACATGCTGTACACAACATACATAGATAAAATTAAACATGTCCGGGTATGTATTGTATTGGTACTTCTAACAGTGTTTAAACATGCTGTACACAACATACATAGATAGAATTAAACATGTCCGGGTATGTATTGTATTGGTACTTCTAACAGTGTTTAAACATGCTGTACACAACATACATAGATAAAATTAAACATGTCCGGGTATGTATTGTATTGGTACTTCTAACAGTGTTTAAACATGCTGTACACAACATACATAGATAAAATTAAACATGTCCGGGTATGTATTGTATTGGTACTTCTAACAGTGTTTAAACATGCTGTACACAACATACATAGATAGAATTAAACATGTCCGGGTATGTATTGTATTGGTACTTCTAACAGTGTTTAAACATGCTGTACACAACATACATAGATAAAATTAAACATGTCCGGGTATGTATTGTATTGGTACTTCTAACAGTGTTTAAACATGCTGTACACAACATACATAGATAGAATTAAACATGTCCGGGTATGTATTGTATTGGTACTTCTAACAGTGTTTAAACATGCTGTACACAACATACATAGATAAAATTAAACATGTCCGGGTATGTATTGTATTGGTACTTCTAACAGTGTTTAAACATGCTGTACACAACATACATAGATAGAATTAAACATGTCCGGGTATGTATTGTATTGGTACTTCTAACAGTGTTTAAACATGCTGTACACAACATACATAGATAAAATTAAACATGTCCGGGTATGTATTGTATTGGTACTTCTAACAGTGTTTAAACATGCTGTACACAACATACATAGATAAAATTAAACATGTCCGGGTATGTATTGTATTGGTACTTCTAACAGTGTTTAAACATGCTGTACACAACATACATAGATAAAATTAAACATGTCCGGGTATGTATTGTATTGGTACTTCTAACAGTGTTTAAACATGCTGTACACAACATACATAGATAGAATTAAACATGTCCGGGTATGTATTGTATTGGTACTTCTAACAGTGTTTAAACATGCTGTACACAACATACATAGATAAAATTAAACATGTCCGGGTATGTATTGTATTGGTACTTCTAACAGTGTTTAAACATGCTGTACACAACATACATAGATAAAATTAAACATGTCCGGGTATGTATTGTATTGGCACTTCTAACAGTGTTTAAACATGCTGTACACAACATACATAGATAAACATGGGGCTCTTATGCTCACTGGGGTCCCCGGGCAACTGCCCAGCGTGTCCATACGTTAAGACGGCACTGAATGTATGTAATTGTAGCATTTTTATTAAATGTAGCACTTTTGAACTTATAATAGTTGTGTTATAAATGTCTTCGTCTTCGGTTGTCTGATATCTTGATGTTAATTATGAAATCGTGAATTGTTTTACTGCCAAAATACAAAAAACAAGACATAACACTTCTTTATTTTTACCTGACAGATCAAAGAAACCTGGTATGCAAAAGATCAAGGGATCGTATGACCGCTAGCATGACTTTTTGAGTGTTAGAAACGAGACCTAAGTTTATGATACCACTCTTCCTCTTCGCTTGAGAATGACAAATCTTTCTGGTTAAGCCCATATATATACTGGCTCCAGAGACATTACGGTATTAACACACTTGGTCCTCGTTATAAGATTAACTTCCACAAGATTGCGTGAAGATAGATTTACTTAATCCTATAACGAGTTTTTAATCCAACACCAATTTTACGCCAATTTGGACGTCTATACATAAATTTATGTTGATAAAGTAAGCAAAATCATATTTAATTATGAATTTCTATTTAAATGTGTTTAAAAAGGATAAATTCATACCGACGGAAAACGTGATTAGTTTTTTTCTCTATTTTTAAATACATAAAATCTGTTTCAATTGAATTGTGTATTCCAAATAATTTATAATTTGAAATTGTTTGGATTGTATCATTAAGTTTGTGAAATTACACTTAATACTGACATTCATTTAACTAATCCGCGGGATTAACTTTTTAAAACGAAATAATTTCAATTATTAAGATTTTAGGTGTTATCTGCGTTTGGTTTTTTTAGCCTTTGGATTGGGTCAGAATGTCCTTAGTTTTAAACTTTGTTCCACTGACAATTAAAACAGGAAATTTAATTAGTTGTGGTCTATTATCTCGCTGATCAAGTTCTCCGCTTTTGAAGAGCAAAAGACAACCAAAATGTTCCACTCTTGGAGCACAAAAGACAACCAAAATGTTCCACTCTTGGAGCACAAAAGACAACCAAAATGTTTCACTCTTATAGCACAAAAGACAACCAAAATGTAAGCCCTGGTTTGAAAACAAAATCATAAAAATATGGCATGTTGTGTTTAATGCTACTATATTCCAACAGCCAAATAATACCACAACCAGTAAAACACGGCATCGCTTCCATAACAAAAAAAATAATAATAATTACACACTGTCGGAACCACAGGCACTTGTTTCATTCAAAAAATATATGCCCCCTCCTCTTCCTTACTTCAAGGTAAATATCTGCCCTTTTTCCCTTCCCCATTTCGCGTCAATATTTTTCACTTATTTGTGATCCTTTCGCTGACCCAATTATATCGTTACACTCCCGAGATATTTCTCTTTTTGACTGCAACATTTAAATATACCTACCGGGCCCCCCTCAGACGAATTGGACAAGAATATTCAGCGAACGTCGCTTGGTCTACATTTCAGTCATTGAAACGGATAGAGCCACTTCCGGTCCGGTCTAAATTTATTTAGAAAATAAATAAAAAGGTGCTTTAAAAATCAAATGTCAGTAATTTGGAGTTGAACATATTTTTATAATCTGCATTGGAACAATTATCTGTATTTTAAATGCTTACTTTACATTTGAGAGGAGATGATCATGATGGCATTGCTACACATGGCCGGTCTAGAGAATTCCGAATGCATATGAAAAATCCAGCGAAAACTGGATGTGGCTGTATCCGTTTCAATGACTGAAAAGTAGACCAAACGACGTTCACTGAATATTCTTGTCCAATTCGTCTGAGGGGGGTCCGGTAGGTATATTTAAATGTGGCAGTCGAAAAGAGAAATATCTCGAGAGTGTAACGATATAATTGGGTCAGCGAAAGGATCACAAATAAGTGAAAACTATTGAGGCGAAGTAGGGAAGGGGAAAAGGGCAGATATTTACCTTGAAGCAAGGAAGAGGAGGGGGCATATATTATTTGAATGAAACAAATGCCTGTGGTCGGAACAGTTCCAAAATCCAATAGAAAAATAGTAGAAAAAAGCAAAATCGATACCCCTTGCACACAAATTCAGTACCACCTACTTTCCTGGCTTGATACAGGCACTTCAGTAACAAGTGGTGGGGTTAAACTGGTTTTATTTAAACAATTCAATAACATCATTGTCACTACAGTTACATTTCACGGCCAATAATGTAATGTTAATGGTGGTTATTTTTTCTATTGTTATTATTATTATTTCCTGACGAATTTTTAATTCTAAGTAATGTGAAGAAAGTCTTTTTCTTCTAAAATGATCAAATTGGCCTCGAATCCATCTGGACAGGGTAAAAATTAAATATTTATTTAGAAACTAAATGCACGAAGAATTGTACGAAAGAAAATGTCAAAGAAATGCAAAGGATATAAGGAGCGACAAATTGATTTCCATCATGGAGAGGGAAGGGACAAAAACACCTCTCTGAAATCTGAATATTTTTTCTCAAGACATCTACCAAGACTGAATTTTCATTACTAGCCTTATGGTATCCTAGATTTTTTTTTCTTTTATTATGTATGATTATTTGGCCTATTACAGGTCCTGATTTTTACACACACTCATATAAAAAACAAATGGTGGTTGATGGTTAAACGTATATATTACGTAGTTAGATATTTATTTTTGACATTGTTAATTAGAAAAATAGAAACATTATGATCGTTGAAACTTTAGAAAAAGTCAATCCTTCAAAGCATCTAGATTTCATTTGTTTAAATCTTCGATGCTTTACCAATCCTTCCAAGAAGGCAAATTAACATTCAAATTACAAATGTCGATAGTTTAAATTCATTTGATTATTACAAATTATGTAACGAATATTACTATTTTAGTTTTAATTCACAATCTGGGTCGATATAAATACTATACACCATAAATATTTATAATCATATTAACTATTTTTAGTTACACTTGATTAAGATTTTGAAAATAATGTCACCCATGTTAAAATTTCCAGCAACCGTATGAATTCCATGAATTATTTCGATTCTAAATAAATGAATATATAACTTATTTTTTTAAACGGAAGGAATGGAAATCATAAGGCTAGACTTGCATCTCGTACAAAATCCACAAATCTTAGTGATTACAGTTGTATTTTTTCTGAGAAAATGTAAAGAAACAGCATGACCATTATAAGGGGACTTTTGATGTATATATGTATCATAGTAACCTATATTTACATGAAATTACATGCGAACGATCGGCAAAATGTGACCGCCAATAGGCATGTGCGAAACATGAATATATCGGGAATTTTTATCACCGCATGTTTAAAAATATATAGCCAACAGAAGGAATTCATATTAAAACTGAACATTTTATTTTAGCACATGTTCCCATCTTCGCTAGTCAACGTTTTATAATCCGATCGCTTATCTTCCAGGCTTATGGAAACGAAATTATGCCGTACCTATTGTACCTATTGTCATCAAGAACCCAGAAAATAGGCATTGGAAATAATATTTCTAATCATGAACCTGTAAAACAAGGAGTGCCTCAAGTATCTATCTTGGGTCCTTTGCTTTTTATTTTATTCATAAATGATTTACCACTTGAGAATATAAAATGTAATATTGACATGTATGCTGATGACACCACTTTACATTGTCATAGTAATAGAAAATCAGAAATAGAGAGAAGTCTAAATGAAGATCTGAATACCGTAAATAAATGGTGCATTCAAAACAATATGTTGATAAATCCAACAAAAATTACATGTATGCTTATAGGTACAGCTCAAAGAATAGCTACTGTAACAAATGAGCTAAATATTAATTTAGAAAATCAGTTTATCAAAAATGTTAATACTCAAAAATTATTAGGAATTTATATTGATAATAATTTAGATTGGAAAGAGCAAGTAGATCATATATGCAAGAATATAAACTCAAGATTATTTTTATTGTCAAAAATCAAAAAATATCTTGATAAAAAATCTAGAATTTTATTTGTCAATTCTTATATCTTACCAATTTTTGATTATTGCAGTAATGTGTGAGGAAACTTAAATGATGAAGGAATTCAAAGGATCACAAAATTACAAAAACGAGCCGCAAGAATTATTCTTGATGCTCCATTTCTCACACCCACAAGGGAACTCTTTGAAAATCTAAACTGGCTCAGCTTTTGTGATAGAATCTCATATAATAAATTTGTTTTGGTTTATAAAATTTTGCATGATAAGACACTAAACTACCTAAAGAAACTTTGTATTCCAAGTAGCGAAGTTCATACTAGAAATCTAAGATCTGTATCTAGTAACAACTTGGCAGTTATTCGTCCAAACACAAATGTTATGAAAAAATCATTTGCGTATAGTTCTGCCATTCTTTGGAATAAATTACCGTGTAATATCAAATTATCTGCAAGTTTAAGTATATTTAAATCAAAATGCTTTACATATCTTAAAGACATTTCAAATTAAGACATTAAGAAAATAATAATAAATATGCTACTTCATTTTATGTATGAAACATTGCATAATATACGTTTAGTATGAATTTGTCATATTGTGCATGCTGTGTGTCATAATTATGTTGTAAACAAAATGTATCATATTTTTGTGAGGGCCTCAAGTTAGATTAGTGAAAACTAATTGAGTTACCCTCTTGAAATAAAGTTTATTATTATTATTATTATTATTATTATTATTACCGAATTTCATGACATTCTCCCAGATTTCGATTTGCAAAACTATGTTCAAATTAGTATTTGTAACCAGATGTTTGTAGAATAGTTGGTTTAATAGGCTTTCAGTGAAGGATATTGCATATATATTTCCTTTGATTGGATTTTCTATTTTTCATAAATTGTGTGATGATAATTTGGACCGTCTTATTTACATTACTTTTCAAACAAAAGATGGAAGTGATACACTTGGTTAGATATTAATGTCAAATATCACAGGAGAAATAAAAATAAAATTTACTTCTCCAAATATTTTAAATGAGAGACAACTAGCATAAGAGTAAGCTGAAATGGAGACTGTCAGGTCTTATGCATAGTGTCATAATCCAGAATAAATATTATGACTATCATTGATGTATTATTGACATGTGGAAAACAGTTTGTCGGTTGGTCAATCATGTGTTAATATTTCTGATAAAAAAAATTTTCGTCATACTTTCAGCGCCTATCACCACTGATGTTTTGTGAGTTCGAACCTCGATCAGGGGGAAAGGTGTACAACATTATGTGATAAAGTTTGTCAGTAATTTGCGACAGGTCGGCGGTTTTCTCCAGGTCCTCCGGTTTCCTCCACCAATAAAACTGACCGCCACGATATAGCTGAAATATTGTTGAAGGTGGCGTTAAACACCATCAAACAAAACAAACAAACAAATCGTCATACTTTCTGAATATTCAATAGGCGCAGTATCGAAGTACATTATTTCAGATAGTTCTACTCTTTTTGAAATACACAACGCATAAACACACGAAAAAAAAAATATAGCATTCAATAATTTGTAATATTCAGATTTCAAAAACTGTCATTTTCATCAATCTGTCTTGTCAAAAAGAATCTTATCAAATTCTATATAAGCTGTGAAGATAGTGCTAAGACCTTAACGATGTTGATATTTTCTGTTAATTATTAGAAAAATCACTTTCAAATAAAGCGACAATGGCTTGTGATTTCTAACTTCTGATATTGGTATTAGCAAGTAAATTTATCAATATATTTCCCCACCAACGCGATAAAATTCACTCAAATTGTTACAAACTAGCTGATAGGTAAATAAATTGGCGACGGTATACGGCAATTCAACTACATGACACGCCCATAAAGTTAGGATACAACATTAATTTTCCTTAGAACTACTACAGTAGATTAAAAATACAATTTGAAATCTCTTGAAAAACGGAAATTGATAAAAGTCTAATTTATTATAATATACAGTCTTTAATATGTTCCTTATTGCTTCATTAAGAGGGGTAACATGTTAAAATTACTGTATTTGTGATCATTATCCTGTTTGCAATTCGCATTTATAACCATAATTTGGGTGGCGGCATGAAACCAAATCATGAATATATGAAAAATGTATATCTATATATATATTATGAGAGGGGCCGTCGTGGTTATGATCGTATGGTAATTCGATTTACAGCTACCTGTGTAATCAGTGCCTGTCACCCCTAAAGTTGTGAGTTCGAATTTTGCTCATGGCGAGGTGTACTCGACACAACATTCTGTGATAAAGTTTGTCAGTGACTTGCGACAGGTCGGTGGTTTTCTTCGGGCACTCCGGTTTCTTCCACGAATAAAGCTGATCGCCACGGTATAACTGAGATATTGTTGAAAGTGGTGTTAAACACCATAATCCTAGCCCTATATTATTTAAAATTCAAAGTTGTCCCATTGAAACAATGACCCAGATTAAATACTTTTACTTTTCACAAGCACATTTACATCAGTCCTTCATAAACTTGTATGAAACGAGGAAACACAAGACGGGTAAATATAAAAAAGCTAAAACAAACAGAGTGGATTAATGAAGAAATAAAACTACTATGGAAAATATTAATTATTAACGCAAGATTAAACAAAATTACAATTACAAATTATGGCGTAATAAAACTAAGTGTATAATTAAGAATGCAAAGAAATCATATTACTATAAAACAAACTTTATTCTCATTAAACCATGACTTGATAAGGTAAAGAGAATAAGGGTAATAACAAAATGACCGAACTCCGAACAATCTTACAAAGGGAAAGTCAAAACTCACAAGTATATAAACAGACAAAATCAGTCAACAACCGGAAAACTGTGAAAACCGTAATAACCTGACTTGGTACAGACATTTCTAAAGAAATGGTGGGTTGAATCAGATTTTAAAGCGCCAAATGTATAGACGACAGAAATTGCTTTTGATGTATTTTGTAATGATTTGCTTATTAAAAAAACGGAAGAAATATATATTTTCAGACAATTGTTTAAAGTAGTTTGAGTCTTACTTAGGTCATAGAAATCAAATAGTTTGTGTTGACAATACAAGATCTAACTCTTTGAATGATTAAATCTGGAATCTCTCAACGTTTATTTTTGGCCCTATGTTATTTTTGATATATATTAATGATTTGGCTCTTTTTAGTCTTAGTCAAAATATTCATTTACTTGCTGATGATGGTACTGTGTCCGTCATCGGTAGAGATATTGATGTTATCATAAGCAATTAGATATTATACTTGTAGATATATTAAACCATTGTAAACAAAACAGAGTACATTTGTTTCTCTGAAACTCAATGTATGTTCATAGCCTTCCGAATGAGACAAAACCTCCAAACGATTGATTATACTATACATATTTATATAGAAGAAACATATTTATCTTAAGCTACACCTGAAAGGGTTCTTGGTATATACATATATAATTCGTTTACATGGTCATTTCAAATTAAACATAGGGGCCCGGGTGGTTCAATGAGTTAGGTAGTTGGATTACCTAACAACTCATACAAGCCTATCACCAATACGGCGTGGGTTCGCGCCTGGCTTTGTAAATTACAAAAAGGGTGCACTCGACTCGCAGCTGCAAGTGATAAAGTTTACCAATTGCTTGCCCATGGTCGGTGGTTCTCTCCGGGTACTCCGGCTTCTTCCACCACTAAGACTGGTCGCCATGATATAGCTGAAATATTGCTGAAAGTGGCGTTAAACAACAAAAATTAAATCAAATCAATCAAATTAAACATATGAAATCTAAAGCCAATCTTCTATTATCTCTTCTACAAGGTATGAAAAAATTTACGATTTTGAAACTAGAATTACATTTTGAAATGCACACATTCTTCTATATTTTGAAGTACTAGTATGCTGCACAGTCTTGAAAATTTGTAATAACGTTTTAAAAATTTCTTTTGGTTGGTTGGTTCATGATGTTTAACGCCACTTTCAACAATTTTTCAGTTATATTGTGGCGGTCAATTTTATTGGTGGAGAAAACCGGACTACCCGGAGAAAACCCCCTACTTGCCGCAAGTTACTGTCAAACTTTATCACATATTGTTGTGTCGAGTACACCTCGCTATGAACGGGGCTCGAACTTGCAACATTAGTGATGATAGGTACTGATTGCACATATAGTTGTATATCCAAGTACCACACGATCACGACCACGACGGCCCCAAAAAAGTCGTTTGAAACTTAAAAAAGACCTCCAGAATTTTTCACAATGAGACTGATCTCCATAAGCTAGCTTTTGAATTATTAGACGAGTCGGGTTGATAGATAAAAAAATTGTCTATGGCAAAATCTTCAAATATTTTGAAAATATAAAACCGTATTATATCAACGATCTCTTTTCGTTTTACAATACTCGTTCAGATTCAAAGAAGATTTTGTTCAATCCGTATTAAAGCTGAGGACAGAAATGTTTAGAGCTAGCGGATCGTAACCCTTGGCTAGCGAAGATGTTTTTTTATATAGTGGACTAAAACTTTGGAATTCTTAAGCAACTGAAATTGAAAATGCTAATTCGATATTTGATTATTCAAAACATAATTATTCTTTAAAGGTTATTTATGCAGTTTGCACATCAAATCAGTACATTTTAAATTTTTTAGTTTATATTTGATTCATATACATTTGTGTATTATTTAAAAATATATTGTAATTATATGATCTGTCTATGTGGACAAATTTGTTAGATTCAAACATGCTACTCTATTAAAATAAAGATTTTAATTCTTTATTATTATTACTGACTCACCATTAACAATTGTGACATCTTTGGAAATGACTTTTGATACAGATTACAGTTACTTCCTAATTGTAAGTCAATGGGTATATCAGTTAGTACAAATGAGTGGAATACGACGTTTCGATGTATCCCTTAAACATTTCCGGATTTGCCTATAAACTAGGCAGGCTAAAGCCTTGGGCCTCAAAATCTGGCCAAGTTTTGTAATATTTTTGACACTGTCATAGGCCGTTCATACATATATGCTCTTATAATGCATCATAGTCTCTAAATTAAAATTGTTTAAAACACTCTTCTCTCTTCTTCTATTCGTGAGGGGGTGGATTGGAAGGGGTCTTACAAGTGGAATAACATAGGGTCTTTTTTCATCTAAATCAGGCACCGTCCTTAACATTAAAAGACAGGAAGAAAACACCAAGACGTGCAAAGTTTTCTTTAAGCATGCATCACATTTTTATGCAAAGAACCAGCTCTAAACAAAATTTGACAATTTCTTCATAATCATCTTGCTGATTTGAAAGCAGGCAAACAGTCTATAATCGGATGTCTTGTTTCTTTGTTGTTTAAAGTTGGTGATCTTGCTATTGGTGCAAACTTTCGGATTAAAGGTCAAACAGATGAAGGTCACACAGATGAAAGAGAAATAGCAGATAAATATTTCAAAACAAGCGATAAAAACAACATGGGAAAACATTCCCAGACATACATGTACACGAATATTGTTGACGAATTGATCAATACTGATGCAGATCGTACATTCGTCTAATTGTTCATTTAAGAATGTGACGGATAAAACCGTGCTATACGGACGATAGATTAGAATTTCAAGAAGTCATTTCATACTCAAACATTATTTCCCTCTTTATACTCTCTTGATGTTTATATTAGGTTAAACCATTGTGGCTTGTGACGTGTAAACGTGAACAATCGCGTTCTCCTTGAGGAGACAATAAAGAATATTGAATATACAATGTGCATATTACACAACTCAAAAGAAAAGTTTTTCAACATGGTAGTGCATTTTCATATATATCAAAATTCAAACCTTAATAAAAAAAACTAAAAAAAACTCGTGAATTAGTTGAAACTTAGAAATATGATCTTTCTAACAAAATGATTTACTTTATGCAAGAATAAATAAGATAAATCATTTTCAGATTATGATCTTTCAAAAATTACATTTTTGACAATTTCAACTCAATTTTGACACCATAGTATCGATTAAACTGAACAATCATTTAGACTCAATTAATCACTTTATCTAAAATTTCAAAAATTCATATACACTGTTGAAATTTGATCCCTGTGTTCAAGATTGTAATAATATTTCTTTCAAATTATTGTTGCATTACTCAGCCTTTTCCTATGAATCGGTTGGAAAATGATGCTCACCTAGCCTCCCCCCTCCCCCCCCCAACACACACACACACACACACTTAAACCAAAAAATACAAAATTTCTGTTGAAACTAATACTATTCATTTAAATAAATTACATCAAACGTGTGTTGTTTCAATTCATTTTCAGTATAACATGTCTAACTAAGCAAAACCACAATATTACTTTTAAACATTTTATTGTCACACAATACAAGACAAATGGATAAGACACAAGTTGTAAACTTATAAAGTCTTCTCCGCGAATATTCCTACTCGACTCTTTAATTGCAATTGCGAGCATGTAGAAATAAGTTTGTTTTTATTTTTAATTATAAAATATATACATGTATGTATAATGTGTATTTCGAAATACGAAGGTGTTAGAAATTTAAACCAAATAAAGGGAACTTAAATGTCTAAAATAACCATTTATTGAAAGTGAGTACACAGTGTGAGAGTACTTATTAAAAAAAATCTGCGAATGTTGAAGAAATGTTTGAATAAAAAGATAAACTGTAGTAAGCTTCGTAAAGGAACATTAAAGTACTGTACAGTGAAATCCGACAAATACGTTCTACTCTTTTTCTTTCAGCACAGCCTTGGCTAGCGTGCTCGCCTCGTCAAACAAAATAATATTAAATTTGTATTTGTTGCTTCTCTGCAACATTAAGTGGACATATTTTCCTGATCCCAGGGCAATCAGTCGTTGCTGTTAGTGAGTGAAACTACAAATCTACCTATGGACACTTGTTTCTGCAGTGAGATTATACACCGAATGTGCAATTTTTCAGCTGTATCATAACGATGTGATCATGATGTCCACTTTGTACTAAACCAACACGCTCAATTGGATTTTATAGTGTTAGCTCACTGAAACAAGAGCCCCACTCGTACACATTATCCAGATTCTGAGCAAGCCAGTCTTTGTTTTTAATAATCTTTAATGAAGAGTGCTTAGCGGAGAAGCATCATATACACATTTTATAGTCTTTGGTTTTGCCAGACCGGATTTGAACCCATTATCTACCTCACTCGAGGCGAGCATGCACTCTAACCATTACACCACCGATGTAGTTTAGAATGTACTATAGATATACATAAGCATGTGGGTCTGGTACAAAACAAATATCATCATCATCTCAAAAGTAGCATGCTCTCGCCATGATATACAAATGTAGATGAGAAATTATTCAGATGTCATTAAACAACAAACATTCAATCACTATTTTCTTTTATGTAGGGATGTTTTATATGTCTCTGTTATAACAATTTTTCATGTCTCTTTGATTTCAATGTCTGTGTGTATTATTCGCTATATTTTCTAAATGAATTTAAAATAGAAGGGGAAATAAAAGGACTTACGAAAAAAAGAATCAATTATGTTCTTGAAATTTCTTTGTCAACAAGTCTTTCAACTCCATAGCCTATATATTTGTAAAACGGAATCTTATCTTAAATTAGGGGATCTAAAATGTGACAAGATGGATTATAGAGATTTGTAAAGGAATTAAGAAGCAAATTATATATATTATAAGATTAATTTTGATAATATCTCTTTACAATCATATCTCTATATGGTTGTTTATTGGGTTTGAATTATACACAAAATAGTTCGTGTCATTATAAAAGTTTCACTTGGGTTATTTACACGATCTAAGGTAATAAAATTGTAGTTTAGTGTGTAATAATGTATTTGAAATTAAAACAATTTAATATTTGACAAATATCTTAAGTAATTGACTAATTAAAACATGACAAGGTTGTTTTTCTTTTTTTTTTAATGAAAAATAATAATTTTATCAAGTAACTTAATTTACTAGCTACATGTAGATATATACATATACTAACGTACTACAAACTTCTAACGAGGCGGTTTAACAACTGATTGAATTAAAATATCAAATTTGAAAATAAAATTCACTCTTTAAAAATGTACATATAACTGAAAACATATATGTTATTAGGATATTTGTTTTCTTAGATGTATATTTTTTAATTATTTTTGTATTTTAATTGTCGTTTATTAGACAAATTATATTTTTCAAATGTTATTATCCATTTACTTATTTCAATTCAGTCTTTTGATTTTTTTTTTAATGACGATGGTACCTTCTTCATTTACCCTTTCAACTTAATTAAATGATAATAGACAAATATTTTCACACACCTATTACCTATTAATTCAATTAACATGATATAAATTTCAATTTAGCCAGGGGATCAATTCATTCCATTTATTTAACGTGTTAAAAATTATGTTTTCACATCATTAAGAGTAAATAAATATGAAACGGAAATATCAAATTTGAGATACATATTTATCCTGCAGGCAATATCGTTAATAAAAAGGTAGGATTAAAATACAATGGAGATATGAAAACTTTATTCTGTTAATGAGTTAACTGGTCTTAAAAGGCCATTGAGGTATTGTTATGTGGATTAATTATAACAATAGATTCAATTGGTTGTATTGATAATTTCAAAAGAAAACAACCCGTTAAAGTATTAGTAAACCTATATGCAATTACATGGGATCTGTCAATTGAAATATATATATATATAAATATGTCCAATCGTAGCTTGGTCAAACCATAACTTGAGTGGCCAATGAGTAAACAGTTCATTATCAGCAAAAATTTATGATCACCACAGAAAAGCACTGATAAAAGCCTATCCTTTAACACAAGCGTCCATCCAGAATTTCGAACCAATAAAACATTTGGTTTTTTGGTTTTGGCATAATTTTCCTTTCAACACTTTACCATTACACGTGCCAGAAATTATTCGGGGAGCCATTAATGTGATACATTGTTTGTGTTATTTACTGGTTTTTACAACAATTTAGGAGAAGACGGGAGTTGAAAGAGTGTCAAGTGTTGAACAATAGAGAAAAAACAGTGGGAATATTATCTCCTTATTTTCGTAGCAGGAGAGGATTTTATTTCACACACAAAATATTGGAACTTGTAATAAACAAACTAAAGTTATACAGCCTGGAAAATTAACATAACTTGTGGCTTCACTAGCAGTCCATGGTGTCTTGATTGTTAGTAGCTTCCATGATGTTGGAGGTAGAAGGATTTAGGAGGAGGATGCACCCTTCGGGTTAGTTATTATTTTATTTATTTATTTTTATTTTTATTATTAATTCTTGAAATGCATTCCAATAAATACACTACTTATTTTGGAGAATAAAGCAATTGTGGTTAGCAAATTCAAAAAGGAAAATATTTATTTATTTTTTACATATATTTATTTATTTTCATATATTAAATAATTTTATATTTTAATTTATTTACTTATTTAATTACTGTCCTTGTTTCTTGACGTCAAATGAAATTGAAAAATAAAATAAATAATTTGATATTTCTATAAATGAAATTCAATTTTAGTTGGTTATATTTTTTCTTATTTAAAAGCTATTAATATACTTATCAGTATTATTTTTTTATAATCTCAAAATTTGTCGTCTTAAAATATTAACTTGATATTTACAAAGCTTTGTCATTTTAATATAACTTTATAAGCTAAAATTCGTATTTAAATAACCAATTAAACACAGTATTTATTGTGTTTGTAAATTACAAATTTTTATCTTCATATCAGTGATAACATTTGAATATTTCTTTAAAATAAAATATAAACATTTTGCCCGGTGACGGGAGATTCCAATTTTTCTGTCTCCGTTTACAGAGATAAATAAGGACGACCAAGATAATTTAAATACATTTGATCAATGGGTGAGGAGACGATGTTGACACATTTTAGCAGTTTTCTTCAATGAACACCCACCTCGTCTCATCTTCGATAGTATCTTCCGGTATAGATTTCACTTGTAATTTTATATTAGTAATAGTGAATTATAGTCATATTTTTTTTAATAAATAATTTTATTTTTAAATTTTATGTACATTTATAATTTCTCAAACTAGATTTTGTAGTTGAAAAACACTAAATTTAAAACGGGACTTCAGAAAATTTGACATGCCGAGATTCAATTGTACCTTACACAATTTGAACATCTGCACGGTTGTTGTTGATTTTTTTCTTCTGTGTTGAAAGGAATTTTACATTTAATATGATGACAAATAAAGTATTGCCTTACATTTTTGTTTAGGATTTCTACAACATGGAAACATTGAACTCGACCGTGACCAGCATGTTGGTTTGTACTACCCTACAATACCTACGGTACCCAGGCCAGAGAAACAGAATCCATTCATGGACTGGGGACAGAAGACATGCTCCCCACCTCCAATGTCCATTGAGTCAAAATCTGACGGAGAAGAAGAGGATGACGGTAAGTGTTAATGCATTTTAAATCACTATATTTTATTTCATTTTATCAGATTTAATTTAAATATAGTATGTGATATTTCACTTAGTAATTACTCCTTGAATAGTAAATAGCAACCTTCAACTGGCCCGAACATTAGTGCTAAAACAACAATGTACACTATCTGTAGTTTTAAGAATGTTGGCCTTCAGGGAACACCCCGCATTAATGCATTTAAAAAAAAATATGGATGTTTTACGTGAATTATTATGCTTATAATTCATATTTTAGTATAAACTATTAGTAAAAAAATCAAATTATTCCATAGCCTGTGCTAACAAAATTTTAAATACTTTTTACCACTTATTGGGAGACATTTCAATTTCTGAAAATATTAATACTAAAATAATTCAGCTATGCTTTATTATATATATTTATTATTGAAATTTACAGTTTCTAAATTTAGTTTTATTTCTCACTAAAACTTTAAATTACATGTATCTGGTTTTCCAATCGTTCGATTTTGAGTGTACCTTATGGTTATTTCAGAAACGCGTCGTGCGCACTAAATTTGATATCTACGTTCCTATTACTTGTATAACAAGCGCCATTTTTTTTTGTGTCATATAATAATTTGGACAACATTCTTAAAGAAGCACAACAATAGCAGATACTAAAGCACTCGTATAAGAAAACAAGCGGAAATTCCACTCATATTTTTCAATTTGAATACAATCAAACCTTTTCAACTATATTTTATTATTCCACTTGAGATGAACAATTCTTTAATCTTTAATGTTGTTTGTTAATCTGTTTGTATTGTCGAGAATACGTTGCTCAGTAACAAAATATCATCTGATAATTTTTGCCTTAATACAACAAAATCCCAAAATATATTGACACAAGGCCCATTATCAACGCTTTCTGTGGCGACTACTGGACAAAGATAATACAGAGTTAACTCCCCATGTCTGTGGTCGTGTTGAAAAATCCCGATCTTTCTATAGTTCCAGTTGTTAAATTAAATTTCCGTTTGTTTGTTCAAACAATGTTTTATAATTCATAATGGGAGCCAGAAAAAAAATCTTATTTTTTTATATTAATATTTAATTTATCTTAATAAAATAATATATCATTTAGCAAGAATTTTAGATCACAAATGTCTCAAATTGTGTGGAATAAAGAATTGCTTTATAAACCTTTTACTCTAAACTTTAGAATAAATTGACACATATTACAAAAGAAAGAATACTATTTAATTGTCCAAAACCATTAGTGCAATGACTGCTGTAAAATAGACTTAATTAGGAGTTACATATTGTGTTGTGTTTTTGTGTTGATTTTCTTCGTCTGGATTGTCTATTTTGATTGCCCCTTAGGTATTCTCTAACGTTTATTTGCCAGTTTCTCTGGATTGTCTTTTTTGATTGTCCCTTCGGTATTCTCTAACGTTTATTTGCCAGTTTCTCTGGATTGTCTTTGTTGATTGCCCTTTCGGTATTCTCTAACGTTTATTTGCCAGTTTCTCTGGATTGTCTTTTTTGATTGCCCCTTAGGTATTCTCTAACGTTTATTTGTCAGTTTCTCTGGATTGTCTATTTTGATTGTCCCTTCGGTATTCTCTAACGTTTATTTGCCAGTTTCTCTGGATTGTCTTTGTTGATTGCCCTTTCGGTATTCTCTAACGTTTATTTGCCAGTTTCTCTGGATTGTCTTTTTTGATTGCCCCTTCGGTATTCTCTAACGTTTATTTGTCAGTTTCTCTGGATTGTCTATTTTGATTGCCCCTTCGGTATTCTCTAACGTTTATTTGTCAGTTTCTCTGGATTGTCTATTTTGATTGCCCCTTCGGTATTCTCTAACGTTTATTTGTCAGTTTCTCTGGATTGTCTATTTTGATTGCTCCTTCGGTATTCTCTAACGTTTATTTGTCAGTTTCTCTGGATTGTCTATTTTGATTGCCCCTTCGGTATTCTCTAACGTTTATTTGCCAGTTTCTCTGGATTGTCTATTTTGATTGCTCCTTCGGTATTCTCTAACGTTTATTTGTCAGTTTCTCTGGATTGTCTTTGTTGATTGCCCTTTCGGTATTCTCTAACGTTTATTTGCCAGTTTCTCTGGATTGTCTTTTTTGATTGCCCCTTCGGTATTCTCTAACGTTTATTTGTCAGTTTCTCTGGATTGTCTATTTTGATTGCCCCTTCGGTATTCTCTAACGTTTATTTGTCAGTTTCTCTGGATTGTCTATTTTGATTGCCCCTTCGGTATTCTCTAACGTTTATTTGTCAGTTTCTCTGGATTGTCTATTTTGATTGCTCCTTCGGTATTCTCTAACGTTTATTTGTCAGTTTCTCTGGATTGTCTATTTTGATTGCCCCTTCGGTATTCTCTAACGTTTATTTGCCAGTTTCTCTGGATTGTCTTTTTTGATTGCTCCTTCGGTATTCTCTAACGTTTGTTTACAGTTTCTCTGGATTGTCTATTTTGATTGCTCCTTCAATATTCTCTAACGTTTTCTACAGTTTCTCTAGATTGCCTTTTTTGATTGCCCTTCGGTATTCTCTAACGTTTATTTACACTAACTATTATTTTTTTGGTAACTTTATATCTTATTTCTTAAACAAGTCATTGGAATACATAGCCTTCCTTTGTAATTTGATTCTCAATTTAAAGTGCAAGTATACATTGTATACTACGGTTCTTACGAATTAATTTATTTAAACCAACGGATCCTAAAGATGAATCTGTTTAAATAAGTTCACGAGTAAGACACGTGGTATATTTGTTTTGTAGCATGGAGGTAAAGCAAAGGTTAGGGTTATGGTGTTTACCGCCACTTTCAGCAATATTTCTGTTATATCGTGACGGCCAGTTTTATTGGTGGAGGAAACTGGAGTACCCGGAGAAAACCACCGATCTGTCGCTAGTAACTGACAATCTTTATCACATAATGTTGTATCGAACACACTTAGCCCGAGCAGCATTCGAACGCAAAGGTTCTAAATTCAGACCTGCCTGTTGTACCATGCTATAAGCCTCACTCATTTGGGATTCAATAAAGTTTTAATGACTGAATAATTGAGTATGGTACACTATCAATTCCAGATAATACACCATTATTTTCTACAAACACATTTTTAAAACTGAATAATTCATAAAAACATCAAAGGAAAAAAGGTGATTTATGTCACAAATTTTACATACAATGTATATATTTTTACTGTAATCATCAATTTAATAAAAGTGCATTTTTTTTAATATTTTTTTTTATATTATTTCTCTTAGAATATAGACCGTTTACACCACCACCACCAAGAGAAAGACTAAGCTACACCAGATATCAACTCGAGTTATTGAATGGAATCTACGCAAAAGTCAGATATCCAAATAGTTCTCAGAAACAACTGATTGCAAAACGTGTGGGAATAACTAGGGAACAAGTTAAAGTGAGTTCATTTTCTTTTATTGTACCGAAAATGATCATTGTCGAAATGAATACATGAATACATGTTTGTGTATATATGTATTGCCGTTGGAGATCCAGTTATCATTAGGGGAGGGTTGGGATCCCATTAAATGGTTTAACCCCACCACAGTTTTGTGCCTGTCTCAAGCCAGGACCTGGATTTCCAACATTTATATGTCGTGGTTTTTTTGGGTGTTCATTGAGATCAGTTAAGATGAGAGGCGATTGTTCGTTTTGTTGATATTGGTGGAATTGATGACCATCACTGTTTAAACTTTCTTTTTTATAACTCATATTATAAGAAAATATATAAAACAGTTTTTAAAAGAAAGAAATCAGCTACAAAAATAATATTCTAACTGTTTGTTCCAAAGTATTTTTGTGACTTTCTGAACACTAACACAATAATTACAATAGACAATATACACAGCACAATACATCTTTGTATTTCTTTCTTCAAGTGTAAAATCCAATCTTCATTTTTCGTGACAAAATAGTAAACTTCATATATTAAAAAAGAACTATTATATTTAAAGACTCAGATTCAGTTCGTTTTTTATTTATCTATATGTTAATTATTTCAGATTTGGTTTCAAAATCGACGTCGAAAAGACGTGATTTGCAAAGACAAAAAGCCTGAAGATGAAAATAATAAAATCAAAGATAAAAGTGAAGAGGAAATCAGTGATGTTAGTAAAAGTGCAAGTGACACTGAGAGTATATCCGGTGATGACGTCACGTCACAAGAGGAAGGAAGCATGGTTCCACCAGTTGTAATGAAAGGCGTCATTAGTGAGTTAAAACGATTCGAAAACGAACCTCCAAAGGGAAAGAAAAAGAAAAAGTCAAAATCTATGAAACAAAGACAAATGAAGAAAAATATAGCAAGTGCTATTTTACATAGTTCGTACGATATGATATCTCCGCCTAACCAAGTTATTCCTAACTCACAGGGCTTGGTGAATAGATCTACAAATAAACTCAACCATTCCACAAAATCATCGGCTTTTGAATCTCCGAAAGACTCACAAGTTCCTAAATATCCTACAACTGTTTCAACATTTTTAGAACATTTTGGTATACACGGTGTAAATCCCACAATGCATCATAACCAGCAGCCATTTCCGGTTCAGGGACATTCTGGTTTAGGACAAGTTCATACGGGATGTGATTTACCGGTATTAGCAGATTTATTGTCGTTTAAGACAGGACTTGAATCTCGTACTGATGATACTCTTATTAACTCAAATACCTCTCCAAGGTCGATGCAGTCAAACCGACAGAACTCGTGTGACAATCAGGGATCTATTTCTATGCCTTATGGAATAAATCGGTTTTATCCGTTTCCATTTATCGCCGAACAACCTCTATTATTATCAACTCTCAGACATTCCGATTCTTTTCGGCATCACATATTACCTCACACGGCATACCCAGAAGAACAAAGTGCTTTCCAAGCCATACCAATATCTGCTTTGAACAATCCTTATTATTCTCCAACCTCATCGGTTGCGTGGTCTAATCAGACACAAACGATGCCACCTTCTAACTTCACACAGTTATAGCTCAGGGAAAGATCATATTTATGGATATATTTAATGATTTGTAAAAATATTTGCATTTTGTATATGTCGTTAAGATTTTGTTGAATAATATAGATGATAAATTCGTTGTTGTTGTTTATTTTTTTGTTTCCTCTTCCTTTCTTTTTTCATTTGAGGCCGGCGTGGTGGTGATCATATGGCTGTTGGATTTACAACTACGTTTATCACCACTAATGTTATGAGTTCGAATCCCGCTCAGGCGAGGTGTACTCGATCCAACATTATCTGATAAAGTTTATCAGTGAAGTGCGGCAAGTCGGTAGGTTTCTGAAGGTACTCCGGTTTCCTCCACCAATAAAACTGACCGCCATGGTATAACTGAAATATTGTTGAAAGTGGAGTTAAACACCATGACCCTAACCCCCTCTATGTATTTAAAGTTTGGATAATGCTGATCATACAAGCTTCTGAACTACATTTACACGATTTATTTTGGTGTGTTTCGATTGGTTAACAAAAAGTCTAGGTCACCAAATCATTTTTGTTCTAAAACTCAAAATACCAGTTTTTGTCTACCAGAGGAAAAGCTCAACTGTTTTTTTAAAGGAACAAATGGTTTTTAAGAACAAACTTTTTTGTCAACCAGAGGAAAAGCTCAAATGTTTTTTTTAAAAGAACAAATGGTTTTTAAGAACAAAAAAAATGAACGGGTTCCAGAGATAAAGCATACGTCGCTTAAATACAAAGGAATGAAGAAGTATGCTTCCAACCCAACGGTAAAACATATACTGGTACTCAAATACTAATTGCTATCTTAATAACAATCCGCCTTCTGATATTTTGTAATAACTATACATGATAAAACGTGTGGGTATATTCAATAGAATGCCTTGAAACGTAAACAAATGCCCTTGAGGGCTGGGACCCCCTTAACCGGTTTAACTCCCGTCATATTTTTGCACCAGTCCCAAGCCAGGAACTGGATTTCCAACACCATATGTCTCGGTCTTCTGCATGTTCAATGTTTTGAGGTGAGAGGCAGATGTGTAAATTCGTTTTGTTGACACTCTGTAAACTTTCTGTTCATAACTTCATAAATGGTTGTGGTACATTTTAGCGAACTTGTCCTTTATCCTTTATAGCGTATTCCATAAGTGAACAATTGTCAGATATATGACAGTTCTGGTATTTAGGCCTTGCCTCGTTGGAGAATAGAATATTAGAAAACAACAGACACAAATACTATAAAAGTAATGTTATCTTAAAAAACCAAAATGTATTTTATACTAACAGACTGAATGTATGTAAATGATATAAAAGTCATTGCTCATAGTCCGTTTATGTCTTGTATTAACTTGGATGCAGATGCTCAGACCTGAAAATACAACAAATAAAAATAAAACAGATTATTGTCCATTTTCTAGACTATTGTAAGAATTCTAGGTCTCCTACACACAAAGAATGAGGCTGGCACGCTGTGATATATTGATAACATTTTGAGCCCTGAAGAAGAATATCTGTTGTGCAAAATACTTATTGGCTTTAAGAGTATTTGTATTGCACTTTTCATGAAACGTTTTCCTATTGTTCACCTGGGCTAATAACAAACGACATTCAAAAATGCCCCAAACACCTTTGATATAGGATCATACAAAGGTTCTAAAGATTTTTCATCCAGCTCACTCTAAAGGTGTGTATCTGAACTAATTCCCAACATAACTCGCCATTAGTGCACACAATTACTCATAAACTAAGGCTAAGGCGTCAGTCCATTTTGAATGTAGAGTCAACGGGTGAAGCGTGTTCTGAAGCTGGTTAATGTTCCTATATATCATATTGATTTAGAAAAATATGTCTGACATCAGTAACTACTGCTGTATAGGGTAAATATGTACTCTAACATACGTACAAAGGATGGTGTTAAAGTGAGCAATGATGTTTTAATCTGATTTATTGCGCTAAGGACAAAATCATTGCATGAGAGGAAAATATGTTTTCTGGTTTGGCTTGGTTTATGGTGTATAACGCCATTTTCAACAATATTTCAGTTATATCGTGGTGGTCAGCTATATTGGAAGAGGAAACCGGCGTACCCGGAGAAAGCCACCAACCTGTCGCAAGTCACTGACAAACTTTAACACATAATGTTGTATCAAGTACGCTTCGCCATAAAAATGATTCGAACTCATAACATTAGTGTTGATAGGCACTGACTGCACATGTACTACCATACGACCACGACCACGATCACGACGGTCACGTGTAGTATGCATGGTTGTTGTTTGCTTAAGATGATTTTCATATATAATTTGCAATGCAAAGTTGGAGCATGATGTTTGTTTTCTTGTACTCGAAAACGTCAATCATAACACTGTATCCAGTAAATGCAATGCTTTGGTTGGACGATTTTTGAGTTCATCAATTGTACTTGAACTTTTTATGACCGTAAGGTCTGGACGTTGAAAAGGGTAGAAGTCACTAGCTTCATATATGACACGTACTGGATTCTAAGATTATCCACACTTTACAAACATGTTTCAGAAGGACAATTGGTTCGTGTGTTTGTCGGCCATATTAAAATCAAACTCTAACACTATTGAGTCAATTGTCAGACGTACTAGTATACCAGACATCTAATAATCATTGTTGGCAAGATTAAATTAATTTTAAAAAGCAAAATATTAAAGGAAACAATCTAAATGTAAAATTAACACAAGAACTCGTCTACCTTTTCACAATATTGCACAACAGAGCCTCTAAAAAGACGTAATCTAAATGCGTTGTACATATTTACCTTGAAGGGGGTCTACTTCTATTTGATGTTCTAGACACAGGGCGTGACTTATTTGATGTACGTGAAGATGGTCGTGATTTATTTACACTACTAGTAGGTCTGGTTCCTTGTCTTGCCACTGTAGGGTCTAATGGTGCTGTACCAAATATTTTTTCCAGTCGTCGGACATATTTCTTTTGCCCATCTAACAATTCACTGTAAAAAGGTAATGATAAAACTACACTCTTATTCCACTTTATACATGTAATTAATATATATATTGTAAAACCTATGCATCATTGCTTACAGTGCATCATTGTTACAGCTGCTTCTTCTCTATTTCAATATACCTAAATCTTTTTTTTATCATTTCAGAATTTACAGTGTACAAAATACATGTACCATCATCACGTTTATAGAAAACATACCATAAAAGTAGTGAATTCTTATGTACGCGGGGGGTAATCGTGATCGTGATCGTATGGTAATTGGATTTCAAACTACATGTGCAATCAGCGCCTATCACCACTAACGTTGTGAGTTCGAATCCCGCTCATGGCGAGGTATACTCAATACAACATTATGTGATAAAGTTTGTCAGTGACTTGCGACAGGTCGGTGATTTTCACCGCGTACTCCGGTTTCCCACATAAAAAAAAAGAAACTCACCGCCAAGATATAACTGAAATATTGTTGAAAGTGGCGTTAAACATACTAACCCTTATCCTATAATGTAAAAAAATACCATTGACATTTCAGATCAAATATTTTATCCTAAATGTGTAATAACACACTCCCTCCTTATAGACATAGATATTATTTCTAAACTTTAAACTGGTTGGCTCGGAATCAGAATAATGTATCCGAGTGGAGCGACATGTCTACCTGCGGACTGTTGTTTCAGTGAGCTAGCACTATAAAAATTAAACTCAGCGTGTTGGTCTAGAACAAAGCAGACGTAATCATCATCTCATCAAAATGTAAAGCGTTCTCGCCATGATACATTTGTATATCCGAAAATTGCTCATTAGGCGTTAAGCAATAATTTGAATTTCTAACTTGTGCTTTATTTATTTAAAAAACCATGTTGTCTTCATTACAAAAATGATTGTAAACATTTGCAGAATACAATGTATTATCAGATTAATATTAAAATGAATAAACTTATACGAAAACATACTTGAAATCTATCTCGCCATCTGAATTTGTGTCTAATCGTTCTAATAATTGGTCGATCTGATAATCTGTCACTGGTATACCGGCAGCCTAAAATGTTCAGAAGAAATAAGCATGTATTTGATGATGCAACATATAAGCACGGATTAATTTTGTGTATTCCAATGCAAGGAAACTCCTTCCAAAAATGTTTTTGTTCTATATACCGATACTGCTTCCTTCAACCATGGATATGCAAGTAGGACCTATTGCTTCTGTGGTGAGATACAAACCATCCAAAAGAGGCGTTTGCTTTTTACGAATCAAATATAGAATTCGTGCTGAGAACGGCCGAAAAGGAGACTCCGGTGTTTGAAGAATGTCTTGTCTCATATTATTACCGCGTCTAATATTGTTCTCGACATGAATATAGCTAAAGTACAGCTCACTTCACGTTTATCAACAGTCAATTAATTAGTCATGGGAAGCTGTTGGATCTTTTTTACATTGTGTACATTATGCAATAGAACCTTGGTGGGGTAGTCTTTCAATGTATATACGTATTAGAACCTTGGTGAGGTAGTCTTTCAATGTATATACGTATTAGGACCTTGGTGGGGTAGTCTTTCAATGTATATACGTATTAGAACCTTGGTGAGGTAGTCTTTCAATGTATATACGTATTAGGACCTTGGTGAGGTAGTCTTTCAATGTATATACGTATTAGAACCTTGGTGAGGTAGTCTTTCAATGTATATACGTATTAGAACCTTGGTGGGGTAGTCTTTCAATGTATATACGTATTAGAACCTTGGTGGGGTAGTCTTTCAATGTGTATACGTATTAGAACCTTGGTGAGGTAGTCTTTCAATGTATATACGTATTAGGACCTTGGTGGGGTAGTCTTTCAATGTGTATACGTATTAGAACCTTGGTGGGGTAGTCTTTCAATGTATATACGTATTAGAACCTTGGTGAGGTAGTCTTTCAATGTATATACGTATTAGAACCTTGGTGAGGTAGTCTTTCAATGTGTATACGTATTAGAACCTTGGTGAGGTAGTCTTTCAATGTATATACGTATTAGAACCTTGGTGAGGTAGTCTTTCAATGTATATACGTATTAGAACCTTGGTGGGGTAGTCTTTCAATGTATATACGTATTAGAACCTTGGTGGGGTAGTCTTTCAATGTATATACGTATTAGAACCTTGGTGAGGTAGTCTTTCAATGTATATACGTATTAGAACCTTGGTGGGGTAGTCTTTCAATGTATATACGTATTAGAACCTTGGTGAGGTAGTCTTTCAATGTATATACGTATTAGGACCTTGGTGGGGTAGTCTTTCAATGTATATACGTATTAGAACCTTGGTGAGGTAGTCTTTCAATGTATATACGTATTAGAACCTTGGTGGGGTAGTCTTTCAATGTATATACGTATTAGGACCTTGGTGGGGTAGTCTTTCAATGTATATACGTATTAGGACCTTGGTGGGGTAGTCTTTCAATGTGTATACGTATTAGAACCTTGGTGAGGTAGTCTTTCAATGTATATACGTATTAGAACCTTGGTGAGGTAGTCTTTCAATGTATATACGTATTAGAACCTTGGTGAGGTAGTCTTTCAATGTATATACGTATTAGAACCTTGGTGGGGTAGTCTTTCAATGTATATACGTATTAGGACCTTGGTGGGGTAGTCTTTCAATGTATATACGTATTAGGACCTTGGTGGGGTAGTCTTTCAATGTGTATACGTATTAGAACCTTGGTGAGGTAGTCTTTCAATGTGTATACGTATTAGAACCTTGGTGAGGTAGTCTTTCAATGTGTATACGTATTAGAACCTTGGTGGGATAGTCTTTCAATGTATATACGTATTAGGACCTTGGTGAGGTAGTCTTTCAATGTATATACGTATTAGAACCTTGGTGGGGTAGTCTTTCAATGTATATACGTATTAGGACCTTGGTGGGGTAGTCTTTCAATGTATATACGTATTAGGACCTTGGTGGGGTAGTCTTTCAATGTGTATACGTATTAGAACCTTGGTGAGGTAGTCTTTCAATGTGTATACGTATTAGAACCTTGGTGAGGTAGTCTTTCAATGTGTATACGTATTAGAACCTTGGTGAGGTAGTCTTTCAATGTGTATACGTATTAGAACCTTGGTGAGGTAGTCTTTCAATGTATATACGTATTAGAACCTTGGTGAGGTAGTCTTTCAATGTATATACGTATTAGAACCTTGGTGGGGTAGTCTTTCAATGTATATACGTATTAGAACCTTGGTGGGGTAGTCTTTCAATGTGTATACGTATTAGAACCTTGGTGAGGTAGTCTTTCAATGTGTATACGTATTAGAACCTTGGTGAGGTAGTCTTTCAATGTATATACGTATTAGAACCTTGGTGAGGTAGTCTTTCAATGTATATACGTATTAGAACCTTGGTGAGGTAGTCTTTCAATGTATATACGTATTAGAACCTTGGTGGGGTAGTCTTTCAATGTATATACGTATTAGAACCTTGGTGAGGTAGTCTTTCAATGTGTATACGTATTAGAACCTTGGTGAGGTAGTCTTTCAATGTGTATACGTATTAGAACCTTGGTGAGGTAGTCTTTCAATGTATATACGTATTAGAACCTTGGTGAGGTAGTCTTTCAATGTATATACGTATTAGAACCTTGGTGAGGTAGTCTTTCAATGTATATACGTATTAGAACCTTGGTGAGGTAGTCTTTCAATGTATATACGTATTAGGACCTTGGTGGGGTAGTCTTTCAATGTATATACGTATTAGAACCTTGGTGAGGTAGTCTTTCAATGTATATACGTATTAGAACCTTGGTGAGGTAGTCTTTCAATGTATATACGTATTAGAACCTTGGTGAGGTAGTCTTTCAATGTATATACGTATTAGAACCTTGGTGAGGTAGTCTTTCAATGTATATACGTATTAGAACCTTGGTGAGGTAGTCTTTCAATGTATATACGTATTAGAACCTTGGTGGGGTAGTCTTTCAATGTATATACGTATTAGAACCTTGGTGGGGTAGTCTTTCAATGTGTATACGTATTAGAACCTTGGTGAGGTAGTCTTTCAATGTATATACGTATTAGAACCTTGGTGAGGTAGTCTTTCAATGTATATACGTATTAGAACCTTGGTGAGGTAGTCTTTCAATGTATATACGTATTAGAACCTTGGTGAGGTAGTCTTTCAATGTATATACGTATTAGGACCTTGGTGGGGTAGTCTTTCAATGTATATACGTATTAGAACCTTGGTGAGGTAGTCTTTCAATGTATATACGTATTAGAACCTTGGTGAGGTAGTCTTTCAATGTATATACGTATTAGGACCTTGGTGGGGTAGTCTTTCAATGTATATACGTATTAGAACCTTGGTGAGGTAGTCTTTCAATGTATATACGTATTAGAACCTTGGTGAGGTAGTCTTTCAATGTATATACGTATTAGAACCTTGGTGAGGTAGTCTTTCAATGTATATACGTATTAGGACCTTGGTGGGGTAGTCTTTCAATGTATATACGTATTAGAACCTTGGTGAGGTAGTCTTTCAATGTATATACGTATTAGAACCTTGGTGAGGTAGTCTTTCAATGTATATACGTATTAGGACCTTGGTGGGGTAGTCTTTCAATGTATATACGTATTAGAACCTTGGTGAGGTAGTCTTTCAATGTATATACGTATTAGGACCTTGGTGGGGTAGTCTTTCAATGTATATACGTATTAGAACCTTGATGAGGTAGTCTTTCAATGTATATACGTATTAGAACCTTGGTGAGGTAGTCTTTCAATGTATATACGTATTAGGACCTTGGTGGGGTAGTCTTTCAATGTATATACGTATTAGGACCTTGGTGAGGTAGTCTTTCAATGTATATACGTATTAGGACCTTGGTGGGGTAGTCTTTCAATGTATATACGTATTAGGACCTTGGTGGGGTAGTCTTTCAATGTATATACGTATTAGGACCTTGGTGAGGTAGTCTTTCAATGTATATACGTATTAGGACCTTGGTGGGGTAGTCTTTCAATGTATATACGTATTAGAACCTTGGTGAGGTAGTCTTTCAATGTATATACGTATTAGGACCTTGGTGGGGTAGTCTTTCAATGTATATACGTATTAGAACCTTGGTGAGGTAGTCTTTCAATGTATATACGTATTAGAACCTTGGTGGGGTAGTCTTTCAATGTATATACGTATTAGGACCTTGGTGGGGTAGTCTTTCAATGTATATACGTATTAGAACCTTGGTGAGGTAGTCTTTCAATGTATATACGTATTAGGACCTTGGTGGGGTAGTCTTTCAATGTATATACGTATTAGAACCTTGGTGAGGTAGTCTTTCAATGTATATACGTATTAGAACCTTGGTGAGGTAGTCTTTCAATATATATACGTATTAGGACCTTGGTGGGGTAGTCTTTCAATGTATATACGTATTAGAACCTTGGTGAGGTAGTCTTTCAATGTATATACGTATTAGAACCTTGGTGAGGTAGTCTTTCAATGTATATACGTATTAGAACCTTGGTGAGGTAGTCTTTCAATGTATATACGTATTAGGACCTTGGTGGGGTAGTCTTTCAATGTATATACGTATTAGAACCTTGGTGAGGTAGTCTTTCAATGTATATACGTGTTAGAACCTTGGTGAGGTAGTCTTTCAATGTATATACGTATTAGAACCTTGGTGAGGTAGTCTTTCAATATATATACGTATTAGGACCTTGGTGGGGTAGTCTTTCAATGTATATACGTATTAGAACCTTGGTGAGGTAGTCTTTCAATGTATATACGTATTAGAACCTTGGTGAGGTAGTCTTTCAATGTATATACGTATTAGAACCTTGGTGAGGTAGTCTTTCAATGTATATACGTATTAGGACCTTGGTGGGGTAGTCTTTCAATGTATATACGTATTAGAACCTTGGTGAGGTAGTCTTTCAATGTATATACGTATTAGAACCTTGGTGAGGTAGTCTTTCAATGTATATACGTATTAGGACCTTGGTGGGGTAGTCTTTCAATGTATATACGTATTAGAACCTTGGTGAGGTAGTCTTTCAATGTATATACGTATTAGGACCTTGGTGGGGTAGTCTTTCAATGTATATACGTATTAGAACCTTGGTGAGGTAGTCTTTCAATGTATATACGTATTAGAACCTTGGTGAGGTAGTCTTTCAATGTATATACGTATTAGGACCTTGGTGGGGTAGTCTTTCAATGTATATACGTATTAGGACCTTGGTGAGGTAGTCTTTCAATGTATATACGTATTAGGACCTTGGTGGGGTAGTCTTTCAATGTATATACGTATTAGGACCTTGGTGGGGTAGTCTTTCAATGTATATACGTATTAGGACCTTGGTGGGGTAGTCTTTCAATGTATATACGTATTAGAACCTTGGTGAGGTAGTCTTTCAATGTATATACGTATTAGGACCTTGGTGGGGTAGTCTTTCAATGTATATACGTATTAGAACCTTGGTGAGGTAGTCTTTCAATGTATATACGTATTAGAACCTTGGTGAGGTAGTCTTTCAATGTATATACGTATTAGGACCTTGGTGAGGTAGTCTTTCAATGTATATACGTATTAGGACCTTGGTGGGGTAGTCTTTCAATGTATATACGTATTAGAACCTTGGTGAGGTAGTCTTTCAATGTATATACGTATTAGGACCTTGGTGGGGTAGTCTTTCAATGTATATACGTATTAGAACCTTGGTGAGGTAGTCTTTCAATGTATATACGTATTAGAACCTTGGTGGGGTAGTCTTTCAATGTATATACGTATTAGAACCTTGGTGAGGTAGTCTTTCAATGTATATACGTATTAGAACCTTGGTGGGGTAGTCTTTCAATGTATATACGTATTAGAACCTTGGTGAGGTAGTCTTTCAATGTATATACGTATTAGAACCTTGGTGAGGTAGTCTTTCAATGTATATACGTATTAGGACCTTGGTGAGGTAGTCTTTCAATGTATATACGTATTAGAACCTTGGTGAGGTAGTCTTTCAATGTATATACGTATTAGAACCTTGGTGAGGTAGTCTTTCAATGTATATACGTATTAGAACCTTGGTGAGGTAGTCTTTCAATGTATATACGTATTAGGACCTTGGTGGGGTAGTCTTTCAATGTATATACGTATTGGAACCTTGGTGAGGTAGTCTTTCAATGTATATACGTATTAGAACCTTGGTGGGGTAGTCTTTCAATGTATATACGTATTAGGACCTTGGTGAGGTAGTCTTTCAATGTATATACGTATTAGGACCTTGGTGAGGTAGTCTTTCAATGTATATACGTATTAGAACCTTGGTGGGGTAGTCTTTCAATGTATATACGTATTAGAACCTTGGTGGGGTAGTCTTTCAATGTATATACGTATTAGGACCTTGGTGGGGTAGTCTTTCAATGTATATACGTATTAGGACCTTGGTGGGGTAGTCTTTCAATGTATATACGTATAAGGACCTTGGTGGGGTAGTCTTTCAATGTATATACGTATTAGAACCTTGGTGGGGTAGTCTTTCAATGTATATACGTATTAGGACCTTGGTGAGGTAGTCTTTCAATGTATATACGTATTAGAACCTTGGTGGGGTAGTCTTTCAATGTATATACGTATTAGAACCTTGGTGGGGTAGTCTTTCAATGTATATACGTATTAGGACCTTGGTGGGGTAGTCTTTCAATGTATACACGTATTAGGACCTTGGTGAGGTAGTCTTTCAATGTATATACGTATTAGAACCTTGGTGGGGTAGTCTTTCAATGTATATACGTATTAGAACCTTGGTGGGGTAGTCTTTCAATGTATATACGTATTAGGACCTTGGTGGGGTAGTCTTTCAATGTATATACGTATTAGGACCTTGGTGGGGTAGTCTTTCAATGTATACACGTATTAGGACCTTGGTGGGGTAGTCTTTCAATGTATATACGTATTAGGACCTTGGTGGGGTAGTCTTTCAATGTATATACGTATTAGAACCTTGGTGGGGTAGTCTTTCAATGTATATACGTATTAGGACCTTGGTGGGGTAGTCTTTCAATGTATATACGTATTAGAACCTTGGTGGGGTAGTCTTTCAATGTATATACGTATTAGGACCTTGGTGGGGTAGTCTTTCAATGTATATACGTATTAGGACCTTGGTGGGGTAGTCTTTCAATGTATATACGTATTAGAACCTTGGTGGGGTAGTCTTTCAATGTGTATACGTATTAGAACCTTGGTGGGGTAGTCTTTCAATGTATATACGTATTAGAACCTTGGTGGGGTAGTCTTTCAATGTATATACGTATTAGGACCTTGGTGGGGTAGTCTTTCAATGTATATACGTATTAGAACCTTGGTGAGGTAGTCTTTCAATGTATATACGTATTAGAACCTTGGTGGGGTAGTCTTTCAATGTATATACGTATTAGAACCTTGGTGAGGTAGTCTTTCAATGTATATACGTATTAGAACCTTGGTGGGGTAGTCTTTCAATGTATATACGTATTAGAACCTTGGTGAGGTAGTCTTTCAATGTATATACGTATTAGAACCTTGGTGAGGTAGTCTTTCAATGTATATACGTATTAGGACCTTGGTGAGGTAGTCTTTCAATGTATATACGTATTAGAACCTTGGTGAGGTAGTCTTTCAATGTATATACGTATTAGAACCTTGGTGAGGTAGTCTTTCAATGTATATACGTATTAGAACCTTGGTGAGGTAGTCTTTCAATGTATATACGTATTAGGACCTTGGTGGGGTAGTCTTTCAATGTATATACGTATTGGAACCTTGGTGAGGTAATCTTTCAATGTATATACGTATTAGAACCTTGGTGGGGTAGTCTTTCAATGTATATACGTATTAGGACCTTGGTGAGGTAGTCTTTCAATGTATATACGTATTAGGACCTTGGTGAGGTAGTCTTTCAATGTATATACGTATTAGAACCTTGGTGGGGTAGTCTTTCAATGTATATACGTATTAGAACCTTGGTGGGGTAGTCTTTCAATGTATATACGTATTAGGACCTTGGTGGGGTAGTCTTTCAATGTATATACGTATTAGGACCTTGGTGGGGTAGTCTTTCAATGTATATACGTATAAGGACCTTGGTGGGGTAGTCTTTCAATGTATATACGTATTAGAACCTTGGTGGGGTAGTCTTTCAATGTATATACGTATTAGGACCTTGGTGAGGTAGTCTTTCAATGTATATACGTATTAGAACCTTGGTGGGGTAGTCTTTCAATGTATATACGTATTAGAACCTTGGTGGGGTAGTCTTTCAATGTATATACGTATTAGGACCTTGGTGGGGTAGTCTTTCAATGTATACACGTATTAGGACCTTGGTGAGGTAGTCTTTCAATGTATATACGTATTAGAACCTTGGTGGGGTAGTCTTTCAATGTATATACGTATTAGAACCTTGGTGGGGTAGTCTTTCAATGTATATACGTATTAGGACCTTGGTGGGGTAGTCTTTCAATGTATATACGTATTAGGACCTTGGTGGGGTAGTCTTTCAATGTATACACGTATTAGGACCTTGGTGGGGTAGTCTTTCAATGTATATACGTATTAGGACCTTGGTGGGGTAGTCTTTCAATGTATATACGTATTAGAACCTTGGTGGGGTAGTCTTTCAATGTATATACGTATTAGGACCTTGGTGGGGTAGTCTTTCAATGTATATACGTATTAGAACCTTGGTGGGGTAGTCTTTCAATGTATATACGTATTAGGACCTTGGTGGGGTAGTCTTTCAATGTATATACGTATTAGGACCTTGGTGGGGTAGTCTTTCAATGTATATACGTATTAGAACCTTGGTGGGGTAGTCTTTCAATGTGTATACGTATTAGAACCTTGGTGGGGTAGTCTTTCAATGTATATACGTATTAGAACCTTGGTGGGGTAGTCTTTCAATGTATATACGTATTAGGACCTTGGTGGGGTAGTCTTTCAATGTATATACGTATTAGGACCTTGGTGAGGTAGTCTTTCAATGTATATACGTATTAGGACCTTGGTGGGGTAGTCTTTCAATGTATATACGTATTAGAACCTTGGTGGGGTAGTCTTTCAATGTGTATACGTATTAGAACCTTGGTGGGGTAGTCTTTCAATGTATATACGTATTAGAACCTTGGTGGGGTAGTCTTTCAATGTATATACGTATTAGGACCTTGGTGAGGTAGTCTTTCAATGTATATACGTATTAGAACCTTGGTGGGGTAGTCTTTCAATGTATATACGTATTAGAACCTTGGTGAGGTAGTCTTTCAATGTATATACGTATTAGAACCTTGGTGAGGTAGTCTTTCAATGTATATACGTATTAGGACCTTGGTGGGGTAGTCTTTCAATGTATATACGTATTAGGACCTTGGTGAGGTAGTCTTTCAATGTATATACGTATTAGGACCTTGGTGGGGTAGTCTTTCAATGTATATACGTATTAGGACCTTGGTGGGGTAGTCTTTCAATGTATATACGTATTAGGACCTTGGTGAGGTAGTCTTTCAATGTATATACGTATTAGGACCTTGGTGGGGTAGTCTTTCAATGTATATACGTATTAGAACCTTGGTGAGGTAGTCTTTCAATGTATATACGTATTAGGACCTTGGTGGGGTAGTCTTTCAATGTATATACGTATTAGAACCTTGGTGAGGTAGTCTTTCAATGTATATACGTATTAGAACCTTGGTGGGGTAGTCTTTCAATGTATATACGTATTAGGACCTTGGTGAGGTAGTCTTTCAATGTATATACGTATTAGGACCTTGGTGGGGTAGTCTTTCAATGTATATACGTATTAGAACCTTGGTGAGGTAGTCTTTCAATGTATATACGTATTAGGACCTTGGTGGGGTAGTCTTTCAATGTATATACGTATTAGAACCTTGGTGAGGTAGTCTTTCAATGTATATACGTATTAGAACCTTGGTGGGGTAGTCTTTCAATGTATATACGTATTAGAACCTTGGTGAGGTAGTCTTTCAATGTATATACGTATTAGAACCTTGGTGGGGTAGTCTTTCAATGTATATACGTATTAGAACCTTGGTGAGGTAGTCTTTCAATGTATATACGTATTAGAACCTTGGTGAGGTAGTCTTTCAATGTATATACGTATTAGGACCTTGGTGAGGTAGTCTTTCAATGTATATACGTATTAGAACCTTGGTGAGGTAGTCTTTCAATGTATATACGTATTAGAACCTTGGTGAGGTAGTCTTTCAATGTATATACGTATTAGAACCTTGGTGAGGTAGTCTTTCAATGTATATACGTATTAGGACCTTGGTGGGGTAGTCTTTCAATGTATATACGTATTGGAACCTTGATGAGGTAGTCTTTCAATGTATATACGTATTAGAACCTTGGTGGGGTAGTCTTTCAATGTATATACGTATTAGGACCTTGGTGAGGTAGTCTTTCAATGTATATACGTATTAGAACCTTGGTGGGGTAGTCTTTCAATGTATATACGTATTAGGACCTTGGTGAGGTAGTCTTTCAATGTATATACGTATTAGAACCTTGGTGGGGTAGTCTTTCAATGTATATACGTATTAGAACCTTGGTGGGGTAGTCTTTCAATGTATATACGTATTAGGACCTTGGTGGGGTAGTCTTTCAATGTATATACGTATTAGGACCTTGGTGGGGTAGTCTTTCAATGTATATACGTATTAGGACCTTGGTGAGGTAGTCTTTCAATGTATATACGTATTAGGACCTTGGTGGGGTAGTCTTTCAATGTATATACGTATTAGAACCTTGGTGGGGTAGTCTTTCAATGTATATACGTATTAGGACCTTGGTGGGGTAGTCTTTCAATGTATATACGTATTAGAACCTTGGTGGGGTAGTCTTTCAATGTATATACGTATTAGGACCTTGGTGGGATAGTCTTGCAATGTATATACGTATTAGAACCTTGGTGAGGTAGTCTTTCAATGTATATACGTATTAGAACCTTGGTGGGGTAGTCTTTCAATGTATATACGTATTAGGACCTTGGTGAGGTAGTCTTTCAATGTATATACGTATTAGAACCTTGGTGGGGTAGTCTTTCCATGTATATACGTATTAGGACCTTGGTGGGGTAGTCTTTCAATGTATATACGTATTAGGACCTTGGTGGGGTAGTCTTTCAATGTATATACGTATTAGAACCTTGGTGGGGTAGTCTTTCAATGTATATACGTATTAGGACCTTGGTGGGGTAGTCTTTCAATGTATATACGTATTAGAACCTTGGTGGGGTAGTCTTTCAATGTATATACGTATTAGGACCTTGGTGGGGTAGTCTTTCAATGTATATACGTATTAGGACCTTGGTGGGGTAGTCTTTCAATGTATATACGTATTAGAACCTTGGTGGGGTAGTCTTTCAATGTGTATACGTATTAGAACCTTGGTGGGGTAGTCTTTCAATGTATATACGTATTAGAACCTTGGTGGGGTAGTCTTTCAATGTATATACGTATTAGGACCTTGGTGGGGTAGTCTTTCAATGTATATACGTATTAGGACCTTGGTGAGGTAGTCTTTCAATGTATATACGTATTAGGACCATGGTGGGGTAGTCTTTCAATGTATATACGTATTAGAACCTTGGTGGGGTAGTCTTTCAATGTATATACGTATTAGGACCTTGGTGGGGTAGTCTTTCAATGTATATACGTATTAGGACCTTGGTGGGGTAGTCTTTCAATGTATATACGTATTAGGACCTTGGTGGGGTAGTCTTTCAATGTGTATACGTATTAGGATCTTGGTGAGGTAGTCTTTCAATGTATATACGTATTAGGACCTTGGTGGGGTAGTCTTTCAATGTGTATACGTAATAGGATCTTGGTGAGGTAGTCTTTCAATGTATATACGTATTAGGATCTTGGTGAGGTAGTCTTTCAATGTATATACGTATTAGGACCTTGGTGGGGTAGTCTTTCAATGTGTATACGTATTAGGATCTTGGTGAGGTAGTCTTTCAATGTATATACGTATTAGGACCTTGGTGGGGTAGTCTTTCAATGTGTATACGTATTAGGATCTTGGTGAGGTAGTCTTTCAATGTATATACGTATTAGGACCTTGGTGGGGTAGTCTTCCAATGTGTATTCGTATTAGGACCTTGGTGGGCTAGTCTTCCAATGTATATACGTATTAGGACCTTGGTTGGCTAGTCTTCCCATGTATATACGTATTAGGACCTTGGTGGGCTAGTCTTCCAATGTATATACGTATTAGGACCTTGGTGGGGTAGTCTTTCAATGTATATACGCATTAGGATCTTGGTGGGGTAGTCTTCCAATGTGTATACGTATTAGGACCTTGGTGGGCTAGTCTTCCAATGTATATACGTATTAGGACCTTGGTTGGCTAGTCTTCCAATGTATATACGTATTAAGACCTTGGTGGGCTAGTCTTCCAATGTATATATTACGTATTAGGACCTTGGTGGGCTAGTCTTCCAATGTATATATTACGTATTAGGACCTTGGTGGGCTAGTCTTCCAATGTATATATTACGTATTAGAACCTTGGTGGGCTAGTCTTCCAATGTATATATTACGTATTAGGAGCATCGACTTCGCCTCGGTTTCTACGATGTTTTAATTAAATGTTTGAACTGTTCAGATGGTGTGACATTTTTTTGTTTTTCGCTTTGTAATTGGCAACACACAATGTTGCCGATAAGCTTCTACCCGGGACACCGCTGTGAATGTCACGTGTCAGGACCGAAAAATCCAGACTCAGTATTTGCCAAACTGCTTTGAAACACCAAAATAACCTCCTTGGAGACTAACACACAAAAATTGGCGTACAATGAAGCGGCACCTAAACAAACGGAGATCGTCTGTTTTGGAGTTGACCTTTTCATGGTGCAGGGTCGCTTTAGTGTAACTTGTATTCATACCAGAGGGGGGAAATACCAGAAACGGATCTTTGATTTTTGGATTTCTGTCATTCACATGCATCGTGATCTAAATATGGTGGAGTGGTTTATCAAAATTTATTACATACTTAGTTCAAATAATGGCATTTTTGTATGACCAATATGACCGGAAGTAAACTGTCCATATTTTCACACCCCGGGAAAATAACCGGTTATTGGATTACTACAAGATCATTTCCATATCGAGGCCCATATTGGCCCGGGCCAATATGGACCTCGACTTCGTCTCAGGCCAATATGGGTGTCTCTTTTCTAGATGTCGGAAGTATGTAATAAATAGTTTAATACATGGGCATTTATATATTGACCTGGTTATCATCCCTCGACCCATATTGGCCCTCGACTCCGTCTCGGACCAATATGGGGATCTCGGGATGATAACCAGGCCAATATGGAAATGCCCATGTATTAATCTGTATTTATCAAAGGTGTTCAGTATAGTGTTAAGTTCATTGTGGTAAGTATAAATTGGTAATATGGTTTACAAAAACATTATTTTCCCAAACATTGATAAAGGTGATGTGTTTTAATGCCCCTTAGTACAATGTATACAATTACATATTTTAATTTAGTATATCATTTTGCCGTTTATAAAATGGTATATTGGGAGTTATTTTGATTCTCTATTGAACGTACATATGGCAATATCGATATTAATATCGTAAGAGTCTAGTTGTTTATGTAGACAAATAGTCTTATGATACATGCATGTTAAAGAAATGGTTGTAAACAACATTCAATAATTCATAGCAAATAATTATAATATAAATATTCTCACCTTCAATCCAGTTCGGAATTCGTCCTCAGAAATGGCTAAACTTTTATCTGTATCAAGTCGGTAAAACAAATCAACCCAGCGTAGTTTCTTCTGATGAACAAAATCCATTAATTGCATGAAAGGATCATTTAAAAGATTCTCCTCTCGTTGTTTTATTGCAAATTTAAAAATGTCATTTTGGTTTCTAAATCCACCATGTTTACACCTGAATCTAGGTTTGATCTCTAATAATTGTTCTAATAATATTGAAAAGTCACTTGATACTGATACATCCTAAATGAATAGAAATGAAATATAAATAATAATAACGTAGATATCTAATCTAGTGCACACGACCCGTTTCTAGATAAACATTCATTAGGTACACTCAAATAAGATATTAGTAGAATTATTAATGATCTATTTATCAAAATACGACGGGTTTGAAACAGGAATAACATGACGGGTGCCACACGTGAAGCAGAAATGCCTTCCCTTCCGGAAAACTTGAGTTCACTTCCGGTTTTAGTGTAGTATGTGTTGCTCGATCTCTAGTTTTTGTGTGTGTAAAATTTGGTAGAACATTGTTTGTCCGTTTGTCCTTTTTCTTTAGGCCATTAGATTGTCTGTTTTTTTCTACAATATGATGATTTTAACATTTCATTAAGGGATTGTCGTACTTTTATTGAAGGCATTGTGCTATATTTCTAATTCAGAGCAAGTTCTCAGCTGTAAGAACCTTCTATTTTCATTACACCATCCAATGGTATTTATTTTGCAAGTTATTTCCATTTTTTACGTTTTAAAAATCTGCAAATCCCAATTTTGTCAAGAATGTACAAAGTATCCATATCTGCTTATTACCTTCCGTGTCATTACAAATATTTTAATATTTTCCTTGTCTAATATCTCGACAAAAAGTTTCAAAATACGAAAGGGGTAATCAGAGGCTACACATTGGAGGTCAGATAATACAATGGCCAAATGTATTATCGTACAAAAAGACAGACAATGGTCCACAAAACACTAACCAGAAAACAAAAGAATGAACATTATGAACCCCACTAAAACCGAAGGTGAACTACGGGTTGTCAGCTATATCATGGCGAGAACAAGTAAAATTTCAATGAAATGATGATGAGTTCCGCTTTGTACTAGACCAATACGCTTAGTTGGATTTGTATAGTGCTAGCTCACTGAAACAACAGGCCGCGGATAGACATGTCGCCCCACTCTGACACATTATCCTGATTCCGAGCTAACCAGTCATTGCTCTTTCTCCTTAATACTGCGTGCTTAGTGTGATCTAATACAAAATGTATGGTTAAATATATAACATTTTGAATGAGTACCAACTGTTCTTTTTTAAATAAGGATTCTCACTGTATTAAAACTAATTGAAATCATTATAACTGCTGTCATTTAAGCTATAAGGCTGGGTCTGTTAGTTGGATCTGAAAGAAACCTTATGTGCACTTACCTTAATGTGAATATCAAAATAAATAACAACATCCCTTGGTATAAAATTGCTTGTTTGTATATAATAATAAAAATAAATACAATGTATTGCATTAGCTTTACCTTCATTTCTAACAACTGTAAACCACAACCTGGATGTTCTTTTATGAATCTTATAGCTAAGCAAGCACCTTCAGCTGTAATGGGATTTTTGGATATCTGAAAAAACCCAACATTTGTAAGAGTTGAATGCGTGAGTTATTACTATTTAATGTCAAATATTTCAGCTATGCCATGGCGAAAACAAGTAACATTTCGATGAGATGTTGATGATGCCTGCTTTATATTAGGTAAGCACGAATAGCTGGATTTTTTTAATAGACCTAGCTCACTGAAACAACAGTCCGTGAGTATATATGTCGCTCCACTCGGACACGCTATCCTGATTCCGAGTCAACGAGTCGTTTCTCTTACTAGTATTCATTAATGCTCCATGCATAGCGCAGAAGCAGTAAATACTAAATACACACTCTTTGATTTGAACCGGGACCCGGGATCGAACCCATCATCTACCGCACTCGAGCACGTGAACCATTACATCGCTGTAAGAGTTGAAAGAATGGATAAGTGCGGAAAAATATGAAATGTAAGTGAAATTAAAAAAAAAGAGATAGTTCAAGAAATTGGATGAATACAAATCTTAAAATGAAATGTATAGTTTGAGAGAGAGAGAGAGAGAGAGAGAGAGAGAGAGAGAGAGAGTTCTATGTTTCCAATAATTTTGTATGGCAATGAATGTGATTGTTAAGGAAAATAGTATAGCAATAAAAAAGGAGGCTCAGTTAAGGCGATCGTATATTAGCTGGACCTACATATATCTCTGTAATTAGTACCAATCACTACATAAGTTGTACGTTCGATTCCCGTCCACGAAGATGTGTATTCGATGTAAAGTGATTAACGCAACAAGATATTTGTAGCAGGTCTTTGGTTTTCTCCCGACACTCAGATTTTCATGTCAATAAAGTTAGCAGACACATTATAACTGACCTATTGTTGAAAGAAGAGTTTGAAGATACCAAAGAGACCATCAGAATCCACAAATCAAAGAAGGACAGACAACACAATGCCTAAAAGAAAAGGGACAAAGGACAATTAACGAGCCACAAAACATCACACAGAAAACCAAAGATTCGAGCTAAAAGAGCCCCATCATAAACTGCGGTGAACTCAAGTGCTCCGAAGGGGTAAGCAGTTCCTGCACCATTAGTGGCATCCGTTATGCTACGCTAGTTTCGTTAAGCACTGAAAATCGAACTTAAAATTAAATTCAGACACTTTATCATACACTACCTTTAGTTCAATCAAGGATTTAGTATGACCAACACTGCTCATAATTTTTCCAATCCCCATTTGTCCTATTCTATTGGCCGTTAGGTCCAGTCGGATCAATGATTCAAGGTCTGGTAACGTCTTAGCTATACTGTCGACTCCATTATCACCAATACCATTATACGACACATTCAATTCTTTTAACGAAGTATTATCCTTGAAAAACATATTTTAGAAATAATGTTTTGTCAGTAATACAAACATGTACTAGATATTCTTGGTTAATTCAGGACATAACATTGCGCAGAATATACAATGTGGATCTTCTACGACACATCCAATTCTATTAACGAAGAATTAACCTTGAGAAACATACATTAGAAAAAAATGGTTTATCAGTAGTACAAACATGTACTATTCTTGGTTAAAACAGTACGTAATGCTGTGCAGAATATCAAATGTGGATCTTCGAAAATGACCTATTTAACTAAAATATCTAAATCGTGTCAATGGATGGAGAAGAAAAATCAACAGTTAAAATATTATAACCAGATTTTCATAAATTCAGGTAAATCGCTTATGATTGATTGATTGGTTGGTGTTTAACGCCAACTTTAGCAATATTTCAACTATATCGTGGCGTAAATAGTTTACAAATCTATATTCTCCTTCTTATATAATATCTGTCGATCATGTAAATATTGAACGTCCTGAAGGAGTTTTACCCTCTCATCAAAATAAAATTTACCTCGTTAATGAATACAAGTTACCAATATAGATATCTGAGTTACAAATTGTTAGAATTCTCTTTTTATCTCTTAGCTTGTTCATTTTGCAAAAACATTATTTAACGAATGAAGGCATTATTAATATAATAACATTCAAAATCTATTGCATTAAAAGTATTAATATTTACTCAACATTGAATAAATATCTTGCATTATTTTCAAACTTTTCATTTTTGATATAAAAAAAATCCCATTGCTCCTTGAAAGGCACGAAGCCTCTAGTTTCTACAGAAATAATAAAAGTTTGTTGTCATTATATGTTATAAAGTTTATAATTATTTGTTATTCTTCACCAGTGTTTTTTATCAGGTAAGATGAGTTGCGGATTAACAACAGTATTACAAAGACGTAATATGACGGATGGAGCATCCATTTGTGTTATTTCTGCTACACAGGTGACTCAGAAACGAATTACAAATGTAATACAATGTATATACCTTCAGACCATTAAAGATACTTTTTATTCCCTTTACTCTGATATTATTCCAACTGAGGTTAAGAACTTGTAAGGTATCGTTGCTTGCTGAAATTATACAAATGTAAAAGCAATTTTAAGACTGCATACAACTGCTGTTAAATTTTATCAGATTCTTTGATATAATATACTGTATGATATGTTCGTAAATTATTATCCCCTCAATTCCATCCATTTTGACCCATGTAATTATATAATTCAATAGATATTGTAGTAATTTTTTTTTTTAATTATTAGCTTCGAGTTGTATTGATGAGTTTCAACAATATTTCAATTATATAGTATGATTGATTGATTGATTGGTGCTTAACGCCACCGTGAGCAATATTTCAACTATATCGTGGCGAGTTATATAGTATGAGTCATACTAATTAAGAACGTGTATGGTTCAAAGTATGCTTAAGCATGTGATACTGGACTGTGCTATTAAACACGCAAATAACTGAGAAGACATATACAAAACTTTTTACTTTCTCTAATCTTTCGACGAGGAAAAAACTTTAAGCTAAATGAAACTTACATAATGCTTTTCCTAAAATGATTCCTCCTTGATCACTGAGCTGGTTATGACTCAAATCTAATGTTTTGAGTGCAGATTTCTGAAAAAGAAAAGCATTTGATATAAATAGATACTCGGCAAGGATATTACAGAAACAATACAGGAAAAAAGAGTTTATAATTTGATCCGCAAAGTATATTATTATATGAAATAATATGACATATTACGAAATATATTGATTAACAAACAAAACAATACTACACATGATGGTAGAACGATTGATCCCTGTTTAACGTTAAGTCAGCAGTATTTCAGCTATATCCATGACGGGAATTTACAAGCTAAAAACCAATTAATCAATAGGAAAAAGGTGAGACTGTGAAGGACCTATGGGTGGTAATTTAAATTGTCACAGGAGAAAGAGGATATAATGGATAGGGTTTACATATTGTTGAAAGTGGCGTTAAACACCATAACCCTAACCCTAGCTCTTGAAAATGTCATCTTTGCAACAAGCCAATGAAGACCACTCCTAACAGCCTATAGCTAATTATGAGCATCTGCGAATTGTCTTTTACGTACAAGGAGCAAGATAATCTCCAAACGGGCAAGAGAGGCAACCCTTTCCGTCCCGTTCTAAGTGAGAGGTGTGTATTTGCTTGTCCCCCATATTCCTCGGGGCTTCCTTGGGAATTAAAAGAAGGTAGAACTATGGTTGAAATAATGCAGCAAAGGTATCAAACGTTATAAAAAACCTTAAAAACACATGTACAGAAGAAATTAATGTTTGAATATGGTTTCTACGTTGTAACTTGAGCATAGTTATAACGTAACATCATTGACACTTACTTTACTATATACCATTTACAACATTTTCATGAGATAAATCATCTCACAGTTTAATTACATTTTTGTTTGAAATTTACAGCCCCTAAATAATAAGGTCAATCTCCCTTTGAATATGTGACCGTAGCTGATTTTGGCTATCCTGTCACGTGTAGTCTATCCTGTCACGTGTTGAGCCCCTTTGCTTTACATGCTTCCAAAGACGTTTGATTTGGTTTTCCAATCTTTTCACTATAAATAATCGTACTTAATGAAGGTTCTTAATGTGTGCGCCGTGCCCACTAACTTTGATATCTACGATTTTTATTACCAACAGTTCCCTTTTCTTAAAATGTATACATACGTAAGAAGAAATAACATGTCCAAAATAACAAGCGTCACATTCTTTAAATCCGTTACCTAAAATAAAAATGTAAAGTAAATATGAAAAAAAACTTAAAAAAACCCAATAACATGTGATATTGAGAATAAGATATTCTTAAAAAGATAGCATATTTCTTATTAATACATTGTACATGTATATATATATTTGATATAATATATTACTGATTGGCAAGCGGGGGTAAGTAAACATATGTTTTTATTTTTTATTTCTCGTAAACAATACATCTCAAGTAGGCAATACACACAACTCTCAAGGATTTTTTTACTTATCATAAAATATTACGATTGATCATGTCAAACGATATCAATACAGCGGCTAAAACATGAGAGTTTATAATTCTGATGTAAGCTATTTATATACGTACTTGACATGTGAAAGCTTAACATCTACTAAAACATGAAAGTACTTTAACTTAAAATATTACTTTTTTATCAACAAACCAGGATTTTGATCGTTAAAGCGGTTTTTATGTTTGTTGTTTATGTTTTATATATCTTTTTCTTGTAGCAAAGTAGCAAATTATACTCGTTCAAGTGAATCAACAAAGGGTTATGAGGTTTAAATATTCAGAACAAACTATCAGTATTAGGGAGGGAGGGAGGAATTCGAAAACAACCAAAAACACTAACAAATAAAATACCACAATGAAGCATATGACAGACAATACAGGACTGAACACCGGAATTTTGAGAGCAGTAACACGACGGGTGCGACTAGTGGAGCATGAAGTGCTTGTCATTTCGGAGCATATGAGTTTATTGTGGTGTTCATGTTGCTCAATATTAGTTGTTTGTGTGTAGTGTGTTGTGGATTATTGTTTGTTTCTTAGCCATTGCATTGTCTGTTCTTCTTCGGTTTACAAAAAATGATTACCCCTTTGATATCTTCTAACTTTTCCCACATCTAGATTTCTGGGACAAAACTTATGTCAAAAGAAGAATTTCAGTGTGTACAATTTTCTGTGTATTTTGGTTGAAACCTGTTATTTACATCCGGTAGCCTTCTATTCCTTCATTCAACTGCAACGTGTTTCGAATTTACGGTCATCCGATAGGAGATGTTGTTAAGACGTTAGTAGATCACCGGAGGTTCACAAAACAAGATAAATTAAAGCGTCTCAGGAAACAGCAGCTAATTTGAAGTAGATTCATACCTGAAACGTTTAGATTTATAATTGTCGTATTATCTACTAGTAGACGTGACAAGATTTCGGCACCATACGATTCGAGATCGTTCTCGGACAAATCCTGTAATAGAAACGAAGAACATTGCATTAGTGTCTGTTAATTTATTATTTTTATTATTAAAATGTCGTGCGGTTGTTGAATCTACGTCCCTCTTAATTCTAATTTCTTTGCAAAAAAAATTAATATATGCAAATTCCTATAATAATATCCCCAACATTATATTTTCTGTATATTGATAAGGGACCGCCATGGTTGTGATCGTATGGTAGTTGGATTTACAACTACCTGTGCAATCAGTTCATATCACCATTAAATTGTGAGTTCGAATCCCGCTCATACAGGTGTATTTGATACAACATTATGTGATAAAGATTGTCAGTGACTTGTGACATGTCGGTGGTTTTCTGCTTGCACTCCGGTTACCTCAACCAATAAAACTGACCGCCACGATATAACTGAAGTATTGTTGAAAGTGGTGCTAAACACCATAACGCTAATCCTAGCCCAAATGTCGTTGGGATGTTGAATCTACAACCTTTTTATTTTTAATTTCAAAATTGCAATTTTGCAAACATTTAGCTATATGCAAATTCCTATAATGATATCCACAGCCTTATATTTCCTGTATCTTGACAATTACAATGATGAATTACAATCTTTATATATATATATATATATCCTGTATTTTTTTGTAAGCTGAAATTTCAACGGCGGACATTTTGGTATTTAGATAAACATGGCGATTGTACTTTAAATAATTAATACAGAGAATTCCAAAAGAAAATATAGACTAACTTAAATGAAGTAGTATTTAACACAAGCAAACATACGATGTCCATTTCTTATTTGTACAAAGACCAGCAAATACAGAGTTAAAATCCGTTTAGTAAATACTCAACTACATTGGTTAACCTTGATTATTAAACACAACTTACAACATTTGTAATAGTTTCGTTCTCCTTTAACTTACAACATTTGTAATAGTTTCGTTCTCCTTTAACTTACAACATTTGTAATAGTTTCGTTCTCCTTTAACTTACAACATTTGTAATAGTTACGTTCTCCTTTAGCTTACAACATTTGTAATAGTTTCGTTCTCCTTTAACTTACAACATTTGTAATAGTTTCGTTCTCCTTTAACTTACAACATTTGTAATAGTTTCGTTCTCCTTTAACTTACAACATTTGTAATAGTTTCGTTTTCTTTAGCTTACAACATTTGTAATAGTTTCGTTCTCCTTTAACTTACAACATTTGTAATAGTTTCGTTTTCTTTAACTTACAACATTTGTAATAGTTTCGTTCTCCTTTAACTTACAACATTTGTAATAGTTTCGTTTTCTTTAACTTACAACATTTGTAATAGTTTCGTTCTCCTTTAACATATCTGTAATAACTTTGATTCCAGATCTACCTATAAAGTTTCCTGCTATGGCAAGTTGTGTGACGGTACTGTCCAACTGTAAATAGAAAAAATAGCCAAAAATAAGAACATGCTTTTGAATAAATTTCAGCATAGTCATTAGTGAATATAGAAATCTGCGTGGGAATAGCAACACTTCTTTGGAATTTTAATGTGACCAATTTATACCCCAGCATAAATATTTCTTTTGTAAGTTGTGCTACACACCCCACCTCTTTTTTGCACATTAATTCTCCGTAGTACAACTGAAATAATACAAGATTTTCTACCAAACTAATGAACCACCACTAACAAATGAACATACAATGACTATATCATAACGTTATAAAATATATAGTAAGTTACAACAGATTCCTTATTTTCTAATCTATATATACATGTAATATAGAACCACACACTTTCCCCATGTTTGCCCTTGCAATGTTTATACATTCATGTTTAAGGCAAATAATTCGTCTTGAAGCAGAAACGAGGGTGCACAAAATGAATCGTAATACTAAAGTAGTCGTAATTACATCCTTTTACTCGAAAATCTCTTTAAACTCGGAGAATTATAATGGCGAAAATGCCTTTTCATCGCCATGAAGAAACACGTAAAAGATCCACAACAGTAGAATTTGAAGGCAACATGCAATTTAGAACAATGACGTATTGTTTCGAAATCGCATTCACTAAGCTATCAGTCCTTAATGTTGTCATAAAAGACTTACCACCAAGCTTAGAGCTACTGCTTTGGTCCCTTCTGGACCCAGTCCTTGGTTGTTGACATTTACTTTCCCACTTTTTAGTCCTCTAAGGAAACTTGAAGACAGTGTGATACCATATTTTCTGCAAGCCTTTTCGTATATCACAAATGACTTGTCATTTTCGGAAATACTTTGTCGTTGAGGATATTCTATAAGATAATGGAAATTCATAATCATTTTGCAAAATTAATTCACTTTAGAAGAATATCTTATTTTGGAATTATGATTTGATGCTTATTTCGAGTACTTAGTCAATTAATGTATTTCTTTAATTAAAATAACAATTTTAACGACATGTATTATACTTCAACACATTTCTAGACACACACAGGTCTGCATCTTACCTTGGCATATACCTAGAAATTGTCAGTGAGCGTCGATTTAGAAGGAAACTTTAGGACAAGAAAGTTTATTTCAATTTTCCCACTGAACTTTACATTGATATGTAGCAACATTTCAGCAGCACCTGCATATGGAGTACCGTAGATATATCTCTCTGTTGACACGATAATCCAGAGCTTGTGTTTCCATCAAGACCCCCTTGATAGATGGTAGCTGCCAAGGAAGCCACAAAACCAAGGTTTCGTACTAGTAATATTGAAGTCATCACTTGGAATGTTCACAATAATGATTTGGATAACGTCCTTTTCTTGTTCATGACTTGCTAGTTTTTAGTGGGGTTCGTGTTACTCCATCTTTAGTTTTATGTATATGATTTGTAGATCGTTGTTTGTCCTTTTGTACTTTTTCTTTTGGCCATTGTGTTGTCTGTTCTTCTTCGATATACAGATTCTAATTACCTCTTTGGTATCTTCAAACTCTTCTTATTACCATGTTTTACCATGAGTAACACGACTGGTGTCACTAGTGAAGGAAGAACTACTTACTCTTACTGGGTTAATCCCCGTTGCGCAATCGTTAGTTTTTAGTGTAACATTTTGTGTACAATTGTTCGTCTTTTCGGATAATTTCTCTTAGCCATTGTATTGTCCGTCCTTCAATTAACCCCTTTGGTATCTTTAAGCTTTCCTTCATGATGCAATTATCTCGAATTATATAATGTACATTGTTGAGTTATCTTGAAATATAATGCATGATTAACACTTTATTCCTATCATATTTATAATACAAAATATCAGGAGACTTTTTTTTCCTCTCGAATGAGTACAATAGTCATATCCATTCCAAACCAATCAAATATGTGTCTCGTGTCACTTTATAAATAATATAATTAAAAGGGGATAACACTAACCTTTCAACTTAACCTTAAACTACCTTTTAAATGAAAACATATAAGTATATATTTTAATAAAACATCAAGAGATTTTTAATTTTGACTAATTTAATTTGTGCAATATCGAATTTTTATCCTTTGAGTTTGAGTTTGAGTTTGAGAGAGAGAGAGAGAGAGAGAGAGAGAGAGAGAGAGAGAGAGAGAGAGAGGGGGGGGGGGGGGTTTTGTCTTGTCTTGTACTATATTATTATCTTGTCTTTTCTCTTTATTAATTTGTATTCTTTTGTATTATTCATGATGTTATTGTCTGTATCTATGTTGAGGAGAGCTACTAGTAGCCTCTGGCTGTATGTAATCCTCATGAAATAAATCAAGAATTAGATTAAAATATCGAATCTTGCATGATAGATGAGTAATCTCTTTTCCATATTTCAGATGTATAACTGCTTATACAAGTTACTTCTTGTTCGTCACTCAGATTTCAAAAACTGTTATCTTCGCATACGCCAAGCATTTTAGATTTAAGCTAAGTGGTAAAATTTTAACCTGTATAAATATTTAAAATTCAAATAAATGCCTTTAATCAATTTCTTATTAGTTTCCCTTGAGTTATCTCTCTTGTGTTATATATTGGGATATTATATTCACAAATCATTGTGTCATTTGACTATTTTCATAAATATTTTCTATGTATTTATGTGAAGTTAAACCGACCTCTTATAGTGACGTCTTAAAATCTACTTTTGCTTTTAGCGATTTAGATGTCATTGTCAATTCAAATTTTGCTTAGATGTAAAATCGTTATCCTTTCGGATTCGATGTATCTTTGTATGGTACATATCCTGACTTTATTCACGGCTGGTAATCGGCACAAGCAGAACAGTTGGTTCTGCAAAGAAATTCGTGAGGATAACTTCCGGTTTTGGTGGAGGAGAGTTCACGAAGACGCTTCGCAAGGTATGTACATGTCAAAAATTGAAATTTTCTTTTTTACTGCTCGAATATTGCAAAATCAGAGAATGCTATGCTGTGGCGAATGCTTTCACGATTAGAAACATGTATAGTTTATTCTTGTATATGAAGTGTAACTCTCGCAAAATCAATCGTCCCACGAAAAACATGACGAAAATTGTGACACTCTTACATTTCTAAGTTGTTCTTGACAAAGATGCAAGTTAAATTTTCAATATTTTTTCATCATGGGAGTCTAAATGTAATCGGGGATAAATTCCGATTCGTCAGAAGTAAATTGAAGTCTAGATTAATCTACAAACTGTCAATTTTCTCGTTTTCCTGCTTGAGGAGATCGGTTCTGATAGAGCACATTGCGAATGCATGAGGAGATTTGCTAGTTTTGTTAATTGTTTTCTGCAAAATTGATAAATTGACACTTTTAAACACAAAACTGATAAATACTCTAATCAAAATAAACTATTCTCTGTCCACTTTCAGGAGATGCCAGGATTCAAGGGAAAGAGGAAAAGGGGACTGACATTGACTCTTTACAAAAAACCATTTCGATATAGATTGCCTGCATCACCGCCAAGGAAACGAACAAAAATAAGTAGCAGTACACCAAATTTAAAATTCCCATTAATCAGGCACACCAAGTTTATTAAAAAAGTCTCTTTCAATTTCAAAATAGTTATATCCTTTCAAACGGGTTTACACATCTATTCGGCGCAACCTTTTTACTAAAGATGACGGAAACTTCACCGCAGGTCTACACAAGTTATAATATGACATGATTTCAGCACATACATCGGTCTAACGTAAATAAACATTCACTTAGTGCTAGTAGTCATGAATAAATTAAACACAAGATGTCAATTAAACTGGACATATCCTTAAAATCTGTAAAGCGCTTTACATCTTGTAACCACTACTAACAGAGATCTTTTTTATTTACAAGTGTGTACACATAACACACTACATAATAGAAAAACAAACCACAAATTAATATTATTCTCAACTGTATGATATTTAATTTAGAGTGTATCATTTGTATTAGAAATTATAAAGATATGATTCACATTAACTTTGTAAAATTATCTTACAGTGCGAATGCATGAGGAGATTTGCTAGTTTTGGTACGACACATGTAATCCACTGTATAATCACAAATTTTGCATGTCTGTCTGGTAATAAATTAACGAACTTCCCGTCGGGTTTTTAAATGTATAAAAGTAATATTTCATTGTTCATGGGCTGCCACCTAGAAAGAAACATTTCATTTAAGGAATCAATTCATAATTGTAACTGCGGTTTCCCATGATTAAACTTGTCATTATTGATCATTTGTTGTTTGTGACAACTTCCATTGTGTATTGGATACACAAGATTAACTTCCCTTACATTTGTACATTGGCAAAATTGAAAATGCACTGTAAGATAATTTTATAATAAAACTTAATGTGAATCATATCTTTATAATTTCTAATACAAATGATACACTCTAAATTAAATATCATACAGTTGAGAATAATATTAATTTGTGGTTTGTTTTTCTATTATGTAGTGTGTTATGTGTACACACTTGTAAATAAAAAAGATCTCTGTTAGTAGTGGTTACAAGATGTAAAGCGCTTTACAGATTTTAAGGATATGTCCAGTTTAATTGACATCTTGTGTTTAATTTATTCATGACTACTAGCACTAAGTGAATGTTTATTTACGTTAGACATATGTATGTGCTGAAATCATGTAATATTATAACTTGTGTAGATCTGCGGTGAAGTTTCCGTCATCTTTAGTAAAAAGGTTGCGCCGAATAGATGTGTAAACCCGTTTGAAAGGATATAAATATTTTGAAATTGAAAGAGACTTTTTTAATAAACTTGGTGTGCCTGATTAATGGGAATTTTAAATTTGGTGTACTGCTACTTATTTTTGTTCGTTTCCTTGGCGGTGATGCAGGCAATCTATATCGAAATGGTTTTTTGTAAAGAGTCAATGTCAGTCCCCTTTTCCTCTTTTCCTTGAATCCTGGCATCTCCTGAAAGTGGACAGAGAATAGTTTATTTTGATTAGAGTATTTATCAGTTTTGTGTTTAAAAGTGTCAATTTATCAATTTTGCAGAAAACAATTAACAAAACTAGCAAATCTCCTCATGCATTCGCAATGTGCTCTATCAGAACCGATCTCCTCAAGCAGGAAAACGAGAAAATTGACAGTTTGTAGATTAATCTAGACTTCAATTTACTTCTGACGAATCGGAATTTATCCCCGATTACATTTAGACTCCCATGATGAAAAAATATTGAAAATTTAACTTGCATCTTTGTCAAGAACAACTTAGAAATGTAAGAGTGTCACAATTTTCGTCATGTTTTTCGTGGGACGATTGATTTTGCGAGAGTTACACTTCATATACAAGAATAAACAATACATGTTTCTAATCGTGAAAGCATTCGCCACAGCATAGCATTCTCTGATTTTGCAATATTCGAACAGTAAAAAAGAAAATTTCAATTTTTGACATGTACATACCTTGCGAAGCGTCTTCGTGAACTCTCCTCCACCAAAACCGGAAGTTATCCTCACGAATTTCTTTGCAGAACCAACTGTTCTGCTTGTGCCGATTACCAGCCGTGTATTATCCTGATATCACTATTAACATTTGTATTGATGTCGCTTTGCTTTACGGATTGTAATTTCGGTCACATTACCCTTTTTCGTTCTGCGTTACTGAAAGAACATGGATGTTAGTAAACATTGTTTTGTAAACTCTTCGCCATGCCTTTACTATTTTCGATTGTGTTTGTATTTACTATTATGGAGTTCAATATAACGTTTTACTCAGGAAGTTGAGTTAAATCATTGCAAAAGCTATTACCATAGTCTCGTATAAACCAACACGATCGTCCTCAATAACAAGTGAATACATAGCAGATATTTCTATTTCATAAAACTAATATGTAATTAACTAATATGTTTCTGTATCTGCCATATGATTGCCTCCTTCATCATATTGAAGATTATGCAATTTTGATTTTTGTGCGGCATGCCCAACGAATAGTGAAGCCAAAATTTAAATCAGTTTCCAAATAGATGATAATATTAAGTAATAATAACCAAATTGAATTTACAATTTACAATTAAAACTATATACAGTTGTCATTGTCTGGACTATAGGGACACAATCCTTGCCTTAAAGGCCTCAGGTGTGTCCAATTCAACAATGTCTGGAGCTAGTAGGTAATTAAGACAACAACAATATCACGAATACTAAATGGTATGTTTTCCTTAAGCGATGGAGGTACAACATAATATATATTATAAACTGTAAATTCTGAAATGATAACAAAAGATATATCAAAATAGAGAAAAAGCGGCTGTAACAATGAAAACGACCCAAACAAAATCAATATTAAGGATATAATCTTCTAGCTTGAAATATAGATATCTTAGTGTATCAATATCTTAACATATTATTTTTTTTATACAATTATAAGAAAAAATATAGGGTAGTTAATTTCTAGTTTTTTTTGGAATAGTCATAATAAAATGAAAAAACAAAAATATCACCATGGCAAAATCTAATAGAAAAATCACAGAACTACTCCATACTCCTAATACAAAGGTACACCACCGCTCAAAAAAAAAAAAAAAAAAAAATTCTGTCGATTGGAAAGTACATATGCAGTGTTATCTACCAGTCATGTTTAAGCCCTATTTATATTGGGTAATAAATGAAGTAGGACAACTTGATGCTATTCTTGTTATTCATACTGTTTGATTTACATTATAATTCCAAATAAAGGAATATTTGTATTGGGATTAAGTTTTTTTTAGTTCTCACAAAACACCATATCAAAGGAAAAGAGCATTTAAGCATCTATAAGTATGCCAACCTTTACATAAAATAACCAACTAAATGATGTGAATAAATTCAAATTCATGTGTATTGAAACTATCAAAGATCTTGAATTTCTTATTTATGGTAGATATTTTATGCTTTAATTTGAGGTCATGCATACATAATTCTCTCTATAACCATAAACATATGTCTATTAAACCATAGGAAGATATAAACTCATACTTTTCATAGACTTGCACGGAACTATATAGATAATCTTCAACAATCTAATGTGTTTTATTGACATAATAAAACTGCTTATGTTAGGTTTATAGAGGTTAAACGCCACTTTCAACAACATTTATGTTACATTGTGGAGGTCAGATATTTTGGTTACGGAACACAGAGCACCTGGGACAAGTTTGAAGATACCAAATCCGTAATCAGAAAGCCGTAGCCCAATGATTATAATACAATGGCCAACTGAACAAGGGCAGGATGACAAACAATGATCAACAAAACACTGCGGAAAAATAAAGATTGAGCAACGCAAACCCTACTAAACACCGGGGTAAAAACAGGTGCTCCGGAAGGATACGCGGTCGTTGTTTAACTTTATCATATTAAATTGTATTGAGTACACATCGCAATGGGGGGTAATTCAAATGTGTTACAATAAAAGTGTTTTTTCTTCAATCTATTACTTGTTTCCCATATAACATGTTATGAGCTTTGTACTTCTGTTAATTTGTACTTTATCTATTTCTGTAGGAATGTCCAGCACATTGATGACGATATTTGTATGATTGTGTCAACATGTAAATGTGTCTTAGTTTATTGTCTCGTATCTGTAGGAACATTTACGAATTATTCATATTCACTATTTCTCATAAAGTGACGAAGGTTCCCAGATGTAACATTTATCCACCGTAAATAAAAAGAACTTACTTAATTAAGTGCATATTAGGGACCGTTTTACAATCATTTATATGCATCATGAAATAGCTTACGTTGACTGCGAAATGAAGAACATCTATACAAGTTTTGTGTCTTTAATTAATGTTTTTGCATATGTAAAAACATGATTTTCTCTCTGAAGTTCATTTCCACCCACATTCCTTACATTTTATAATTTAATATGTATTATAATTGTCCATTTATAGCGCTACCTAATGCTTGGTATTCTCCAAATATATATAATTTATTCACTAGATCAAATATCTAGATAACACAAGTTCATGTTGAATTAAAGTCTGTATGTTTTTCTTTCGGTTTAGTTTGTGCAATTAAAATAGATTTAGTGACATGAATCAAGACGTTTTAAATACTTCATGTTTATTCTAATATTACTATCAGTTTGTACGTCTCTTGATTTACAAACCGCATCGGTGGTGTAATGGTTGCCTTGCTCGTCTCGAGTTCAGTAGATCGTGGGTTCGAACCCCGGTCGGGTAAAACTATAGACTATAAAATTGGTATTTGTTGCTTCTCCACTAAGCACGCAGCATTAAGGAGAAAAAGAAATACTGGTTGGCTTGAAATCAGGATAATATGTCCGAGTGGGGCGACATGCCTATCCGCGGACTGTTGTTACAGTGAGCTAGCATTATAAAAATACAACTAAGCGTGTTGGTCTAGTACAAAGCAGACCTCATCATCATCTCATTAAAAATTAACCTGTTCTCGCCATGATATAGCTGGTTAAATGCTGAGTAGGCGTTAAACAAAGATCACTCATTCACTCACTCTTGATTTCCATAGCCATATGCCGTGGGTTTTTATTGTTTTTTGTTCGTTTGTATTTTGTTAATAAATTGAGGTGAGAGGTAGTTGTTTGATTTGTTGATAGAGGTAGTTGTTTGGCTTGTTGATAGAGGTAGTTGTTTGATTTGTTGATAGAAGTAGTTGTTTGGTTTGTTGATAGAGGTAGGTGTTTGGTTTGTTGATAGAGGTAGTTGTTTGGTTTGTTGATAGAGGTAGGTGTTTGGTTTGTTGATAGAGGTAGTTGTTTGGTTTGTTGATAGAGGTAGTTGTTTGGTTTGTTGATAGAGGTAGTTGTTTGGTTTGTTGATAGAGGTAGTTGTTTGGTTTGTTGATAGAGGTAGGTGTTTGGTTTGTTGATAGAGGTAGTTGTTTGATTTATTGATAGAGGTAGTTGTTTGATTTGTTGATAGAGGTAGTTGTTTGATTTGTTGATAGAGGTAGTTGTTTGATTTGTTGATAGAGGTAGTTGTTTGATTTGTTGATAGAGGTAGGTGTTTGGTTTGTTGATAGAGGTAGTTGTTTGATTTGTTGATAGAGGTAGTTGTTTGATTTGTTGATAGAGGTAGTTGTTTGATTTGTTGATAGAGGTAGTTGTTTGATTTGTTGATAGAGGTAGTTGTTTGGTTTGTTGATAGAGGTAGTTGTTTGATTTGTTGATAGAGGTAGTTGTTTGATTTGTTGATAGAGGTAGTTGTTTGATTTGTTGATAGAGGTAGTTGTTTGATTTGTTGATAGAGGTAGTTGTTTGATTTGTTGATAGAGGTAGTTGTTTGATTTGTTGATAGAGGTAGTTGTTTCGTTTGTTTATATTGATTGTTGACCATTACTATTTAAAACTGTATTTTCATAAAATAACACACAGTATTTTCGATTAGCACATTTGCCCAAATTTATATTTGTATATATAACAGCATTCAAATCATTAATAACTTATTTTTTCTTCTTCTGTATTCTCGGCATTTGACTGATTACGACATTCCCTTTTCAAGAAAACAATAATCGGGTAAAATACATGTATTCAAATAATTGGAAGTAGTATTAATTAAGAAAATTTAACATATTTACTTTTTAAAATTATTTGTCTTCTTTAGTAAAATTACTGCACTGAAGTTCATTATATAGGCACAACATTGTCTGCCAGTCTGTGTGTTTTATTGTTATATTGAGTTGTATTCGAAATATTGGTTTAACTAAATATAACTATTAAAAACAAAATATGAAGATGAGGGACTATTGTAGTAATCGTTTAATATCACTTTATTACAAGTCCCACTAACACCTCATATTATAATACCACAGTGACTTACTATCTTCCTCTAAGTCTGTATCCCATCCGTCATCGTCTTCTGGTAATTCTAGTTCTAACTCTGATTCTTTACATTGACTACTGACTTCTGATGGAGGGGGTGTGGGTGTTATTTCTGGTTCTGTTGTCATGACAAATTCCTCTTTGTGAATTCAACTTTTGTTTATCATAATGTCACATTATTTTGATGTTTCGTCGACAATGGGTTTTTTTTCTATCTTTGTACAATTTTGTCATACAGCTGCGTGTAAATTGACGTCTGTTTCTACGATTATGAATCCAAACATTACATTCCCTGTTTAATAGAAAAGACAGAACTAATTTACTTTCTTACCTATAAGTGCCGATATAGTATTGTTATGCAAATTTTGCATTTATAGCTCAAGCATTCCTCATTCTTATACTCTTGGATTAGCATATAACAAATATTGCATTGAATTGCTTTAATGTCACCCATCACCAAGTTTGAATAGACAAATATAATGTCTAATACTAGTATTGCCTTGTTATTGTACAACATATTACCAATACAAGTTTGAAGATACCAAAGGGGTAGTCACAAGTCGTAAATCATAGAAGGGCTGCCATTGCAATGGCCTAGAAAAGGACAAAAAGACAAACACTGCTTCGAAAAACAATAGACTGAACACCAAAGATTCTACACCATGTACTTCTCTTAATGTCTGGGTGGTTGAACTCAGATTCTCCGGTATGGAGAAATACTTTCTGTTCCTCTAGTCACAACTGTTTTGGAGTTTTGAAGTACCTATGTTTGAAACGGCAAAAAGTACGTATAACATTGTTTTGTTATTGTACTATAAAACCAAGTTTTGAATTGGTAAATTATATGTATTACTAGTATATAGTATATAGCTTAGTTGTATCACATAATACCGTGTTTTGAATGGTTAAGTAGTATGTATTATCTTGATTTATTGTTGTATTATAGAGTACCAAGTTTTTAATTGCTTAAAAACAGACGTTAGAGAATACCGACGGTGCAATAAAATATGGACAATCCAGAGAAACTGACAACATAGGGTACACAAGACGAAGAAATCAAAACAAGAACACAACACAATATGTGTTGGACACCACTATACGCAAACAAACACAAATAATGTTAATAAGACATGAGCCCTCATACAGACGTATATATATATGGTTTATCTGCTGTTGTATCACAGAATACAACACATATTAATGTAGTAAAAAAGTACTACGAAATATTTATTGATTTATTGATTGTTTGTTGCTTAACGTGCAATGGCGAATATTTCTTGGATATTCAGGACGAGAACAAAATCAACTGTAGAGATAACCAAAGGGGCAATCAAAAATTGACATTATATAAAAACATATAGAAATGAGGGAGGAGTGTGATTACTGGAGCAATGACACCTATCTGCCTCTGGAAAAAGTATGGAGAGTTGAATTGTAATGAAATATTTTGCCTTTAAAATGTAGCGAGTTTACCCGTATGATATGGTCCACTGGCATGCTTTCCGCATTATAATCTGACCCCCCCCCATCGAGAAGTTATCTTCTATCCGCCAAATGGGTTCGTGTCGGGTGGTTCTGTGGGCTGAGCCCTCGGAAATGTCCCCAGTATCCAATAATACTAAGAACTCAGACAAATTACTGAATTGATAGTATCAAAATAATAATAAATCATTGAAACTACTACATACATATTAAAAAGAGCTATTAAAGAAAACATAAAAGTAAATGATATTTTCCTGTCTAGAAACACACTAATGTTTGAACAACGTTATGCAAACATGTACAAGACCAAAGTATGTTTTAAAAGATGAAGGTTCACTCAATATGGATTTTTAACTTGATAAATTATTTATATGACTAATTATCGCAAATTAACGTCAACCAGATCTATTTAAAAGCTGCACATTAATACTAATCTATATAACACTGGTATCAGATTCATGTTTTAAGTTTTATGTTTATATTTAACGTAGCGCATCGTATAGAATTCAATTTTTTCCTGACGTATGAAACGTTTCGGTTACTGTAACTCAGCATATAATTGTGCATTTATTTTGTTACTTTAGGGAACACTTCCGTCATACATAATGTAGGTAGTTGATATTCTGATAATGTGCATAGTGTTTATATAGGTTTTATTTTAATAATTTGAAATAATATTCAAAACATATTATGGTCTATGTGAGTTCCGTATTTTTTTTTTGCAGTATATACATTGTATCGAAGAATATTTGTTATACACATTTGTGTATCGTGTCTATTGTTACTTTAATTTGAACAAAAAAACATCTTACTGTATAAAAATTAAAATGTAGATATCTTATTTAGTGCATACGACGCTCAAAGCCGAAAGATGGGAAACCCAAATAATTTAAAACTATTTTGGAGCAAGAAAATCATGGGCTTAAACAGAATAGCCAACATCGGGTAAGGACACATATGTCTGAGGGAGAAGAACCTGAGTTTGTATTACAATTACATTATTTAGGAACTGTACATTGAGACCTGTTTCTAATTGAAAACTTAAGATGTCAAGCTGTTGTCAGTTAAAGATAAAGAAGTCAAGAAAAATGTCAAGGATATTTTTTTATCAATGTGTGAATTAAAAATATTTTTTACATTTACGTCACCGAATATGATACTGCTTTGACAACTATTTTACCTATTTTGTTCCTGTATTTAAATACTGTTATAGTGACAGCCGGAACCTTTGAACCGTAATGAAAGCGGGAGGTTTGGCGCTTTAAAATCTGATTCAACCCACCATTTCTTTAGAAATGCCTGTACCAAGTCAGGGTTATTACGGTTTTCACAGTTTTCCGGTTGTTGACTGATTTTGTCTGTTTATATAATTATGAGTTTTGACTTTCCCTTTGTATGATTGTTCGGAGTTCGGTAATTTTGTTATTACCCTTATTATACATATATCTAATAAACCATATCAGTGTCGAAACACAGACTACTGGGGAATTATACCCTCGGGAAATAATAATCCACCAGCAGAGGTATCAACCCAGTTATAGTAATAAAAACGTAGATATCTAAATTAGTGGCCTTGACTATTAGTAACATTGACTTGGTATACATAGATCATAATTATGAAATTATGGTTGAACGACTTTATACCGACAATTCTTATTTATTTTAAACTATGTCAATATTCAAATGGGAGAAACCTGCCTTTAACATGTATGAATATGCATTTGAATATTATTTATACGATCAATTCATTTGAAAACTTGGATACAACAATAAACTGTATTGCTATTTTTTTTTTTTTTTATCTCAAAGCTAACTAGAAAATTAGAAACATCAGTGAGATTGAGAGGCCCCTCATAATAACTAGCTGATAAATGAAACGTCTGTCATTTTCATCTCACAGATGTGGGAACATAAAAATATCGAGTGTAAATACGGATAGAACAACATTAGAAACAGAATGCTGGAAATCACAAAGCAAGCAAAAACAAAACAAAAACAAAAACAAAAACATACGCGCAATATGTAAAAAAATCTACGGCGCCTCTCAACAAGATATATTGACAGTGTAAAATAGTGAATGGTCATTAATTAAAACGAATAGTCCAATAAAAGAAATCTATAACTTTATATCTGAAGTGTGGAGCTTGAAGGAGTACAAGTACGAAATAGTCTGTCACGTACGGTGGGTATATCTTAAGATATTATATATTGTACACATATATTCTTGGAACCAATAGAAGTACTGTTGTTAATCAAGGTGGCCTACGTTCAATGTTTTCACACGCAAAATTTAAAGAGCGATTTTAAAGGTTAGGGTTTAGGATTATGGTGTTTAACGCCATTTTCAACAATATTTCAACTATATCATGGCGAGAAAACCACTGACCTGTCGCAAGTCACTGATAAACTTTATCACATAATGTTGTTATGATTTTAAGCAATTAATGACAATCTAGATAAACAACACGATAATTGGGGAAAAAATGAAGTTGGGATGATATTTTAACATTTGAAGCAGCTATTCAAGTCACGTAGAGAAAAAAAGAAGATTTTGAAAATACCAATGAGTTTATATTGAAATGTTCACGTGAAAATACTCAACACGCCAATTTATTTTTTGTGGTCAATTTATGAGTAAAAATGGAAACGATGAAATTTTCGCATAATGACTATAATAAACCACCATGATATGCTGAAATGGCCTAACTTTGTCCTTCTGTGTATTTTCATCAAAGAATCGCAATACGTCATATTTTCTTTAGTTTTGTATTCAAAGCAAATCAAATGATATTCCTGAACACAACACCCAAAAACCATATATAAAGACCAGAGCAATATTAATAAACTAAAGTGATAAATTCTTAAAATGAAAAGTAATATGAAACGGTTTTATTTTATTTTGAAATAATACATACGTTATATGTAAATAAAAGAATAATACATTTAATAAAGTAATGTGAAAATGGTCTTATAAATGAAAAACAGAAGAAAATAATAATGTTCAATGCCTTATATAAATTTGACAAAACAGTTAAAATAAAATACTGTGAAATTAATTAATTATTCACTTACGAAATGTAATACACATATAATATATTGTATATTTTTATCTGTCTTTTTATATATACATGCACAATTCTGCAATTTAAGTATATATCAAAAGTACTTACTGTATTTCTTGTCAATAAAAGGTTTACATACTGCAGATTGTATAATTCAAAGTATTTAAACGTCTGGTATAAAATCTGATGCCAGCTCATAATAAACGAGTGTATATCAGAATGTCCCGATTATACCTATCTATATAACTGAAATCGTCAGTGAAAGAAATTTAAAAAGTCATTTAAATTAAATTATTGAGTTCTTTGTCATGATATAAAAGAATGTTTCTTTGCAATTGCATTTGATAGCATGGAGATTTAAACTAATCGACTTGCTCTCTTGAAAGTTTTTTTTCTCTCACATCCATTACATCAATATTTGCATCTTAAAAACTGTCTAGTTCTTTTTAAACTTAAAAATATTATTTCATTGAATTTTAAAATTAAATTTAAGGGAACAAATGGGTTTCAAAACGATTTTATTTCTTCACACATATAAATATATAGATTATGCAGACCGTACTATTCAATTAACAAATGAATAAATTATAGGAAATAAATAAATCAGGGGAAGACTTGTTTGTTAACACTTATATAACATGCAAATTATTTGAAACTGGTATTCACAAAATATCCCCCCTTGACTGAACATTTTTCTTGTTGCCTTCACATCACAAAATCGAACATTAAGGTGCTTTAGAATTTTTTTTTAAACACTTGTTTAAATGTTAAGCGATTCTTTAAATTGAATTAATGTTCTCCAATAGTTTATTAAGTGAGGTACAAAATCCCAGTGTACTTTGTAAAATGACGGTATGACACTCACTGAAAGTCAGAACGTATTAACACTATGATATGTTTACCAGAGACCGTTCCTTTCGTAAACTAGTACTACACAGACTCCTATTTAATGTGATTATGTAGTACAAGTCTACATCAAAATATGTATCACATAATAGGATTTGTTCTCTTGTTCTAGAGCTGAACAAATGCCCATTAATAATCACTGAAATCTTTTCTTATTAGCACAAAAGATCGTTGGTTCCTACACGTATTTTGCCTTCAATGTGTATACATTACCGATATAACTTTTTTGAATTCTGCTTTCCTATACTATAAAGCATATTGATACATTTCAGGGACAAAAATACAAATACAGTCAAGCCTGTCTATAAAGGACACCCAAGGGAACATGCAAATGTGACCTTTATGAGCAATTGCCCTTAATATACAGGTTAAAATTATATAGACTATTCATCAATGTGGAAAATGAGACTGACCTTTATAGACAGTGATTTATTATATAGAGGTGCCGTTTAAGGCAGGTTTGACTGTATGTGTACGTCACCAAAGATAACTAAATTTACAACAAAAATGAATCTACATGACAACTTACTCTGGCAAGATATTAATGGAATTTAAATTTTATATATAAAACAATAAAACTAAGTAAAAAAGGAAAATAAAGCATAAATATTTTTATTCGTTCGTTTAATGGACTCATTATAAATTTACAATAGTTTCATTTTAATACATTTGTATTTCTTTAGAGATTCTAATTTAAAAGCCTTTGATATAATTCAAGTGGAATTCAATTTAGCGATCGATGTATAAGCCCGAACTTAATAAAAATAACAGTAAATATTTATTGATGTTTAAACAATTTCTTACATCGGTATAACTTAAGGCTTAATGTCAAGTTGAAAAGAAACATAGATAGAACCCAGCTAAATACATACCCCACTACGTATGTTAACAACACAAGTACAAAGGAAACGTAATAGTATCACATTATTTCTCAAGTTTATTGTCTTCTAATTGTTTCTGATCATGATCTTACGAGAATGTAATTGTTTTGTAACTATTTAAAGATTCTTCGTCTTCTGTCTTACAAATTACTATTGTCACACTTTCGGCACATCAGATTTATTTTTGGCATTGGAACATTGAGAATGTGCATGATTTTAACGGAAACTTTGCAACTTCCAAAAATACGTTGATTGTAACAATTTATTTTAATATCACATATGGTCAATTATGTGTCACGAATATTAAATATATTATGCATACGATTTGCGCATAAAAAATAAGATGTTCGGTTGGTCATTACCACCAGTTGTTTGTTGGAGGGCTCATGTCGTATTGTGTTGTTTGTGTTTGTTTACGTATAATGATGTCCAACATGTTGTCCTGTCTTAGGTCTTTTTGTTCTGAGTTCCGTGTTGTGATGTCCGCTACGAATTCCGCATAACAATGATGTTCGGTTTGTCTTTACCTCCACTTGTTTGTAGGAACGCTCATGTCTTATTTACGTTATTTGTGTTTGCTGCGTACAGTGTTGTCCAACACGTCTGGATTGTATATATAACATGGCGGGAACTATGTACCCTTCGCAAGCACATGAGTTCACCTCCGGTTTGTTGTGGTGGGGTCCATGTTGCTCATCTTTGTTTTGTCCTATTATTTGTCTTTACGTTCTGAGTTCCGTGTTGTTGTGTCCCCTACGATTTCCGCATAAAGCATATGTTCTGTTTGTCCGGAACTAGTATAATATTAGTTTACAATCGGAAAGGCAGTGAACTATACAGATTGACTTTGCAACTTGAACTAAAGTTTGAAATATTTGAGAGCATATTTACAAAAAGTCGTCAATCCATCATAATAAGGACTCTGCTCATGAAACACTTTTAATTAGTGTTAATGTAATTAACAAATAAGAAAGGTATTGTATTCCGATGAGTATAACATTAAAATTATGGTATTTTTAGAGACTTTAACAGTCCATCTTGTGGGAACTATGATCATTGGCGGTACTAAGATATGAACGTCATTTAATAATGACATGAAATAAGTATCACGAACATAAATAAATGAAAGTTAATTTCCATATTTTGTTAAAAAAAAAAATAAAAGGTATGTAAATTTCATTTCATTAAATTTTTAAAATTCATTATTGACAGCAAGACATGTCTTCGGGAACTAATTGAAATGTAACAGATGCAACAAAAAACAAACAACAAAATTAAAACAGCTAAGAAATGTAAAGAAACATTTAACTGTTACCTTGTGACGAATCCTTCTCTGTATTGCCTTCTTAAGTCTAAGTATAGATAGATAAAAGTAACGAATTGGATTTTTAACAAATTTCATTTATTGAATTTGACTTTTAACAAACCGTTCTGTCAATACACAGAGAGAAACGTCCTAATCCCCTTGTTTAAAGGAGAGGTTATAGATTATTATTTTAGATAACAGTCTCGAGGCCATATTGGGTATTAGAAATATTAATATACAAGACAGGAGACATAATTGGACAATACTTACTAATTGTTAAACAATGACAGCCTTTTTCAGTTGCACTATTGACTTTAAAAAGTCGTCATAAAGCTTATTAAGCATGAACAAATGTACAAAAGATTTAGTCGGTTCATTAAATCAATAAATGCAACAATAATATTTTTATAACAGATATCTACAGTTTCACAAAACGTGACAGCGTCTGATCATTAAATACAGCGTTTGGATCAGGTCCGATGTTTACAGCCATAATTGTCAATGTTAACTTATTATAAGCCATGATGCAATTTCAATGTTCAATAGCATAAAGATGACCGTACACTGGCACTTAGTGTCATGCGTCTTTAAATCAATGTCGTAATGACAAACAATGGTCATTGTAACGACTATTAGATAAGAGTAGATTATATTATGAATGTTAAACGCCATTTTCAACTATATATCAGTTACTAATGGCTGTCTACTCTCTGAGAAAATAAAACTCATTAGCCTTGGTGGGACATATGTAGATGTGAAACTATCATACGAACACATAGGCCCCACACAACTATTCGGAGACGGATTCCAGAATGTCAGATGGTTACTATTAAGCCAACCATTATTTTTTCATAGCAGATCGATATTAATCTATTATCATTTTGATTTATTAGAGAGTATTGATCTATAACAGACAGGTCTGGTCTTCTTAGTTGTCTGAAACGTGATCATTTTACTTGTTGTATTTGACCAAAAAGAAATGTGAGTGTTTGCAAACATATAGTAGTTTCGTCGACAGATGTCGTTCAGCTTTTCACAGATTAATTTTGGCTCAAAAATGACTGAACCAACTTAACCCCCCAAAAATAGAATGAATAATTGTAGTCTACCGACAACTGAGCAGTATTTTCAACAATAGCTGCTACACGATGTCGTTTACGTGCTAGGAACACGGTTTTCTTCATCATGATATACTCATTTGCGTACCGTTAGTAAAAAAGGGGAGTGATGTATCGTCTTACACAACTAGCGGACGACATCTTCGGAAGAAATGTACCTCACAGCGGAGACACTAGGACAAATCTCAAAGTTAGAATGAATTAACTTCGGGTGGTCCTGTATGAAAATAGACATTTCTTACAATAACAAAATGTTGTCAATTTCATTTGGATTTGGCAGAAATGTAGCCATAGCTATATGGTATGGTGTTATTTTTACTAACACGCATACCTTCCGACTTTTCTGTGAGATTAGTAATTTTACCGATTATATAAATAATTCGACATATTCTAGCAAAACATCATTTTAAAATCCCATCTTCTGAAACTACCGGGCCTGTGTCAAACAAACTTGCCTGCGATAGTTCAAAAGTATATCAATCAGACCCACCTTCCATTCGAAATGACCACATCTGTTTAAAATAGAAAAAAACAGCTTCTTAAAAAGGCTGAACTGTATACAAAAAATGAGTTATTGTTTACATTAATGAATGGAGCACGTTAACAATTATTTTCTCGTATTAATAATTTACTTGCTCCCAAACACTATATTATTTATCTTTCTAATCATTTGACTGAAACATACCTGATGAATGTTATTCCAGAAACGCGTCATGTTCGCATTAAATTAGATATATACGTTATGTCCTTAGAAAGGACCTAAATTAATGTTGAATCCTTATTTAGTTTTGATACTTTAATCCCTTAACACTGTTTATTTTAATTACAATGTTGGTGTACAACAATTTTGTTCATACTAAGATGTGCACTGATTTCTTGATGACAAACAAAATGATCTATTTAATTCTGATTTCTGCTTACATACACGTTCCTAATGGATTACAACCTTGCCTCAGCCAACACAACCATATTAGTACTATACTTCGATTTTACATCACCTTGGTTCACTTCCGGTTTTTAGAGGAGTTCTAATATTTTGTTTCTGGATTTATTTTAATTTTATCGGATTAATATTAACCGCTCTTGAATTTTATCTTTGTCATGGAACATTCATAATAAGGAAATTGGTTTCTGCTTTTTGCACTCATGTATGTCTGGATAATCTCCTTTCTTTTCTATCTAATGCAAAATGCATTCCAATAATGTTGACGCTTCTAGCAAAAATAAAACGTGTAAAGTGATGCTTTTCCCAAACAGAGTTATCTCCCATTGCACTGAAAAGTAAATTTTAATATTCTCTGTGCGTACTTCGTATCTTGAATACACATTAGAATAAAATGAAATCTACTTTCGGCACATGCATACAAATAGTTTATTTGACTTTGATTTGAAAATAAAGCAATGCTTATTTAAGCTCCATAATTAATAATTCAGATGAACAGTATACAGCATCAATAGATAATAGGTGACTTGATAACCTACAGATAAACATCTACATCGTAAGCCAAAAACAAAAACTACAAATAAACAACAATGATGTTGATAAGTGATAATTCTGATATGACGTTCTTCAAACGCTTTGAGTCCAAACCCGTGGTAAAAATAATATTTATCTATAACCGATTACGTCATAGATAGACGTGGCTAGTGTTTATAAAGCGGCTGTTCCATGACACTCCCTTGTAAAAGATGCCCAATGATGCAATACACAAAATAAATAAACATGAGTGTTCAACTTAAAAATGAACTGTTTAGAATTAGGAGATCAGAGTATAATATTTGTATTTTTATCTGCATGCTAATGCAATACTGAACATTAAAATGTATTCTTACATATCCCTGGGTCTAACAATCACACAAATTAAAATTCCGCGAATTGTTGTTGACGACTTTGAAACATAAACAACATGACGTCATATGAAGATTTCCAGTGTAAAACGTAAAGGTCAGCTTTTTGGGCTTCGTGTACGCCTCCTCGTCAAAGTGAAATTTCTCTTTTTTTTTTAAATGGTGTTCATGAATGACAGCATTTAGAAACTTCAAAACTTATTTAACATCGGCATTCAAACAACTTTCCGGTTGTCATTTCAAAATTCTTTGAAAAAAACGAAATATTATTGTAACATTTCAGTCAGAACAGCCAAAAACACTGGATCACCTAGGCCGCTTCGATTTGAATTTTTTCCGTAATTGTCCTATTAGAATCGAAATAATTACCGCTCGTGGTAACATATTCGGCATAAAGTGCCAACCCGTGGTAAAAACAATATAAATATATGGCTACCGGTAATTATTTCTTAAGTATACTTCCGATCTGCATCAGCTAACAGCAAAGACATTAACACGAGATGCACGTAAACAGTAGAGAAATATGTCTTCATTGAATAGTGAACATACATCATTTATTAGCATACAATACTAAACCAAGTAAGCCTTCAACTGTTGACACTAGGGAACTAATTAAATGGTCATCATCTAACAAAATACAAAAGACGCAAATACCCGATGTGATCGAAAGCCTTCAGACAATGACTTGACCAATAGAGAGGTAAATACAAGATTATTTACACAGTATCAAAGTTAGGCATAATTAGAGAAAGCTATGGACGGCACACGTTAAAGCAATTACTGTAAAGATCAGTGGTATCAGATCAGATTGTCAAGTTTCTTACTAATTACTTGATGAGAGACTTATTGTTAGGTTGATATTTTTTATTCATCATTGTGTGATGTGATGTCGGACATATCGATGATTTTATTTCTCAGGTTGCTGATCCCTGATTGATCAATGTATTTCTGATTATTGTTTAACACTAATTTGTGTATATCGTTGATAGTATTGCGTGTGGGAAACCATTTCTTTTACACCATTTGATATCAATATATCAATGCTATTAAGTAGCATTTATCGACCAGAAATATAGACTACCACTCAACTACAGGAAGGGGCAAATTCACATTAATTTTATGATATAAGTGATGTTCATCACTGAATATTCTAGTACAATTGTAAGTCAAAGAACAACAACAACAAAACAATATTCCTTTACTGTATTATCTACCAGGTAACATCTTTGTTCTTTCTATACAGAAGTATTATTAACATGTTCGCATACCATCAAATTATAAGAGTTAGGTTTATGGTGTTTAATGTGAATTTCAACACTATTTCAGTTATATAGTGGCAGTCAGTTTTATTGGTGAAAAAAACCGGAGTACCCGGAGAAAACCACCGACCTGTCGCAAGTGACTGACAAACTTTATCACATAATGTTGTATCGAGTATACATCGCCTGAGCGGGATTCGAACTCACAACTTTAGTGGTGATGGATACTGATTGCACAGGTAATTATAAGTCCAACTATCATACAACCAAGAGCAAGACGACCCGCAAACTATGTTAACAGTTACTAGCATTAAAAAGATCAAGCAAAACTAACATGCAGTCAATAATTTGGGGAAAAAGTGAACCATGAAATGGATAAGCAGGACAAGACCGATTACCCGATATTCATAAAGCATATATAAATGCTTTCAACGACGATGACTAGGGTTAAATATACACATTTACTAACAAAACAGTTTTTTAAATAGCGCATGTGCCATTACGAGAGAGCATAGTATTGTACATCTCCACTACCACCCCCTTGTATCCTACCGTCATATTCTTGCAATAGAAATAATAAGTAAAGACAAACAGATAGCCATACTAATAAAAATCCTTTTATTTGTTCTTTTGTTTTTGGCCATTATTTGCCTGCCCCTCTCGATTAACGGCTTCTGATTACCCTTTTGGTACCTTCTGATTACCCTTTTGGTATCTTCTGATTACCCTTTTGGTATCTTCTGATTACCCTTTTGGTATCTTCTGATTACCCTTTTGGTATCTTCTGATTACCCTTTTGGTATCTCCAAAAAGTTATTAAGTAGCGTTGCATCAATACTAGAGAACCGAAGAGATGATCATCAAGATTAAGCAACCACAGACGACTAGCAAACAAACAAGATAGATAGCCGAACCAACCGACAATATTTATAAGTGAACCAACATGATAACCGTCAGCTAAACCAATGTCCAGCAAGGACCTAAGAGCAAGATTTATTAACGAACAGAACTTGAAGTAGTCATCTGTAAATGACTGCCTTTCAAGGTGGGAGAAAAGTCAACGAAATTAAGACAAAGCATGAAGAAGCAGGAAGATAATCAATAACAAACTGAATCACCCATTAAACAGACAAAAATTTAAATAAATGTGCAATAAAAACCATGGAGATGGACAGACTAGATACCAACGTACAATCAGGAATCAACTACAGATGAGTATTAATACAAACACATAAGAAAACAACGTACAACCAACACTGTAGAACAAGGATGGCGTTTAATACTCCACAGGAACCAAGACTACCCAAACCCTGATATATGATACTGAACCATCAGCAATTCTTATCTAATATTTATCTATATTAATTTCATTTGCACCTAGATATGGCTATTTATTATTGAGGGGATAAACTATAGCACAATCAGAACAAGAACACAAGTAGTCCATCATATATATAGATGATTTTCAACCAAACAAACTAGTAAGCCAATCTATAATAAGCACTAAACCATGTTCTACAAACCATCAGAACATAGATATTTATTCACACAAAAGACAGAAAAAAATCACTATTACACGACGGTTGTCATACGTGGAGCAGGAAATGATAACCATTTCCAAACATCTGATCTCACTTCCGATTTTTGTGAAAGTTCATGTTCTTCTATCCTTTGTAAATTTATTTCTTTTTTTTATTTTCGGTTTCATTGGGTTTGTTTTGGTAATCAAATGGTTTGATCTGTTCACTCAAATAACCAGGGAAATTTATAAAGACGTACATCATGCATAATAGAACATAATGGTACTGTGAGATGAAGAACAAAAACGGATCATGCGCACTAAATTAGATATCTACAATTTGTTTACTATCACTGGGTCGATATCTGTGCTGGCAGACTATTAGTCCTCGAAGTTAAAATCCCCCCAGTATTAAGTGCTTCTGCACCGACATGGCTTATTAGATATATTTAAGTTTGAATTTTACCGTTCTTAAATAATGTAATTTATTAAAACTAAGGTCAATCCCCTCAGGGTAACCGTGGCAGATTTTGGCTATCCTGCTTAGATCCTTTGGTTTACTTGCACCCAAAGACTTTTAAGTTATTTGGCTTTGTAATCTTTTGACTATTAGAGTGTCCTGATGAATGTTATCACAGGAACGCGTCGTGCGCACTAAATTAGATATCTACGTTTTATTATATTTGTCAGTTTGAACTTTAGTTCGAATCAAATTTTTTTTTTCATTTTCATCCACATAATTGTTTTTTCGTTTTAAAATTAAATGCTATAATGAAACTAATTTAATAAATGAAAGAAGAAACACACCAATAGATTTAAAAAAAAGTGTTAAGTCAGTTAGTGTTTACATATAAACTTTGTAGGAGGTCTAGTGATGATCGTGTATATATCTCCCAAGTAAAGTAAAGATACCGTGGATTAGTCAATTTAACCTTTTGTATGACACACATATGACCACTGAAGGCATAGCTTATATAATACATAAATCTTTGTCTCAATAAGATATAATATAGATCTTGTTAATGGAATATATATCCTTGATGCAGATTATATGCAAAGGGAATAGGTACGTATCATGGCCCAGTTTTGTTTATCCCGTATTCAAATATTTAAAGGGGCATTATCTTCCATAATCGTAAATTTTTGTTACCCATAACAACTATCAGATATGAATTGATGCCTTATTAAAATCGTGTTTCTGTAACTTATAAATGTTATGAAATGTACACGCATCGGGGAAAAAACGTGCAACTACTCGTGTTTTGAGATCGATCAAGAAATGAACGCCATCTTATTAATTATCGACATTGTTTACGGAGTTTGTCGAATCGTCATTAAATCAGTACAACAATGTAGATATTTCTTATTTTTTGTGAATCTGCTTTTAGTCGGTGCTAATTACGGACAAAGAACCATGCAAGTTTGCAGTTAATAAGCGACAAAATACAAATTATTCATTTTTACCTGTCACTAGTAAGGTCAGTTGCATACGGAAAAAGCGAAGTTAAATTATTTGCTTGCAAGGAAATACTTAATCGATGGTAATTTTCGTTCTCAAAAGGCGAAAAGTGGTTCGATTAGCTGTTTAATGTGAAATATTTACCTTTATTTCATCATTTTAAAGCTATTTACCAATTTCCAAAACATATAATTTTTTTGGTCAAAACCGTAGCCCCTTTAAATATACATATATACCAATACATATAATAACTAGAGCCCATTATAGTAAAATCTTGGATGACTTGGTATTGCTGTGATCTTTACAGGAAGACATATACTTATAATAGCTAGAACCCATTATGGAAGAATCAAAGACAGACTTGGTGTTTAGCTGATCTTTGCAAAAGACAAATACTTATAATAAATAGCTAGAACCCATAATGGAAAAATCAGACTTGGTATTGCTCTGATCTTTGCAGGAATACATATCATTATAATAGCTAGAACTCATTATGGAAGAATCAGACTTATTGTTGCTCTGAACTTTGCAGGAAGGCAGATATGTATAATAACTAGAATCCACCCTGGAAGAATCATAGACTTGCTGTTTCGCAGATCTTCGCAGGAAGACATGTACTTATAATAACTAGAAACCATTATGGAAGAATCAAAGACTTAGTGGTGCGATGATCTTTGCAGGACGAAAAATATCTATAATAACTATAGAACCCATTATGAAAGAATCAAAGACTTTGTGTTGTTCTGATCTTCACAGGAAAACAGATAATTATGATAACTATAGAACTCATTATGGAAGAATCATACTTTGTGTTGCTCTGATATTTATAGAACAACTGGTTTCTACGAAAACTTACAACAATAATCACCATAACAGAACCAATAAAAACAATAAAAAGATTATTATAATGACCAAAATCTCTTATTATAGAACAACCGTTTAAGTCCATATAAAAAAATACTCTAAACCACCTTTAAGATCGTCCCATGCTAAGCAACATTTGACAGCTGGTTTCTCCATCATAGACTAACCGGTAATTTACTAACTCTTCTTATATATTAGGAAAGTTGTAATTCTGTAATGAATTGAGGGGATAAATATCTGCTTACATACAATCAGCGCTAAGATAGAACTCGAGGAAATTAGTATGCAAAACACCATTTTTGTTTATTCAATTTTATTTGTTCTGTATTGCATGCAAAATATCTTTGTCTTCACATATTCGTTTCAAAATGATCTTGATTACCCCGAAATGAATCATCTAATGTTTTAAACAATTATAAGTGTTTATATCTATTGATAGATACCTTAGGATATCACAAAATCGTGACAGTTATTTGTAAGCGTTTATCTTCTTACTTAAGAAAATCAATGGATTAAGAATTCCATGTTAAAAGAAATATATTTGTTTTCTCAAGCTATATACACTAACATTCCCTTTCCCTGAAGTAGATCTTGTTAAATTAAAAGCACTCTTTAAGTAAATGGTATTTGTAACATTTTAAAAGGAGGATCATTACTCTGTAAACATGTTTATATTTGCAGATGATCAATTAAATATCAGGTACACTAATGATTTTAATTCGGAATATGAAATATCGTTGCAAATTTAATCTGTCAAATTCCCTACTGAAAACAAATGTATCTCCTGGTGGACTATTAGTCCCCGAGGGTATCATCCGTTCAGTAGTCAGTGGGTATATGAGATATTTATTTTTATCGAAATTTACACTTCCTAAGATTATTATTAAAACTGGTTCTCCTCCCTAAGGCATATGTGACCTCAGCAAATATTGACTATCTTGTTTAGGCCCTTTGGTTTTCTTGCTCCCAAAGAATTTTAAATTATTTGGCTTTCAAATATCTTGGCTTTGATGGTACCTGATGAAGGTTATTCCAGAAACGTATAGTTTTTTTATATATAAGTTTTATGTTATATTTTAATTATTCCGCCTGTGTAATGTAATGGTTAGCATGTTGGCCTCGATTGTGGTAGATTTTGGGTTAGATCACCGTCCGGTCGAACCAAAGACTTTACAATTTGTATTTTGCTGCTTTTTCGCTAAGGGTGTATCATTAAGGAGTAAGAGCAAAGATGGTTAGCTCGGGGTCGGGATAATCTGTCTACCTGTAGATAATTGTGTAAATGATTTATCACTATTACTATCCAGTAAAGGCCTTTGTCTGCTACAAAGCGGACATCATAAAAAAGACCTGTTCTCGTGGACAAACGTGAAATTAAACAATACTCACTCACTCAATCAAATAAAAAGAATTGTGCCAGTAGAAGAGACTATTGGTTGAGGCTTTTGTCACCATATGTAAACGGGAAGATCATGAATAGGGTTTAAAAATGTTCCCTTGCAATGGGCCAACAAAATCAGTTGTATTTGACTTGCAACCTATTAATATTGAGAGCCCATACTATGCATGCTAAGGTGTGATTGTACGAGAATATGCCATTCACCGCTACAGTTTTGAGTTTGATTCCTGCTCATGCTTTGGTGTACTTGGGTACAACCATTGTGATAAAAGTTCATCAATGACTTCCGGTGCCGGGTTTTCTCTGTGTACTCCGGATTCTACCACCGATAAAGCCACACCCATATAACTGAAATACATTTCATTACCAGTATTTAATAAAACAGATTCAAGTTAATGTTCCCCTAGCTCCTCTCGGCGACCGGTACGGTGCTTATACTTCGATACGTGACTGCTTTTGCTCCTTGTATATTGTATATTATAGGTAATACACCATCACTTTATTGGAGAAAAAACAACATTGAAGCAGCTGGGATCAAATAGATAATGTAGGAATTCGTGTTACGTGAAAAATGTGATCGGCAGACCGACACGAGGAAAGTGAAAAAAAAATATCCTTGAAATTATTTACGGGGCTCTGGTGTTCAGTATGTCGTTTTATAATCAGCATTTTTTATATAAAGTTCAATAACATTATACAAAATAAATACTTGTGATATTAATAATTCTCTGCCGTATGATTTGATACAACTATAAAAATCGATTGGATAATAAAATATACATGTCTTCCCACTGTCAGCTGTCGGCGAATAAATGTCGTAAACAGCTTTGATGTGCGACATCATTAGACCGTGTTACGCTAACGTGTTTTAATTGTACAAGAAGATAATTGATCCTGATCAGTCAACTGTTTCATTGGGGTATCTTTGATGAACCTACACAATAAAGGAAGTTTTCATCAATATTTAATATCTTTGCCATGTCGATTGATTATTGCTCAAGGGACTGTTCAATGATTTTACAGCAGTATACTGTACCCAATGTTCATTATATCATTTCTGTTTTCATTATTCAGCAAAATAAAAATTGAACAATTATTGAAACATTAACAAATACAATGGCCGTCTACGTTGCATGCTACGACTACAAGACGTTAGAAAATACATCTACAACTGAATTACACTGGCCCTTAGGGAAGGTCCATTTAACTTTAAGGAACGAAAACTATGGGGTTCTTTTCTTTTTTATTTCTGGTCCTAAATATTGTAGAAATTTTGTTAAAATTAGAAGAAATTACTAATGTTTTTAGTGAAAATAATGATAATCTTATTTTTGTTCGGTGTAAAAAGAATGTTCTGCTACTAGCCCCCAATGTTAAATGATCGGTCTCTAATTTAATGGTTAAGACGCATTTTTGCTTTGAATGTATTTTTTCCCTTTCCATGCATATGTTCCGGTTCAGTTTATATCTAGGTCTAAATGCCCCCAATGGGTATAGCATTACAAAACTTACCTCTCTATCAGTTTAAAACAAAAGAGTCCACTTTCGTTTTTTGGCCATTTCCTTACATTTACACACATTAGAAACCTGTGAATTACCACCATTTATTTGTACATTTTAATGTGAAACCAATGATATATTACAAAATAACCCTCATCTATGATTATTGTACCTTTTTGCCACCATATTTTAATAGGAATGGTGTTCAGAATCTTTATATTCACACGTGACCTGGACCCACAAATGCATCCACCGATGGCGGATAAAGGTAGCCCTTTTGATGTGGAGTGTCGTCAGGTTATAATACGGAAAGCCCGACCGCGGACAATAGTCGGCAACATATTTGGAGAATACCACACTCCATGCACTTTAAAGACCTCTTTGGTTTATTCGAGAAAGAGCCCATTGTAGCCGCTACACAGGACCAAAATGTTGACCCCTACCCAATTCTCTATACTTTTTTACATGGCAGTCAAAAATCATTGTTCGGGTTGTCACATTCCTCCCTTATTTCTGTTTCATTTCTTAGATATTGACGAGCTTATTCTCGTCCTGTATATAGCTGAAATACTGCTTGGTCAATTCATGATGTATATATGAAATTATACTATCAATGTTGTAACATAACCCTAACGTTTTAGTTGATTCTACGATAAACAATTCATTGTGCCTCTTGGCTTTCAGAGTTTACACTTCAAGACAGGTGCGGATTCGAAATGCATATTACAGTCTGTAGAATCTTTCAAATCTTTCCGTTTCGCTTTCACCATTTCACCTTTATTATTACTGGTAATGTTACGATTTCCATGATTATAATGTTGTATTGTAATGCACGCTTTTGTTTTTGTTTTTGAGATTTCCTGGTACATTCCAATTTGATAGATTGACAATTATACTGTCCATAGACTACTATTACATATTTTTATTTAAAATGTAACAAGTCGTTTTTATATCTTATTTTCAAAAGGTCGTGAACATGATAAATGGGGAAAGGGAGAAAGAAGAAGATGGTGGGAGAAAGGAGAAGAGGGGGTGGGGGAAAAGAGAAGAGGGATGGGGAGAGGAGAAGAGGGAATTGATAAAAGGGGCAGGTGAAAGGAGAGGTGGATTAATAACGTTGAGGGAAAGTTTTGGTAAGATTTAAAGATAAGACCACTAAAGTCATGAAAACTATTTTTCTTTTATACAAAATCGTTTAAGAACTGTGACAAAAACAAGTAAATCGCACAATATTTGTTTTCAATATCAATTAATTTAGGGGCCTGGGTGGATTACCTAACAACTCATACAAGCCTATCACCAATACGGCGTGGGTTCGCGCCCTGCTTTGTAAATTACAAAAAGGGTGCACTCGACTCACAGTCGCATGTGATAAAGTTTACCAGTTGCTTGCCCATGGTCGGTGGTTCTCTCCGGGTACTCTGGCTTCTTCCACCACTAAAACTGGTCGCCATGATATAGCTGAAATATTGCTGAAAGTGGCGTTAAACACCAAAAATCAAATCAATCAATTGATTTATAAGACTATTGTCAAATATCTATAAGAAATATACAGTTTTATATATATACATATACTATATTTTTATATCGAGTTGTTTTGGTATATCGGATATATTATATCTACCCCAGGACGGGTCCGTGTCCGGATTTTATGTTCCTGTTCCAGTATACAGAACTTCATAGTAAGCAGTATCAGTACCTATTGCTCCAGTAATTACCCAATTTTCTTTGTATCAAATATTTTTCTCACGAAACACCACATCACTTTATTTAATTGTTTTAATCACATTCTTCTGTGATTAATATTAATATATTATTAGTCCGTTCTAAATGTTTCTCCCCTTAGAGATTTATATTATGTAATTAATGTCACATTATATTCCTTTTGAGAAGGATTAATATTTGAGCTTACACGACATGCTTCTCAATCTGATTACTTTTATTCTATCATGTATCATTAAATAATTATAATTATTATACCTTACATAATATTTTACAATATAAAAGTAATAAGACTATTTGGATGTTTTACGGAAATTTTCTGATGGGGGAGAAAGCCCGGTGAATAACCCAAACATATATAATGTAGAGGCAGACGTTAGGTTGTCGCCCGGTCTACAACCACTGACAACATGAAGTGTGATGAAAACAACCACACTGGGTTGAAAACTTTCGCTGTTCACCTCATTTGAAGGCAATAATTGTATATTGTAATATTATATTGAATTAATTAACATAATACCTGTAAACCAATCAAGAGATCTTATGATGCTCATCAGATATCTTATAATGCTTATCAGATATCTTATAAAAGTTATAAGATATCCTATAAAAGTTCTAAGATATCTTTTTAAAGTTCTAAGATATCTTATTAAAGCTCTAAGATATCTTATTTAAGTTCTAAGATATCCTATTAAAGTTCAAAGATATCTTATAAAAGTTCTAAGATATCCTATAAAAGTTCTAAGATATATTATAAAAGTTCTAAGATATCTTATAAAAGGTCTAAGATATCTTATAAAAGTTCTAAGATATCTTATAAAAGTTCTAAGATATCTTATAAAAGTTTTAAGCTATCTTATAAAAGTTCTAAGATATCTTATTAAAGTTCTAAGATATCTTATAAAAGTTCTAAGATATCTTATAAAAGTTTTAAGATAAATAATAAAATGAGAAACAAAAATACCACTCTGTCTGAACATTTCTAAAATCCAATAGAAAAATCGTAGAAATAGACAAAATCGACACTTCTAACACACCGCTCACTTTCCTGACTTGGTACATGCACTTCAATAAAAGTGGCGGGGTTTTACTAGTTTTATGGGCCTAAGCCTCCCCTCTTAGTGAAATGATGCGGTCGTGCAAGTGCTTTCCACGTGAGTTATATGCCAATCCTCACATATAAACAGGGTGAACAGTGTTATTATAGAAAACGCTATAATATTGAACAAATTGCCAATACGATCTTTCGTCATCTGTATGCAAATGGCAGAATACTTTTCAACACAGTGTTAATATCTACTGAAAACCTTTTCGAAAGACAAGATGAGACAATTCTTTAAAACCCTTGATTTAATAGTTTAATACTCAGAATACGGTGACGTAACAAGTTTGAATACAAACTGTAAGCTCGAGTGTAGTTGTGAAATATAAACTAGTTGGTATATTACTATCAAGGTGTGGAAAATGTATACTTGTAATGGCAAAACTGAAGTCGTCTCTTTTGTCGTAAAGTCTGGTAGAAAGTTGACCATTGGTGTCAAATTTGAGGTAAATGACAACCGTAATAAGATATCTTTTAACGTCATAATTATAGATTATTATATGGCATTTTCCATATCACATGCCATATCAACCCTCGGGCCTTCGGGCTAATATGGGCGTCTCGGGTTGATATGACATGTGATATGAAAAATGCCATATCATAACCTATTTATCATATACTTCAATGCGTCTTTCTTCATATTTGTGAGAGCTGATCGTTTTCAGAAATCACGTATGTAGCTTGATTTTGGATATGATGCAATAATGTCATATTATATCTACGTTTTTATTATATGTATTTAGAGACATAATCCTTATACAGTTACACTTTTAATACAACAACACGAGATGATTCAATCTATGGTTCATAAAAGAGTGTCACCATTCGTTGCATAACGAGCATTTTCCATGTTTTCTTCGTATTTCCATTTTGACAGTAACAGACGACGGAAGTAAACAACGATACATTAATAACGAACTATGATCGGACCGGAAAACGTGAATTTCGGGGAAAAAAATAATTTTCCAAAAAAGACAAAATAATTGTGAGAAAAACTAAATACTAGATTTCATGCAAAATTTTCGCCCGCCATTTTGAAAAATCCATATTATACAACATTCGGTTGTGATTTTGGAGATAGGCAGCCGTGTATAAACTTAGTAGATATCTTTCATTTCCTGTCAGATTATATTTTATTGTGTTTTTCTTTCTTCTCGCACAACCTCGGTTACTCTTTTCTAAATATTAAGACATGTCTGTTAATAGTTTCAAGAAAAGAAACAAAGCATACACACTTTACAAAACTATAATTTATTGTGCTTGCCATTTAAATATATAAATAAATAATTAAGATTAAAAGATGAAAAAAATATTCTTATAATGATCATTGCATTTTAAATATTTTCATTTACAACATGTAAATATTAAGAATAATAAATAAAGTAGACAATATTCATACATATTTAACATGTGTTTAAAATACTGAATTAGACCACAAAAAAATTGCAAGGTGTATTTCAATCACTTCATAATTATTTCTTTACTTGTGTATTATGAATTATTCAGAAAAAATTCCAAATGGATTACAGGCACCCATTGCTTGTATATTAAATCTCAATTGATAAAATAAAAGAGGCTGGCATACCCAGGAACATATAGATTATCTCCCTTTAAAAGTGGCGGGTATATGCAGTAACATATAGATTACCCCCCTTTGTTATGATTTGGAAAAACCACGAGTCATTCTGGTGTGAAAGGAAAGATACCCTGATCTTTAACATGAAAAAAAAATGTCATGATTTTCCTTTCATTATACATAAATTGATTGATTATGTCAATAAGAAGTGTAAAATATTTAAAATTCAATATTTATCACTGTTGTTCAATTATCCAAATCTATACTGCATTACACATCCACTGCAATTTTAACAGATTAACAGCAATGAACAAACATTATGTAAAATATATAGCGTGGTTTATTTATAAAGAAACAACATGTAACTGCCTTTTTAGGCTTGTATAAGGCATACACTACCAGTTTGAATGTATTTGAGCATTTAAAGGTTTTGAAGACTTGACCCCATTCTTACTGTGATTATTACAGCAACAGACCGTTCCCCAATACTAAAACGTAAAATAGAAAAATTGTAACCAGAAAATGTTTTTTTCCGGTTTCATCTTGGCTCATCTATTAAAAGAGATACCATTGAAACGGCTGTACTTTGATCAGCAAATGGGAAATCAAAATCCTCTCCTATAGATGAAGCCATCGAATCTGGTCTAGACGGTATAAACATAGAGTTTTCAGTACCAACCGGTGTGTGTACTTCTTTATTAACCACTGGTATCAGAGGCGGTTCGTCATCTTCAAAATTTGTCTTTACTGTTTTGCTTCGGTTTCTCTGTAACACAAATTATGGACAATAAATAATAGTAGTGAAAATGGGGATATAATTACCTGTAAAACACGAACCTCCTTGGGAGCAGTTTCGTGTTCGGAATAGACAGGTGTTCAGTTTATACAGGTTACAGTAAACACAATTCCTATATTGGGCCTTTATTTAATGTTCGGTATATACAGTACTCCATTTTGTTCAAGGTTTTGGATTAGATAGGTTTCACTGTATATTTCAATAACATATAATGAACTAAATCAAAAGATCGCCTTACATCGATGGAAATTAGCACATAACGTCTTAAACCATATAAAATGTATTCACAGCCAGTTATCATTAATCAGTTATTTTCACAAAGTGGCTCGTTATTTTCATCGATTCCTGATAATTTTTCGTCCTTGTACTTTGACAATAATTAACACATTCTAAAAGGTGTGCTAACATGTTTCACACCTGAAACAACTATGTCGTGTCAAATTAAATTGGAAGGAAGAAACTGGAGAACTCGGAAAAAAATAATGAAATGCTGAAATTGAGTAACTAACACATTGTAGCACACGACTGGATCGAGTACACCTTGACATGTGATGGAATAGAACTAACAATGTTAGTAGTCATAGATACCGATTCCATATGTAACAAACCTCCATATGATCATAACCACAACCCTCCCCCTTTTTACCACAAGTCACATACAAACTTTATTTCATAAGGTTTATCGGGATCATATCGCTACAAGCAGGAATCTACCTCACACTGTTTAGAGTGGTGATAGGCACTGATTACATAATTGAATGTTACACCTTGGGTCGACTTCATATTTATCCCCAAGGTAATGCAATCTAAAAGAGATCTTAAATTGATTGACTTCACATTTTTCAAACAATGCAATTGACAGGATTTAATTGCCGAGACAAACTTTCACACAACGCTGAGGAAACATGTTTTATGACAACGTTAGAATTGGAAATTGGAATCAATATCCGTAGATGTGAGAATAGAATGCATGGCTGAACAAATCAAAACGATAAATAAAACATGATTATCTAATTAGATAACGAAGAGAACATAACAATAGAAACTATGGATTATATCATGACTTTCATGTGTTAATGTGTGTCAGTGGAGTATCAGAATTAATTGAGGGGGTATGAATACCATGGAGAACTGTTGTGTCATACTGTGTTTGGTTTTGTCTTTGTATTGTCGTATTCATTTATTCAATGAAATCTGTTTGTTTTGCAAGTTTTGTATTCTCTTCCATTATTATAAATATACAGTCCATTCATCTAAGGCCTCTTTTCACCACACTTATTAATGTAAGAAAGCTTTTCATGTACTTGCCAATGATCGGTAGATTTGTCAGTTAAGCCTGCTATATCCACTACAAAACGCTGGCGTCCATTTTAGTTCAGCATCGGCAACTCACGGCGGATCACGCTCGGATACTCGCCACTCAAGATGAATGGAGAGTATCGGAGTGTGGTCGGCCATGGATTACCGCCGATGGTTATAGTTAAGACTGTCGTATTTGTGCTTAGTGTTAAACAGATAATCAATATATCGTAAAATTGAACTTTAAAATGTCCTTCATCAATATGTGCTATACAATCTTATCCAAGAAAAATTTGAAGATACCAAAGGGGGTATTAAGAAGCCACAAATCAAAAGACGGACAACACAATAGCCAAAGGAAAAAACAAAGATTAATAGGTTCTTACACGAGTCCCTATTGAAGATCTGGGATTTCTTCCACGAGTGTGAGAAATTCCGTCTTTTCACGAGTGGAGCGTAGCGGAACGAGTGGAAAGACGCTGAATTTCTCTCACGAGTGGAAGAAATCCCAGATCTTCAATAAGGACGAGTGCAAGTACCTATTTCTTCCATTTCAACTTAAAAACAAAGCATGTCGATTTCATTCATTCATTCGCATGTCAATGTCATGTTTACTACACAAAATATTACAACGCCACGTGCAATGCAGTAAATACACACTTATTTAAAACAGCATTAAATCTATTAGGGGAAATCAGTTAAAATTCAGGTAAAATTGATATTTGAAGCTTTTTTAGATCTACTAAGACGACAATTTATATTACTACAGCAGTCGTAGAAGCGGACTCCATTGATTATACTCGGCCGATTTGATTGGCTGACAAGGTCACGCGCAGCTGTCTTTATGGCTTGTCTTACATAGAAAACGCATCAAAACGGAAGAAATATAAAACACTACACAGAAAACTACAGAATGAGAAACACGAACCCAACAATTATCTATAAGTGAACTGAAGTGCTGCTGGTAAGCAGTTCCTGCCCCACTAAAGCCACCTCAATATTGTGTGCGAGTAGAGTGAGTATACTTGCCAACTGTTGGTTTAATGACGTAGCACAAAAAAATAAAACTTAAGTGTGTTGCTTACTACAACTGAATCAGGTATCAAAATCACTTTTCACCTCACGATATATTTGAAATATTATTCACTGGTCTTAAACAACAATATTTCCTTTTTGACTGTGGTGTTTAGGCCCTTTGGTGTTCTTACTCCTTTTTGACTATGTTGCTTAGGCCCTTTGGTGTTCTTACTCCTTTTTGACTATGGTGTTTAGGCCCTTTGGTGTTCTTACTCCTTTTTGACTATGTTGCTTAGGCCCTTTGGTGTTCTTACTCCTTTTTGACTGTTGTATAGGTCCTTTGGTGTTCTTACTCCTTTTGACTGTTGTTTAGACCCTTTGGTGTTCTTACTCCTTCTTGACTATGTTGTTTAGGCCCTTTGGTGTTCTTACTCCTTTTAGACTATGTTGTTTAGGCCCTTTGGTGTTCTTACTCCTTTTTGACTATGTTGTTTAGGCCCTTTGGTGTTCTTACTCCTTTTAGACTATGTTGTTTAGGCCCTTTGGTGTTCTTACTCCTTTTTGACTATGTTGTTTAGGCCCTTTGGTGTTCTTACTCCTTTTAGATTATGTTGTTTAGGCCCTTTGGTGTTCTTACTCCTTTTTGACTATGGTGTTTAGGCCCTTTGGTGTTCTTACTCCTTTTTGACTATGTTGTTTAGGTCCTTTGTGTTCTTTCTCCCAATATTTCCAATCTTTTGACTTTGTGCGTACCTGATGACGGTTATTCCAGAAATGCGTCTTGCGTACTAAATTAGATATCTACGTGTTTATCACTGACTAGATCAGGCATTTCAACTTCATCTCATGCATTAACATAAAAGTGATGATTTGTAATAAAATTTGTTTTTATTTACCGTACATTTCAGTACATACCTGACATCTGTTACGTAACCTGTCTATTATCGACCTACAACATATAAAAATAAATGTAGTTTGCTCGTTAGTATATTTTACAGAATAATTGAATTTGATCTTGATGAAAAGGTTAATCATTGTAAAAAACATAAAACTATATATATATTGTATATAACTACTGTAAAACCAATTACTGAGGCTCCAAGAGTCTGTATCGTTGTACATGATTTCAAATTGAAAAAAAAACTTCCACTTGCATTGCATATTAAATTACTAGTACTTTGTATGGAACCATCCACGGAATATTCCTCTCTAGTATCCACATGATTCAATAGTTTTATAAATATGTTCACGGCCCTATATTAAACTGTATCTCGAGGAGAAGATATTGATATTCGTGTAATTTTTAAAGGACGATGCACCTAATTATCAATTTGTATTTTAGTGCAAGTTCATTCGGTATCCTAGTTTCTGATGAAAGTTTTTTTTACATTTTGTCACAAAGTGCGTTATTTAAATCATGCTTAAACCATGTCCCAAAGGGAAGGTCATCATAAATATTATCCAATCGCCACAAAAACACAACCTTTCTAGTGAATCATGAACGGAATATTTCTGCCAAATTTACTTTCAAATGGCTTTGTTCTTCCAGAGAACTTTGTTTTTCATATTTTCCTATAGGGTTCAATGTTAAGCTATAAGCTATATGATATCCCAAGCTCCGTACATTTCCAATCGTTTGCTTTCAAAGTTATTTTTATTTTTTAATTGTGGAAAACGTGTTCCCGCAATTTAAAAACAAGAAACAAATCTAATGAAAGTAAACGTAAGGAGTCTTGTATATAAGACTATAGGACTTATGTAAGGAGTCTTGTATATAAGACTATAGGACTTATGTAAGGAGTCTTGTATATAAGACTATAGGACTTATGTAAGGAGTCTTGTATATAAGACTATAGGACTTATGTAAGGAGTCTTGTATATAAGACTATAGGACTTATGTAAGGAGTCTTGTATATAAGACTATAGGACTTATGTAAGGAGTCTTGTATATAAGACTATAGGACTTATGTAAGGAGTCTTGTATATAAGACTATAGGACTTATGTAAGGAGTCTTGTATATAAGACTATAGGACTTATGTAAGGAGTCTTGTATATAAGACTATAGGACTTATGTAAGGAGTCTTGTATATAAGACTATAGGACTTATGTAAGGAGTCTTGTATATAAGACTATAGGACTTATGTAAGGAGTCTTGTATATAAGACTATAGGACTTATGTAAGGAGTCTTGTATATAAGACTATAGGACTTATGTAAGGAGTCTTGTATATAAGACTATAGGACTTATGTAAGGAGTCTTGTATATAAGACTATAGGACTTATGTAAGGAGTCTTGTATATAAGACTATAGGACTTATGTAAGGAGTCTTGTATATAAGACTATAGGACTTATGTAAGGAGTCTTGTATATAAGACTATAGGACTTATGTAAGGAGTCTTGTATATAAGACTATAGGACTTATGTAAGGAGTCTTGTATATAAGACTATAGGACTTATGTAAGGAGTCTTGTATATAAGACTATAGGACTTATGTAAGGAGTCTTGTATATAAGACTATAGGACTTATGTAAGGAGTCTTGTATATAAGACTATAGGACTTATGTAAGGAGTCTTGTATATAAGACTATAGGACTTATGTAAGGAGTCTTGTATATAAGACTATAGGACTTATGTAAGGAGTCTTGTATATAAGACTATAGGACTTATGTAAGGAGTCTTGTATATAAGACTATAGGACTTATGTAAGGAGTCTTGTATATAAGACTATAGGACTTATGTAAGGAGTCTTGTATATAAGACTATAGGACTTATGTAAGGAGTCTTGTATATAAGACTATAGGACTTATGTAAGGAGTCTTGTATATAAGACTATAGGACTTATGTAAGGAGTCTTGTATATAAGACTATAGGACTTATGTAAGGAGTCTTGTATATAAGACTATAGGACTTATGTAAGGAGTCTTGTATATAAGACTATAGGACTTATGTAAGGAGTCTTGTATATAAGACTATAGGACTTATGTAAGGAGTCTTGTATATAAGACTATAGGACTTATGTAAGGAGTCTTGTATATAAGACTATAGGACTTATGTAAGGAGTCTTGTATATAAGACTATAGGACTTATGTAAGGAGTCTTGTATATAAGACTATAGGACTTATGTAAGGAGTCTTGTATATAAGACTATAGGACTTATGTAAGGAGTCTTGTATATAAGACTATAGGACTTATGTAAGGAGTCTTGTATATAAGACTATAGGACTTATGTAAGGAGTCTTGTATATAAGACTATAGGACTTATGTAAGGAGTCTTGTATATAAGACTATAGGACTTATGTAAGGAGTCTTGTATATAAGACTATAGGACTTATGTAAGGAGTCTTGTATATAAGACTATAGGACTTATGTAAGGAGTCTTGTATATAAGACTATAGGACTTATGTAAGGAGTCTTGTATATAAGACTATAGGACTTATGTAAGGAGTCTTGTATATAAGACTATAGGACTTATGTAAGGAGTCTTGTATATAAGACTATAGGACTTATGTAAGGAGTCTTGTATATAAGACTATAGGACTTATGTAAGGAGTCTTGTATATAAGACTATAGGACTTATGTAAGGAGTCTTGTATATAAGACTATAGGACTTATGTAAGGAGTCTTGTATATAAGACTATAGGACTTATGTAAGGAGTCTTGTATATAAGACTATAGGACTTATGTAAGGAGTCTTGTATATAAGACTATAGGACTTATGTAAGGAGTCTTGTATATAAGACTATAGGACTTATGTAAGGAGTCTTGTATATAAGACTATAGGACTTATTCAATGTTGTGGTTGTTGTTAGGTATTGTTTTTGTTATTCTATTTTTCATGTCATATTTGTTTAATATTTCCCTCAGAATCTTTACTCGATCTTTGCTTCGCTGTGGTGACCATCTTAGATTTCCGACCAGAATGTAAAACAATAGGATTCAGTTGCTTCAATCGTTTCTTATGAAAAGCTTGAAATGTTAAAGGTTAACAAACGACGAACACGAAGTGGCTTATTGAAGATTCCTTATTAAAGGGATCAACACTGTACAGAATATTTCCAATAGTATGCACTATCTTTATATAAGCTCTAGAATGTAGGTACATTTTTTCATGCCAAGAAACAAATTAAGACCTTGATCACACAGACAAGGGTTTTAAAACCTAATGTTTTGTTCCAAGTAGTCTGATAACAAAATATATCTAATCAAATTCTTTAGCTAATTACAAACCTTCAAAATAGCAAAATACACAGAAAATAGTTATAAAATGATGCTTGAAATCCCAACAAATGACGAAACCCTGGTGTATAAAATAGGACATAGATTCTGCGCTGATGTTACAACCTCTCTAAAAGGGTCATCCACTGCATGGTGGGTAGCGAATCTTATACACGAACCCCCCTTTACAACGGGACGACATTTAGTTCCTCGTGTATGGAAAATGTCACACTTCTTATGCGTAAGAGACCACTTCCAGTAGTTTCCAAGAAGCCTAAAAGAGAACACGTTTGCTGGTTAAGAATGATGGTTGTGGGTATGTAGAATGAAAATATATTCCGACCATCTCATACATTGTCCCAATATCTGAAGTCTATCGTATTATGCGGTACTATATCATTTTGCATTCGCAAAGGAATTTCAGAAGTCTAAGATCATGGATATTTTTTTTCACGAAATCTGCAAGATTGACTTATTTCTTGCGTTATGGTAACGTAGATTTTTTTTTATATCTTTTCTTTTTACTTATCTGAGGTCCTGGTTATTGTTGCAACGTTTTTGCTTGATCATGAAATTATTTTCAGCCTATGTCTTAGCCGGTATCCCCCCTCTCAAAATTCTGCTACCCCATTATAAATCAGAAAGCTAGTTGTTCCCTCAGAGACATCTCACATTTTACATATGACAGGTATATTAGATCTGTTCATATTCCACTTGGTTAAACTAAATTGCATATTGAATTAATTTACTCCAACCAATTAGAAAGGGATCAGTTTACTGTGTTCAGCGAAAATTGTATTGGAATTTTGACTCGTCCGTACCATAAAGTGTTGTGAATATGAAAGACAATGGCGACTATATGCAGTGTAGTTCATAAATATTTCACTGCCTGAGTAGAGAAGATATATTATTGTAAAATACTTCTTTTTCAAAAGCTTGTAATACGCGGCAATCTTAATCCATTCATCATAATATAACCGCATTGGTGATGTAATGGTTAAGGTGTTCGCCTCGACTGTGATAGAGCGTGGGTTTAAGCCCCTGACGGGTCAAACCAAAGACTATTAAATTGGTATTTGTTGTTTCTCCGCTAAGCACGCTGTATTATTAAGGAGAAAGAGCAAAAACTGGTTGGCTCGGAATCAGGTTAATTTGCCTACCCACGTACTGTTGTTTCAGTGAGCTAGCATTATAAAGCTCCAACTAAGTATGTGTGTCTAGTACAAAGCGGACATCACCTCAAATGCAAATCGTTCTCGCCATGATATAGCTGAAAAATTGCTCATTTGGTGTTAAACAACAATCACTCATTCACTATATGAGAGAAGAAAATAAAACTGACAATCTAAGCAGTAATGTCTTAAATGAACATCCCTGATCATTGTTTTGTTCTGCTGGTAAATTAATTTTTCATATAATTATTACCAGTGAGAAGATATTTGATTGCTCGGTACAAAGTATTTTATGATGGATGTGCTAAATATATAAAATAATGGAATACAATAGTTTGCTTCCCATTTATAATCTTAATGACTTTGTCTGATGTTAAAGCTAAAAAAAACTACATCAAATAGCATCAATAAATGATATACCCCCACATTTGTTTTTACTGTTTGCTTCTCAAAAAGTGTATCTGTCTTCTTCAGATCAATTACAATTAGATCTGATAAGTTCGCAAACTAAAACTTGGAAAATAGTCAAAATATACACATTCCAGAAAAGTTCCTACAAATTTACTGCTGAACTCACACATGCTGTTTTTATAAATGACAAGTACTTTGCTGTAATCAGAGTTAATTAATCCGATGTACGAAAAAATTATACACTCGGTAGTTAAATATTGAGGTAACGCCCTAGGTATAACAAACTTAGATAGTTAATGCATAGAGCCATACAGGTTGATCATAGATATGTGCTTTAGAATGCAGAAATGTATGTCCGATGTACGAACAAGTTATACACTCTGTTGTTAAATATTGAGGTAACGCCCTAGGTATAACAAACGTAGATAGTCGATGCATAAAGCCATACAGGTTGATCATAGATATGTGCTTTGCATGGTATGCAGAAATGTATGTTTGGCTTTAAACATTTACCTTCAAGTTTTTAGTTTGTTTGTTTGTTGAGTTTTATCAATTATTTATATGAGTTCGTTGATTGAGATATGCACTAGGGTATTGAATCTGATATATTTCTATTTGTGTGTTTTATGTCTAAGTCTAAAGAATCTGATATATTTCTATTTGTGTATTTTATGTCTAAGTCTAAAGAATCTGATATCTAAATTATATGAAGTGCAAATAACCCACTTACCGTTTTATAACAAAATTGAGGAAACAAGGCACAAAGATGAATATGTAGACAAGCACTAAAAGAAACCACAACACGTTCCAGTTATAAGGCTCATCATAGTACTCCTCTGAGTTAGCACCAGATTGTTTCATAATAATAATATCCGTCGTATTATTCATGTGTTTGTTTGAGGTATGACCATTCTCTTCAGTATCAACAATAAATGGTGGTACTATGTTGGACGTACCGTAATCGTCAATGCAATGCGATGAATATTTTGTAGAAGAACACAACGATTTGAACTTTTGGCACTCAAGATGCTGTTTGCAATCCGATAATAAATAGATATAAAAAATTTCCTGGGTTTGAGCTAAACATATTTCTAGAATCGTTGTGATATCTTGGCAAGAAAGGCTGAGACCATATTGTCTTTTGTCAATGAAATCTGAACAGAAATGTGGCCACCATGCTGGTGGACATGGAAATGATAGCAAGTGTTTCTCAAGGAATGATTCGTCTGTGAATTCCACATGTATTCCAAAACCATCGACTTGTTGACTCTGGGGTATTGTGGGAAACCTATATCCTTTACAATCCTGCAAAAAAAAATGATAATGGAAAAATTAGTTATTAAATATGAAAAAAGATATGTTATTATCTAGTGTCAGAAAAATGTTGTGTTGCTGTTTATTTTCAGAAAATATAGACCACTAAATAAATAATATGTTTTATTATGAAATTAGATAACTCAGACTACAAGCATGAAGCGCTAATAGACAGATAGATGTAGAAACCTAGTTTATTAAATATCGTTTTATTCAGAAAAATAACCCAAATATACATGTTTAATGCCAAAGTGATCATGGTACATTGTTAAAATGTCTGGTTTTGTAAATTACATGTACATACGCTGTATTTTAAATGGATTTTAACAATATACGTATATTTCTTAATGGCTTAACCTGAAAATGACACTTAGTTCATTCTTGGTTAAATTTTTGCATTCTTCTCTAAGGCTTTAGGGTTTCTCTTAATTAGTCCTTTTGTAATTTTGTTTTGTATTCATGAGACCTGCATGCTCATTGATTTATTGGACAAATATTTGTCGTGAGAACAGTTGTAAACCTAACATCTCATTCACCATGTCTTAATTATTAATGGACTACTGCGGAATAAACTGCTGTGAAATAAATGGAATATTTAAGCTATCTATGAATCAATGATTTTATTTTGATTAATTATTGTGTCTTACAATACAGATTGATGGACACAGAATAAGAGCGTTGATATCTAATTTAGTGCACACTTCATGTTTCTGGTATTAACCTTCACCAGGTACGCTCAGTCAAAAGATTGGAAAGCCAAATAATCTAAATATTTCGGAAGCAAGTAAACTAATGGGCCTTAACAGGACTGCAAAAGTTGTCTAAGGTTATCTATGCATGACCCTTAACAGGACTATCAAAGTTGGCTAATGTTATCTATGCATGAGCCTTAACAGGACTACCAAAGTTGTCTAAGGTTATCTATGCATGAGCCTTAACAGGACTATCAAAGTTGTCTAAGGTTATCTATGCATGAGCCTTAACAGGACTATCAAAGTTGTCTAAGGTTATCTATGCATGAGCCTTAACAGGACTATCAAAGTTGTCTAAGGTTATCTATGCATGAGCCTTAACATGACTATCAAAGTTGTCTAAGGTTATCTATGCATGAGCCTTAACAGGACTATCAAAGTTGTCTAAGGTTATCTATGCATGAGCCTTAACAGGACTACCAAAGTTGTCTGAGGTTATCTATGCATGAGCCTTAACAGGACTACCAAAGTTGTCTAAGGTTATCTATGCATGAAAAGGGGTAGCTTTCCAAGACATTTCAAGGGAAGATTGCCGTTCTTTCAAAAATAACGTGATAGAGGTCAAAATTGGTAGATATTCCTGACTAATTTTATTTTTAGAAAAATTAACGAACAAGGTCTGTGTGAACATCAGGTTTATTTTCAGATATGCATATTTATGCACAACAAATGTACTATCACCTGCGCTTGTAACATACATTAAGCTGTTAAATAAAAACCGACCCGAAAATAATACAATCTGCAATCAATATAAAATAAACTCTCCACAAAGGTTCTTGTTAAAACACAATCCACAATCAATATAAATAAGCTCTCTACAACTGCTCTTGAAAAACCATTGCTGGAGATTTTATAGACTTATTCTTATAATCTGTCTATTATGATGACAATCCTTTTTACTTACAGATGAAGTGGTAGAAAATATATATACAGTGTAGCAACATATGCAACACCCAATGTTAAAGCACTTTTTAATCTGCAAAATTAGGATATAGCCACAGCTGGAATGCTCTGCATGCATATACACATTCATCGAAAAACGTCATAGCTTTACTACCGACTACTGTGTTTATATCAACTTTAATAGAAGGCAGTTTTAGAACGATGAACAGTTATGTGTGATGTTTGAACATTTATCTAATCAATATCAGTATATTATTTGAGGGTAGAATCATACATTATGATGCCTTAATTATCAATATTTCTCTACGATTTAGTCGTTTTCTGTTCTAAATGATCCAAACAAAACAATGGTTACACGTTACAAATCAAACAGTAGAGAAGAATATCAATGCGTTTTTAGCCCTATTACATATTGATTTTTTTTTCGCTAATAAGCAGAACTATCCGTCATAGTTTTCCCTTGATTAATACAACAAATTTTGCAAGCATGTAATGAATTCAATGCAAAATGAAAAAAATATTAAAAACGCTCCACTTACCACCTCTTAACTGCTACAACTCTCGACGGAATCCTTACCTAGCTAGCTCACGTTGAATATGTTTTCAATACAATATGGTTTGAGAATTCACTTGAATTAATTGAAGTAACAGATGTACAGCATGCTGTTTTAATCCATTTATATATCGACCCGGTAACAACATCATCAGAATTTTCATATGTAACAAATAAGCAATGAAGACTCCCTTAAACTTGTTTTACTTTCATGTAATTATCATTTTTCTGCATTGCTCCCTGTAAAAGATGCGCCTTGCTTTGTATTATCAAAGCAACTGAAAGCAGTTCAACGTTGACTGAAAATTAATATTGATTATGTGTTTGATGTTTTTGTGTTAAGTTCTTTTTTCTCTGTATTATAAGTGTACTAATGTTGACATGCGTGATTTTATACACATTTAAGTTATTAGTTAAACAACTGACAAACGATAAAATAGAATCCTCGGAGAGTAGTTAACCTTCAGGCATCATTTTTATTATTTTTATAACGGTATTGTTTTATTTCTGTATGAAATTAGTGGAGTTTTGTTTTATTATAGTTATTGTTGTACTAACTGGCCATTCAAATCACGTAACGATGGTTGTCTATTATTTTGGAATTGCATAGATAATCATACAGACTCACGTGTCGCCCGTCACCCATTAATTTTTCACAACTTAATCTTCCCTGAAATTGCATGTGCTTTAGAAGAAAATGCTTGTATGAATGATCTGTTGATGTCCCTAATATTTCTAGAGTCATTCCAATACGACTTTCAAAATTGCATGCAACTTAGATTTAAATCACAGAATTGCATAAGATTTAGGAATTGTATAACTAATTATACAGAATCCTATGTTGTCCGTCATCTATTAACTTTTGAAGACTTGTCTACTGTGAAATTACATGTGCAATAGAAGAACAAGGTTTAATGTATAATTTGTTAATGTCTCAAAGAAATCCCAGAGTTATTCCAATCCGACATTCAAAACTGCATCATTATAGATTATGGTTGGCTGTGATATATAATTGTCTCCTATGACTTCAATTTGTCACCTGTACCAAAACTTCGGGAAATAATTTATTGATGAACCTCAAAAGGTTTCCTCTTTTCGTTATGATCAACCATCTCAATACATGTGACATATATGTAATTACATATATTTCAAAAATTACAATATGTCGACTAAAACAATACTGGACCGCTTGGAGCGACTAAAACAATACTGGACCGCTTGGATCGACTAAAACAATACTGGACCACTTGGATCGACTGAAACAATACTGGACCGCTTGGAGCGACTAAAACAATACTGGACCGCTTGGAGCGACAAAAACAATACTGGACCGCTTGGATCGACTGAAACAATACTGGACTGCTTGAAGCGCCTAAAACAATACTGGACCGCTTGGAGCGACTAATACAATACTGGACCGCTTGGAACGACTAAAACAATACTGGATCGCTTGGAGCGACTAAAACAATACTGGACCGCTTGGAGCGATGTGTCGACTAAAACAATACTGGACCGCTTGGAGCGACTAAAACAACATTGGACCGCTTGGAGCGACTAAAACAATACTGGACCGCTTGGAGCGACTATAACAATACTGGACCGCTTGGAGCGATGTGTCGACTAAAACAATACTGGACCACTTGGAGCGATGTGCCGACTAAAACAATACTGGACCGCTTGGATCGACTAAAACAATACTGGACCGCTTGGATCGACTGAAACAATACTGGACCGCTTGGAGCGACTAAAACAATACTGGACCGCTTGGAGCGATGTGTCGACTAAAACAATACTGGACCGCTTGGAGCGACTAAAACAACATTGGACCGCTTGGAGCGACTAAAACAATACTGGACCGCTTGGAGCGACTATAACAATACTGGACCGCTTGGAGCGATGTGTCGACTAAAACAATACTGGACCACTTGGAGCGATGTGCCGACTAAAACAATACTGGACCGCTTGGATCGACTAAAACAATACTGGACCGCTTGGAACGACTAAAACAATACTGGATCGCTTGGAGCGACTAAAACAATACTGGACCGCTTGGAGCGATGTGTCGACTAAAACAATACTGGACCGCTTGGAGCGACTAAAACAACATTGGACCGCTTGGAGCGACTAAAACAATACTGGACCGCTTGGAGCGACTAAAACAATAATGGACCGCTTGGAGCGATGTGTCGACTAAAACAATACTGGACCACTTGGAGCTAAAACAATACTGAATCGCTTGGAGAGACTAAAACAATACTGGACCGCTTGGAGCGATGTGTCGACTAAAACAATACTGGACCGCTTGGAGCGACTAAAACAATACTGGACCACTTGGAGCGACTAATACAATACTCGACCGCTTGGAACGACTAAAACAATACTGGATCGCTTGGAGCGACTAAAACAATACTGGACCGCTTGGAGCGATGTGTCGACTAAAACAATATTGGACCGCTTGGAGCGACTAAAACAACATTGGACCGCTTGGAGCGACTAAAACAATACTGGACCGCTTGGAGCGACTAAAACAATACTGGACCGCTTGGAGCGACTAAAACAGTAATGGACCGCTTGGAGCGATGTGTCGACTAAAACAATACTGGACCACTTGGAGCTAAAACAATACTGAATCGCTTGGAGCGACTAAAACAATACTGGACCGCTTGGAGAGATGTGTCGACTAAAACAATACTGGACCGCTTGGAGCGACTAAAACAATACTGGACCGCTTGGAGCTAGCGATGTGCCGACTAAAACAATACTGGATCGCTTGGAGCGACTAAAACAATACTGGACCGCTTGGAGCGTGTTTCGACTAAAACAATACTGGACCGCTTGGAGTGATGTGTCAACTAAAACAATACTGGACCGCTTGGAGCGATACGTCGACTAAAACAATACTGGACCGCTTGGAGCGACTAAAACAATACTGGATGGCTTGGAGCGACTAAAACAATACTGGACCGCTTGGAGCGACTAAAACAATAGTGGATCGCTTGGAGTGACTAAAACAATACTGGACCGCTTGGAGCGACTAAAACAATACTGGACCGCTTAGAGCGACTAAAACAATACTGAACCGCTTGGAGCGAAATCTTGCAATGAAAAATAAAAGTCTGAAAATACCAAAGAGGTAATCAGTAGCCGTAGTCAATTGAAGAAAGACAAATAATAAAATGGCTAAAAGAAAAAATAGAGTGATATACGAAACACAACATAGAAAACAAAAGATTGAGCAACACGAACCCAACATAAAAACGGAGTTAACCTATGTGCTACGGAAGGGTGAACGGTTACTGATCCACTTGTGTCGCCCGTCGTTATACTCTTGTTACAAACCCGGTGTCAAGTCATGGATGGGGATAGGGTGAGATTCTGCTTCTTTTTTTAGATAAATAAAAAAAACGAAAGGGGGAATTTTGATTACGACAAAGGGAACATATCCGCGGTCATTTGTGACACAGATATTCTGAAATGGTTAAAAAAAAACGTCATGGTGGCGACCAAAAAACTTTCGAAAGACTGACTTCTACTTAACCACTAAAATCATTGGTTTATAAGCTTTCTTGTTAACAGTAACCCTCAATCAAGGAAATCATAATAAGAATCACAAGCTCTGGACTATCGTATCAACTGAGAGATATATATTCCATATGAAAATACTGTGGTTATGTTGCTACATATAGATGGAATGTTCACAACTGGAAAATTGAAATCATTTCTATTGTCGTAAAGTTTCGTTCTCGACCATCACTCGTAGTCATATTTTATGTGCAGGTCAAAGCGTGAAGCAGAACTAGTTATATCTCTGGTATCACTTATATCAAGCTCAATAGAATGGGAGAGATGCGATCGAAAATGGAAGTAGAAACGGTTGTCACATTCTAAGTTCGTATTTTCATGTATGCACAGATAAAAAAAGAAGAGACCTTGTGGAATTTTAGATATCGGTTTTTGAAGAGAAAATAATTATCAGTTTTTTCTTTTGATGTGAAAGTGATTACTTCGATTTGTCTCCAATGCTTCACTAGTTTCAGAAAACGCCCTAGTGTATCTGTTAAGCTATTAATGTTGGATTTTTCTATATCCTCTATCCAAACGAAACAGAAAAAAAAACACGATTGATGCGACTTGTGGAATAATGTTTACATTCGTGTCGGGTGCTGTTATATCAGCAGATTCAATCAAATAAATTGATTAAAATGATGCGGTGACAAGTATTTTTAATCAAATAAAAGCAATTTTATTTATAGAAAGAACTAGTATTACTGTGAGCACAGCTCACTAAGATATACCCCCCGCTCCCCACATCTGTCCAACCTATTTCCATAACCAAAACATTACTGATTGTTCCGACCAACAATGAAAGGGACCCTCCTCTCTTCACCGGTAAGCTGCTGATAAAATTTCAAAACATTCTGAGAAACACTACTCAAGTTATCATACGACATAGGGTAAGAATCCTATTTTCCGTCATATCAAGTCCAATAACTCTGGAACGGCAAAAGTGAAAATCGTCAAAAATGAAAGGGATCCTCCTCTCTTCACCGGTAAGCTGCTGATAAAATTTCAAAATATTTTCAGAAACACTACTCAAGTTATCATACGACATAGGGTAAAAATCCTAATTTCCGTCATATCAAGTCCAATAACGCTGGAACGGCAAGAGTGTAAATCGTCAAAAATGAAAGGGATCCTCCTCTCTTCACCAGTAGGCTGGTGATAAAATTTCAAAATATTTTCAGAAACACTACTCAAGTTATCATACGACATAGGGTAAAAATCCTATATTCCGTCATATCAAGTCCAATAACTCTGGAACAGCAAAAGTGAAAATCGTCAAAAAAGAAAGGGATCCTCCTCTCTTCACCAGTAAGCAGCTGATAAAATTTTAAAAGATTCTAAGAAACACAACTCAAGTTATCGTACGACATAGGATTTGTCTACAGACGGACGGACGGACGGACATGGTGAAACCAGTATACCCCCCTACAACTTCGTTGCGGGGGGTATAAAAACCATTCAATTATTGTGGGATATGAACATTTCATTTCTTCAGTATAGGACCGCTATAATTGCTATCATTTCGATTTAATAACGTTTTATTTAGTACAGACGACATATAACAGATATTTTCTATTTCAATTATTTCTCTTTAATTTGCTACTGTTCGTTGTCTACTCTTCTGTCTTTGGAGTTATAATTGTTTTACGACAAGTGAGCAATTTTTTAGCTATAACATGGCGTGGAATGTACAAAATCTATAGCATCGACCATTTTATTTAATAAATAAACGTTAGAGAATACCGAAGGGGCAATCAAAAATGGACAGTGCAGACAAACTGGCAACAAACGGGACACACAAAACAAAAACACAACACAATATGCGTTGGACACCACAAATAAGTTAATAAGACATAAGCCCTCCTACAAACAACTTGCTTTGAGGTCTGTTCATATAATTATATAACTTGCATAAAATAACAAACAGTTCATATTACATGGGTGTATTTATCGTTTAAAAGCAAAACCTCAATTGGTAAATGATATCAATATGGACTAACAAATTTATTTGGTTTGAATTTTTTTTTTCTTGTGTCTTATGAAATAAGACATACCAAGACACATATTCTACCGTGTCTTAGAGAGTAGTCACTTCACTACAAGCTTTGACTGACTACTTTTGTACTGTCCAGGTTTATATGCTGTTGAAATTTCTTTAAAAGTATCTTTTTTACTTTTAGTTAAAATGAATGTGTTGATTCAAACCAAAATCATCGGCTTATATTAGTTGCTTATCTCACATAAACGCTGGAGACGTATTTTGTCATAGTAGTCAGTCGCATTAAGTCAGAGTTATCAATCTGGATGTTGTACTTCGGAATGCCTCTAATGATTACTTAGACTGCTTCGCTAATCTTCATTTTATTCTATTTTTTGCATACGCAATATATAATAATGGTCTAGTTATTGTCCAATTAATAATGTAGTGTGGAGATAAACGCATTCGTGTACTCATGTCCAGTATGGCGTTTTTATTAAGCAATAATACTTAAGGATAACCAATGAGTACCTTATTTATGAATGAGCCTTCTTGAGTTTTTGCTTTTTGTTGTAAAACATAATCAAGACATCAGAATATGGTATATAATCGAAGTTCTTTGAAAACTAAACAAACTGATACTTTTTTTTTCATCTAAAACCAGTTAAAGTAATAATTATGTTTCTTCTTCATAACTTGAAAAGATCATTATTATATGTCACTTTAAAACAAAAACAAATCGTTCCAAATAATTAAAACTACTTTTATTAAATAAAAATGTTGCTGATCGACTGACCTTAGCTTTTTGCACCAAGTTAAGCTTGTAACACCATTACAATACAAATAGTTTGTCAATTCTAAAATAGAGTTATCTCTCTTTATTCGTGATAGAGAAAGTCGACTTGTTGTATAACAATTTTACAAGTGTCAATTCATTTATCGAGGTAAAAAAAAGACTTCCACGATCACAAATGTGAAAGAATGGCATCAAAGGTAATACACGTACCTAGCTCGAATATAAGAGACTTTTCATAACTTTAGTTATTGATCGTAAACATCATTAGCTTAATGGCCCATGATGCTACTTAATTATCCTCATGTTATGACCACTGCTTATAATTGTAAATAATTTACTGGAAAAGTAAACCGCCCTAGGCATTGATATATTAACTGAAACCAGATCATTTTAACATTTTCTTCTTTTAGCTTACAAGATATACATTTTACAAGTGTCAATTCATTTATCGAGGTAAAAAAAGACTTCCACGATCTACAAATGATAAAGAATGGCATCAAAGGTAATACACGTACCTAGCTCGAATATAAGAGACAATAAATACATGTTCCTTTTCATAACTTTAGTTATTGATCGTAAACATCATTAGCTTAATGGCCCATGATGCTACTTAGTTATCCTCATGTTATGACCACTGCTTATAATTGTAAATAATTTACTGCAAAAGTAAACCGCCCTAGGCATTGATATATTAACTGAAACCAGATCATTTTAACATTTTCTTCTTTTAGCTTACAAGATATACATTTATTAGAAGACAAATACACATCACAAATTCTACAGTTGTGATTCATGAACGAGTGAATATATACAGAAATATGTTATCGTTTTGATAAAAACAATTCACTCGCACATCATATATATGTAAGTAAGTAACAAGCCAACAATAAAAGATAAACTTGTATTTGTATGATAGTTATAGAAAGCTATGTGAATTCATTTTCTGTTGATAACAGTTTGATTACTAATTCTCTCATTGGGTAATATTTCACTGTGTTAAGGATCTGTAATATTCATAAGTAAATATCAACACATAATTCATGGCTAATGTTCATTTTTCTTCTGTGTTTAATTTTGTTTTGATAATTGCTAATCAAAAAGGAATGTCTTACCACCACTGGATAGAAGCTTTTCATAAAGACTTCCCGACCCATTACATGTTTACTCGTGAATTATCACACACAAAAAATAAATAAATGTGCCATACAATGTACATACCTCATTACACGTAGTGTCGTTGGTCTCCATGTTACTTGTTGTAGAGAATACACACACTACTAATAATAATAATAGAACTTGAACAGTCACCATAACCAAAACATCTTCACGAAACTATAATAACAAGTAAATATAAGTCACAGTGTGTAGAGTTTATCTATAATTTCTTCATCTGTGTAGATTAAAGGAACATTTTTATTACAGAGAGAGAAAACGAAAATTATCTTGCTTCATGGTGTAGTATAATAATGTAGAATTTCTCTCAATTAGAAATAATTGTATGAAACATTGGTTAAAGTGTCTATAATTAAGTATAATTTCTCATCCTGTTAGGGTAAAACATAAGCCAATTATAGGTAATTTTGTTTACAGTTTATATTTATATTACTCGCCCAACACTTGATCTCTACATATTTCATCCCATTTATAATCATTTTGTTTTCTCTTCAGAAAGTAAAAATACATTCGTGATAAAGATTTCTTCTCAACGAATTTCAAAGACCACTCTTTTAAGTTTTTTTTTTTTATATGTCTTCTTTTTAAATAAACGTTAGAGAAAACCGAAGGGGCAATCAAGAATGGACAATTCAGAGAAACGGCCAACATTGGGTACACAAGCCACTTGTGTATGTGCGGTCGATGCCAATTATTTATGCACCCCTGGCAAGTGCTGTTAGTTTTCTATATCCTCTATCCAAACGAGAGGAAAAAAGTCATGATTAACACTCGTGTCAGGTGTTTTATATATCCATGCTATTTTTCTTTGATAATCACACACGACAAAAGTATGGAATCAATTTAAATCTAAATCTTCTATGAATAATTAATTGTTGGTTGTTCAACGCCAGGTGACACAAATTCAATCCAATTCAGTAAGAAAATTAAAAAAACCCACAGAAATGAGGGAAGAATTGGACAAGGGAAACGACTTTTGACTGACTATAACTGACTAACTATAACTCTAGAAAGGTTTAGAGAGTTAGACTAACTATAACACTAGAAAGGTTTAGAGAGTTAGACTGACTATAACACTAGAAAGGTTTAGAGAGTTAGACTGACTATAACACTAGAAAGGCTTAGAGAGTTAGACTGACTATAACACTAGAAAGGTTTAGAGAGTTAGATTGACTATAACACTAGAAAGGTTTAGAAAGTTAGACTGACTATAACACTAGAAAGGTTTAGAGAGTTAGACTGACTATAACACTAGAAAGGTTTAGAAAGTTAGACTGACTATAACACTAGAAAGGTTTAGAGAGTTAGACTGACTATAACACTAGAAAGGTTTAGAGAGTTAGACCGACTATAACACTAGAAAGGTTTTGAGTTACACTGACTATAACACTAGAAAGGTTTTACTATAACACTAGAAAGGTTTTACTATAACACTAGAAAAGTTTTACTATAACACTAGAAAGGTTTAGAGAGTTAGACTGACTATAACACTAGAAAGGTTCAGAGAGTTAGAGTGACTATAACACTAGAAAGGTTTAGAGTTAGACTGACTATAACACTAGACAGGTTTAGAGAGTTAGACTGACTATAACACTAGAAAGGTTTAAAGAGTTAGACTGACTATAACACTAGAAAGGTTTAGAGAGTTAGACTGACTATAACACTAGAAAGGTTTTAGAGAATTAGACTGACTATAACACTAGAAATGTTTAGAGAGTTAGACTGACTATAACACTAGAAAGGTTTTGAGTTACACTGACTATAACACTAGAAAGGTTTTACTATAACACTAGAAAGGTTTTACTATAACACTAGAAAAGTTTTACTATAACACTAGAAAGGTTTAGAGAGTTAGACTGACTATAACACTAGAAAGGTTCAGAGAGTTAGAGTGACTATAACACTAGAAAGGTTTAGAGTTAGACTGACTATAACACTAGACAGGTTTAGAGAGTTAGACTGACTATAACACTAGAAAGGTTTAAAGAGTTAGACTGACTATAACACTAGAAAGGTTTAGAGAGTTAGACTGACTATAACACTAGAAAGGTTTTAGAGAATTAGACTGACTATAACACTAGAAATGTTTAGAGAGTTAGACTGACTATAACACTGGAAAGGTTTAGAGAGTTAGACTGACTATTACACTAGAAAGGTTTAGAGAGTTAGACTGACTATAACACTAGAAAGGTTTAGAGAGTTAGACTGACTATAACACTAGGAAGGTTTAGAGAGTTAGACTGACTATAACACTAGACAGGTTTAGAGAGTTAGACTGACTATAACACTAGAAAGGTTTAGAGTTAGACTGACTATAACACTAGAAAGGTTTAAAGAGTTAGACTGACTATAACACTAGAACGGTTTAGAGAGTTAGACTGACTATAACACTAGAAAGGTTTAGAGAGTTAGACTGACTATAACACTAGAAAGGTTTTAGAGAATTAGACTGACTATAACACTAGAAATGTTTAGAGAGTTAGACTGACTATAACACTGGAAAGGTTTAGAGAGTTAGACTGACTATTACACTAGAAAGGTTTAGAGAGTTAGACTGACTATAACACTAGAAAGGTTTAGAGAGTTAGACTGACTATAACACTAGACAGGTTTAGAGAGTTAGACTGACTATAACACTAGAAAGGTTTAGAGTTAGACTGACTATAACACTAGAAAGGTTTAAAGAGTTAGACTGACTATAACACTAGAAAGGTTTAGAGAGTTAGACTGACTATAACACTAGAAAGGTTTAGAGTTAGACTGACTATAACACTAGAAAGATTTAGAGAGTTAGACTGACTATAACTCTAGAAAGGTTTAAAGAGTTAGACTGACTATAACACTAGAAAGGTTTAGAGTTAGACTGACTATAACACTAGAAAGGTTTAAAGAGTTAGACTGACTATAACACTAGAAAGGTTTAGAGTTAGACTAACTATAACACTAGAAAGGTTTAGAGTTAGACTGACTATAACACTAGAAAGATTTAGAGAGTTAGACTGACTATAACTCTAGAAAGGTTTAGAGAGTTAGACTGACTATAACTCTAGAAAGGTTTAGAGAGTTAGACTGACTATAACACTAGAAAGGTTTAGAGAGTTAGACCGACTATAACACTAGAAAGGTTTTGAGTTACACTGACTATAACACTAGAAAGGTTTTACTATAACACTAGAAAGGTTTTACTATAACACTAGAAAAATTTTACTATAACACTAGAAAGGTTTAGAGAGTTAGACTGACTATAGCACTAGAAAGGTTCAGAGAGTTAGAGTGACTATAACACTAGAAAGGTTTAGAGTTAGACTGACTATAACACTAGACAGGTTTAGAGAGTTAGACTGACTATAACACTAGAAAGGTTTAAAGAGTTAGACTGACTATAACACTAGAAAGGTTTAGAGTTAGACTGACTATAACACTAGAAAGGTTTAGAGAGTTAGACTGACTATAACACTAGAAAGGTTTAGAGAATTAGACTGACTATAACACTAGAAAGGTTTAGAGAGTTAAACTGACTATAACACTAGACAGGTTTAGAGAGTTAGACTGACTATAACACTAGAAAGGTTTAGAGAGTTAAACTGACTATAACACTAGAAATGTTTAGAGAGTTAGACTGACTATAACACTAGAAAGGTTTAGAGAGTTAGACTGACTATAACACTAGAAAGGTTTAGAGAGTTAGACTGACTATGACACTAGAAAGGTTTAGAGAGTTACACTGACTATAACACTAGAGAGGTTTAGAGAGTTAGACTGACTATAACACTAGAAAGGTTTAGAGAGTTAGACCGACTATAACACTAGAAAGGTTTAGAGAGTTAGACTGACTATAACACTAGAAAGGTTTAGAGTTAGACTGACTATAACACTAGAAAGGTTTAGAGTTAGACTGACTATAACACTAGAAAGGTTTAGAGAGTTACACTGACTATAACACTAGAAAGGTTCAGAGAGGTAGACTGACTATAACACTAGAAAAGTTTAGAGAGTTAGACTGACTATAACACTAGAAAGGTTTAGAAAGTTAGACTGACTAACACTAGAAAGGTTTAGAGAGTTAGACTGGCTATAATACTAGAAAGGTTTAGAGTTAGACTGACTATAACACTAGACAGGTTTAGAGAGTTAGATTGACTATAACACTAGAAAGGTTTAGAGAGTTAGACTGACTATAACACTAGAAAGGTTTAGAGTTAGACTGACTATAACACTATAAAGGTTTAGAGAGTTAGACTGACTATAACACTAGAAAGGTTTAGAGAGTTAAACTGACTATAACACTAGAAAGGTTTAGAGAGTTAGACTGACTATAACACTAGAAAGGTTTAGAGAGTTAGACTGACTATAACACTAGAAAGGTTTAGAGAGTTAGACTGACTATAGCACTAGAAAGGTTTAGAAAGTTAGACTAACTATAACACTAGAAAGGTTTAGAGAGTTAGACTGACTATAACACTAGAAAGGTTTAAAGAGATAAACTGACTATAACTCTAGAAAGGTTTAGAGAGTTAGACTGACTATAACACTAGAAAGGTTTAGAAAGTTAGACTGACTATAACACTAGAAAGGTTTAGAGAGTTAGACTGAGTATAACACTAGAAAGGCTTAGTGTTTGGCTGACTATAACACTAGAAAGGTTAAGAGAGTTAGAGTGACTATAACACTAGAAAGGTTTAGAGAGTTAGACTGACTATAACACTAGAAAGGTTTAGAGAGTTAGACTGACTATAACACTAGAAAGGTTTAAAGAGTTAGACTGACTATAACACTAGAAAGGTTTAGAGTTAGACTGACTATAACACTAGAAAGGTTTAGAGAGTTAGACTGACTATAACACTAGAAAGGTTTAGAGAGTTAGACTGACTATAACACTAGAAAGGTTTAGAGAGTTAGACTGACTATGACACTAGAAAGGTTTAGAGAGTTACACTGACTATAACACTAGAGAGGTTTAGAGAGTTAGACTGACTATAACACTAGAAAGGTTTAGAGAGTTAGACCGACTATAACACTAGAAAGGTTTAGAGAGTTAGACTGACTATAACACTAGAAAGGTTTGGAGAGTTAGACTGACTATAACACTAGAAAGGTTTAGAGTTAGACTGACTATAACACTAGAAAGGTTTAGAGTTAGACTGACTATAACACTAGAAAGGTTTAGAGTTAGACTGACTATAACACTAGAAAGGTTTAGAGAGTTAGACTGACTATAACACTAGAAATGCTTAGAGAGTTAAATTGACTATAACACCAGAAAGGTTTAGAGAGTTAGACGGAATATAACACTAGAAAGGTTTAGAGAGTTAAACTGACTATAACACTAGAAAGGTTTAGAGAGTTAGACTGACTATAACACTAGAAAGGTTTAGAGTTAGACTGACTATAACACTAGACAGGTTTAGAGAGTTAAACTGATTATAACACTAGAAAGGTTTAGAGAGTTAAACTGACTATAACACTAGACAGGTTTAGAGTTAGACTGACTATAACACTAGACAGGTTTAGAGAGTTAGACTGACTATAACACTAGAAAGGTTCAGAGAGGTATACTGACTATAACACTAGAAAAGTTTACAGAGTTAGACTGACTATAACACTAGAAAGGTTTAGAGTTAGACTGACTATAACACTAGAAAGGTTTAGAGAGTTAGACTGACTATAACACTAGAAAGGTTTAGAGCTAGACTGACTATAACACTAGACAGGTTTAGAGAGTTAGACTGACTATAACACTAGAAAGGTTTAGAGAGTTAGACTGACTATAACACTAGACAGGTTTAGAGAGTTAGACTGACTATAACACTAGAAAGGTTTAGAGAGTTAGACTGACTATAACACTAGAAAGGTTTAGAGAGTTAGACTGACTATAACACTAGAAAGGTTTAGAGAGTTAGACTGACTATAACACTAGAAAGGTTTAGAGTTAGACTGACTATAACACTAGACAGGTTTAGAGAGTTAAACTGACTATAACACTAGAAAGGTTTAGAGAGTTAGACTGACTATAACACTAGAAAGGTTTAGAGAGTTAGACTGACTATAACACTAGAAAGGTTTAGAGAGTTAGACTGACTATGACACTAGAAAGGTTTAGAGAGTTAGACTGACTATGACACTAGAAAGGTTTAGAGAGTTACACTGACTATAACACTAGAGAGGTTTAGAGAGTTAGACTGACTATAACACTAGAAAGGTTTAGAGAGTTAGACCGACTATAACACTAGAAAGGTTTAGAGAGTTAGATTGACTATTACACTAGAAAGGTTTAGAGAGTTAGACTGACTATAACACTAGAAAGGTTTAGAGTTAGACTGACTATAACACTAGAAAGATTTAGAGAGTTAGACTGACTATAACTCTAGAAAGGTTTAGAGAGTTAGACTGACTATAACTCTAGAAAGGTTTAGAGAGTTAGACTGACTATAACACTAGAAAGGTTTAGAGAGTTAGACCGACTATAACACTAGAAAGGTTTTGAGTTACACTGACTATAACACTAGAAAGGTTTTACTATAACACTAGAAAGGTTTTACTGTAACACTAGAAAAGTTTTACTATAACACTAGAAAGGTTTAGAGAGTTAGACTGACTATAACACTAGAAAGGTTTAGAGAGTTAGAGTGACTATAACACTAGAAAGGTTTAGAGTTAGACTGACTATAACACTAGACAGGTTTAGAGAGTTAGACTGACTATAACACTAGAAAGGTTGAAAGAGTTAGACTGACTATAACACTAGAAAGGTTTAGAGTTAGACTGACTATAATACTAGAAAGGTTTAGAGAGTTAGACTGACTATAACACTAGAAAGGTTTAGAGAGTTAAACTGACTATAACACTAGACAGGTTTAGAGAGTTAGACTGACTATAACACTAGAAAGGTTTAGAGAGTTAAACTGACTATAACACTAGAAAGGTTTAGAGAGTTAGACTGACTATAACACTAGAAAGGTTTAGAGAGTTAGACTGACTACAACACTAGAAAGGTTTAGAGTTAGACTGACTATAACACTAGAAAGGTTTAGAGAGTTAGACTGACAATAACACTAGAAAGGTTTAGAGTTAGACTGACTATAACACTAGAAAGGTTTAGAGAGTTAGACTGACTATAACACTAGAAAGGTTTAGAGAGTTACACTGACTATAACACTAGAAAGGTTAAGAAAGTTAGACTGACTATAACACTAGAAAGGTTTAGAGAGTTAGACTGACTATAACACTAGAACGGTTTAGAGAGTTAAACTGACTATAACACTAGAAAGGTTTAGAGTTAGACTAACTATAACACTAGAAAGGTTTAGAGAGTTAGACTGACTATAACACTAGAAAGGTTTAGAGTTAGACTGACTATAACACTAGAAAGGTTTAGAGAGTTAGACTGACTATAACACTAGAAAGGTTTAGAGAGTTAAACTGACTATAACACTAGAAAGGTTTAGAGAGTTAGCCTGACTATAACACTAGAAAGGTTTAGAGAATTAGACTGACTATAACACTAGAAAGGTTTAGAGAGTTAGACTGACTATAACACTAGAAAAGTTTAGAGAGTTAGACTGACTATAACACTAGAAAGGTTTAGAAAGTTAGACTGACTATAACACTAGAAAGGTTTAGAGAGTTAGACTGACTATAACACTAGAAAGGTTTAGAGTTAGACTGACTATAACACTAGAAAGGTTTAGAGTTAGACTGACTATAACACTAGAAAGGTTTAGAGAGTTAGACTAACTATAACACTAGAAAGGTTTAGAGAGTTAGACTGACTATAACACTAGAAAGGTTTAGAGAGTTAGACTAACTATAACACTAGAAAGGTTTAGAGAGTTAGACTGACTATAACACTAGAGAGGTTTAGAGAGTTAGACTGACTATAACACTAGAAAGGTTTAGAGAGTTAGACTGACTATGACACTAGAGAGGTTTAGAGAGTTAGACTGACTATAACACTAGAAAGGTTTAGAGAGTTAGACCGACTATAACACTAGAAAGGTTTAGAGAGTTAGACTGACTATAACACTAGAAAGGTTTAGAGAGTTAGACTGACTATAACACTAGAAAGGTTTAGAGTTAGACTGACTATAACACTAGAAAGGTTTAGAGTTAGACTGACTATAACACTAGTAAGATTTAGAGTTAGACTGACTATAACACTAGAAAGGTTTAGAGAGTTAGACTGACTATAACACTAGACAGGTTTAGAGAGTTAGACTGACTATAACACTAGAAAGGTTTAGAGAGTTAGACTGACTATAACACTAGAAAGGTTTAGAGAGTTAGACTGACTATAACACTAGACAGGTTTAGAGAGTTAGACTGACTATAACACTAGAAAGGTTTAGAGAGTTAGACTGACTATAACACTAGAAAGGTTTAGAGAGTTAGACTGACTATAACACTAGAAAGGTTTAGAGAGTTAGACTGACTATAACACTAGACAGGTTTAGAGAGTTAGACTGACTATAACACTAGAAAGGTTAAGAGAGTTAGGTAGGAAAGACAAAATAGCCTTTTGAGCGACCACAATTAGCCTACTCTCTACCGATATCAGAAACGCGTCATGTGTACGAAATTAGATATCTACGTTTTTATTACTGTCACTGGGTCGATACCTCTGATGGTGGACTATTATGCCACGACGGTAGCATCCGCCCAGTAGTCAGCGTTTCGGCACTGACATGGTTTATTAGATACACTTATGTTTCGAATTTACAGTTCCTAAATAATGTAATTGTTTAAAACTAAGGTTCTCCTTCCTCAGACATAGGCGACCTTAGCCTAATTTAGATAACACGCTTAGGATCTTTGATTTACTTGCTTCTACAGACTTTTAAATTATTTGGCTTTCCAACCTTTTGACTATGAGCGTACTTGATGAAGGTTATTTTAGAAACGTGTCGTATGCACTAAATTAGATATCTACATTTTTATTGCTATAAAGGTTATCTTACACGTGTTGGAGCGTGGCACCCTCCAAACACAGTACACACTATTGTCCACGATCAGTCTTTCTATATTATGACATGGCAATCCTCCATCGAGAGGGCATCCCTTATCCAACAGTCTATCTGGGACGTCATCAATACCCAGTATCACTAGAACGGTGAGTGATCTCACTGAGTGATACCCCCGCTTGCAATACTATGATGTTCAAACTTTGGAATACAGGTATATTAGCAAGTTACCTATGAAAAATGAACGGATATGGAGTTGTCAAAATAAACTAAAATAAACTAACCAAGAACATACATCTAGGGGTCGTCACAAGTACACGACCCCCCTTTTCGTGAAAGTATAAGTTGAATTATCTCCCCTTCTAAATTTTAGACAGCAACGGTATTCCTTCATGCACATCTGCAGGTTGTGTACTACAACTGTGTAAAGTTTCATAAAAATTCAATAAGCAGTTTAGTAGGAGTTGCGCTTACAAGGTACATGCCCCCCCCCCCTTTTAGTGAAAGTATAAGTTGAATTATATCCCCTTTTAAATTTTGGACAGCAACCATATCCCTTCATGCACATCTGCAAGTAGTGTACTACAACTGTGTAAAGTTTCACACATCTCCAATAAGCCGTTTAGGAGGAGTTGCGCTTACAAGGTGCATCCACCCCCCTTTTCATGAAAGTATAAGTTGAATTATATCCCCTTTTAAATTTTGGACAGCAACCATATCCCTTCATGCACATCTGCAGGTAGTGTACTACAACTGTGTAAAGTTTCACACAACTCCAATAAGCCGTTTAGGAGGAGTTGCGCTTACAAGGTACATGCCCCCCCCCCCTTTTCGTGAAAGTATAAGTTGAATTATATCCCCTTTTAAATTTTGGACAGCAACCATATCCCTTCATGCACATCTGCAGGTAGTGTACTACAACTGTGTAAAGTTTCACACAACTCCAATAAGCCGTTTAGGAGGAGTTGCGCTTACAAGGTACACGACCCCCCTTTTCGTGAAAGTATAAGTTGAATTATCTCCCCTTCTAAATCTTAGACACCAACGGTATTCCTTCATGCACATCTGCAGGTTGTGTACTACAACTGTGTAAAGTTTCATAAAAATTCAATAAGCAGTTTAGTAGGAGTTGCGCTTACAAGGTACATCCCCCCCCCCTTTTCGTGAAAGTATAAGTTGAATTATATCCCCTTTTAAATTTTGGACAGCAACCATATCCCTTCATGCACATCTGCAGGTAGTGTACTACAACTGTGTAAAGTTTCACACAACTCCAATAAGCGTTTAGGAGGAGTTGCGCTTACAAGGTACACGACCCCCCTTTTCGTGAAAGTATAAGTTGAATTATCTCCCCTTCTAAATCTTAGACAGCAACGGTATTCCTTCATGCACATTTGCAGGTTGTGTACTACAACTGTGTAAAGTTTCATAAAATTTCAATAAGCAGTTTAGTAGGAGTTGCGCTTACAAGGTACATGTCCCCCCCCTTTTCGTGAAAGTATAAGTTGAATTATCTCCCCTTTTAAATTTTGGACAGCAACCATATTCCTTCATGCACATCTGCAGGTAGTGTACTACAAATGTGTAAAGTTTCATAAAAATCCAATAAGCGGTTTAGGAGGAGTTGCGCTTACAAGGTACATGGACGGACGGACAGGGTGATTCCTATATAGCCCCCCTCCCCCCCCAAAAAAACTTTGTTTGCGGGGTGTATAATAATCTGAATATGTTGAATTGAAAACTTTGCTTAAAAGAATTAAACGGACTCTATGCATAATGATTTATTTGATTTGGTCTCGTAAATAAAACAAAAAAGATGCCAGGTTATACAATACAAACTAAAAATACCTTTGCTGATCATATATGAAATTCAATGTACAGAACATGTTATGAATAAATTTGCTTAAAATAAATTTGTCATATCAATAATTACATTGTGTACCTTACCTCAAAATTCGGTCGTGTTTCAGATTTTTCTAGTACTACGTCTGTCTATTTTTGTCCTCTGTAACGAAGGTGCACACATGAAGTATGTTTCTGTAATAAAAATAACCACAAGAAGACTCCATCTTAAAATAATGCATTTACAAGTTGTCAAACATGTAACAAACGGATGATTAGCGTTATCGTGCAATGTGTTGCTTAATAATAAAAAATCTATATAAAATGACACTCGGAGGCTTAGAAATAAAGTGTAGCGTATCATTTTACATACGGTAAACAAATTATGCACAACTCTTTTATGAATCAGTGTATTATACAAGTTGTATCTATCAACGATATCGCTTGTTATCTTACGAGGAAAGAAGAAATTTTTATTTATCAGGTGAAATGCACGATTTGTAGGTTTATGATCCAGGTGATTTTTTTTCGTCAAATTTTTTTTTGAATCCGGGTCGTTTCGACCTGAATCCCGTTCACCCCGTGGGTCGTTTCGCCCCTATTCCCGTTCGCCCCGGGTCGTTTCGCACTCATTTATTAATAGTGCTTTAAAAAATGAAATATGGAAAATACCATTGCAAATATTCGTATTTTGGATGTTGTAAGGCTTGTTCATGGGTACTTCCTCATAATTAAAATGCTTTCTTGACGTGTTTAATATTATGTATGGCTTCACTTTCATTGTTTGACACCTGAGTAAATGTGTAAAATTTCTTAGTTCACTTTCATTGTTTGACACCTGATTAAATGTGTAAAATTTCTTTGAACAATACAGTAATAGATTAGTATGTATGTATTGTTTGTTCTGCATGGCTTCAAATTAGTTGTTGACACCTATCAGTTATTTTTATTGTTCAAAATCACTTCATTAGGTCAATGGTTATCATATCTGTATTTCAGAGCATGAATAATATCTTTTTACATCTTTTTTTTTTTTTTTTTTCCATTTCTTTCTGTCTTTCTTTTGTCGTTTCATTTTGTATATGTGTGTGTTTGTATTGATTACAGCTATTTTCAAGGTTTTACCAGAAATAGCATGAATAGCAGTGTTCCACCATAGGCAGACCTGATATTGTCTTTTTTTTTTCGGTTGTACAGGGCTCGAAAAATTCTTTAGGGTAGTAACTAAAAAAAATAGGTCGATGGGGTAATTGGAAACACAAATATGGCAAACAAAAATGTTTTTCTAAAAAAAAAAAGTTTTTAGGTTTTTTAATATTTTATTTATATCATATAACAACTTTATAATAAATAAAAAAAAAACAGGTCATACACTAGCACAACTCACAAATACTTTAGCAAGCACTAATACAAAGCAAAGCACACACAACAAAGTCTTTTTACATGTTGTCTAGAACCAGCACAACTCACAAATACTTCAACAAGCACAAATACAAAGTCTTTACATGTCGGGAAACCCCGTACAGATGACTGACAGTCTTTAGGAAGTAGGACGTGGTTATGTCATTTGCTTCGTACTTGGACCAGGCATCTTCGAGACGTTGTTGCAGCGGGGTCATCCCAAAGTGTCTACAGGTAAATGTTGGCTAATTAGACCTTTTTTCCCAAAATGTCTACTCCCTGATTAAAAGTTATTCCCAAAATGTCTACAGGTAATTTTCTTATGTTACTTAAAATAGTTCATGAGTTGCTGTATTAATTACCATGGTATAGCTGTGCAAAATCATGAAAAGTACAATTTTCTTATATTACTTTAAATATTTCATGAGTTGCTGTATTAAGGGGGTAGACCTGGGTTACCCTAAAATTTTCCCATCATTCAATTTTTTATAGATTTGCATCATGGAATAGTTATATCTAAATACATTATCTGCCAAAGTTTCAAAAAATTTCACTGTGCCGTTTTCTCCATAGCACATCCTAAATATAGAAATGTTGGGGGTATTCTTGACGCCACATGGTAATACTAGTTTCGGAAGATTCTAATAGATATGCACATTTATTTCTGATTGAAAGGGAATATTTTGGCTTTAATACACTTGAGAGTGTTGTTGTTGAATAAATATGAAATATCTAGCATATCTGAATATCCTGTTTGGAGATAATCACGTGCAAAACAGTGGAAACTGCAAAAAAGGGGGATGCCCTGAGGACCACCTTGGTATTAAAAATCGGATTAAAAAATTCCTGTCAATTAATATCCACCAAAAAATGTCACACTGAAGAATAGACATATAGACATCATTGCACCAAATAATACAAACTTTTACCGTCAGAATTTTAAAATATTTAAATTGATGTTTTTCATGGAAGGTACCCAGAAAAAAATGAAATTGTCGAGGAAAGTTATCACACACCCATCCTTGCTAGTTTCTTTGTTTGTGAGATAAAAAAATAAATAGTTACCAATAACAAAAAGCTTTTCAATTCTTATAATTGACAAAGTGGATGTCCAAATTACCAAATGACTGCATTTGTCTTTTTTATTTTCAAGTCGGCTTTCAAGTGGGACTCTACTTGATTAATTCATTACAAAAAAAAAACACAAAAAACACAGACAGCCACCCAGCTGTATTGTTAAATTCCTTAAAATTCTGTGCTCCAGTTGTATTCGTTTGATTCTGGTTATTCTTTAGTTGTCTGAGAAGAAAGGGGGCGGCGGTATAAGAGAGATTCAGATATTACAATTTTTTCCCAAACATAGCTTTCTATCTTTGCTAATATCTTGTTTATATCTTTCATATTTAACATTAAATTCATGTTTGTATTTGTTTTATTATTTTTATTGATCTTATATTTATTGATTTTAGATTTATTAATTTTTACCCTGAAATCTGTCAATGACATCTAAATGTTCGTTTCCTTCCCCCGATTTCCTACGTCCCCATGATCGCCGTGTTTAAAACTTAGACATGTTGATTGTTTAGCTTTTAAAAAGCTACAAATAACTCAAGTTTTGTGAAAATAATTAGAATATAACACAATTCAACGGCCAATCTGGTAAAGGAAGCGTCTGTTTGTATATTTTAAGATTTGGAATTTCGTCAGTACAAATTTGGAGAAGTTTGCCGTGATACTTTTGTATCCACAAATTAAACCTTCTTTATTGCTTGAATAAAACCTTTTCCTCTTATTCTTATGTATCTTCCCATTGATTACAATTGCTTTGACAATCAGCTTTACCATAAAACGAAGATTATTTGCAAGAAAAGAGTGACTTGCAAAAAGAAACAAGGCGACTTTAATGTCGCTTTGTAGTCGAGGGAGAGCGACTTCAGCCGATATAGGGCGAGAATTTCGCCTGGTTTGGTGAGCCCTGCAAGGAGCACAGCTATGGAAAGGTAAAAGGAAAAAGAGTAATTTTTTTAACTGGCCATATCCAATGTAAACAATCTTTGTCACCAAAAAGCTTGGAATTGAGTAACCCGAATAATCCAGTCGTTATATTACGCTTTGCTATATTAACGCCTGAACGACTTTCTCGATAAAACGCGTCAATCGGAAGCTTCAAATTAGCAATGCATTCTGGGTATAAACTGCGCGTGGTGACTTTTGGCACTAAAAGAAGGAAGAGCTTAGGAAATTTTTGTAAACATAGGTCAATGGAGCGTTCAGGTGTCAAATGTTTTCATTGTACCCACGTGTTTGACCTTACTAATCTAAAAGGTGAAAAGAGAAGAAATGTAGGAAAACTAAATAATGAATTAAGCATCGTTAGTTAACTTGTCGATCTCCATTTCTTGTTGTTTGTAAACATTACCGGAAATTGAAAGAACTGCCTTGTGCATACTCGGCAAATAATCATCTCTGATTGGCTCTCTCTTTCAGAGAGCAGCTGACGCGTTTTTATCACAAGGAGAGTTCAAGCCTTCATCCAGCGATAGTGCCGATAGAGGGCGCAGTATTATTCGAGTTAGGAATTGAGGGGAATTTTCAAACGCACAGATGATCATATATTTGAGAAGACACTGAAAATAGAGTTATCTCCCATACCCCAGGTCTACCACCTTAAGTACCATGATATAGCTGTGAAATGATGAAAAATACACCAAATAGGCAGTATAATAGTACAATGAAAATAAAACATCACTTGGTTACCTCAGTTTTATTACAAATATTTCTTATTCATATAGCTTTACATGTATATGATATTTAAGTCGGAACAATCATGTTCATTAACAAAAAGGTTGCACTATTTCAAAAAATGTCCTAAAAATTAAATTTGCATGATAAAATAATTATTGTAACATAAAAAAAAAATTAAAATCTTTTTAGACATTTTGGGAAAAACCTAATGCAGTAGAGTTCGTTTATAGCGAAGTCCAGGGGACTCTCGATCTTATTTCGTTATAGGCATCGTTCGTTATAAGAGAAACAATATAGAATTACCCCCCCCCCCCTTTTAAAAATCGTACAGTCAAACTTGTCTTAGCGACCCCGTCCGTATAATAAGTTGGATAATAATTAAACGAACACAGTCCCGACTTAAAATAAATTACATTTTATTTCCGTTTTGCCCAGCTGATGCAGCGATTGTTGCCACTATCCCTGTAGCCGATATTTGCATGATCTACTGACAACATCTCACTCCCAAAAGTACATGTTTACAAAGTCCCTACCTGTTACTAGTTCATAATTATAATATAGATTTTTCATATTAAATGAAGTCACGATTAGCGTTATTTTGTAAGACCGCCATTGTTTTACAGGTAAGTTGTACACGTGTTGATTTAATATTGTTGTTTTGTTTTTGTTTTTGTTTTTTATTGATTTCTTATTTATATAACATATTTAAAACTGCTTACTATAAAAATACCATTTTAATCTTTAACTTTTATAAATAAATAATCGTGTTTTTGAAAAGTATTGAATTATGAAGTACTGGTTCCCAGCAACAACATGTATTCTGCAGTAGACATTTTGGGAGAAAAAACAGTAGACATTTTGGGCATGGACCGTTGCAACACTGTGTAACGGCGATCTGTGTCCCGGTTCAGGTCTTCAGCAGCCACAGTTGCGCCTCTCTTCTAAGTTTGGGGATCAACTTGTATATACCGACACCTTTCAATAGTTTTGAAACACATTTTCATTGATATTTATTTTTTATTTATTTTTATTCTATTTAATTCTCCGTTGTTTATCATATTTTCTAATTTAATTTTTTTTTTATGTTATTATTTTTTTTTGTATACAACTAATAAATAAATAATTACCAAAAAATTGTCGAAAAAGACTTCAGCTATTATTATATAACAGCGATTAAATGGGGCGAATCGACTCACTTTCCGGGGCGAACAGGTAATCGGGGCGAAACGACCCGGTATCGTGTTTTTTTTTATTTAGATTACATTTCAGCGGTATACATTATAAATCCTGAACAAACTAAAAAATACAACGAACCTCCTTCAGTGTCAATGTTATTTGAATCCATTTTACATTACAATAGAATACACCATTTTTTACAATCAATAAAGGGCCTAGAAAGGGACATGAATATTAATTGTTAAATGTTTTTATGTATCAAATCTGTTTTTAATGGATATTATGAGGACATGATATGCACAAGATACTACAATTGTAAAATTTGAATTAAAAAAAAATAACATTCAAACAGACAGGAAAAAAGTTAATCCATATACATTTCCAAAAATATAAATATTGTCTCTGTCTATAGTTTCCCCCGTTTTTTTTGTCATTGTATTGTCTGTCTGAATACCCGTTTAGTATCTTCAAACTTTTCTTGTATATATTATTCCATATTTATAAAATAATAGGAAATCAAATTTTCCCTTTGATGTTCACTATAAAATTCACACTGGCCTTCCATAAACACATTCGACATTCTTCTATCGTCAAGAGGTCCATGTTGGAATATAAACATTATCAAAAACGTATATTTATCCTATATGTAAAGATAAAACATGAACTAATAAATTAACACGAATTGAAGAAAAAACCAAACAAAAACAAAATTACTTACATGAACACAATGATGCAACATAGATTTCTATGTAACTTGATCAATTATGATCAATAGGTTATTAATAAAAACAAGTACAATGCAATACTAATCAATAAAAAACATGTGGATATCATGTAGATTGTTGTTCAAGAAGGTGTCTGGAAAAGATATCACCTTCGATTAAATATATAATCGTACACGTAACCATAAACTTACCATGCAATGTTGTGAAATAAACATCTCTTTGTGTTCTTTTGATATCCCTTTTTTGTATTTCATACACAGGCAGTGGAAAAAGATATTCATACAAATTCACAAAGAAAAAAGTTTAACGTGACCAGTGTGTCCTGCTGGGTGGATGCTATTTATAACTCAAATACCAGTAATTAATAACTAATAATCAATATCGAGCGACAGAATTGATATAACAGCATTGATTTCAATTAAGATAAAGAAATGATGTAGTTTTTATTGTATTAGATATTGACGGATCTGTACCGGGTTCATTTCGTGAATTAGATGTCTCCTATTTGACACGTGTTTATGAGTGACCTGTATTCATTTTGATTGTTGGTAATCAAATTTCTCTTTGTCCACTTTTATGATTAATAAAACGGATTATTCTAATTTATGGACAGTTTTTCATGGAATTTAATTGCTTTTTTACATTAATTTTGTTTGAGGGAGTACTCGGAAATATTGTCCTGTTGCAAAAGAATGATGGAAAATAGCATATTGTCGATAATATATAACAAAGAAAACAAAACAAAGTAACCACCAAACTTAGAAGTGCTAATCCTAGAAATGACAATGAAAATATAGGTCCTGTCTTGGGACATGAACAAAATGACTGGGTGGAGGAGGGGGCGTGACAGCCAATTAATGAGACATAAAAACTCCTCCTTTGTTAACTTCTTCTGTGACCATATTCATACAGAACATCTGGTCGGTTTTAAAACTTTCTTAAATTGTAGCGCATTATGTCCGTATATTGCCAATGATATATTTATTTAGCTGAGACTGAATAAAGATAAAACAGTGGTTATATTATAAATTGAATTGAAGTACAAATATAAACGCTTTGATTAGCTTCCCCCTTGTTCTTCCTAACCGCATCGGTGGTGTAATGGTCAGTTCGGGTCAAACCAGACAATGAAACTGGTATTTGTTGTTTCTCCGCTAAGCACGCAGCATTAAGGAGTAAGATCAAAGACTGGTTGGCTCGGAATCAGAACAATGTGTACGAGTGGAGTGACATGTCTTTCCACGGACTATTGTTTCAGTGAGCTAGCACTATAAAAATCCAACCGGCTCAGCGTGTTGGTCTAGAACAAAGCGGACCTCATCATCATTTCATTAAAAATTAACTTGTTCTAGCCATGATATAGCTGAAAAATTGCTGAGTTGGCGTTACGCAACAATTACCCCCCCCCCCCCCCCTCCCCCCTCTGTTCTTTATATAAATGTGGTTAATAATTTAAAATCGAGAACAGATAAACATTTTCTTTAGTAGATGGTATGCGAGTTCTGTTCTGTACCTCTTGTCAAATCATGACTAAAAAAGAACTACACACTCTTTAAATCATATATGATATTTCAATTGTCACTTCTTATGTAAAATAAAAAGGTTTGTATATGATTTGTTCTTGATTGAAAGCATAGTACCCAAGTTCAAACAAAAACATAGTACATATACAAAAGTAAATCAAACCAAAATAACACAATTTTGGGACAAACTTAGAGAAAAGAAATGGAGAAATAGGGATAGGATTCCCTTGCACTATTAACTGCATTCATACTTATCGAAGTCGAGACACTAGAATTAGGTAGGGACTAACCAATTCCATATTTTCGAGATTAAGGAAAGATTTCGGTGTCCACATATTCCTTGGCAAAACATTAAAAATTTGAAGACAAAATGAAAGCTGCATCAAATAACGGTATGCTAGGGGCAAACCAAATTATTTACCACGCCTGTCGTGCATGTTAACAGACGGAACATACTCAAATGTAATTGTGACTTCATTGTGTTGTGTATAATTTTACTAATGAAGTTACTGTGTACATAATACTATAGGGACTGTTGTAGTCGTGATCGTATGGTAGTTAGATTTATATATATATATATTCAATCCGTTCCTTTCACCACTAACGTTGTGAGTTCGAATGTACTCGATACAACATTATGTGATAAAGTTTGTCAGTGACTTGCGACAGGTCGGTGGTTTTCTCCGGGCACCCCGGTTTCCTCCACCAACAAAACTGACAACACGATGCAACTTAAATATTGTTGAGAGTGGCGTTATAAACCACAACACTAATCCTATAACACTATACAAAATGTATATAACATACTCAGTATGATACTGATAACTAATAAAACACGTAAAATGTTATCATCTACAAGAACACCTCATGCAACTCAACTCAACTCGATCTCCCGACACCATATTTTCAGGTTTAAAGCGTAGCTCTATATATCTAATTCAGTGTTTCTGGAATAACCTTCTTTCGATACGTTCATGATCAAGAATTGGGAAGCCAAACTTTCAGATCAAGTAAACCAAATGTCTAAACAGGATAGCCAAAATGGGTTAAGGTTACATGGTGCCTGCGGGGGATTGACCTTCATGTAAATAAATTACTTTATTTAGGAACTATAGATTTCAATGATAAATGAATCGGGCGGATGCTGCTCTCGAGGATTAATAGTTCACCAACATCGATATCGGCCCAGTGATAGCAATAAATACGTAGATATCTTATTTGGTGCGGATGACGCGTTTATGGAATAACCTTCTTCCGGTACGCTCATAGTCAAACGATTTCGAAACCAAATAATTTAAATGTCTTTGAGAATAAGTTACCTAAAGGGCATGAACAGAATAGCCAAAATCATCTAACGTTACCTGTGCCTGGGAGAGATTGGCCATATTGTGTTGTGTTTTTGTTTTGCGTTTCAAAGTCTTGTGTACCCTATGTTGCCAGTTTCTCTGGATTGTCCATTTGTGATTGAATATTAAGGAGGTGAATGTAAATACCGTCACCACGAATAATTAGTACTTTATCAATGGCGTGTGTAGAATCCACAAACCTGATAAGTGATAAGGTACTAACTATTTATGTAGGTATTAATAAATTAACTACCTTGCTAGTTACAATTATTTTTGAGCTACCATTAAAAAAATTAAACACTGACGATCGACAATGCCACAACCAACAATAGCATTACAAAAATCATCCTCTGGCTGTTCAATGTTGGCTCACAATTTAATAAAACTAACCACACCAATACAAACCACGTATATCCCTCAAACTTCAAACTTCTTACCACACATGTAATCTAACACATATGTGTAACATACACATGTAATCTAACACATATGTGTAGCATACACATGTAATCTAACACATATGTGTAACATTTGCCACTTTATTGAACGACAGCATAGGTTGTATGTGCTTGATTTCCAAGCCATAGGGCATGAGGTAGCTATACACAACAGACTTTAAATCCATCATGCTATTTCGTTCTTGACTTGCATCTTTCATTTTCATTTGTTTGCTGAAGGTTAAAATGCAAAATAAACGTTTGCAAATTATTGAATAAAAGACAAAACATATACAAATCAATGCACAAATACAATATGCTTTCTTCGATTTCTTATCAATTCACAAATTTAATTTCTCATTTTGATTCAATAAGATAAATTCATGAAAATATATTGATAGTCAGATTTTTATGAAAAAAGATAATGAATATTACATAAAAATCATGATATAAAGAAGATATCAATGAATTCTTGAACTCAAATTATAGATGTTCATCTAACAAAAACAAAAACAAAACACTACATGAAGCAATTTTGAAAGAAATATAATGTGTATGACTTGTTGTAGATAGCTATGTTAAGTACATGTGTCTTATTACCCAATGTATGTTAGAATTCTACATCAGCTTTTAAATGTAATGTTTATTGCGACTTAATGGTACGATAATTATATGGTGTTAATAGGAACTGCTTTTGAGTTTGATTGAACCTAAGGGTAAAACATGAAATTTAATGGGAGTATGACTTTACTCTTTATACCACACATTGTAGCAATTCTAAAGCACATTCAGTCCCAATCGTTGGCTTGTGGTAAAATTGTAGATGATATGCAGCCTTTCATACCCCTGTTCTGTTCTTTCCTGTTTTAATGCAATTTAAAAAGACATTGATGACAGGTAATTTACAATCATTTTGCAATACAACGTAATCTAATTTTTTTTCGACAAGAATATATTTATTTGTTGTAAAAATGAAAACAAAGACGTAGGCAGTTCATTGAAAGGATTCTACAACAACAGTTTGAAGATACCAAAGGGGCAATTAGAAGCCGTAAATAAATTAAGTATAGAAAAATACGATGGCCACAAGAAAAAGAACAAAGGGGGAAAACAATGATCCGCAAACACTACACAGAAAAGATCGAGCAACACGAACCCCGCTTAAACCTGAGATGGACTCATGTGCTCCGGAAGGGTAGGAAGTTGCTGCTCCATTAGTGACACTCGTCGTTTTACTCTACAAATTCTATCTTAAGCAGAGACAATTGCTACAACGGATTACTTCTACTGGTGATGTCCCCATTATATACAATTGCTGTACAGGATAAATTCATTTGCTAAGTCATTTTTTAAATGTTTGTTAAAACACATGAGACGCGTTCAATTACTGCTATTTGATATTGAACGATAACTGCTTTGCATAAATATAAGTACATTAAGTTAAACTTTTAAATTATTTGGCTTTCCAATCTTTTGACTTTGAGCGTACCTGATGAATGTTATTCCTGAAATGCTTCGTGCGCACTAAATTAGATATCGACTTTTTTTTTAATTAAACTATAGATAAATTTTGTAAACAGAGATAAGGAATCATCCTAATTGTGATAATGAAAGTTCATATCAAACATTTTGCGGCAGTAAAGAGGTGCGAACAAATTAAAAAGTAAAGATTTAACAAAAGGGGTTGAAACGTCTGTGGACATTCTTCGGAAAACATACATTGTAATTTATATTCAAAGACTGATCTACTGACACTAATATAATATTTTAAAGTTTAAAACATTTATTCATCATGATTTATTTCAACATTACAAACAACACCAGAGTCACCTGACTTTTGAGTATCAGATTTCATTTTGTCTGGAGTAGGATTAATCACTGCATTACTTAAAGTTGTTGTAAAAGTTGTCATAAGTGGAATAGCATTGGGCTGAAATGAAATTAATATTTCTTACAATAAGGAAATAAAACTCAAAATTCATTGCTGTGAAACAAAATTTACAGTTTTCACTATTCAGTGTTTTTATCTGATTAACCATAGTGAAATCGCAAAAAGTATAATTTCCAGTTGAATCATCTTGAATATATCAGGGATTCGCGAACTCAAGTTGCACAAGGCTCAATATTACCTGAAGTGCATACATTCATTTGTTTTGTTTTGTAAGGTTGCCTGGCTTTTGTCTGTCGTTGCAACAGATTTAAGTACTGATTAGTGTGTCCTTATAGTGAAATCGTAAGTCTTGCATACCATACTTTTGTAGTTGACATGTCCCTTAACAAAGCGATGAATGAATGACGGATGTCTTATAAGAATTCGTGACTATTTACTCTTCGCGAGCACCTGGGTTCATCTCCGGTTTTTAAATGGGGTTCGTGTTGTCTATCTGCTTAGTTTTCTGTGTTGTGGTGTTTGGTTCATTTTGTTTGTTTTCGTTCTGTGTCTTGTGTGTCCAATGTTGCCAGTGTCTCTACATTGTCTATTCGTGATTGCCCCTTCGGTTTTCTCTAGCGTTTATTTACCATAGGTTTTGTAAAAGGATTTAGTGCTTTTGGCAATTCCTGACACTTTCCATTTTAAAAACTTCATTTTCCTGGATACTATGTTTTACAGGGTGCCGGGATTTTATCTATGTATACGTTAATTATATTATGTTTATATCTTAAAGCATAGCGGGAGTTTCTTTTCTTTCTATTCGTATCCAATAAAATTGATCAGTGCAAATTATTTTGTGACATTTTAGTTGAGATGCCATTCTAATTGTATTTTTTTACCTCAGTTATTGTTATTCGTCTTCGTCTTCGTCTTCGCTCTTTATAAAAATATATGCTGCAAATACAATATATAACTATTTCATACTACAGAGGAAACATATTATGTAGGCTATCACCATCTTATTGTAACCTATTCATTGGATGAGTATAAACCTTCCGCCATCTTATTGAAACATATTTTTGTATGGATATTTAACCTTCCGCTGTCTTAATGGAACATATTCTCTTTGTTCTTGTTGTAAATTTGCACTATGCCACTTCCTGGATTCCTGGATATTAAGGGAGATAATGTGGGAAAATTGACCGATGATTAAAAGCTGTTTTGTGAGAGAAACACATTTTAGGGCTCCCTGCATCGAGGATGTCATCGGGGTCCTTTCTGCCACTGCGTGTTAAGTGTTCTAGTTTTACTTTTAACATGCAAACCGTTCAGACCTGAGATAAAAAAAAATCAATCAGCTTGTAAAACCGTAAGTAAAAGATATACAAAATTGTCGGAGTCACCCTCAAACTTGGAAGAGTTATTGCCCTTGATATGTCAATCATGTAAGAACTACACGTTCATGATCAAATTGACAATTTTACCCTTAAACTGGAGGACCGTAAGAGAAACAAAAGAAGTATAGAAAGTTGCGCTCTACAAAAGTCTTAATTTGGTCAAGGTAGTCTGACAAGTCCTTGTAGAAGTTATACATCATAAAGGATTTTGGCTCTTTACTTCATTACTGTAGGAAGAGAAATATAACAGAGATTGGAAACGGAGAATGTGTCAAAGAGACAACAACCCGACCAAAAAGTGAAAAGTAACACAAGGCCACCCATGGGGCTTCAATGGCGAGAAAAACCACGCACCGTTCAGCGAATTCGATGCCAGACTAAGCTCCGATACAAAGAATAAACAAAATTAAAAAAAACCACACACACACACACACACATACACATACACACACAGGACTCACATAGGCTAGAGCTTCATGATTTGGGACAGGCGCAGAAATTGTGGCGGGGCTAGACATGTTTTGTTGGACCCCCAACTCTTCTTAACACATATAGCCACGTGGAATAAAATTACAATGAACATAAAACTAAACTGGGCAAAAATATTAGTTCGAAATGCCAAAGGAACGAGGAATTGACGGAAAACGTCCAACCCATTATATCAAAATGGCAGAGTGGTGGTACACTAGAATCGTCTTATCCATCCGTACGTCATTCAACCCTTCTAAATATTTCTGTCATAAATAAATATGCTTTCATTTTTGTCTGTATTTGATCTGCAACTGCTAATGCATTTAGGTCAGTCGTACGTTTTAGGCATTTTTGTGCCTGAGATTAGTACAATGCGTACTTCATGGTTATCGGGACTTTGACATTAAATATGAGTGGGTTACATGTATATAAGCAGACGACGTGTGAGGGTATAATCCCCTCCCCCTTGAGTCCAGAGTACGCTTTAAAAAAGACAGCGAATCCAGCGTACATGTTGAAAATGGGTTCGAGTCCAGCGTTTTTTTCAAATTCTGCGTCCAGGTCCAATATAAGAAACTACTTGCGTCCAAGACGGACCTGTAAAAATCCTGAGTACGATTTAAAAAGGGTCTGAATCCCGCGTACCAAAAGGGGGGTTATACCCTCACGTGTGCCACTGCATGTCCATGTAGGAATCATGTTCGTAATTTCGTCTTATAAAGTTTGTTTATCTGTGTTATCTGTATTTGTTGAAATTGGCACATAGAATAGAAGAGCATATAGTTATAGCACATTAACAATATACACAAACCATTGAAGCTGGGATAATATTTCTAGCACTGACCTCGATAGAATCGAGAAGCGAAACGGAGAATGTGTCAGAGACAAACATATATATCATATAGTGTGGAACTACCTAGGTAAATCAATGGGTCTTTAATGAACGGTGATAAAATCCTGACCCCAACTGGGACCAAATATATTATCCCTGCCCCAAGGAAGGCTAGAGCTAGCCTCAGGCAATGACGTATACTTTGATCAGCGAAATGGACGCTAGACTAGGCTCCCAGACACGAGAATGCATCCAGTGTAGCGTTGTACCTAGAGGGTGTGCCGGGGGTAGAATAGGCACCAGGTTTCTCCGCCCTAGAGGCACTAGTCCTGTAAAGGGGGTCAACCCCGCGGGAACCCCGGGGTATAGAAATGGGACCGAGAGCTTCTTCGGCTTGAAGGGGCGTCCGTCGGTTGTGCGGGATGTATAAATTCACAACCAACCCGTCCTTCGGATGAGACGTAAATAAAACCGAGGTCCCGTATTGAGAGATTGCCACCCTCTTCGCACGTTAAAGAACCCAGTGTAACAGCTCATTATGAGCATTATGCTCATGATGAGTGATCCATAAGAGACCTGTTGCACTGGCTAAATTATCCGTCCCTACCCATCACCTTTCCTTGTTTCGAGTCCCGTGGCGTTTAAATTTTTAAATGTTCTCGTCCTGAATATAGCTGAAAAATTGTTCGCTGGACGTTAAACACCAATCAATCAATCAATACATAAATGTAAAAAATAATGGGCATTGAATGAGAATTAAATGCACATCACAAAATCGATAATAAATTTCAATTGCGATTCGAATCATCATTATTAAATTTGTTCCAGGAATAAGTGTAACGCTGCGTTCGAATGAAATTCAGCTTCGATTTGAATACAGCGATTCGATTAATTCAGCATATACAGTCTTATTACTGATATTAAAACTCCATTTATGTATAATTAAAATGTAAGGAATCGAGAAATTAATGATCAGATGCATGTTGATGCTGTAAAACTTTAACTTCATTAGGGAAAAAAACCAGTATGGGGGAAAAGTTAGTATGTGTATACGCATACCAGATTTTCCGTGAGGGGGAAACTGGGTATATACCAATTTCTCCCCGGGGGGAAATCTGGTATATAATAGATTTCCCGGGGGGAAATTTGAGTATATATCCATTTTTCTAGTATGAGGGGAAAACTAGGATGTAACACCGGTTCACACAAAAATACGTCTTTTTATTCTTCAAAATATTTTTGATATTTTCAAAACTGATTGCTCCATTTATAACTCCTATAGAGCCGTCCCTGACATCAGTTAAGAGATTTCACATTGTCTATTTGACCAAGCCTCGATTCTAGTTATTGTCGTGTGATAATAATTTTGATATTTTTCTTTTTTGTTTACTTACCCACCAGATGAAATGATGACACACATCCCACTTAATACACATACAATAACTACTGCTAACTTAGTATCATCATCTTTAGGAGCAGGTTCATATGGAATGGATTTTGTTGTTTCTAGTTCTCTGTCTTTTACCGTTGTTTGTGTACTTCTTGTGGTTGCTGTTCTCTTTATTGTTAAATATGTAAACTTATATGTACTTCGAGTGCTAAGGCCCGTCGTCGATGGCGGACTAGTCGTCGATGTTAAAGTCGGGAATGTACGTCCAGGACAATAGTATTGTAATTCCTTCTCACACTGATAAATAAATGGACAATGTGTACAAGTTGATAATTCATTACAAAATGGCGTATCACCAAAACACTTTCTATAAACTTCCATTGTTGTGTTGCATTTGCATTTTGAACACTCAAATAAAATGAATTTTAGTTCCTGTGGCGGACATATCACAGATCTCAGCTTATCGTCTATCGTTGCAACATTAAACTGGTCAGAATAAAAGGGTTGTGTTGGCAACAAGATCTGAAATCAAGAATATATACATTTTATAAAACACTGAAACCCAAAATATGTTGTCAAGAAAAATACAGTTGTTTTCTTCTCACTATAACCAAAAAGCTACAAACGTATTTCTTATTACCGCATACATTGTGGTGTAATAGTTGCATGAAGGCGGTAAACAATGAGTTCGATCCATGGTTGGATCAAACCAACAACTATTAAAGTGACATCTTCTGCTTCACCGCTAAGAACGTAAAAGCAAAGACGTTTGTTAGCAGTCCTGAAAATGGGCCCGAGTGGAGCGACGTGTGTACCTTTCGTACTGTTGTTTCAGTGAAGTAGCATTTTAAAAATTGAAACCATTGTGTTATCCAAGTAAAAAGCACACATCATTATCATCTTATCAAATAATAACTTGCTTTCGTCCTGATATAGCTGACAGATGTGACGTAAAACAGCAATCACACATTCACTTATTAGCATTCATGATTCAATAAAGATTGCAAAACAAATTGATTTAATAGAATTGTGTAACACGCCTTGACTATATGAGGTACATGACGGGTGTCTTTTAAGAGGCAGGAACTGCTTACACATCGCGAGGACCTGGGTTCACTCCCGGAATTTGATGGAGTCCGTGTTGATTATAGTTTTAGTTTTTTATGTTGTGTTCTGTTGTGTGTGGTTCTTTGTTTTGCATTGTTTTTTATTTCTTCGCCCTGTGTCTTGTGCCCAGTGTTGCCCGTGTATCTAGATTGTCAAATCATGAGTGTCAGTGTATCTAAATGGTCAAATCATGATTGTCAATGAATCTAGATTGTCAAATCATGATTGCCAGTATATCTAGATTGTCAAATCATGATTGCCAGTGTATCTAGATTGTCAAATCATGATTGCCAGTGTATTTAGATTGTCAAATCATGATTGCCAGTGTATCTAGATTGTCAAATCATGATTGCCCGTACGGTTTTCTCTAACGTTTATGTAATTGTACATTACATGAAACCGTCGATGTTGACATTCTGAAGATTGTTTACTAGACTTGCTATAAGTGTCTTTCTTATTAATAATTCCTTAGAAAATTGCTGCTATGAAAGTTCAATTTTGATTGACAACTTTGTAAAAATTTAACATAATTTCATTACTGATTAAACGTCGATGGTAAATATAAGTGGTCAGTCAAGATCTTAACTTTCATAGAAACAATTTATTTAAAGGGTTTATTAATAAGAAAGAGACTTGTGCCATTGAATAATACTGCTTAGTATGATGCAGTTTACATAAACATACACTGTTAAGAATGAATGATGCAGTGTGCATAACAATCTTGTCGATAAGGTGTCTTATCAATGTGCATGACGTTTAATCAAGCCAATCTATGATGTGCCTTTAAATAGCAAAGGATTTGTCATGGGCTGACAAGAGGTTACAAGATTCTATTCTTAAATTGTCTATTTTTTTTATTTTTTTTTGTAAAGAAGTGAAATTACAGTTATTGAAAGATATGCAATTATATAGTTCTACTACGAACAAGCATAAATGAAAACCAGACAAAGTGAATATAAACATATTTCGTTTAATTAATTTATTACGTGCACAAGCAATACATCTTCTGTCGTGCTCACTAAGAGTAGATAGAAAATACGAAAGTATTCTAAAAATACAATTCATACCAATAAATGTGTCACTATTATCATCAGGAAACAGTAGACATAACAGATATCGATCAAGTGATAGTAACAATAGTTTTATCCATATAATAATAATATACAATTATGGCCTTCATGAGAAGTTAATTTCGAGATTTAATAATTATGAAGATTATCAGTATTAAAGTAACCGTACGCAGTGCGATCTTATGTATGGGCACAATGGACAGTTGCCCGGTGGTCACACAAGCAAATGAACCCCATGCTAATCTATGTATGTTGTATACGGCATAATTTTTTATTTTCAAACACTGATTTTGTTGGAAGTATCAATACAAGAAATATATGTTTAATTTTATCGACCATTTATAATTTTATTTCTGTGAGTGTTTGTATAGAAGTGGGCCTCAGTGCACTGCTTTGACCGGGGCCTATATTGCTGACAAGACGGCGCTGACCGTACGTCATTCATCATTTACACTTCATGAATATATATCGGCTGTACATAGCATGGCATAGGCCAATATTGCTTATGTATGTTGGTTGCATTAATTGATATTTTCGTAATAAAACTCTTTTCTTATGACTTAAAAGACCATACTTTCATTTTACAGACACCGGCGTCTACTACCCCCTTTAGGCTTTATAATGGTTGATACCACCCGCGTACTAGTACTAGTTAGTCTTCAATGTTTGCACTGTCCCTAGTCCAACAATAAAAGATTCCATACTTTTTTCTCATACTTTTCTATTCTACTTCATTTAACTTTCCAATGGATGTCATAGGGGATATCATTTAATTTCAAATACTAATGTCCTCTCTATAGGCCATGCCTACTCATATTATTTTGTGATATTCAACTTTCACTCAAATATATACACACTGGTCAGACAGAAATGATGTGCTCGCATCTAGGCAATGCCTACTCCATATTATGAGGGAAATAACTAGTTATTGGGAGGGAAATAACTAGTTATTGGTTCGACGTGCAAAAGCGCGACAATTTCAAACAGTTATTTTGTGCTACGTGCATATTCCCTCACAGTTATTTGACCTACGTGCAGTTTGCCGCGGGAATAATGAGTTATTTCTTGTTCCATCGAATAAAACTTTAAAATATCTAAATTATTTCTTGCTTGGTTTCCATAGTAAAGTATAATAATAATGATAATAATATACAATTATGGCCTTCATGAGAAGTTAATAATTATGGATATTAACTTCTCATGAAGGACATAACTGTATTATTATACTGAACTAATATGAGGGAAATAACTAGTTATTGGTTCGACGTGCTGAGGGAAATAACTAGTTATTGGTTCGACGTGACAAAGCGCGCCAATTTCAAACAGATCATTTGTGCTACGTGCAGATTCCCTCACAGTTATTTGACCTACGTGCAGTTTGCCGCGGGAATAATGAGTTATTTCTTGTTCCATGGAATAAAACTTTAAAATATCTTAATTATTTCCTGCTTGGTTTCTATAGTAAAGTATAATAATATACAATTACTGCACTTGAACGAGATCAATATGAGGTTTTATGGAGCAGAGTACAACAATATTGAACGAGGCGAATGCCGAGTTCAATATTGTTGTACTCTGCTCCATAATACCTCATATTGATCAAGTTCAAGTGTAGTAATTGTTTTATTACATACGGCTCTATTTTACTCTTAATTTTGAAATTTTATGAAAACTGAAATTTTTGACAATTTTGAAAATTTTATCATTTTGAATTTATTTGAAATAGTATGAAATATTTGAAAGTTTTGAAATTTTATGAAAATTTTGAATTTTTAAAAAAAAAATGAAATTTTCAAATTTGTTAAAAAAAATTGAACTTTAAATTTTTCTTTTTAAAAAAAAAAAGAAATATTTAAAGTTCAATTTTTTTTTGATTTTGCACGAGAGTGCAATATGATTATTTATGATTTTCAAATTTTTTGAAAATTTTCAAATTTTATGAAATTTTCTAACATATTGATTAGCAAAAAGCAATTTCTGTGCAATAAAAAACCATATTGCACTCTCGTGCCACGTAATTTCATTCATTGATTTTGCACGAGAGTGCAATATGATTATTTATTGCACAGAAATTGCTTTTTGCTAATCAATATGTTAGAAAATGGAATGTCACGTGTATTGCTTCTGGCCAATAGAAAAACAGTAAAATAGAGCCTTATGTAATAATAATAATAATAATAATAATAATAATAATAATAATAACATTCTGACTAAGATTACAAACGACAGAAAACCGTTACATGTGACATTGGGTCATTGGTTATTATAGAAGTCTAGAGGTAAACCAGATAAAATTGTGTCTAAACGGGATATTAAATAAATATCAAGACACAACTATAAATTAACTTTATCACATTCATAGTGGAAATCAACATTTAATTACAAAACATTGAAACAAAAAATAAAAAACAAACAAAAAGTCCGAACATAAGGTCGAATTCATATACGGTTATCTATGCTCGAGGTAATTGAACCGAGTTTTACATTCAATGTTTTAAATTTCAGAAAAATACTGGAAACTTTCACAAAACCATTTGATACTTTCAGTTTTCTTTTCACTTTCAGATAATCTGATTTGTTAAGTTACCAGAGAATTAACAGATGACACTTTCATTATTTTACAAAGTATTGTAATTGCTTATTTTGCCCCACTTATATATCTTGATAGGAACAAGATTTTTTTAAGAGTAGATATTTTAATTTCATATCAAAAGTATATTAACATCTTTCATAAAACATATCTGAAATGGTAATAAGTATCATATTTACTGATTATGCTGTGTTAACAAGTACAGCAAGTCATGTGATACAATCGCATTGATTTAGCAAAATGACAGGTTTTTTTTAGCAAATAACCCGCTAACTTGGTTGTGTCTGTGCATATATTCTAGTACAACGACTTTATACATGAATTACCACAATAACAGAATAAGTAACAATCGTCGATGGAGAAAGATAACTAACAATCGTCGATGGAGAAAGATAACTAACAATCGTCGATAGAGAAAGAAGAATCACCTTCATTTACTAGATGTTTATAAGCTTGGACCAAAGATTTCAGTCACTCTCAGAAACTTGTTGAGGAATGTCGAGAATGTACCGAGGAAAGTGTAGATAAAATTTCAATAAAAACGTACAATATTGTTTAAACAATTGCAGACTAAAGATTTCCATTCACACTTTCTTCAATTCTATTTAGACATTTTTGGAAAAGGAAAAAAACTCCAGAAAATTTGGAAAATACACTCACAGACAACACAGACAACACAGACAAGGTCACACCTTCAAACGGAAAGTAGACAGGAATGACTGAAGTTCTGTAGAAATGATCAATTGTTTTAAAGTCTTACCTTCAAACAGAAAGTGTCATTTTCCATATTTCCTGAAGAAAGTGCTACATTTTTACTTAAAAATTGGATACATAGCGAAAAACACCACATCAAAAAATTAGATAATCCATCCATTACTTATGTTAAAACATATGTATCATTTCCTTGTGCAAAATGTAAACATATCCGTATCTTAATTACACTGTAATACGATCAAAATTAATCTATTTTTATCCAAACTTTCCCTGTTTTAAGTGTTTTACTATTAACACTTCATATTTGAACTGATTTGAATACATTGGTGTGACTGTTTTAATTCTACACTATCCTTTTTGATAAACAATATCCTCCCAATTTTAATCAGTGGGCTGTTTTCTTTCTATATTTTGTAATGATGACCTATATTCCTCACCATTTTGTAGTTTTTTGTCCAATTTATTTAAGTAAAATGTTTGATTACGTAAAATAGTTGATGGAGCCAGGAAGTAACTTATGCGTGTGCTAGAGATGGGAAACATTTGCCAAAGAATAAAAAAGAAAAATGAAAATAACATTGATTAGTTTTTAGTGTATGAATTTGCTACACGCTGAAAAGAATCCATGTTTAAATTATACAATCTACCACAGTTCTTTTTGCAATTTAATGTATGAGAATAGATGTCTCTATACGCAATACAAAATCAAGTAGGTGTCGTCTTTGTCGTAATTGTTTGGTAGTTGGATTTATAACTACCTGTGCATATCACCACTAATGTTGTGAGTTCGAATCCCGCTCAGGCGAGGTGTACTCGATACATTATTTGATCAAGTTTGTCAGTGACTTGCGTCGGGTCTGATCGCCACGAAATAACTGAAATATTGTTGAAAGTGGCGTTAAACACCATAGCCCTAACTCTAATGGTACGGAGCATCAGATGACAAGGGCGTCAAACAACATATAATTTATATTCTTCAAATAAAGCGAAAACAAATTGCGGCGATTCTTTAATTGAATTGTGACGTTAATATCGATAGATTATAGTCATACTTCCATGGGGGTCATGACGAACATGTGATAATCGGGTAACAACGCAAAAATATAGTGAATTTGCGAACTGGTCATCAATAAACTCAATATCGTTAATGTCCAAATACGGAAAACGAAATAGTCCGGAAATATAACAATAAATGAATTTGATGATGTTCAACAAAAGAAGTAAGTAGCACTGCAGGGAAGGAAATCAGTATTATAGGTGTGTAAAATAAACAGGAAGTGGAAATGTCGCCATTTGTTGTTAGCATTGTTAATAAAAGTGAGTTATGTTAGAATTGTTTTTACTAGTATCACATTAGAAAGTCAGGATCATTTACTGATTATTATTATTATAATAATGGATGTGTAACAACAATATTTTAGTTATATTATGACGGTCAGTTTGACCAGGAAGGAAATCACAATATCGGGAGAAAACACTTATCTTTTGCAGGTCACTGACCCACTGTATATGTTGACAAAGGTGTTATTCAAACTCACAAACGCTTTTCTTTTGGCCATTGCATTGTACATTTTGTGTATGTCCTTCAATTTACATACCTCTTTGGTATCTTGCTGAGATTAATGTGAATCCATGTACAATATGATCACAGCCCTTTGTGTTGTCTATAAATATTCCCGCGTTAACGCGATGCTATTGCCGTAATACACAACTGATACAATGAATGGACTTGGAGATATTACCCATTTAGAAACATCTAGCCGTGAGTCTCGACTAATAATGTTATTTATTTACGAGTTCGCATTGTAAGGTCGTACGCCTTTCGTTCTTTTTCATTTTGTATCTATAGCGACCCCTTTTATCAAGATGCACATCTTTGTAAAATACATACTTCTCAGTAGGGGCCGTCGTGGCCGTGAGCGTATGGTAGTTGGATTTACAACTACATATGCCTGTCACCACTGATGTTGAGAGTTCGAATCTCGATCAGGACGAGGTGTACAACATTATAAGATAAAGTTTGTCAGTGACTTGCGACAGGTCGGTGGTTTTCTCTGGGTCCTCCGGTTTTCTCCACTAATAAAACTGACCTCCACGATATAACTGAAATATTGTTAAAAGTGGCGTTAAACACCATCAAACAAACAAATATTTTAAGATTTCTGAGCGATTTTAAACCTGTATTCATACCATCTCAAATTCTATTGAATTCTTTATTGCTTGTTATGTAATAAAATTGTTGACGTTGATGGAAGTTCAATATTGGGAATATTCATACTATGTGTCATGCATGCATGGTGATCACCCAAAACATGTCTTTTTCTCAGTATTGGGTTCGTGTATTTTTAATTTATTTATCCCAACGTAAATTGTATCGTGGTTCAAGTGTTTGTTTGTCAATAGGATAAGCTTTTGTTTGTTTACGGGACTAGACGATTGTTTACAACGGAAATGCATCTTAAGAGTATAATATATATTATATTAAGACATAAAAACGTTGAAGCAGACTGACGACTTGAGACTGTCTCACATAATCAATTCATCATTGTTCTCATTTTTCTTTAGACCCTTTAATTTGCATTTATAGAGTGAGTGATTATTATTTAAATATTTCATCTATATCAAGGCGAGATTACGTTACATTTTGACGAGTTGAAGATTATGTCCGCATTGTACTAGATCAACTGTACTAGATCAACATGCTGAATTGGATTTTTATAGTGCTAGCTTACTGAGACAACAGTCCGAAGGTAGACATGTCGCTCCACTCGGACACATTATTCTGATTCCAAGCCAACCAATCTTTGCTCTTCCTCCTTAATGCTGCGTACTTAGTGGAGAAGCAACAAATACCAATTTTATAGTCTTTGGCTTGACCCAAACGGGGTTAGAACTCGAGGCGAGCACGCTAACCATTACACCACTGCTGTGGCTTGCATTTATAGGATCGGTGCATGTCCTAATCTTATGTCATGTACAGGTACAAAAATATTTACTGTATTATGGTATACTACTGTACAGTAGGGAATGGTCTTTGCATAATTGTTGTTATAACTCGTGTCCAATCCCAATTGCAAATATTTTGAGCCCAAAAAGTGTCAATTTCAGCAGACTGTCAACAAAGCAAGTTTGATGGACATAAAAAATGGGGCGGAATCTAATTCAGTGTACAAGTCGTCTTTCATAAGCTAACGGATATTTACTGAAACTACCAATTATATGTAAATAACATCGATCTAAACCTGACCGCCAAGATATAACTGAAATATTGTTGAAAAGTGGCGTTAGACACCATAAACCAACCGTAACTAAACTTAATTACTTCGTCACAGAAAATGTCAAATCTCTGTACAGATGTCCTTGACTCGCTTTTCATGTTAACACGGGACACCAAGAATAAATTATTATCAGATTTAAGTTGCACTGATTTCAATCTGCCAAATACTCTGTGCACGTGTATGATAGATTCAAATCGGTTATCTTATCGGAATTGAAATCATACGTGTTTCGTTCCGTATGCATATAGAAATGAATAGTTGAATATTTATATGTGTATAATATTCTGACACACACAAAAAAATCATAAAGAAAAATGTTTTTTTTACCGTTCACAAGCAACTGTTAAGACAGACAAGGAATACATAAGCACAGTGCATTGTAACTGCACCTGATTTCCCGGAATGCATGTGGACTGGGTGTATAATTGTAAATCATATACAATGGCGTTCATACGTATTTTTATTCCAGATTCATATTCGATGCTTGCTTAGATAAAATATCAAACCACATACTTCCGGTTGATTGAGTTTGGATAATTAAATTCTTATGACATCAGCAATGTGTGTGAAAGCAAACCTTAATTGTTGTCAAATCGGACTTCAAATCCGAATTTGTTGTGTCTTGTGAATGGGGTATATCGATGTAACGCGTTGAGTATTTAACATTTCTTGTGCATTTTATGTGACTTTTGAAAGGATCACACAGAGCATAGTCTCGTCTGAGAACAATTGGAAAGCATGAATGCTTATATGAGCGACTAAGAATTGTAGTTTAACACCAAGGGATCATTTTTGTTATCTATATCATAGCGATAACAAGTTACTTTTGATGCGATGATGAAGCATCATTTTTTGTACTAGACCAACGTTCCTAGTTGCATTTTCATATTACACCGAAACAACCGTCCGCAGATCGACAAGTCTTTCCATTCGGACACATTGTACTGATTCAGAGTCAGCCATTCTTTCTTCTTGCTCTCTATTGCTGAGTGCAAAGCTTAGAATCAGCAAATATCAAGTCTATAGTCTTCCGTTTGACCCGAATGGAGACGTCGGATCCACGATATAGCACACGCAAGTCGAGTGCGCTAACCATTACTCCATCGAGATGGCAGATGTGTATAAGAATGATGAAATGCAGTCATATATTTAGGAACAAATAGGATATACTGACTTATTTTCGATTAAAAATGGAACATCTCACAACCAATTACTTTTGAAATGAACATAAATACAAATTTAAGCATGTTACCCAACATTCGCCAGACATCAATAATACAAAACAAACCGGATGGGTCAACCATAATTATTTTCACTCAATGAAAATATACAATTATTTACTAGTAGTTTTATTTCACTTATTACCTCTCTTTCATTGTTCAAATAGTTATTTAAACATCTTGCAAGAATAATGCAACATCATTTCTTTTCGTATATGGCATCTCTTTTGTTGGACAAATGCCAGCTTTATCATCCACCAATAACACATTTTCCTTCGTGTTTCCAATCAGGTATGTTTGTTTTGTTCATGAAATATCAACTGTCGTTTTGGTCGTTGAATTAATGTCTTCAAATGCTTAGTTGGCGTAACAGCAATTTATCTGGCAAAAATCACATATCTCTTAGCGCTTTTTAATAAATTCATGCGATGGATGGGTGGGTAAACGCTTTGATTCGTAGCTGTATGACCAATTTTTGGCAATTCAGGATATTGTCGGTTTACGGTAATTGTCATGATAATTGTCATCAATTAACTTTCCGGAAGTCATCACTGTTTCCTGGTCAGGATCTACTTTCAACAATGTAATCTGTGTTTCTAAATTTAAGACATGATTCTCTGTATTTCTGTTATTCTGCTAAAAACAAATGATGAGAAGAATGTATAATCATAAATGCATAGCACAGAAACATAAAATTACATACAAATACTGTGTACATATATTTCGATAATGATTTAATATGGTATGAAAGTTTAAGTTACAACCAATATTCTTTACTTTATTTTCTATTATAAAATGTATATTGTCCGTGCTACGATTTTCGTGATTTCATTATATTCCGAATGAAAACCGACGCGTTTGACGTTTAACATGTTGTTTTTATTTTCTCTTTTCTTTTCTCTCTCCTTTTTGTGTGTGTCAACAATCAGGATTTCAAGCTAACAGTTATAGCTAGTGTAGTTATTACAGGAACATTAGAATTCCTGTCTTTCTTCTAACATATATGTCATTGGTGGGTGTATATATAGTAATTATCACGTTCACCTGATAATTATTTTTCATTTTATGGTTGACTTATAGTTGTAATACTATACAAACATTGTGTGTCGATTTTCTTTATAAAAAGTGTGATTAAACTGATAATTAAAGAAGGGTGTTATATACAATATACATTACCAAAAAGGAGCAACAATACCTGGTGTCGTATCGCCATTGTGACAACAAAATGGATATTATTAGAATATAAATCGTATCAAAATATTTCAATTCAGATGAGGAACGAGACGAACTAACCTACATAAATGATCCGTAAACAAACATCTATATAATATTCCAATAGAAATAATGGTCATTGTGTTTGTGTCCTTCTTCGGTTTACGGATGCTGATTACCCCTTTGGTATATTCAAACTCTTCTTAAAGTTTGAGAGAGTAAGCTTGAGAGAGAGAGAGTAACATTCCAATTTCATGCAAGTGCATCCTCAATGTTGTTATTGTATAAAGTATACATACCAAATGACGTTTTTTCTTGTACTGTAAAATGCAAATTCTGAAATAAAAAAACTAATGCATTACTTACATATCAGACATATTTTAGTAGAATTTGATACTATACTATAAAACTGTTATTCAATATATAACTCATAAAAGATAGGCAAAAGATTTACATAACAGAAGATAATCTAAAGACCTCTTCTATTGAAAACCAATTTGGATAAAATTTCATTTTATTTAAACATCTATGGGAATACTATAGCTATATTTTGATAGGGACCGTCCTGGTCGTGATAGTATGGTAATTTGATTTATAACTACCTATGCAGTCAGTGCCTCTATCGCCATTAACGATGGGAGTTCGAATCCCGCAAAGACGAGGTTACCGATACAACATTATGTGATAAAGTTTGTCAGTGACGTTCGACAGGTCGGTAGTTTTCTCCGGGTACTCTGGTTTCCTCCACCAATAAAAATGACCACCATGATATTTTATAACTGAAATATTGTTGAAAGTGGTATTAAACGCAATGACCCTAAACCACCCTCTATGCGAATATTATATAAATGCATTTTTTAATACAAGAGAGGTGGTTGTTCGTTTTGTTGATATTGGAGGAATTGATGATCATAACTGTTTAAACTTTCTTTTCATAAGAACATTGCTATTAAGGAATATGCTAGTCCATACTATGCTGTACATGCTTCAGGATCCGTGGTGTTTTACATTGTGCTGTTTGGTTTTATAAGTCAAGGTCAGGAAGAATAGCAGATTCTGGTCAAACTTGTTGGAAACATTTAGCAGAAAAACACTTTCCTGATCTTTAATTTGTAAATTCATTGGTAATAATCAGTAAAAGTCATAACTCTGACAAGAATATTACTTAAGATTGGTTTTCAGTGTTTCAAATAATTTAATAATTGGTAAATGTAACCATTTTCACAAGATCATTTCGTGAAAGTAGATTGGAGAGTATACTAGCTAGTCCGGGAACGCAAAAATATCGGACATGTACATTTTCCCCAACTTATAATCGCTAATAATGTATATATGTTCATTTACAATGCATTATTAATTAAAAATCATTTATGTACAAATAAGACATGACCTGAATTTCCAACGTCATATGTCATGGTATTTTTTGTGTTCAGTGAGTAAAGATCAGAGGAAATTGTTCGGTGTGTTGATATTGGTGGAATTGTTGACTATCAGTTCACTGTTTAAAACTTTCTTTTCATAACGTGTACAGTGGGTCATATGCCTATGTCAATAATCAAAGACTATGAAAAACCGGTTCCAGTAATACTTACATCATAATGATGATTGAGATTGTCCCTGCTAGTGAAAATGTGACTGACAGAACATTATTAAGATCTTCATCTACATCCTTTGTATTCGTTTTGTTCGTTTGTTTCGCATTTTCATCAAAATCAAGTCCATAAAAGTCACAAATATTACAGGAAACACAATCATCACAGTCTAAAATATTTTCACAATCCATTTCTATATTCCATTCCTTTAAACAGCGGTATAAAACATCAATTCTTTGCTTACAGTCTAAACAGATGGTGGATGAAAATATGAGTGACATTTGCCATGGAGGTGGGCAAGGTGCCGTTTCTATTAGTCTCTGATTATCTAAATCTATATCAAACAACATGTCTCTACATATCTAAATAGAAAAAATATATAATAAGATTAATTACTAATCAATATAGCTAAATTACAAAAATATTCTATGGCATGATGATCTATAAAATACAGAAATATGAAAATAAAATAATAATATTCAACTTGAATTCCAAAATCGGGATACACAAACTCAAATCAATATAGTTTAACCAAATGTACAGTTAAAAATGGGGGATCAAATATTTGTATTATTTATGAATCATTTTCTTTGTGTTGTTCTATATATGTCATATCTTATATTTTGTCATGTCAGTTAGGGAACGACCATTTAACTTGAAGGGGGGGGGAGGGGTGGTTATGGTTTTTTTCTGAAAAAAAATATTCTGATTCCCAATGTTGCTGAAAAAAATATTCTGATTTTGGTGGAGGAAAAAAAAATAATCTGATTCAGAGTTTTTGTCATATGACCTAATGTTGTATTCTGGAAAAATTTGTTCGCGCTTTGCGCGACAAAAAAAAATAAATATTCTAACCCCCCCCCCCCCTTTTAAGTTAAATGGTCGGTCCCTTATTTACAAATCTTCGGGATCTAATCTGTCCATTTACTAGATTCGACGGGTTTTATTAATTTCTATTCGCTCGAGCACTCTGAGTTCATCGCAGATTTTTAACCTGGTTGATGTTGTTCAACCTTTAGTTTTCTGTGGATTGTTTTGTAGAGCATTGGTTGTGCTTATGTTCTTTTTCTATTGGCCATTGTATTATCTGTCCTTTTTCAATTTTCGACTTCTAATTACCTTTTGGGATTTTCAAACTTTTCTTATATCTCAATTTATGGTGAATACTTACACTTTTTGAACATACATCCAAGTCTGCCTCAGACGTTTTTATTCCATGAATTGTAATAACCATCTTTGAATAAATCAGAAATACCAATTCATAAGTCAGAAACTTTAGCATCTCAAGTACTGAGCTCTAGCATTGCTTGATTCGTTAGTCTAGAATAAAGAATAAAGACAAATATATATATTATGTGAAAGAAGAGAATCAAAAACACATTTTTATTGTATTGTACGATATATATCTATACTAAAGCACTGATGTGTGCCATTGTCGAAATAAAAGTAATGTATATCTGATCCTTTCTGTTGTGATGTTAGAGAGGAAAACAGGAACTATTTCAAAATGTTTCAATGTGTATGTTATTATGTATTACAAAGCACATCCAGTTAGTGATTGGAACAAACTAGGAAACTGTTTTATATTAATTTTCCACTTCCACCAATAGTAAGGGACCTGATTGGCCGAATGGTTTCAGTTGTTGACCTCTGCTGCAAGTGGTTAACACGACTGATTGTGAGTTCGAGCCCAAATACCCCCACCTCCAAGTGTAAAGGGTTAGTTTATTTAGCTGTCCAGGATTTCCTCCCCAAGTAAGCATGGTAGTCACAATATAGCTGAAAAAGTGAAGATAACTACCACTAACCTTAGTCTACGAATAGAAGTTTAGTACACGTACTTAACTTAATTACAAGCATCCAGTACATTAATTGGTATGTGTATGTTGTTTTCACTGCGTGGAGAACTAAAATTGTGAATTTTCCGTCATCGCACATGACGATGTGCACTCACTGCAGCTTAAAGTTTATCAGTGACTTGTGGAATGTCGGTGGGGTAATTATTTCTGGGTGCTCCTTTCTGCCTCAACAATAAAACTGACAACGATAAAGCGGAAATATTGTTGTGTACGTTAAACACCCACAGCATACAGCCCACTGTTTGTAATGCTGTGTGTGAAGGGTATTCGTCTGTGATATTGGTGTTGGTTTTACCCTAGTAGTCGTGTAATAAATAGTGTTTTGGCTTACGTGATTTATCATTATGATTATACTTAAACCATGCAGCATACTAATCTAAAATTGATCGATAATATGATATGTCAAGTTTGTCTACTTGAATGAGTATTTTTAAATATTTAGGGTGTTACCGGAAGTTGATCTTTACTTTTTAAACCTTAGGTGAGTCACAATTTACAAAATGTTATTAGGTGCAGAAAGTTACAGACCATAGTATGTCGCCTAATTGCTTTATGTTTACATGTTTTTAATGAATATGGTAATAGTAGTTAATTGTATAACACAAACTACACCTTATACTTTAAAACGTTATTCAAGTTCATTTTTGTTTTGAAATTATACAGAATGGATTAGGATTGTGTGGGTGTTTGATGGCACTTTTATCAATGTTTTATTGATATCTTGGCAGTCAACTCTAATGGTGGGGGAAACTGGAATATCTGCAGAAAACCACCGCTCTTTCATACGAAACTGATTACATTTACAGTGGTTTGTTACTTTTGGAGGTTTTACTATGTTTGTTAAGTGTCGTCATGGTGATCGTATGATTCTTTGATTTTAGAACAATGATTGCCTGTCACTACTGAAGTTGTGATATCGTTTTCCAGATTTGGTGTGGTGTATTTGATGTATCTGATTAAGTTTGTGGACTGCTACAGGTCAGTGGTTTTATCTGGGTACTCTAGTCGCCTCCATCAATAAAACTAACTACCACGATATAGCTGAAATATTATTGAACGCGGCGGGAAAGAATCATAGCCCGACTTTTGTTCAAGGTCTAATATATTCTTCAAATGTTTCATTTGAATTTGTTAGTGGTTGTATTATGCCTACTCTCCCTCCAGGCCCTCTGGTCATTAAACTTTTCAACACGAGTTTGTGCTCGTACTTGAAAATCAAATAAATACTTTGTTCTGATGGTACAATTTTAGAGTACAAATATATTCAGGGATTGTTTCAGCAGGGGTTATAAAATAATTATGATTGATTTCATTACAGGACTATTGCTATGGTGTTATGATCTATAGTGTTTATGGAGTACCTGGAGAAAACCACCGACCTGTCGCAAGTCACTAAAAAACTTTATCACATAATGTTGTATCGAGTACATCTCGTCATGAACGGGGTTCGAACTCACAACTTTAGTGGTGATAGGCACTCATTGCACATGTAGTTGCAAATCCAACTACCATACGATCACGACCATGACGGCCACAGGACTATTGCTACTACATTTTACATTTAGCCATGATTTGTCTCTAGAATTTACGTTACTCGACTAAATCTTATTTGAGTGTCGTTATTTGTATTAAAGACTTGTCTCAAGGCTTCATGAAATGTATAAGGCTTAATCTTGTTCCAGAACTAACGAACTATTTCTAGGACTTGTACAGTAGTTTATAGATTATAATACTTCAACTCGTTCAAAGACAAATGTTATAAAATGTATCAAAAACTTATTTTTTATGTTCATAAGTTAATATGCCAAATCACGACCAAGACAAGCGTTGCTTTTTTATTTAGGGTTTTCTAAGTTAGTCCTATACTAATAGTGCTACATATTGATAACCTGTTTAGATGCACCAATGACCTGTTCCATGGAAAGACAGGTACAAATTACAAGGCTTCATCTGATTCAAATACTCTTAATGTTGAATGTATCAATAAATTGTTTGTCGGATATAAAAGTTACTATGATTCATCTCATGTTAACGCTAAGTGCATCAGACATGCTTTATGGATTCCTAAGATTTAGGTGTCAACTCGTTCAAGAACGAATGCTATTACATGTATATTTAGCATAAAGAAATACGACAATAGTCAATAGTAGCTACTTATTGATTATATTATGTCTAACTTTAAATTGTGATTAATGACTTATATTCATTTATTATCATCATTTGTTCGCAGTTATTCAAATATTGAACAGAATTGTATCAGACGACGACGTGGGAAATTTTTAAATATGTTCCATTATACTTTTGAGCGTTTTCAACATTTGACATAAGACTTAGCAAAAGAGCATATGATATCATACAAATTAGTTTGTCTGTGTCTGGATGACACCACATTCCCCCCCTTTTTTTAAATTTATTTATTGTAGATCTGTATAAAATTTAAAGTACAATACAACAGTGAACAGTGTTATAGAATATGCTTACAAGAAAAGTTTGAACACACCAAAGGGGTGATCAAAAGCCGTAAATCTAAAAAGGACAGTCAATACATTGGTCAAGAGAAAAAGGACAATAGGACAAACATTGATATACAAAACACTACACAGAAAACCAACTATTGATCAAACGAAAACCCTACTATAAACCGGGGTGAACTCAGATGCTCCGGATGTGTAAGCAGTTACTGCTCCACTAGTGGCACCCGTCGTGTTACTGTAAAGCGACACGAACATCATCTAATATGGAAATCTTGCTGGACACAAGTATACGTATATAAATACAAATAGCATAAATAAAACATGAACCCCTGCAAAATAAATATAAGTAAAGACGGACTGGACCGAACATAGTTTTTTTCCGCGGAAATCGTGGCGGACAACACAATTCCTAACTACAAACGTGATGATATGCAATTGGACATCATGAACAAAGTGATGACGGTATTTGTAATATTACTCTATTCTTTATCTTGTTGATAGGTCTTCATTTTATACCAACAAATGTATACACCATGTGAGAAGAGGCAACGATAGAAGGGTATTTCTATTCCTAATATTTGTGTCAGATGAAACTTTTCTCTGCTTGCGAAAATGTATTTACAAATATTATCATATACGAACTAAACTCTATTGGTGTCTACAAAATAATTTACTTTTCCTGCTCTACTAGCGGTATCCATCAATCAATTCATTTATCCAAACCTAACCATAAAACGTAAAAACGACTTTAATAAAAACGTAGGTATCTAATTTAGTGCACACGGCATGCATTGATTCGTTAATGATATATATATGTTAACATTAAGCAACATGGATTTATTTCCCTAGAGGTCATTTTGAAATATAACCGACAAAAACATTAAAGAATACAATTGTCAACATTTGACAAACAACATATGGATATTTATAAGTATTTTATGGTTCTCTTACAACGTTTCTTACTAAGGCACTTCGTTGTCTTATCGTAGATGTAGGTGTTATTAGTAATAGAACAATACACAAGAAAACAATACACCTATAATATAGTTGATTTATAAGATGTTTTCTTGATCTGTCAAACATTCTCACTAGATATAAATTGAGCAACATATTGCAGTGTTCGAACACTGGAAAGTACCTGCCAGATATTACCAATTAAAATACATATCTTGTAATGTTATACAAACTATTCGATGAAAGGTTTGCAATAACTATAGTCGACCAGTCGATCAACGCGACCCAGTAATATCGATATACAAATGCAACATGTGAACAGGTACTGTAGACATTATTGTACATGTAAAGTATTTCTGAAAAGGAAACAAACAATAGAAGATTTGTGATTTATTTGACTTCAAACGAAAACAGAAGAGTTATCCTACCTTTAAAATGTCGAATCTGATTCCTATGAAATATTAAATGCTTCGTATTTTGGGTTTTGTTATTTTAATCAAACATTATAAAAACACATGACAATGACAAATATTAATCTGATAAAGTCGTCCATTATTATCTGTCATTAACCTTATATATACAACAAATACATGTACACATTGTTACCTATATAACAACTAATTATACATATAATGTCATTATCTGATAAATAGTAGTCATGGAACTCTGACGTTATGATTTTTTACAATGACTAAGCATGATAATACTATTAGTTATCTTGATGTAATCAGGGGTGTACAGAATTTTACACCGGTGTATGCATTTTCAACACCGGTGTACAATTCTGTGCTGTACACCCCTGATTACATCAAGATAACGAATTTATTTCTTACGAAGCTTTCCTTTACTTCTTGTTATACTTTTTATTTTATCCCGGGTGTAAATGGTTTAGCTGGGGTGGGGTGCTATTTACACCCGGGTAACTAACCAATCAGATTGCAAGATTCTTGCTTCATAAGAAATAAAGTGTTTTAGCCTGGGATAGAAAGTAACAAAAAAAAAGACTTTTAAATCAATTTTGTGTCTTTTTTATATCGTGTCTATGAGATTTATTATATATCTACGTTTTTGCAATAAATTATGCTAACTAGAATGTAAATAATGTTTTTACATTTTTTAAAATTTATTCATTAAAATGTTTATAGTAAAAGATATCGTGCCTGTCAGTTGATTGTATAGAACTTTTAACACGGGTACAATAATGTACAGTTTGCAGAAATTAAAGAAGGAAATAATATTAAAAAAAATATCATTTAAGTACGTTAAGGAAATCAAACGAAAAACAAAAAATACCACACTGTCAGAAAGAAATGTTGAAATATTTAATACTATCAAATTTCATACTTTCTTCTAATCATCAAAAAGACAATGACCACTTTACACAGATACAATGATGTGCAGTTTGCAGAATTTAAAGAAAAAAACGTTATAAAAAATATCAATTTATGTACGTTTAGAAACGATATGCTGAAATATTTAATACTGTCTTTTATCATTGCTAAAGAAAGACAAATAAGTTTAAGATATTTCGACCTATAAGTACTGTATATATCTTACCTGTCAACTCATTTTTATCCCCTTTTACTACTACAACACAGCCTTGACACTGATTTAAATGTTATATAGGACTGGTTTGACACATAGTGATTTATATTGTGTTACCTAGTCCCATTGTTAGCAAAGGAATTGATAGTGGTTTGAGTTAGAAATTTGGTACAACACTTGTATTGTATTTTGTATCATATTATATAAACAAATATTATAGTCAACGTAATCAAATAAAATCTACCACAACTAAATTGAATAAAATTATGATTTTTTTTATGAAAAATTACAAAATAACAAAATTTGTTAAAATTCATTCAAGAACAGTTTGAAGATACCAAAGGTATAATCAGAAGCCGTAAATCAAAGAAGGACAGACAACACAATGGCCTCAAGAAAAAGGACAAAAGTACAAACAACAATGAAAGAAAAACATTACATATAAAACTAAAAATAGTAAAAGTTCTTAGACATTGGATGAATATGAATAGTATATATTCTAGTGGAGGAAATACTATGTACAGTTGCCTCTATCGTAGGAATGATGTATTTACCGTGATAATCGTCTACAATATGAACAAAATAATTGATTTGTGTATTTGATATCATTAATTCCTTTAGATATTAGACTAATTGATATTCAATCTGTATTTATTAATTGAAATAATCAGATAGGATTTGTTTGTCCTAAGAGTAATGGTCAAACATATTCTACCTTCTTAGCTAGTTGTCAGTTAACTACGAGCATTCATTGACTCTGTTATTGCCCATTCAATGTCGTCATTCAATTGTGTGATAGGGTGTTGCTTTTTTGTGAAAGCGAATCTGTGCAGGCTTTTTATCCTTTCTTGATATTTGTATTGGTACTGCCGATTGAGGTTCAGTAAAAAAAAAATGGGATCCCAAAACCGGTTTAACTCCGCCAAATGTTTAAACCTGTCCCCAACCAGGAACGGGATTTCAACCGCCAAATGTCATAGTCCTGTTGGGTTCAATGGCTTGAACTGATAGCTGGTTGATCCCTTTGTTGACATTTCTGGAATTGTGGACTCAATATTTAAACTAAATCTGTTTACAAACGATAAATAATAAAGATATCATAAACTATTTATAGAGATTACAATAGTTTTTATCCTTCTAAATGTGTGTAACAGGTTGATATGTCATTGTCTTCTCTGTATGTAGCGTGCTCTTCTAGAGCAGGAAAGACCGTGGATCTGATTGCCGTTAGAGTCAAACCAAACAATATTGGTGTTTCTGCTCTAAGAACATATCATTAAGGAGTAAGATGAAGACTGGTCGACATATCCGAGAGACGTGTATATATAGATACTTAGTATGTTCCGTTTGTCATAGTCACAATCCCGTCCTTTCCTCGTCTATGACCTATCGTCGTCTATGACCTATCGTCGTTTATGACCTATCGTCGTCTATGACCTATCGTCGTCTATCACCTATCGTCGTCTATGACCTATCGCCGGATTTATAATATGAGTGCAAATAGTGGAGCAGAAACTGCTTGTCCGCATGGAACACATAAGTTCACTCTCGTTTGTAATGAGATTGGTGTTACTCAATCCTCTGTTGTCTGTGTAGTGTTTTGTAATGATATTGACGTTGCTCAATCCTCTGTTTTCTGTGTAGTGTTTTGTAATGAGATTGGTGTTTCTTAATTCTCTGTTGTCTGTGTAGTATTTTGTAATGAGATTGGTGTTACTCAATTCTCTGTTTTCTGTGTAGTGTTTTGTAATGAGATTTGTGTTACTCAATCCTCTGTTTTCTGTTCAGTGTTTTGTAATGAGATTGGTGTTACTCAATCCTCTGTTGTCTGTGTAGTGTTTTGTAATGAGATTGGTGTTACTCAATCCTCTGTTGTCTGTTCAGTGTTTTGTAATGAGATTGGTGTTACTCAATCCTCTGTTGTCTGTGTAGTGTTTTGTAATGAGATTGGTGTTACTCAATCCTCTGTTGTCTGTTCAGTGTTTTGTAATGAGATTGGTGTTACTCAATCCTCTGTTGTCTGTGTAGTGTTTTGTAATGAGATTGGTGTTACTCAATCCTATGTTGTCTGTGTAGTGTTGTGTAATAAGATTGGTGTTACTCAATCCCCTGTTTTCTGTGTAGTGTTTTGTAATGAGATTGGTGTTACTCAATCCTCTGTTGTCTGTGTAGTGTTTTGTAATGAGATTGGTGTTACTCAATCCTCTGTTGTCTGTGTAGTGTTTTGTAATGAGATTGGTGTTACTCAATCCTCTGTTGTCTGTTCAGTGTTTTGTAATGAGATTGGTGTTACTCAATCCTCTGTTGTCTGTGTAGTGTTTTGTAATGAGATTGGTGTTACTCAATCCTATGTTGTCTGTGTAGTGTTGTGTAATAAGATTGGTGTTACTCAATCCTCTGTTTTCTGTGTAGTGTTTTGTAATGAGATTGGTGTTACTCAATCCTCTGTTGTCTGTGTAGTGTTGTGTAATAAGATTGGTGTTACTCATTCCTCTGTTGTCTGTGTAGTGTTTTGTAATAAGATTGGTGTTACTCATTCCTCTGTTGTCTGTATAGTGTTTTGTAATGAGATTGGTGTTACTCAATCCTCTGTTGTCTGTGTAGTGTTGTGTAATAAGATTGGTGTTACTCATTCCTCTGTTGTCTGTGTAGTGTTTTGTAATGAGATTGGTGTTACTCAATCCTCTGTTGTCTGTGTAGTGTTTTGTAATGAGATTGGTGTTACTCAATCCTATGTTGTCTGTGTAGTGTTGTGTAATAAGATTGGTGTTACTCAATCCTCTGTTGTCTGTGTAGTGTTGTGTAATAAGATTGGTGTTACTCATTCCTCTGTTGTCTGTGTGGTGTTTTGTAATGAGATTGGTGTTACTCAATCCTCTGTTGTCTGTGTAGTGTTGTGTAATAAGATTGGTGTTACTCATTCCTCTGTTGTCTGTGTAGTGTTTTGTAATGAGATTGGTGTTACTCAATCCTCTGTTGTCTGTGTAGTGTTTTGTAATGAGATTGGTGTTACTCAATCCTATGTTGTCTGTGTAGTGTTGTGTAATAAGATTGGTGTTACTCATTCCTCTGTTGTCTGTGTAGTGTTTTGTAATGAGATTTGTGTTACTCATTCCTATGTTGTCTGTGTAGTGTTTTGTAATGAGATTGGTGTTACTCAATCCTCTGTTTTCTGTGTAGTGTTTTGTAATGAGATTTGTGTTACTCAATCCTCTGTTTTCTGTGTAGTGTTTTGTAATGAGATTGGTGTTACTCATTCCTCTGTTGTCTGTGTAGTGTTTTGTAATGAGATTGGTGTTACTCAATCCTCTGTTGTCTGTGTAGTGTTGTGTAATAAGATTGGTGTTACTCATTCCTCTGTTGTCTGTGTAGTGTTTTGTAATGAGATTTGTGTTACTCAATCCTCTGTTGTCTGTGTAGTGTTTTGTAATGAGATTGGTGTTACTCAATCCTCTGTTTTCTGTGTAGTGTTTTGTAATGAGATTTGTGTTACTCAATCCTCTGTTTTCTGTGTAGTGTTTTGTAATGAGATTGGTGTTACTCATTCCTCTGTTGTCTGTGTAGTGTTTTGTAATGAGATTGGTGTTACTCAATCCTCTGTTGTCTGTGTAGTGTTTTGTAATGAGATTGGTGTTACTCAATCCTCTGTTGTCTGTGTAGTGTTGTGTAATAAGATTGGTGTTACTCATTCCTCTGTTGTCTGTGTAGTGTTTTGTAATGAGATTGGTGTTACTCAATCCTCTGTTTTCTGTGTAGTGTTTTGTAATGAGATTTGTGTTACTCTATCCTCTGTTGTCTGTGTAGTGTTTTGTAATGAGATTGGTGTTACTCAATCCTCTGCTGTCTGTAGTGTTTTGTAATGAGATTGGTGTTACTCAATCCTCTGTTGTCTGTGTAGTGTTGTGTAATAAGATTGGTGTTACTCAATCCTCTGTTGTCTGTGTAGTGTTTTGTAATGAGATTGGTGTTACTCAATCCTCTGCTGTCTGTAGTGTTTTGTAATGAGATTGGTGTACTCAATCCTATGTTGTCTGTGTAGTGTTTTGTAATGAGATTGGTATTACTCAATCCTCTGTTTTCTGTGTAGTGTTTTGTAATGAGATTGGTGTTACTCATTCCTCTGTTGTCTGTGTAGTGTTTTGTAATGAGATTGGTGTTACTCAATCCTCTGTTTTCTGTGTAGTGTTTTGTAATGAGATTGGTGTTACTCAATCCTATGTTGTCTGTGTAGTGTTTTGTAATGAGATTGGTGTTACTCAATCCTCTGTTTTCTGTGTAGTGTTTTTTAATGAGATTGGTGTTACTCAATCCTATGTTGTCTGTGTAGTGTTTTGTAATGAGATTGGTGTTACTCATTCCTCTGTTGTCTGTGTAGTGTTTTGTAATGAGATTGGTGTTACTCAATCCTCTGTTTTCTGTGTAGTGTTTTGTAATGAGATTTGTGTTACTCAATCCTATGTTGTCTGTGTAGTGTTTTGTAATGAGATTGGTGTTACTCAATCCTCTGTTTTCTGTGTAGTGTTTTGTAATGAGATTGGTGTTACTCAATCCTCTGTTGTCTGTGTAGTGTTTTGTAATGAGATTGGTGTTACTCAATCCTCTGTTGTCTGTGTAGTGTTTTGTAATGAGATTGGTGTTACTCAATCCTCTGTTTTCTGTGTAGTGTTTTGTAATGAGATTGGTGTTACTCAATCCTCTGTTGTCTGTGTAGTGTTTTGTAATGAGATTGGTGTTACTCAATCCTCTGTTGTCTGTGTAGTGTTTTTTAATGAGATTGGTGTTACTCATTCCTCTGCTGTCTGTAGTGTTTTGTAATGAGATTGGTGTTACTCAATCCTCTGCTGTCTGTAGTGTTTTGTAATGAGATTGGTGTTACTCAATCCTCTGTTTTCTGTGTAGTGTTTTGTAATGAGATTGGTGTTACTCAATCCTCTGTTGTCTGTGTAGTGTTTTGTAATGAGATTGGTGTTACTCAATCCTCTGTTTTCTGTGTAGTGTTTTGTAATGAGATTGGTGTTACTCAATCCTCTGCTGTCTGTAGTGTTTTGTAATGAGATTGGTGTTACTCAATCCTCTGTTGTCTGTGTAGTGTTTTGTAATGAGATTGGTGTTACTCAATCCTCTGTTGTCTGTGTAGTGTTTTGTAATGAGATTGGTGTTACTCAATCCTCTGCTGTCTGTAGTGTTTTGTAATGAGATTTGTGTTACTCAATCCTATGTTGTCTGTGTAGTGTTTTGTAATGAGATTGGTGTTACTCAATCCTCTGTTGTCTGTGTAGTGTTTTGTAATGAGATTGGTGTTACTCAATCCTTTGCTGTCTGTAGTGTTTTGTAACGAGATTGGTGTTACTCAATCCTATGTTGTCTGTGTAGTGCCATATTATCCGGACTCTGTGCCAACAAGGCTTTGTCCTTACTCCTTTGTCCATGCTGATAGCGCAGGAAGGAAGCAACAAATACTAATTTCATATTCTGGTTTTACCCGACCGCGAATGGAATCCATGATCTACCACACTCTTGGCGAGCACGTTAACCATTATAACACAGAAGAGACCAGTGCGTTTAAGAGGAAATATGCCTTCAGCGATCACACTGAAATTGTTGTCTCGTGTCACTGAGCTAAGTATAGTTTCCGATCATTCTAACATTGTGCAACAAAAATAAATTTACAGGATATCTAATTTGAATGAACAAGAAATCAAACTTACCACGAATTTTTATCTTTCATCGTATAGATTTCAAAAAATAAAATCAATTCATTGTCTTTTGTTGTACTTGTTCACGTTAAAGAATGTCTGCACAAAGAAGTGCACATTTGTCCCGCCTAGGCTAAAACTATCTATTGAAAGATTTGATCGATTGATCGCTATATTATAAAAGACTTTATTTAAGTACGCATTCTTTAAAATCTATACAGAATCTATTTAAAGTACACTTCAATTAAGTTGCATTTGAATGAAATGCAATCACAGTAATTAAATAAGATTTATTATGCAATAGATATATATCGATTTATTAAATTCAATAACAATAATATGATGACTGCATGATAGTCATATTTTATTATGAAAATAATATGTTTTTATATCTTTATTATTATGTATTTCAAACATTTATTGTACGATTTGCTGAATCAAAATCATTCAATGTAATAATCTAGATGTAGTACCTCTCCAAAAATGATAAACGACTTCGAATTTTTCCTTTCAAATTTTGTTTTTATCATAATACCTTTATTTAATATATATTTTTTCTTGATAATAATCAAATATAAATAAAAGCTACATTTAATAATAACACAATATACCTGTGTCAACCAGGCCTGTTGTGAAATATGAGTACATGTACATTCTGATATGGTTTATTACGGTGTCATCCTAGCTTGCCCACTTTTAATTACAGGTATAAATAAACATAGGGGGTTATGTTGTTTTAACAATTGAAGTTTGTTTCTGAAATGTAGTTATATTTTTACCTGTATTTTAACTGTAAAATCTTGTAAAGAATTATATAATTTACTATTGAATTAAGTGAAATATGCACATTTAAACAATAAATCTTTCACAAATTCTGTAGAAATATGCTTTATTTTAATAAAAAAAAATTGCAAAACTTATACAATTTTGACGAAATATCTAACAAAAAATCTTCTATATACACAGAAACATACATATTTGACACCTATATATTTGGAACATGTAGATATATCTATTATTGAAATCTACAGTTCCTAAATACTTAGTAATGTAATTATTATTAAAACATCTCTTTCGTGAATATGTACCATAGATGATTAAGGCTATCCAGTTTAGGCCCTTTTTATTGTCTTGTTCCCAAAGACCTTCATATTATAAAGATTTACACGTGTATTGACTGAGCGCACTTGCTGTGGGTTATTATATATAAATGCGCCGTGAACACTAAATTATATATATTATTCACACGTAATAGAATCAATGACAAAACCAACATAATATGAGATATATTATTTTGCTTTCCAATTTTTCTATTTTGAAAGTTATTCCAGATTCTCGTCTTATGCACTAAAATACATATCTACGTTTTCATTGCATGCATTTGAATAATATTATTGCAGTGTCTTCAAATATAAAGTATATGTGTATAAGGTTTAGAAACTGGGAAAAATGCGAGGTTTGCCTAGATGACTATTAAATCATAATTGTCCCATTTGGTATATTCTATTTACAAAAGCTCAACAGGTAGAACATGTCAAAGTGGTATCAGAAAATGCTATGTGCTGGTACCAATATACAGGTGTTCTATATGGGGTACCTATAAAGTGCGAAACGAAATAGAAACGAAACGAAACGAAATCAACGAAAACGAAACGAAACGAAATCAACGAAATGGAAACGAAATGAAACGAAACCAACGAAAGCAAAACGAAATAGACTAATATGAAGAAAATGGAAGGAAAAAAATAAAAGACAAAACGAAATAGAGAAATAAAATAAAAAGGATAATTCGATTTTTTAAATACAATAATTTTGATTAATTATAACCCATCTTACATGTCTGTCCGTTACAGTAATCTTCACGTACATTACCCGCAACTCAATCCAAGCCGGGTTCGCTTGCCGACAAACTTTCAGAAGTTCAAATGTCATATTTTTATTTGTGTTTGTGTGTGTGTCAGTATTTATGAATTATAAAGTTTCTGGAGTGGGCATATAGAAAAAAATGGGGGATATGAGGGGGTATTTTCATAGATTGGGATATTGAGGGTTCATTATTCGTCCGATTTTATTACGTTTTTCGTTTGTATTCTACATAAATTTGCCTATTCGCAAATCAAACAGGATGGTCTTGAGTTTCAGATTCTGGGCACTATTTGACTACTGGATTTTCCCGACTTATCACGTTTAATCCCCATGCACACCCCCCCCCCCCCCCCCCCCCATCCCCCATTTGTCAATATGACGGAACTATTAACGACTGTCATACAAGTGGGAGGTTTGACCCACCATTTTCTTGGGAAATGCCTGTACCAAGTCGGGAATATGATAGTTGTTTTCTAGTTTCACATTTGGTCATGTCTTAGGATTAGAGAATTTACATGTACCGATTGTTTTTATACTTGGTAACGTCTTATGGTTAGACGAGTGGCATCTGCCTATCTGCTATCAGAACCCACCATTTTCCTGGGAAAATGCCTGTACCAAGTCAGGAATGTGTTGTTTTTCAGTTGTTCCGTTGATTGGAAACTCAGATGGTTGAGCTTCTTATTGGTTTTGTCTGTTTTTGTGGACTTTCCCTTTTGAATGCGCCTTGGAGTACGGTACCATTGTTATTACCTTTATTCGGTAGTGTGCCAACAGATCTGGCGTAATGTCTTACCGTTGTTCTTTCCGAGATATACAGGGGTCAAAAAGACCCAACACTATAAACTTTTTATTTCAAATCCTATTGTTCTATTTTGAAGAACTAAAAAAAAAAATTTTTTTTTTTTTAAAATGAAAAGGGATCAAAGGGAAAAAAGGTACTTTTACAAGATATGTAGGTTTTTTCAAAATTTTTAATGTTAATTTTTGATAGGATTTGTATACATCCGCCAAAAAAAGATTGGGGTATATAGGACTTCTGCTGTCCGTTCGTTCGTTTGTCCGTCCGGTCGTCACACTTTTTCGTCTCTCCGACACACTTTTAAATTTTGCTCGGACGGGGGTATTTTATTAGTGAACTTTAACTACTGCACTTCTGTTATTTTAATTTCTCTCCTTTCAACAGACTTGACGTTGCTCTTATGGTTCCCAAATTTAAAAGAAGCCACTAAGTGAAAAGGACAGACTCCCGCTGAATAAATGAATAGTATTCTTGTTCAATGGTGATCAAATCCTGTCCTCTCCTGATGAAAGACAGACATGTGTGGGAAGTAGTCTAGCATCGTAATTGGGAAAATAGGTTTGATTTCTTTTAGGCCCCTATTATTTTTTCTTCCTTTTTCTATTTCGTTTTGCTTTCGTTGATTTCGTTTTGCTTTCGCTGGTTTCGTTTTATTTCGTTTTCATTTCGTTGATTTCGTTTCGTTTCGTTTCGTTTTTGTTGATTTCGTTTCGTTTCGTTTCGTTTCGTTTTCGTTGATTTCGTTTCGTTTCGTTTCTATTTCGTTTCGCACTTTATAGGTGCCCTTTCTATATGTCACATTTAGTTAGTTGCTAAATAGAAGAATTGCAGGAGAAACGCTATCATCGAACCCTAATGGGACACCCAGTTTCATTCCTTGTTTATGTGAGATATATACACGTATTATAACCTTCACACTTGTGAAGGCATGACATTGCTCACACCAGAGGCTTCTTGAGTTTAAAAAAAACAATATGAGAGCCACCAATGTGTTATATAGACTAGTCACATAACATTAAGTGTGACTGATAATTCTTGTCATATTTGTATAACACTTCTGTAATAATCGTTGGATAAGGGTGGTTATAAGCTGATCTGACACCCATGAGATTATTTGCTCGAAAATTTCTCCTGTTTTAAATACTCTGCGTTCGTCTTAAATACTGCTCGACAAGTACCTAAAACATTGACACAGCAGGGTATTACTAAAATTGTTCGGACAGTACTTAAAACTTTGAAATAGCAACAGAACATATACTTTTTATACGGCCTGTTTACTATATACAAACGACGTGTGTGACGGGTAGAATAATCGAAGTTGTAATTGGTTGAAATAAACTTAATTTTATCTGGTTACAATAAGATCAATAAAATATTATGCTTTAGCCAAGCACTAATAACATACAAAAACCTAATTTATAGAAGCAACATAAATGTATGCTTATTTATTATACTCGTTTGACACAACTCCTCAATCGTCCTGTTAAATATAAAAACCTGTATTGCAATTTAGACTAAACCATAAATAAAATGTGACGAATATGAAAGTAAATAGTGTCAATAGGTTTGTAAATATATTTTATATGATTTTGAAAGGGACGAGTCGAATTATCTATCTACTTATCTTATCAAACATAATCCGGAAATAACAACAGAAAAGAATCGAAAATGTCCACAAAGAAACAATAGACCGCCGTAGACGTTATCGTATCGTAGTTACATCTGTCTATATAATTAGTGCCTATTACCACTAACAGTGTGTGTGAGTTCGATAACTGATCGGTGGCAAGGTTTAGTGAAGACGTGGGATAAAGTTTGTCAGTTACGTGATGCGTGATTGTTTTCTCTTGATACTCTTGCTTTCTCCGCTAACACCCGTTTCCCCCCAGATATTCCTGTTTTCTCTAGATACTCCCGTTGTCTCCATATACTCTGTTTTCTCTAAATACTCCCGTCTTCCCCCAGATACTCCTGTTTTCTCTAGATACTCCCGTTGTCTCCATATACTCTGTTTTCTCTAAATACTCCCGTTTTCCCCCAAATATTCCTGTTTTCTCTAGATACTCCCGTTGTCTCCATATACTCTGTTTTCTCTAAATACTCCCGTTTTCCCCCAAATATTCCTGTTTTCTCTAGATACTCCCGTTGTCTCCATATACTCTGTTTTCTCTAAATACTCCCGTTTTCCCCCAGATACTCCTGTTTTCTCCAGATACTCCCGTTGTCTCCATATACTCTGTTTTCTCTAAATACTCCCGTTTTCCCCCAGATACTCCTGTTTTCTCTAGATACTCCCGTTGTCTCCATATACTCTTGCTTTCTCCGATAACACCCGTTTTCCCCCAGATATTCCTGTTTTCTCTAGATACTCCCGTTGTCTCCATATACTCTGTTTTCTCTAAAAACTCCCGTTTCCCCCCAGATACTCCTGTTTTCTCCAGATACTCCCGTTGTCTCCATATACTCTGTTTTCTCTAAATACTCCCGTTTTCCCCCAGATACTCCTGTTTTCTTCAGATACTCCCGTTGTCTCCATATACTCTGTTTTCTCTAAATACTCCCGTTTTCCCCCATATACTCCTGTTTTCTCTAGATACTCCCGTTGTCTCCATATACTCTGTTTTCTCTAAATACTCCCGTTTTCCCCCAAATATTCCTGTTTTCTCTAGATACTCCCGTTGTCTCCATATACTCTGTTTTCTCTAAATACTCCCGTTTTCGCCCAGATACTCCTGTTTTCTCCAGATACTCCCGTTGTCTCCATATACTCTGTTTTCTCTAAATACTCCCGTTTTCCCCCAGATACTCCTGTTTTCTCCAGATACTCCCGTTGTCTCCATATACTCTGTTTTCTCTAAATACTCCGGTTTTCCCCCAGATACTCCTGTTTTCTCCAGATACTCCCGTTGTCTCCATATACTCTGTTTTCTCTAAATACTCCCGTTTTCCCCCAGATACTCCTGTTTTCTCCAGATACTCCCGTTTTCTCCAGATACTCTTGTTTTCTCTAAATACTCCCGTTGTCTCCAGAAACTTATGTTGTCTCCAGATACTCATGTTTACCCCCAGATATTCCCGTTTTCTCCAGATACTCTTGTTTTCTCCAGATACTCTTGCTTTCTCCAGATACTCCCGTTGTCTCCAGAAACTCATATTGTCTCCAGATACTCATGTTTACCCCCAGATATTCCCGTTTTCTCCAGATACTCTTGACTTCTCAAGATACTCTTGTTTTTCCAAATACTCCATTTAAACTGGGAAAATGTTGAAAGTGGCGATATACAAATATTATTCAATTTGGCTATCCTGTTTAGGGCTTTTTGGTTTTCTTGTTCACAAAGACCTTTAAATTATTTGGCTTTCCAATCTTTTGAGTGAATGAGTAAGTGATTGTTGCTTAACGCCAATTCAGCAATTTTTCAGCTATATCATGGCGAGAACAAGTTAATTTTCAATGAAATGATGATGAGGTCCGCTTTTGTTCTAGATCAACACGCTTTTTTAGTAGTGCTATTTCACTGAAACAACAGTCCGCGGGTAGACATGTCGCTCCACTCGCACACATTATTCGGATTCCGAGCCAACCAGTCTTTGCTGATTCTCCTTAATGCTGCGTGCTTGGCGGAAAAGCAACAAATACCAATTTTATTGTTTTTGGTTTAACCGGACCGTGGCTCGAACCCATGATCTACCGCACTCAAGGCGAGGACGCTAACCATTACACCACCGATGCGGTCCAATCTTTTGACGTTGAGCGTACCTGATGAAAGAAATTGCCAGAAACGTGTCGTGTGCACTAAAGTAGATATCTACCTTTTTTCATAATAAAAAAAAGCAAATAAACGAAACATGTATTGCAGAATAAATGAAAACAAAACGTACCTTTACATGGTATTATATTGAATCTTCTTATGACAATGTTTTTTTTTTTGGTTCACTAATTCCACAACTAAATTTGAATATTGAACAGGTGGTATCTGAATATGGTGTATAATCTTAGCTTTTAGCATTTATTTAATATTTGTAAGATATAATTTATTTTTACAGATCGCTTGTCATTCTTTCATATCGAACAAGGAAAGGGAAGTGTTGATCAACAAGTACAATGTAATTGATTAAAAAAATGTTTAGGTTGAAACCCTCGGGAGAAGTTGTTGCAAGACACCTGGTTTATCAAATATTCAGAATTAAATGAGCCTTCTGTGTCAGATGGTAAACATGAAATAAAGATCAATCACAATGTCAAATGTTAAATAAAAATATAACAAGGAGCTGCGTGCAGATTTTAAATTGATATTAATGTCCAGATCAAAACGTAACAAGTCAATCGGACAATCAAATAATCCCTTTTTTCTCTCGCTCACTCCAATGGGGTATTAAAATTGTGACAAATGATATTTTGAAAGCAATATGTCTGCTAGATGAGTAAATAAAGGACCCCAAAAAAGCAAGAATCGAGATGTTTGTTGATATATTTTTTATATATTTTTTTAGATACGTTAGAGCATTGCCAAAGGGAAAAAAGGGGAAAAGATACAACAAACATCTAATTTTAATTAGATTACATTTAAACATGACTTTGGTGGGTGATTTGTTGGATCTCTTCTTATATACTACATTAAATACTGAATGTGAAGTATATTTTACCATCTGGTGGTTCTTTATACAATAATATTTGTTTATGATACCCTACATTTAAATTAGATACTTTTTTACTTACATTCAAGTCAAATATGACAACATATAATTTAAAAGTTGTAAACATTATAAAATGATTTAAAAATACATTAAAGATTGATCAATGTTTATTCTTACCTTTCAAGTGTGTTTGTCACTTTATAATGTCCACGTTGTGTGATAATTTACAGCTTCAGAAAGATACAACGCGTTGAATCAATACAAATAACATGCATAATTGAATATTTTAACTACTACGTAAGGGGGGTTTGGTAATAACTAACGATGAAACATCGATTTTCTTTTGATGTTTTCTTTCATATGGTAATGCTTGGAAGTAATAAAATTGTTGCCTTTCTGTCATCTAAGATCATTTCATTTAATAGCAATACACATAAACTTTAATAATATATTAACGTGCTCATGGAGACACGTCTTTCTTGGGAACACATTTTTCTTGAGGAAACGTCTTTCTTGGGACACGACTTTCTTGAAGACACGTCTTTCTCAGGGATTCTACATTTGTCTGGCAACTGCTGAATTGTACACACAAGAAGAGCTTGATGAGACCAGATGGGTAATTAGAAGTCGCGAAGGACAGACAATACAATGGCCAAAAGAAAAAAGACAAAAGAACAAAACATTAATATTTTGCATATTGTCCTGCGAGGATGGACAACACTGTGTGTCTCGATAAAAATTAGTATCTGTCCTTCAACTACGTTGATAATTATCTACACTTTGCTGTAGGTCTCTAGAACTGTATAATATCCCACGGTGACATGTGCCATTGGGACTATTTTTTATTATGATATTTTGCAAAACTACTTCTAATTATGATACTGACAAGAGTCAAAATATATCTATTTTCTAATTATATTTTATACCTGTATCCCCGCCATTTTTTATTGAAGTTCCTCTAGAATGACAGGAGAGAGAAGCGGTCATATATATATATGTCTTAGAGGCAATGCTTTTGCTTGTTTTACGAATTTCCGATTGAATTGTGGAACTGTTCTGAGGTGTAGGATTTTTTGTTTTTCATTTCTTTAGAAATAATCAATTAAGGGAAGATAATTCAGAAAATAAATAACAAAATGAAAGTATACAATATATGAATGGTTTAATGAAGCTAATTCAAGATCCTAAGTTTTAATAAGATATTTGATTTTGCCTTTCTACAGATGTTTCACAAAATTTCTTATTATATATATCTTGGGTGTTAACTAAAAAATATTTTTGTAGTTTGTGGTATACGAAGTTATACTTTTTTATTTAAATCATGGGTCGATAATTATTGAGAAATAAAATTATTTTTTAATCAATTTTATTTCAAAATGAAATGTTTACAACCATGTTTCTATGCGTTTCTTGATCTTCAAGTATATTTTGCGAATCATGACATCAATATTTAATTTGCTTTCAACTACAATATACATTTAAGATTGCATAGAATAAAAAATTAATGAAAATGTCAAAAAATCGTTGTCCTACCTTTCTCCGATGTGTACAAATCATAGCAACCTGACTCATCTTTAAAGGTGTAAATATATATATATATGTGAAGGAGAAGCATATCGAATGTCAATAAAAGTGCACATGATTGAATCACGTCATAGAAAGGTTGTAAAAATAAATAAATAAAAAAAACTTAGTTTTAATAGTTCAACAGGTAAATAGTGTCGTCAAATGATTACCTATAATGCATTTTTATTAAAAATGTAATAAAGGATTAACTGTTACTGTGAAACAACCTAAATTCGTGCATCCCATTTTTCGTGGATTGTTCATAAAAGACATATTCATAGGTTTTTCTTAATTCGTGGCTTCCAAATTTCCCCACAATAATAATATAAAGAAATACTGCTATTTATCAGTGTTGTTCGCGTAAATGGAGAGCAAAACGTTATAAACAGGTAGATTCTTAAATTCGTTTATTGGTTGACTAACAATATCAACGAACATTTGGTTATCACGAATAAGATAATTGGTGTCATCGCCACTGTCAGCAATGTTTCAGATATTTTGTAGCAACCGGGTTTATTGAAGGAGGAAGGGGCCGTCGTGGTCGTGATCGCTTGGTAGTTGGATTTACAACTAGCTATGCAATCAGTGCCTATCACCACTAACGTTGTGGGTTCAAATCCCGCTCATAGCGAGGTGTACTCGATACAACATTATGTGATATACCCCGTGATAAAGTCAGTCCCAAAAACAAATGCCTAATATTCTGTATGTAGTAATAAAAACGTAGATATCAAATTTAGTGAGCACGAAGCGTTTCAGGAATAACGACACTTTCGGTGATCATGAATTTACATGCATGAAGTATAAAACACTGGCAACTCCCAAATATTAATAAATAAAATTGCATTTTTTTAAAAGTCATTAGAATTACAAGTAAAGTGTAATTAAGTTCTAGTTTTTTATTCATGTGAAATGATGGGATTGGTGCCAGTGGGTGTGTGAATGCGTCATCGTCCGTATTATTGGTACTAAGAGCGTTTACATCTTTATATTGATTAATGAGTTCAATAAATGCATTGAAATCTACCGTCAAGTATTCTAAATCAATAAATAGTAAATAAATATATAATATGTCAAAAACATTTGCCGATTTAGGCTATTCTGTTGATGCCGTTTGGGTTGATTTAGGCTATTCTGTTGATTCCGTTTGGGTTGATTTAGGCTATTCTGTTGATTCCGTTTGGGTTGATTTAGGCTATTCTGTTGATGCCGTTTGGGTTGATTTAGACTATTCTGTTGATTCCGTTTGGGTTGATTTAGGCTATTCTGTTGATGCCGTTTGGGTTGATTTAGGCTATTCTGTTGATTCGTTTGGGTTGATTTAGGCTATTCTGTTGATGCCGTTTGGGTTGATTTAGGCTATTCTGTTCATTCCGTTTGGGTTGATTTAGGCTATTTTGTTGATGCCGTTTGGGTTGATTTAGGCTATTCTGTTGATGCCGTTTGGGTTGATTTAGGCTATTCTGTTGATTCCGTTTGGGTTGATTTAGGCTATTCTGTTGATGCCGTTTGGGTTGATTTAGGCTATTCTGTTGATGCCGTTTGGGTTGATTTAGGCTATTCTGTTGATTCCGTTTGGGTTGATTTAGGCTATTCTGTTGATTCCGTTTGGGTTGATTTAGGCTATTCTGTTGATGCCGTTTGGGTTGATTTAGGCTATTCTGTTGATGCCGTTTGGGTTGATTTAGGCTATTCTGTTGATGCCGTTTGGGTTGATTTAGGCTATTCTGTTGATTCCGTTTGGGTTGATTTAGGCTATTCTGTTGATGCCGTTTGGGTTGATTTAGGCTATTCTGTTGATTCCGTTTGGGTTGATTTAGGCTAATCTGTTGATGCCGTTTGGGTTCTGTTTAGGCCGTTTGGGTTTCTTGCTCTGCAAAACTTTAAGTTTATTTTGACTTTCCAATCTTACGACTTTGAGTTTACACGATGAAGGTTCTTACAGAATAGCGCCGTGCGCACTAAATTAGATATCTACTTTGTTTATTAAAGGTAAATAATATGGTTATAGTTAGCAGTAGAACTACAATGACACAATCTTGCACCACTTTACACGTTATAACATAAACGTTCGAGAATACCGAAGGGGCAATCAAAAATGAACAATCCAGAGAAACTGGCAACAAGAAGACGAAAAAAACAACGCAGTATATGTAACGTGTTGAACACCACTATACGTAAACAAACACAAATAACGTAAATAAGACATGATTTCAGAGGTAAAGACGAACCGAACATCGCTTTTATGCGGGAATCATAACGGACATCACAACACGAAACTCAGAACGTAAAACACCATCAAATGCTAAATAGTTGACTCTGGGATATCTGAACATCAACAACAAGATATGCATGGGACGTTCTTAAGATTGTGTGACAAACATGCATTTTTAAGGTATTATTATTGATTGATTCTTGCTTCACATTAAGTATTTTAGTTATATCCATAACGAGTAGAAGTGTACAAATCACGAATTTAGATACCAAAATAGTGGTCCTATAGACAGGGTTCTTTTTTTATCGTGAACAGTAATAATGGCCCAGTAAAATTTTTCTTGCAACATCCACTTCAAACAAACTGTGGTTCTGACATTATAAACTCTTACAAACTGTATATTATGTGCAATGAGCGCGGAATATTCAGTACACGAGACACTCGTGATCGATCCACTCCCAGAAAGGGTTGAGTATTTGATCCGTCACACACAACCAGCTGACCGGTGGGGTTGTACTCGCAAAGGAAGACATTAGGTTATGTTTCTATACCACGGGTGGCCTTCTGGGTTTAGATATTGCAATTGTACAACACAGTTGATTAATTTTGCAGAATAATTTATTTTTATCACGAATAACAAATCTCTTATAATCACCACTGTAAGATGAAAAAATATGATAGTACAAGTGGAACTATCAATCACTATTGAAGAAACATTATTTTCTAATCAGAGAGAACATTTGCGTTGTATTATAAAACCTAGCAGAAATTGTTTAAGAATATCTTAGGTATCTTTTTAAAATAAATTATGAAGAGAAAGTTCAAACAGTGATGGTCAACAACTCCATCAATTTCAACAAAGCGAGCAGCTACCCTTGACCTCAAATCATTGAACACAAACACGATTCCGACATATACCGATAGAAACGCAGGTCCAGGCTGAAGGTAGGTCAATTGCTTCCCTATTATGGCTGTCCCTCGTTGTCTTTATATGTTATCATACTTTTTATTGTGGGGTGTCTTTATGATTTGTACTTACAAATTATAGTCGAATCGTTAAGTCCTCAATTCCAGGTCAGTTAAGATTTACAATACATCATTTATTATGACCATCATATAATTTCTAAAGCGACTAATCTTTTTATGGGTTCTAACCTTGGCTACTTTTACAGACAAGAGAAGCCACGTTGATAATCATTCTGAAAAGAAAAGCAATTCTACAATCATGTTTCAGTATTTTTATATTTGTTTGGAGTAAACTTATTTTCATTAATAATTAGCATGTTTATATTTAATGTATTTGTGAAGAATCAAATGACATAGCAAATCATTATTCTAAAATAGATAATATTTGATATTTAATTTTTTAAAAAACCCCCAGAAAAACAAGATTCTAATCGAGCGGAAACACCTTTTTCATGTCATGTCAATAAATGTTGGTCAGTATGTTTATATATGCATAAGATGTCTTTTCACACGTTCATTGATTAACACAACTGTGATAAAACATCTTACCTGATGTACAGACACGATCATACCGGTTAAAAAAAAGTAAAATAATCGTCAGATAACATTAGATAGTAATTGGTACGACTTAATTACCGTTTTATTGATATGATAATGATGAGTCATAGGTGACTTTAGCCGATTTTGGCTATGCTGTTTAGGCCCTTTGGTTTTATTGCTCACAAAAACTTTAAATCATTTGGCTTTCCAATCTGTCGATATTGAGCGTACCTGATGAAGGTTATTCCAGAAAAGCGTCGTGCGCACTAAATTAGATATCTACGTTTTTATTAAATGTTTTGAAATGTTTAGTAGTCAAAAGCGAGATAACTCATCTGGTAACAAAATCTTACGTTGTAATGTTTTGTATGTACTTCAAAACAAATAATTCTTTGTAAAGATATTGATCTAAATGTCTGCTATCGACAGTAGGAATAACCATATTTATAGCTAGAACGTCCACCGGCACTATACCTCTGTCGTTATGGACGTTAACGTCGCTTATTGTTGACTGTATCGGTAATCTCTGCCAGATTAAACTGTATCACCAGTCTCTGTGGTTGTGGAACCAGATTTTCATTGTGGAAGAGCTGCTCAGTGCGTCCCTGGATGGCGGATAGAGGGAGTCCTCCCTAAACGGGACTGTCAGGTTATAATACGGAAAGCGTGATCGTGGACCAGAGTGGGTAACGTGTCTGGAGAGTGCACCGCTTCTTACATCGTCAGTAGATTTCGAAAAAGAGGGCGCATTGTAGCCACTACAAAAGACTAAATCTTTCGTCACTACCAAACTCTCCAGTCGTAGACCCGGTTGATCCATCCCTTCCCTTATTTCTATATATATATATTTGTATATATTGTTGTAGTTGTTCTCGTCCTGAATATAGATGAAAGACTGATCGCTGGGTGTTAAGCAATAATCAATCAATCAATCGGTAGAACGTTGGCAATGTTTTAAGACGATGCGATAGACCACAGTTCAGAGATAATCGTAATCAGATGATCATGATCATGATCATGACAGAATACTATAAACTTTATAAGATAAAATTAAGACAACGCGTGAATTATGGTTTGTATGATGTATGAGTATAAATTTAAGATTCAGAGAATAAAACATTAAAATGTATGACAGAGCAATAATATCTTTAACAATCATAAAACAGAAACAGTTGTCTTTGATGAATTAATTTAAAGAGATCATAAACTACATTTAATAAAACGAAAGTTATCAATACTCGACATATTTACTTTATATCCATGTGTTAAGCTTGTCTTAACATTAAACGTAAATCTTAACCTAGACAAAATTGTGTTTTCCCAAGTAGCATTTGAAAACACGAAGTTAAGTTAAGCAGTAATGGTCGACAATATCACAACCAACGACACCATCCTAAATTCATATGGCAATTCCTAAAGCATGAATTATTTAAAAGAAGACCATATATGTGAATTTGATTCTAGACTTGGAACAGGCTAAAAAAAATTCCTTCTCTCTTCATGAATAGATACCAACAGGTCACACACACACACACACACACACAAAGATAAACAAATTCTACACCGATTCGAGTCAATTCAAAATCTCCAATGACCGCACACTTTCACAGAAATAACAACATAAAAGTGACAAGTACAAAAACAGAGTAACTATTAATTTATTACATGTACTAATTCAGGATTGGGAAAAAAAAGATGACAATGGACATTTCAAATAGATTTTTAACATCGCATGGTCATTAGTATTCAGTAATTGATGAATGATGTATTGATTCTGAAAATAAAGTTTAAACAGTGATGGTCATCAATTCCACCTATATCAACAAACCGAAGAATCACCTCTCATCTTAGATGAACTCAGCTAACATAAAAAAAGACCACGACATATGACGTTGGAAATCCAGCTCCAGTCTTGGGACAGGCACAAAAATATGGGGAGGTTACAATGGTTAATGGGACCCCAACCCTCCCCTCTTGATAACTGGATCTCCAATGGCAACACATATATAAACAAACGAAAAAAACCTGCACAGATTCGCTTCCACTCAAAAAGACTACATACTATCACAACAAAATGAAGGACAACATAAACATGGACAGTATAATAGAGGGGTAAATGAATGATCATACTCTTTAGGCAGAGCAAACATATATCTGATACTTCTAACAGATATCAATTAGTCGTGAACATCCAACGAAATAAAAACGTAGATATTAATGGTCTTCGTGGAAGACCAGAATAAATAGGTCATAAAACTGTTGTGATCAAATATTGAACCAAAAAAAGGAATGTAATACAGAATGAAATATAAATGTACTAATTTAATTGCTTGTTGGACCTATTCGTTGTACTAGCAGATTGTCAACATGGATGGGAAATACATTTTCAACAATATTTCAGTCATATGTCGTGCCGGTCAGTTTTATTAGAGGCGAAAGCCGGATAATCTAGAGAAAACCGTCGATCTGTCACCAGTAACGGACACACTTCATCATCATCACGGTAACAACGTATAATAACAATGATTGTTAAATCTTGCATTAAATTTAACCTTGAAAAGTAGCACAGTTTTTCGATATTTCCCTGTGAAGGGGGACACTTTATAAACCGGAAATTATCTGACAATTTACGAAACATTTCCTACCGAGGGAGACAATCACTGTAAATCGGTAGTTGTTTTTGTGTGTATTAACGCTGCCTATGTATATAAACAGACCCGTGTTTTCTGTAGTTTCGGTATAATAATTTTATCAGATGAACATCGAAAATTTTAAAATTATTTCTACAATAAAGGAAGGTAGAGTTATTATTTCAGTAATACAATCTGCTATATTTTTAGCAAAGAAAATATGTTGACATTTTTAACTGGGTCAAATTTATTAACAATGGGTGAAAGGAGATAGGAAATGCATTTCTTAAAGGAAATATATTTTTTAATCTCGTCTATTCTATTGGTTGAAGTTAAGGTTCAGAATCGAGTCATATCAGGTAAAGGACATACACGGACAAAATAGGCATATCAGTGTTTAGACGGAAAGTAAACAAAATCGTGACAAGTTTGTTGCTCCCAAACAAAGATTTTACGCACCGAACATTAGCCAAACATGATAATTGGAAGCTTGCTCACCGTAATAATATAATTTTGTATTAACTATACTAGCCATGTTCACGAATATTTAAATATAGATTGGACATTTAAAGATCGTATTTTAAAATAACTCGCCATACCCTGAAAACGGTGTCATAGATAGTATATATATCTATGGAATAAGACGATGCAGTCGTTTTCTGATTCGAGGGAACCTATGTTTAAAGATGGAAGCCGCCATGAGGCCAAAAGAAAAATATGGTTTTATGGAATTGTCTTAGTCATTGTAGGGTTCACAATTGGAATACTTATAGGGCGATTTGCAACCTGCCCGAAGAGTGATGCTGAATCTAAGAAAGATGGAACGTTTCTTCCTGGTGTTCCAGAGTCAATTATTCAAGATGGTGATCCGAAAATTAGCGGTGACCTCATAAATGGAATAAAAGCAGAAAATATTAGACAATATTTGCGGTAAGTATATAATATATTTAAATATATATATATTAAAAGAGGGATAGCACAATAACTGACAGCAGTAATAAGATTGCGTACATTTATATAACTGTCAGCAATCATGTTTAGCTAATTACATTTATTTGGAAATTTTATGTGAAAAGGTTAAATTTAATTTAATTTTTTGTTTTGTTTTACATGAAGCAGGAAGTAAATCATTTTGGTTCTGGAAATATTAGTTATCATGGTTTCGTGACATTAAATATGCGAGACAATCATATAAATATCCCCCAGATTCATGCAATTCTTTTGAAATTGATCATGGCATTTATTTTAAATCGGAATATTGACTGAGTACTTGTTTGGCATGTCAAATTGTTTGGCATATATCACTTCAAACAAATTGTCATTAAAAATAGATAGCATGAATGCAAAAAAAATATACGTTTGTTATTATTGAATTTTATCAAATAAAACACACATACACAGTTTTGCAGAAAAAAGGCATGAATGTAAATCTTTTCAAGCAAATTGTCAATAGAAAAATAGATAACAATGCAAAAAAAACCCAACACTATGCGATGAGTTTATGGAATTTAAAAACACACACAAAATGTTGCAGAAAGACAGACATGATTCTGCATGTGTCATGGCAGTTTGTTGATGTATATTGGGTCATGTTCCCATCGTTTTGTCGATAGTGTGACAAGTATTAAGTTATTATAACATCTCCACTACATGTTATGGTAGAACACGATGTATTACTTGAGTGTTCAACATTCCAGTGGATCACAGTTACTACTTGCGTTAATGAAATGCGGATAATCTGTAAATGTTGCCTTTTTTACTTTTTTGACCAATTTACCGATTTTAGCTCCTAAATTGATAGATTAAAATAATTTGTGAATTTTGAGAGGAAAGGAGTTTACAAAATGTTTGTAACATCGTTACATTTATTAACATAATTATATTAAACGTTCTGAATGAAAAAACGAACAAGAAACGTTATAATAAGCGAGTTCTAGGTGGATTATAATGGCTTCTTATCAATGCAGGTGAATATACATGGACATATAATTATAGCAATACAGTTATGTAATGTAATAATTCAGATTTCCTATGTTAATATCTATTATCTGTTCATTTCACGTCTAAATTTAGAATTGACATAACCTCAATTGAGTACAACAGATATGGTTGACTCCTTTTAAAATCTTGACAGGTCGGTGGTTTCCTCCACGATATAGCTGAAATATAGTTGAAAGTGGCGTTAAACATCATAACCCTTACCCAGGGCCGTCTTAACAGCATTATAGGCCCCGGGCAAATCAGTGCACTGGGGCCCCTACCTACACAACCACTCACAGGAATAAAAATGTAAATGGTCCATAAAATTAAACATATATATATTGTATTAGTACTTCCAACAAAAGTAATGTTTAAACATTAAAAAAACATGCCGTACACAACATACATATATTAACATGGGACCCCTATGCTCGTGCGTTAAGACGGCACTGCCCTTACCCTCTTTACAGAAATTGAACACTCTTGTTTTTTAAAAGAAGGAACTGAAAAACTGGTATGCGTTTGTACACAGGTTAAAACCAATTGTAAAACTAATTTAAATAATATGATTTATTTGAATATATATAATTTCAAACAATAATAACAAGTAATAATACGAGTGTAGGACTTGATAGTTTATTTGACCTTCCAAAGTAAATATCATCCGGCCTGGGACATCACTCAGGCAGGTGACACTTCTTCCCGCGGATAGACAGATCATGAGGCTGTAATTGTATAATTTTCACCAAGCGAATGTAATCAGGAATCTGTAAGCTGTATCAACACAAAATTAGATGTGTTATCTTCTGTCTATTTTTAATAATTGTATTGAATCAATTGACATTTTAAAATCTATTAGAAAAAATAACCTTGTCATAAAACTGCATTGATGTATACCCAGTGTGTCTCCCTTCTGTAACATCAAAGTTGTCCAATTGTGCGTTTATTCTGTATTTGTATTTAACAAACATTGTAAAGATATAAAAATTTCAAATTGCTAATAATAAAACTACTATTATCTTGAGATAACAATTTTATTATGTATCTTATGGGAACTAATTAATTGAGGACAACATAACAGAACAATTGTAATAAATATATATGTTATGTAGCATTACTTGACATTGTGTCATATTACAAGATTGCATACATATTAAGTCAGATTACATCTTATATAAGATATATGACTTCAACTAATCCTCTTATATGTTGTCGCCGATCATGGCTGCTGTTCACTAGAAGTAAATATATTACATTAGATACAAATAAGGGTAATAATAAAATTACCGAACACCGAGCAATCTTCCAAAGGGAAAGGCAAAACTCATAAGTCATCAAACAGACAAGTCATAGCAAAAATGATTTATTCTCTCTCTCTCTCTCTGTTTAAATTTTTGTCAAGTTTGAAAATTTTAAGTACTTGATATGAAACAAGAGTTTCTATGTTAGCCAAATATACATTACACTTGAAGGAAGTCAGTGAATGATTGGATTTTAGCGCCAAGTACGTAATATTTCCGCCATATCATAGCGAGAGTAAAACGATACATTGAAATGATGATGCCAATGATTCCTTCTTTATACTAGACTAACAATCTGAGATATAGTGCTGTTTGAACTAACAGGACATGTCTTTGCTTAATTTTTATGTGTTTTACAGAGAGCTATCAGAGAATCCTCATTTAGCTGGCACACCTGCCGACTGGGAACAAGCAGACGAACTAAGACAATTCTGGAAGGATAATGGCTTGGACGAGGTTTTCATCAGTGAATATGAAGTGTTATTGTCTTATCCAAATACAACGGATGAGGAAAACATGAACCAAATACAAATATTAAACGCCACCGGTGGGATAATTTACGCCTCGCCATTGTATGAGGAGATACTGCATCCATCAGAAAACAAAAGCAATGTTGTACCTCCCTTCAATGCTTACTCTGCACCTGGGACCGTTGAATCTGTAAATATGTTTATATTAATGTCATGTTATTTAGAAGCTGTAATTTAATGCAAATAATTATGATATTCTGTCCGTTAATAATCAAAATTTTGCTAACTGGATTCCATTAGTATACTCCTAAAGAACTTCAGATAAAATAAACAACAGAAGCAGCCTTCTCTGCTTCATTTCATGATATTTACTTCAAATTTGATACCAATGGTCATTTTTCTACCGGACTCTAAAACAAAAGAGATGACTTAAGAAGAGTTTGAAGATGCCAAAGGGGTAATCAGAATCCGTATATCGAAGAAGGACAGACAACACAATGGTAAAAAAAAAAGTACAAAAGGACAAACAACGATTTACAAAACATACACATAAAGTTAAAGATCGAGTAACACGAACCCCACTAAAAACCGGGAGTGAACTCAGTTGCTCCGGAAGGGTAGGTAGTTCCTGCTCCACTAGTGGCACACGTCGTATTACTCTAGTTACAAACCTGGTGATAAGTCATGAATGAGGAATAGACCGGGAAGTGTTTACGACAAGTGGAACATATCCGTGATCATTTGTGACACATACATTCCATAACGGTGAACCAAGTCATTGTGGCGACCGTAAGACGTTCGAAGTGATGACTTCAACGTAACCAAGAGAAACCCTTGGGTCAGTAGATTCCGTGTTAGCAGCAACTCTTTATCAAGGAAATTCTGATAGGAACCACAAGCTCTGGAATATCGTATCACCTGAGAGATATATACACCATATGCAGGCGCTGCTGGAATGTTGCTACATATAAATGGAAAGTTTTTAATGGAAAAATTAACATCATCTCTTTTGTCGTATAGTTTCGTTCTTAACCGTCCCTCATTGTCAATTTCGAGGTGTAGGTCAAGGTATGAAGAAAACCTATCTGTATCAGTGGTAACCTTTATTTCAAGCTCAATGGGATAGATGAGATCAACGAAATCACCAAGCCTAGAATTATTTAGTGAAAGGACGTGAAATAAAAAGATCGGGCTAGCTTAAATGTTGCTGTTATGAATGTTTTATGCTTTGATAGTAATATACATAGCACGCCCTGGAGTTCAGACTTTTTACAACGCGAACGTCTTCTTATTACTGTTTACATATTAGGATGTCTAAATATTCGTCTCATCTTATCATTCAAAAAGTTTTAGGAAGATGTTAATAAAAGATTGAAGATACCAAAGTGGTAATCAGAAGCCGTAAATCGCAGGATAGACACTACAATGTCCAAAAGATAAAGGGCAAAGGGACAAAAAAATAATCTACAAACACCACACAGCTTTGACAATCCTAATTTTACTGTCGCAAATATCCGTTTATTGTAGACAACGGCGATAGTTTGTTTGCGTTTGCCAGATGTTTATTATAGTGAACCTAAAACTCCCATCAAAAAGTAGCTTAGGCAGAAAGTAATGGCCGTAGAAAGGCATTGACCAATGATTCATTCAGAACAACTTCTTCCAAACGTCAATTATCAAATTGTTCTCACATTGGTTGGTAATGATAAGAAATATCACCAATAAATATAACCAAAAATAAATTTGAAGTGATTTAGGTTTATTTTGTAAAACCATGGTTAGATCTGTATTGCTTTGTTCTCTTACAGAGTGAGTTAATATATGTAAACTATGGTAGAGTGGAAGATTACAGACATCTTGATACGTTAAACATCAATGTATCGGGTAAAATTGTTCTAGCAAGATATGGAAAAATATTCCGCGGTGACAAGGTAAGAAAATTATATACTTGTTTTTATTATATACAACATGTATGTTTTTGTTTATAATTAATTAAGTGCTGGTGTTTCTCTGTACATATTTCACTTTTCAATTGATCTTTAGCTTCTCTGATCTCCAGGGAAGTCACTCCTCTATATTACGTTGATAAGCAGGTTTACTTAATGTAGTACTACTGAATAATTACTGCACTCTCTTATGATAGTAAGAAATCACTGCCTGATTTTATGTTATTGACGTTCAACTAGAATTGATATCATGTGCATTAAGATTGTTAATCTAAAAATTAAAAGTTTTAAGAAAAACATCTATCAAAAGACGATCACAGAGGTCATATTCGAGTATAAAAGGACAAATCAGGTACAATTAAAAACCAACAATAGAAACATAAAGGAAGAACAGCACAAAAGAACAACAGATTGGATAACACGAAATCCATTACAAACCGGGAATGAGACCAGGTTGTAGTATATCCTGTCCGATTAATTGTAACGTCATAAACTTCTAATTCCCAAAGCCAACGAAAAAAGCCCGAGACCTAAATATTATATTTGAACATGCCTGCAACTAGCTGAGAAACTGGATTTCAATACTGATCAACCAACCCGTATATCGTTTGTCATATATAACTACCTTGAAAGGCTATTTTCATTTCGTTATAGGCACACTTGGCGTCAACACATGGTGCTATTGGTATAATAATATATTCAGACCCTGACGATTATGCACAAGGGCAAACAGACAGCTCCCAAGTCTACCCACATGACTGGTGGCTGCCAGCATCCGGTACACAAAGGGGAACGATATTTCTAAGGTCAGGTGATCCGTTGACCCCAGGATATCCAGCTATTGGTAAATGACAGTAGAACTTTTAAAGAAACCAACGTTTATGCAAATCTTTTTCTCTTAAAAGCTATTTCTTTACAAGACGAAATGCATTCATATAAATGTGATGAGACAGATACATATTAATAGATCATAGAGGAGATATTTTATTCAAAGAAAAGTTTGGGCTGGAGAAAAAGCGTTGATTCTAATTTATTAATAACTAAGCTTAATAAGTGAAATTAATACTATGACATTAGCTAACATTATAGATGTTTTAAACTTTTTCTTAATCTAACCTCGTACATGATAAACAATATTTTACCACTTGTACCACTTTTTATCAAGCGGGTCTAGAGTTTTTGTGTATACTTCTTTACTTGTCATGATTATTAAATGAGACCTCAATTGTATTAAATTGCAAGGAAATTGTACTCTGATCAAAATTAACGCTATATAAGATATATTCTTTATGCCTGTACCAAGTCGGGGTCATTACGGTTTTCACAGTTTTCCGGTTGTTGACTGATTTTGTCTGTTTATATAATTATGAGTTTTGACTTTCCCTTTGTAAGATTGTTCGGAGTTCGGTAATTTTGTTATTACCCTTATGTGTATTATATTATTACAGCGAGTGCATACAGACTTAAAGAGACGGACCCTGAAGCAGAATTACCAACAATACCGACGCATCCTATCGGCTATGGTATCGCAGAAAAGATATTACAGTAAGAAGTGATTTATTTATCATGACTACTTAGATATCAAATATAATTTCTACCGATATGTATTGTCGTAAAGATTGCAATAGATATGTCAATCATCTTTTTCCATAGTCTGGTATTCGTGACACCTCTTATTTTTTTAGCAATAAAAAAATCCGATGGGTCACGAGTACCAGACTACTTTTTCCATGACAGAGATACTTCGGAAGTCCTCTCTGAATTTTAATTCACTTTTAGTAGCGGATTTTTAATATAAAAGCCACTTATTGACACTTGTGTTGTGCTTTTTAGATCAAATATTGCGTTTACCAGTTTTGCTACAGTCTTATGTCACAAGTGAATAAGTATACTAAGTGGTTGCTTATCCAAATTTTTGACCTTTTGTTACATGCAAAGGGGAAATGGTCGTTCCGAATGAACACATGATCGGTTTAGAGTTTTCATTACAGATAATAAAAAGTAGAATCAACACCAAAATGATCTTAATGCTGGCGTTATTTTTGTTATAGAAGTTTCAAGTTTGATATAGGAGCTGTTTTTATATTGTTGCGGTTGGTTATATTGTCCACAGTGTTTAATGTTTTGTTTTGAATGCTAATACCAATTCAATTCAAAGACATAACAATTAATATTATAGACCTGGCATATCTAGATTTTGTATAAAACTCGGTATGAATGTTATTTTATGTTTTGATTTAATTACAGAGAAATGTCAGGAAATGAAGTAAAAGACGACTGGAAGGGTGCAATACCAAATGTAACGTATAAATATGGCGGCTCATTGAAGAATATAGCATGGTATGTCAGTCAAGAAAAATATTATTTATAGATCACAAAAAAATGTTATTTTGAGGTTCTCGTTTACACTATTAAAATTATCAATGGGTAAATATTGAATCACTACAATCTCTATCGGACTCCACAACGGGTGTCGTGCATCAAGCAGGAGAAATTTACTATTCTGAATACGCTTCCTCACTCCTGGTAGTTTTCTGAGAATTCATGATATACTAGTATGTCGTGATTCCTCAATTGATAGAAAAGTTAGACAGTAATGGTAGACAATAACTAACCACTAACAAAGGCCACTTCTCGACAAGTCCAAACGCCACAACACAAAGACGAAATTTCACTAACCACGTGTATCATTCCATGTCACTCCTCGACTAGGCCAAACGTCACAATACAGAAATGAAATAAACTCATAAACCACAGCAGCACAAGCCATTTCTCGACTAGCCCAAACGTCACAACCCAAAGACGAAATTTCACTAACCACGTGTATCAGTCCATGTCACTCCTCGACTAGGCCAAACGTCACAATACAGAAATGAAATAAACTCATAAACCACAGCAGCACAAGCCATTTCTCGACTAGCCCAAACGTCACAACCCAAAGACGAAATTTTACTAACCACGTGTATCAGTCCATGTCACTCCTCGACTAGGCCAAACGTCACAATACAGAAATGAAATAAACTCATAGACCACAGCAGCACAAGCCATTTCTCGACTAGCCCAAACGTCACAACCCAAAGACGAAATTTCACTAACCACGTGTATCAGTCCATGTCACTCCTCGACTAGGCCAAACGTCACAATACAGAAATGAAATAATCTCATTAACCACAACAGCACAAGCCATTACTCGGCTAGCCCAAACACCACAACACAAAGACGAAATTACACTAACCACAACAGTATAAGCCACTCCTCGGCTAGCCCAAACACCACAACACAAAGATGAAATTACACTAACCACAACAGTATAAGCCACTCCTCGGCTAGCCCAAACGCCACAACACAAAAACGAAATTTCACTAACCACAACAGCACATGCCACTCCTCGGCTAGCCAAATTGTCACAACACAAATAGGAAACAACAATAAAATGCTGATAACAATGGTTTTCCTAGATTGAGACAAGAACACAAATGTTAAACCGGTAAGTTGGATGGATCCTCACCCTCCCAACTTGATAACCATCAAAACTACAATCTCGTAAGATAAAGTAAAGCTTAGAGCACAATGCAATACAATCGAATTACAATACAATTTTTCAAGACAATTACATTTCAGGAAAGTTAAAATGAGAATATCTACAGCGAATCATAAACGGAAGACTTATAATGTGATAGGCATAATCAGGGGTGCTGTTGAACCAGGTAAATATAGTTACCAGATACAGTAGCAATAGTTTTGTTTAACAAATGAATGTAAGGTCAGGTCTTAGATTTACACGAGGCTACTATAATCAACATTGTGGTACTCACAAGAACGAATATTAGAGTAAAATTACGAAATTAAACAAGACTTACCTTGGTTAAAGTTGATGTTTAATTTAAATTATATGTAGTCATATAATCACTGAAGAGATCAGATGCCACCACCCTCCCTACAGCTGTTAAGTAGGCTTATTTTAAATTTCGTGTTTAGGATGTGACACTCACTTAAATTCCTGATTTAAAGACTGAGGTTGCAGTTGCGCAGTGCTTTATCATCTGGTCACGGAAGTGATATGACGTAATAGAACTGCATTGTGGTCTGTGCTCTTCGTCTTGCTGTCATTTATAGTAGGGTCTTCAGTTATGAATACCATTCTAGTCCTAAAGTAAATATGTAGCGTAGCCTACCCTGAAGATAGCATTTTTGTCGTTTTTTATATGACAATTGCTGTTTCTAATACATAATTAGTCTGCCAGAAATAAACTGAAAATAAAAGTATAATAACAATTGAAGACTCCTCAATCATTTAACTAAATATATTCGAGCTATTTAATTTAAAACTTCATTTTAAAGGAGTTTATTGATATCCGATGGCTATGTATAATATAATGGCTATTACAGATGAGAAATGGACAAGACAATTCAGAATTTACATGTACACATATTTATACACACAAGCACACATCGAAATCATAGACGTTTAACATGTTTGTAGATAAATCGTGGCTTTCTTCATTTATTATTGTGGTCAGGTGTTTATGAGTATAAATCTTGTTATTGTGTGTTATTCAACTCTAGCAAAATAATGTGTTTCATATCCAGTAAGAGGGTTGTTCTGTAAAAGCTTTAACTCGTCCCTTTCTTTTTGTCACATTCGCAAAATTGGGCGAATAATGACGTGAGTCTACTGAAATTTATTAGCTCTTTAATTTACAGCGCGCTGAAATAGTTTTCATCAAAGAGGTCACTAAATATAACGTTTTTAGTGACAGTGACGCGACATGATAAGTGAAATGAAAAATGATATTGATTGGTAGAACTAATAATCTATACTGTCGTGCTAATAATTTGCATTGTCTTTCATATACCCCCATGGATTTGTAATTTGAAAGCAAGTTGGACAATTCGGCTAATTGAATGCCAGTAGTCTGTTGATAATATTTACCCCCGAATTTGACAACAATATTGTCAATTGACATGTTAATAATATTATATATCTTTGTTTTTGGTTGTTTTGGTTTATTTGTTTGCCTTTTCGTAGGTTGGATACAAAGTATAAGATTATCTGTACCTCATTTATAAATAGATATCTACCACCTTTTTGAAAAGGCATTACGTTTCATGTTCTTTCAATTTTGAACGAGATACAGTAGTGTAAGTAGCGTAAAAGGGCGGAAAAGGTCAAGTTTTTGGTATTAGTACAAACTTTGATTAATTGGGATTGAATATTATAGCGATGCTTTTGTATTTTCAAGAATCTTCATTTGACATTTGATTCACACCACAGATAGAACCGCTTACCCGTACTGAGTACCTGAGTTCACCCCCCGTGTTTTTGTACGGTTCGTGTTGCTCAATCTCGAGTTTTCTGTGTAGTGTTTTGTAAATCAATGTTTGTCTTTTTGTCCATTTACTTTTGGTCATTGTATTGTCTGACCGTCCTCGATGTATGGCTTCTGATTACCTTTCAAACTTTTCTTGTATCATTTTGTAGAAACCGTCTTTTTCGACCATAGTACGAACTTTTAGATATATATATTGTAGGAATTCTAGAGTAGCAAATAATAAGACTTTGCATAGACAGTTCAGCATTTTCAATATACAATACAGAAACAGAAGATGATAGATTCGTACATTATAGACATTTCAAAGTGACATCCTTCATTTTATTTGTTTGATGTTGGTTTTTTCTATTTAGTTCCTTTTTATATTTTGTCCTGAAATGTCAGCTGTTGGCTCTATATTGTTAGCTTCCGTAATCATCAAATGTACTGAACAAAATTTTCTTACATCAATTCTGAAATATCTTTTTAATCATCAGTACATATTTGTATACAGTTCGACGTGTGCTTGCCACAACAGATGGCAGACATGATCCGTGAAATAAAATTGAACTCTCACTTCCACTGTTAATAATATTTTGTCTCATTGCATTTTAAACATGTTTACCTGTCGACAAACACTCGTGTGTTTTTTTTCTAAAAACTTGACTTTTGTGTCAACGTCTTGTTTTATCTAGCTTGTGTCCTTGAGCTTTTTTCTTGTATTTTATTTTTGTCTGCTTTCTTTGATAAATATTTGATCATTTATTTAAAGTAACATAACGTACTTTCATTTAACCTTTATAATATAGTATTTGTGTGTGCTGCAGAATTGTTATCAAGTCTGCAAATTTTTTAGTCGGCTTTCATTAATAAATATTTGAACATTTACTTAACTCTTGTACTAAATTTAAGATAACGTACTTTACTTTAACTTTGATAATATAGTATGTTTGTGCGCTGCTGAATTTTTATTAAATCTGCACAAACAATATTTGAAGACGAATTGTTTTGATTCGTTTCCATCATCAGAAATGGTGAGTGAATGGTACATGATATTTTAAAGTGTGTTTTGTCTGGATGTCTTGTAAGCCATAAAATATATTACTTTTATGTTGGGACTCCTTTATGTATTTTCAAAGAGTCCACACAGGGGTGTGATCTACTGTTGAATGCAATAGGCTTTGAAGACTTGTGCGACAGTTCCCTTTTTGCACTTTTCGATTTGTTTTGGATTAGGATTCATTGGGATGCATTATCACTACTAGTATCCTTGTATTTTCCCGTATTAACACTAAGCAGACATCTGTTGACTTCATAGTTCAGTCTAGTTGAGGTAGTTTTAAAGTTAACTGATTTTATGTCAATAAATTTTAATACCATTTTAAAAACCAGCCTTCAAAAACACTAAGGTAGCAGTCAAAGTTTCCATCTACAATAGATATGTATACTTTTCAGGAGCTAGTCCATAGTAATATATATATATATATACGTCTAACCAATAGACAACAATAATCCTAACGAAAACCGATAACGTACGCGAAAAATTAAAATAGTATATAATAAGCGCCCAAAAAGTGTAAAACACATCGAAAGTAAGTGAAATAGAAATACCCTTAAATGACAATAAATATTAAAATGACAGATCAGATATGCCTCCTCGGTATATTGTACCAGCCTCGCTCATATTGCAATCTTTTGATACCATCAAGCCCAAAATACAAAAAGTTTTATTTTTAGTGGGGCATCGAACATATACAATGATCACGAGTTCTAGTATATTACAATACATATCAATTCATGAATAATATGAAATCATGGGTGATATCTATATCATTTCAGACCGGTATGTTATTTTGGGTAACCATAGAGATGCCTGGGTGTTTGGAGCCATTGATCCATCGAGTGGAACGGCTGTTATGAAGGAAGTGTCACGTGTTATGGGACAACTTGTAAAAAATAGTGAGTTTAACTTCAATGTTCTGAAGTGTATTTGCATTAAATATGTAGAATGTTAAGTTTGTATCACATAGTAAGAAATAAATGAAGCAATTTACATGAAGTTTATAATTAAATCAATTATAAATATATTCTACAATTCAAATTATTTACTACTCATTATATCAATAATTTAACGAATGTTTGTGTTTTGAAAACACTCCAGGACGTCATAATATGTTTTATACCCAGTTCATAAGTTAACTCGGCAGCATATTAACATATTACCATCTTAGACATTATCACAGACCATGTGAAAATCATAAAAACAAATATTATGCTTCTTTTTCAGAGAAATGGCGTCCACGTCGTTCCATTATATTTTGTAGTTGGGGAGCTGAAGAGTATGGTTTAATTGGCTCTACTGAATGGATAGAGGTACTTGTAATATAGCCTATTCATTCGCTTCATGATGAACTGGATGTTACTTTTCACATGTAGGCACATATATTCGATTTTTGTTTTCATATCATACCAGGTTAAAAGTTGAATAGAATTCGATCACACATGGCAAAGCAAACCTGTCTGGATAGACAATGCAATACATGTGCAGCATAAAATTGAAAACAAAGCTAAAATGATCCGACAACACGAACCCTAAGAGAAACCGGATGGAAGATCTTGTGTTTTCAATGGGCTACCATCTCTTCCTCCATGTTTGAAATTCGTTGTATATTCATCACGATGCAAGCATTGCTTCTATGCACCACAATGGAACATAGAAAACTGAGAGTAATATCACATGCTTAGCTACTACATTTTGTTTGTCCTTGTGTAAATTCGTCGTCCCCGCTAGATATTCGAATATCACAACAATATATGCTGAACAACAGACACAAATATTTATCTAATTTTTGAACTTATTTGAATAAATATAACATAAATGATTAATAAGTAAACATTTCTCCTTTTTCGTTTACAGCAATATGTTAAGAATCTTGCAGAACGATCTATAGCTTATCTCAATGTTGATCTGGCTTTGCAAGGTAAGATAAATGTAATAATTTTAGCGCATATGTAGAAATATCTCCAGTATTGCTAATACAACAAACTCTATGTGTGGCCTAGTTATTAAATAAAGAAACTTCTATTTTGATCTATTCATGAAAACGAAGTTAAAATTTATATAATTATTCATTTACATAAACATGTGACTACAGGCCGAGCACAAAGACAAGAAAATATAGCCTGACCGTATGGTACCCCGAGTTCTATGATACCGTGTATTCACGTGCTATTTCAACCAATTTCCATCGCCATTTCTGAAATTTAACTACCACGTACCATAGTACCCCGATATACCTCCTAAATACTGGAATTATGAGAAATGCTATTATAACCATCCTTTAGTTTACCTACAGACTACATTATAAAGCTACACAGTTTACTATTATGTCATTCGAAATAGTTTTACAATTTAAGCCTGAGTAATCAATACCCTATACTTCATAAATATATCAGAAAACATATCTAACAATAGATTATATATTCATTTCAGGGAACTATTCATTAAGAGCATTGTCTACACCTCTTCTTTATGACGTCATATTCTCAGCAACAAAAAAGGTAAACAAAAATATAATATAATATGTTCATGCATTTTAAAATTGTTTTTATGCATTGTGGAATGATTTGTTTTTTAAATTACCACAAAGTAATAACAATTCCAAAATCTAGGCGAAAATTCATAGAAACACAGAATAATTAGATACCCCTAATACAAATATTCATGACCACTCACTTTCCCGGTGTGATACAGGCACTTCAATTAAAAGTGGCGGGGTTAAGCTAGTTTTATGAAATTGAGAATATCATATTAGGAGAAAAGTATATTTGGATACTAAATCATAATGCAAGATTAATATCCCTAAATAGTGAGCGAGTGTTTTTTAACTTATGAGCAATATGTCAGCTACATCGGGTGAGAAGTATGTTGTTTAAATTGAGGTGACGACGATTCCTGCTTTGGTCTAGACCAATACTGCAATCTCACTAACCAACTGGTGTGTGACCTTACTTCTTAATGCTGGGTGATATGCAGTAAATACAAATTTCATAGCATTTGCATTTACCATATTTGAAATCTAACCAAGATCGTCCCTGCTTCTATGGATGTATATCAAATGTTATACTGATATGTTTGAAAACGAAATGATCTTGAAAAGTTGAGGACTATATATAAAAGGAAATGTTTCTGTATGTCGTCTCTAATAATGTTTCCAGTTAATCAGTTATGTAAACAGCAACTGTTCGATCCTTAAAAATATCGAGATTGCAAAAGACAAACTTCAGCAATGAAAATCACGCCACAATGGTCGTCATTAAATCAATATATTATTAAACATGTACTTTCAAATCGGGATAAAAATGTTTGAAATTAGAAATGTAAATTATATTCCATTTACAAGTTAATAAGAAATATTTGATATATGTCGTCTGCTTTACCTAGGTTCCAAATCCTGATGCAAGTGACAGATTTCCAACAGTATACGATAAATGGAGGAACTCGTTCCCAAAAGATCCTAGCAGTCCAAATTCTGTTCCAAAGTGAGTTTAAAAAGTGTTATTGTTATTACCACAACACCAAATATTTAGTTAATTAAAAACGTAGATATCAAAATTAGTGCGCACGACGCGTTTCTGGAATAACCTTCATCAGGTAAGCTCAAAATCAAAAGATTGGAAAGCCAAATAATTTAAAGTTTTGGCAGCAATAAAACCAAAGGACCTAAACAGGATAACCAAAATCAGCTAAGGTCACTTATGCCTGAGGGAGGAGAACCTTAGTTTGAATAATAATTGCATTATTTAGCAACTGTAAATTTCAGTAATAAATATATCTTATAAACCATGTCAGTGCCGAAGCACTGACTACTGGGAGGATGATACCCTCGGTAACTAATAATTCAATCAGCAGGTCAGTACCGAAGCACTGACTAATGGATGGATGATACCCTCGGTAACTAATAACTCCATCAGCAGGTCAGTGCCTAAGCACTGACTACTGAGAGGATGATACCCTCGGTAACTAATAACACCATCAGCAGGTCAGTGCCTAAGCACTGACTACTGGGAGGATGATACCCTCGGTAACTAATAACTCCATCAGCAGGTCAGTGCCGAAGCACTGACTACTGGGAGGATGATACCCTCGGTAACTAATAACTCCATCAGCAGGTCAGTGCCTAAGCACTGACTACTGAGAGGATGATACCCTCGGTAACTAATAACACCATCAGCAGGTCAGTGCCTAAGCACTGACCACTGGGAGGATGATACCCTCGGTATCTAATAACTCCATCAGCAGGTCAGTGCCGAAGCACTGACTACTGGGAGGATGATACCCTCGGTAACTAATAACTCCATCAGCAGGTCAGTGCCGAAGCACTGACTACTGAGAGGATGATACCCTCGGTAACTAATAACTCCATCAGCAGGTCAGTACCGAAGCACTGACTACTGGGAGGATGATACCCTCGGTAACTAATAACACCATCAGCAGGTCAGTGCCTAAGCACTGATTACTGAGAGAATGATACCCTCGGTAACTAATAACTCCATCAGCAGGTCAGTCCCGAAGCACTGACTACTGAGAGGATGATACCCTCGGTAACTAATAACTCCATCAGCAGGTCAGTGCCGAAGCACTGACTACTGGGAGGATGATACCCTCGGTAACTAATAACTCCATCAGCAGGTCAGTTCCGAAGCACAGACTACTGGGAGGATGATACCCTCGGTAACTAATAATTCCATCAGCAGGTCAGTGCCGAAGCACAGCACTGACTACTGAGAGGATTATACCCTCGGTAACTAATAACTCCATCAGCAGGTCAGTGCCGAAGCACTGACTACTGAGAGGATTATACCCTCGGTAACTAATAACTCCATCAGCAGGTCAGTGCCGAAGCACTGACTACTGGGAGGATGATACCCTCGGTAACTAATAACTCCATCAGCAGGTCAGTACCGAAGCACTGACTACTGGGAGGATGATACCCTCGGTAACTAATAACACCATCAGCAGGTCAGTGCCTAAGCACTGACTACTGGGAGGATGATACCCTCGGTAACTAATAACTCCATCAGCAGGTCAGTACCGAAGCACTGACTACTGGGAGGATGATACCCTCGGTAACTAATAACTCCATCAGCAGGTCAGTGCCTAAGCACTGACTACTGAGAGGATGATACCCTCGGTAACTAATAACTCCATCAGCAGGTCAGTGCCGAAGCACTGACTACTGAGAGGATTATACCCTCGGTAACTAATAACTCCATCAGCAGGTCAGTGCCGAAACACTGACTACTGGGAGGATGATACCCTCGGTAACTAATAACTCCATCAGCAGGTCAGTGCCGAAACACTGACTACTGAGAGGATTATACCCTCGGTAACTAATAACTCCATCAGCAGGTCAGTGCCGAAGCACTGACTACTGGGAGGATGATACCCTCGGTAACTAATAACTCCATCAGCAGGTCAGTACCGAAGCACTGACTACTGGGAGGATGATACCCTCGGTAACTAATAACACCATCAGCAGGTCAGTGCCTAAGCACTGACTACTGGGAGGATGATACCCTCGGTAACTAATAACTCCATCAGCAGGTCAGTATCGAAGCACTGACTACTGGGAGGATGATACCCTCGGTAACTAATAACTCCATCAGCAGGTCAGTACCGAAGCACTGACTACTGGGAGGATGATACCCTCGGTAACTAATAACTCCATCAGCAGGTCAGTGCCGAAGCACTGACTACTGAGAGGATGATACCCTCGGTAACTAATAACTCCATCAGCAGGTCAGTACCGAAGCACTGACTACTGGGAGGATGATACCCTCGGTAACTAATAACTCCATCAGCAGGTCAGTACCGAAGCACTGACTACTGGGAGGATGATACCCTCGGTAACTAATAACTCCATCAGCAGGTCAGTGCCGAAGCACTGACTACTGGGAGGATGATACCCTCGGTAACTAATAACTCCATCAGCAGGTCAGTGCCGAAGCACTGACTACTGAGAGGATGATACCCTCGGTAACTAATAACTCCATCAGCAGGTCAGTGCCGAAGCACTGACTACTGAGAGGATGATACCCTCGGTAACTAATAACTCCATCAGCAGGTCAGTAATTGTATTTCATTTTATTTGACCATAACGTATATCGGTCATCCCAGTGAATGTTTTAATGTGACAGGTTTAGATTCAGTCAAATTATTTTTATTGAACAATCTGTTTTATTATCAGCATCTTGGATAATAATATAGTGTAGTAAGCATAAACAATATCTTAGCCAGAGTCGTAATTATGACTTCTTAAACGGTGATAGGGAAACTAAGCATTTTATTTGTGACAGGTAAAACAAGCTGAACATATTTAGTCCGCTGAAGTTTAAAGCCACTATAGATATATATTTATATATACTGTATGCACTATTATGAGCTTATTTTCCTAGTTAAAACATTGGTACATAATTAATGTATAAAAATAAGAGGCCAAAAATTGACTTAAATAATACACTACTCTACTTTTTCCCATACCGTGTAACACTGTACCATATATAAAATTTGCATGAGTTACTCTTATCGTAAATAATTTGATATCAGGAAAGAAGTAAGCGCCAGATTCATGACAATTGTTGCTGTTTCCTTAATATTTTAATGTTCTATTCTTCAATTTCAAGTGTTGGTACTATGGGATCTGGAAGTGACTATGCACCGATGATACAAAGGGTAGGATTACCATCATGTGATGTAAGATACACATTCAACCCTGTAAGTCTATATTGTGAGCTTATTATGTATTAAATTAACTGTTTCTCTATTTTTAATGTTGTTCAAACGGATTATCGGGCTTAATATGTGCAGCAAGTTAGAAATACAACATCGATTCAATGATGTGAAAGAAAAATCAAAAGTTAATATTAATAATTGCGCATATAAATAAAATGAGGAAAAAAACACCACTCTGTCGGAACAGTTCTAAAATTAAATGGAAATATCGTAGAAACAGGGGGGGGGGGGGTAATCGATACCGTTAACACACACACACATGACGGCTGACTTTCCTGGCTTTGCACAGCCACTTAAGTTTAAAAAAAATGGATTGGTTAAGGTAGTTTAATTGGCCAAAATCTCTCCTCTGAATGTAATGATACGGCAAAGCAAGTGTTTTTCACAGGAGAGTAAACCGCCAACCCACACGTGTAATTGAGACTCATTTGTAAATCTCTCTATTATCAGTCAATGATAATAATTACATACATATATATTAAGGTTTATTTGTTTGTAACTTTGTTGTACCCACCCTAACCGTCACCCCTACAAATGGTAGGAGACATATTGTATTATATCTCTCTTCATCCGTATATCCGCTCGTATGTAACCGTTACTGCTCTGCACGAGATTAGGTTTATGGTGTTTCAACAATATTTCAGCTATATCGTGGCCGTCAGTTGGTGGAGGAAACCGTAGTGCCCGGGAAAAACTACCGACCTGCCGCATGTCACTGGCCAACTTTATCACATAACGTTGTATCGATAACACCTCGTCTGAGCAGGTTTCGAACTCATAACATTAGTCTGTTCTGCACGAACATATGTCTTATTTTGTTGACGTATTTTGGTGATTTTCTCGTTACAGAATCAGTACAGTATTTCGTCTTATCCATTATATCATTCTAAGTATGAAACTTTTTATGCTGTTGACCAAATAATGGACCGAGGATTTAAGGTAACTATAATACATAAAGATAACAATTAATAACTTATCAAATAAGATTTAAGGAAAGGTTTATTAGGTGTTGGAACGTCACTTTCAACAATATTTCAGTTATATCATGACGGTCAGTTTTATTGGTGGAGGAAACCGGAGTACCCAGAGGAAATCATTGACAAAGTTTATCACATAACGTTGTATCGAGTACACCTCGCCACGAGCGGAATTCCAACGAACTAACAACTTTAGTGGTGATAGGCACTGATTGTACAAATAGTTTTAAATCCACCTATCATATGATCACGACCACGACGGCCTCATAATGGAAAGGTATTAAAGATTTTCAGGGTTCAATTAGACGAATGTGTTTCACGGCATTATCTTTGAAAAATTGTTTGTCGTTGAAGCACGTGTGTGTATTAATGTCATTAGTTCGTTGTAGTATTTACAGATACACCTCATTTCGAATGCGCCCTTTATTCAAATATCATCCATTTGCGTGCATTGTAAAAAAGAAATTGTCACTATATTCGATATATATGTTTTTATTACTATCACTTCGTCGATGCCACTGCTGATGGACTATTAGTCCCGAGGGTTTCATCCGCCTAGTAATCAGTATTTCGGCACTGGCATGGTTTATCAGATATATCTATTACTGAAATTTACAGCTCCTAAATAATATTAATAAAACTATGGTTCTCCTCCCTCAGACGAACGCGATCTTTAAATTATTTGGCTTTTCAATCTTTTGTAAATGAACGTACCTGATGAAGGTTATTCCAGAAACCCATCGTTTACACTAAAATAGATATTTTCGTTTTTTCCCATTTTGCTATTTTTTTTTACTTTGAAGTTTTTGCCAATTTAATGTGTTCAAATTTGAGTTAAAATGTATCAATTTTGTAAACTTTGCTGGGTTTGGCTGTAAGGTTGGGATGCTGGGTTTGGCTGTAAGGTTGGGATGCTGGGTTTGGCTGTAAGGTTTGGCTGTAAGGTTGGGATGCTGGGTTTTGGCTGTAAGGTTTGGCTGTAAGGTTGGGATGCTGGGTTTGGCTGTAAGGTTTGGCTGTAAGGTTGGGATGCTGGGTTTGGCTGTAAGGTTTGGCTGTAAGGTTGGGATACTGGGTTTGGCTGTAAGGTTTGGCTGTAAGGTTGGGATGCTGGGTTTGGCTGTAAGGTTTGGCTGTAAGGTTGGGATGCTGGGTTTGGCTGTAAGGTTTGGCTGTAAGGTTGGGATGCTGGGTTTGGCTGTAAGGTTGGGATGCTGGGTTTGGCTGTAAGGTTTGGCTGTAAGGTTGGGATGCTGGGTTTGGCTGTAAGGTTTGGCTGTAAGGTTGGGATGCTGGGTTTGGCTGTAAGGTTTGGCTGTAAGGCTGGGATGCTGGGTTTGGCTGTAAGGTTTGGCTGTAAGGTTGGGATGCTGGGTTTGGCTGTAAGGTTGGGATGCTGGGTTTGGCTGTAAGGTTGGGATGCTGGGTTTGGCTGTAAGGTTCGGCTGTAAGGTTGGGATGCTGGGTTTGGCTGTAAGGTTGGGATGCTGGGTTTGGCTGTAAGGTTTGGCTGTAAGGTTGGGATGCTGGGTTTGGCTGTAAGGTTGGGATGCTGGGTTTGGCTGTAAAGTTTGGCTGTAAGGTTGGGATGCTGGGTTTGGCTGTAAGGTTTGGCTGTAAGGTTGGGATGCTGGGTTTGGCTGTAAGGTTTGGCTGTAAGGTTGGGATGCTGGGTTTGGCTGTAAGGTTTGGCTGTAAGGTTGGGATGCTGGGTTTGGCTGTAAGGTTTGGCTGTAAGGTTGGGATGCTGGGTTTGGCTGTAAGGTTTGGCTGTCAGGTTGGGATGCTGGGTTTGGCTGTAAGTTTGGCTGTAAGGTTGGGATGCTGGGTTTGGTTGTAAGGTTTGGCTGTAAGGTTGGGATGCTGGGTTTGGCTGTAAGGTTTGGCTGTAATGTTGGGATGCTGGGTTTGGCTGTAAGGTTTGGCTGTAAGGTTGGGATGCTGGGTTTGGCTGTAAGGTTTGGCTGTAAGGTTGGGATGCTGGGTTTGGCTGTAAGGTTTGGCTGTAAGGTTGGAATGCTGGGTTTGGCTGTAAGGTTGGGATGCTGGGTTTGGCTGTAAGGTTTGGCTGTAAGGTTGGGATGCTGGGTTTGGCTGTAAGGTTGGGATGCTGGGTTTGGCTGTAAGGTTGGGATGCTGGGTTTGGCTGTAAGGTTGGGATGCTGGGTTTGGCTGTAAGGTTTGGCTGTAAGGTTGGGATGCTGGGTTTGGCTGTAAGGTTGGGATGCTGGGTTTGGCTGTAAGGTTGGGATGCTGGGTTTGGCTGTAAGGTTTGGCTGTAAGGTTGGGATGCTGGGTTTGGCTGTAAGGTTTGGCTGTAAGGTTGGGATGCTGGGTTTGGCTGTAAGGTTTGGCTGTAAGGTTGGGATGCTGGGTTTGGCTGTAAGGTTTGGCTGTAAGGTTGGGATGCTGGGTTTGGCTGTAAGGTTGGGATGATGGGTTTGGCTGTAAGGTTGGGATGCTGGGTTTGGCTGTAAGGTTTGGCTGTAATGTTGGGATGCTGGGTTTGGCTGTAAGGTTAGGATGCTGGGTTTGGCTGTAAGGTTTGGCTGTAAGGTTGGGATGCTGGGTTTGGCTGTAAGGTTTGGCTGTAAGGTTGGGATGCTGGGTTTGGCTGTAAGGTTTGGCTGTAAGGTTGGGATGCTGGGTTTGGCTGTAAGGTTTGGCTGTAAGGTTGGGATGCTGGGTTTGGCTGTAAGGTTTGGCTGTAAGGTTGGGATGCTGGGTTTGGCTGTAATGTTGGGATGCTGGGTTTGGCTGTAAGGTTTGGCTGTAAGGTTGGGATGCTGGGTTTGGCTGTAAGGTTTGGCTGTAAGGTTGGGATGCTGGGTTTGGCTGTAAGGTTTGGCTGTAAGGTTGGGATGCTGGGTTTGGCTGTAAGGTTGGGATGCTGGGTTTGGCTGTAAGGTTGGCTGTAAGGTTGGGATGCTGGGTTTGGCTGTAAGGTTGGGATGCTGGGTTTGGCTGTAAGGTTGGGATGCTGGGTTTGGCTGTAAGGTTGGGATGCTGGGTTTGGCTGTAAGGTTGGGATGCTGGGTTTGGCTGTAAGGCTTGGCTGTAAGGTTTGGCTGTAAGGTTGGGATGCTGGATTTGGCTGTAAGGTTTGGCTGTAAGGTTGGGATGCTGGGTTTGGCTGTAAGGTTTGGCTGTAAGGTTGGGATGCTGGGTTTGGCTGTAAGGTTGGGATGCTGGGTTTGGCTGTAAGGTTGGGATGCTGGGTTTGGCTGTAAAGTTTGGCTGTAAGGTTGGGATGCTGGGTTTGGCTGTAAGGTTTGGCTGTAAGGTTGGGATGCTGGGTTTGGCTGTAAGGTTTGGCTGTAAGGTTGGGATGCTGGGTTTGGCTGTAAGGTTTGGCTGTAAGGTTGGGATGCTGGGTTTGGCTGTAAGGTTTGGCTGTAAGGTTGGGATGCTGGGTTTGGCTGTAAGGTTTGGCTGTCAGGTTGGGATGCTGGGTTTGGCTGTAAGTTTGGCTGTAAGGTTGGGATGCTGGGTTTGGTTGTAAGGTTTGGCTGTAAGGTTGGGATGCTGGGTTTGGCTGTAATGTTGGGATGCTGGGTTTGGCTGTAAGGTTTGGCTGTAAGGTTGGGATGCTGGGTTTGGCTGTAAGGTTTGGCTGTAAGGTTGGGATGCTGGGTTTGGCTGTAAGGTTTGGCTGTAAGGTTGGAATGCTGGGTTTGGCTGTAAGGTTGGGATGCTGGGTTTGGCTGTAAGGTTTGGCTGTAAGGTTGGGATGCTGGGTTTGGCTGTAAGGTTGGGATGCTGGGTTTGGCTGTAAGGTTGGGATGCTGGGTTTGGCTGTAAGGTTGGGATGCTGGGTTTGGCTGTAAGGTTTGGCTGTAAGGTTGGGATGCTGGGTTTGGCTGTAAGGTTGGGATGCTGGGTTTGGCTGTAAGGTTGGGATGCTGGGTTTGGCTGTACGGTTTGGCTGTAAGGTTGGGATGCTGGGTTTGGCTGTAAGGTTGGGATGCTGGGTTTGGCTGTAAGGTTTGGCTGTAAGGTTGGGATGCTGGGTTTGGCTGTAAGGTTTGGCTGTAAGGTTGGGATGCTGGGTTTGGCTGTAAGGTTTGGCTGTAAGGTTGGGATGCTGGGTTTGGCTGTAAGGTTTGGCTGTAAGGTTGGGATGCTGGGTTTGGCTGTAAGGTTGGGATGCTGGGTTTGGCTGTAAGGTTGGGATGATGGGTTTGGCTGTAAGGTTGGGATGCTGGGTTTGGCTGTAAGGTTTGGCTGTAATGTTGGGATGCTGGGTTTGGCTGTAAGGTTTGGCTGTAAGGTTAGGATGCTGGGTTTGGCTGTAAGGTTTGGCTGTAAGGTTGGGATGCTGGGTTTGGCTGTAAGGTTTGGCTGTAAGGTTGGGATGCTGGGTTTGGCTGTAAGGTTTGGCTGTAAGGTTGGGATGCTGGGTTTGGCTGTAAGGTTTGGCTGTAAGGTTGGGATGCTGGGTTTGGCTGTAAGGTTTGGCTGTAAGGTTGGGATGCTGGGTTTGGCTGTAAGGTTTGGCTGTAAGGTTGGGATGCTGGGTTTGGCTGTAAGGTTTGGCTGTAAGGTTGGGATGCTGGGTTTGGCTGTAAGGTTTGGCTGTAAGGTTGGGATGCTGGGTTTGGCTGTAAGGTTTGGCTGTAAGGTTGGGATGCTGGGTTTGGCTGTAAGGTTGGGATGCTGGGTTTGGCTGTAAGGTTGGGATGATGGGTTTGGCTGTAAGGTTGGGATGCTGGGTTTGGCTGTAAGGTTTGGCTGTAATGTTGGGATGCTGGGTTTGGCTGTAAGGTTTGGCTGTAAGGTTAGGATGCTGGGTTTGGCTGTAAGGTTTGGCTGTAAGGTTGGGATGCTGGGTTTGGCTGTAAGGTTTGGCTGTAAGGTTGGGATGCTGGGTTTGGCTGTAAGGTTTGGCTGTAAGGTTGGGATGCTGGGTTTGGCTGTAAGGTTTGGCTGTAAGGTTGGGATGCTGGGTTTGGCTGTAAGGTTTGGCTGTAAGGTTGGGATGCTGGGTTTGGCTGTAATGTTGGGATGCTGGGTTTGGCTGTAAGGTTTGGCTGTAAGGTTGGGATGCTGGGTTTGGCTGTAAGGTTTGGCTGTAATGTTGGGATGCTGGGTTTGGCTGTAAGGTTTGGCTGTAAGGTTGGGATGCTGGGTTTGGCTGTAAGGTTTGGCTGTAAGGTTGGGATGCTGGGTTTGGCTGTAAGGTTTGGCTGTAAGGTTGGAATGCTGGGTTTGGCTGTAAGGTTGGGATGCTGGGTTTGGCTGTAAGGTTTGGCTGTAAGGATGGGATGCTGGGTTTGGCTGTAAGGTTGGGATGCTGGGTTTGGCTGTAAGGTTGGGATGCTGGGTTTGGCTGTAAGGTTTGGCTGTAAGGTTGGGATGCTGGGTTTTGGCTGTAAGGTTTGGCTGTAAGGTTGGGATGCTGGGTTTGGCTGTAAGGTTTGGCTGTAAGGTTGGGATGCTGGGTTTGGCTGTAAGGTTTGGCTGTAAGGTTGGGATACTGGGTTTGGCTGTAAGGTTTGGCTGTAAGGTTGGGATGCTGGGTTTGGCTGTAAGGTTTGGCTGTAAGGTTGGGATGCTGGGTTTGGCTGTAAGGTTTGGCTGTAAGGTTGGGATGCTGGGTTTGGCTGTAAGGTTGGGATGCTGGGTTTGGCTGTAAGGTTTGGCTGTAAGGTTGGGATGCTGGGTTTGGCTGTAAGGTTTGGCTGTAAGGTTGGGATGCTGGGTTTGGCTGTAAGGTTTGGCTGTAAGGCTGGGATGCTGGGTTTGGCTGTAAGGTTTGGCTGTAAGGTTGGGATGCTGGGTTTGGCTGTAAGGTTGGGATGCTGGGTTTGGCTGTAAGGTTGGGATGCTGGGTTTGGCTGTAAGGTTTGGCTGTAAGGTTGGGATGCTGGGTTTGGCTGTAAGGTTGGGATGCTGGGTTTGGCTGTAAGGTTGGGATGCTGGGTTTGGCTGTACGGTTTGGCTGTAAGGTTGGGATGCTGGGTTTGGCTGTAAGGTTGGGATGCTGGGTTTGGCTGTAAGGTTTGGCTGTAAGGTTGGGATGCTGGGTTTGGCTGTAAGGTTTGGCTGTAAGGTTGGGATGCTGGGTTTGGCTGTAAGGTTTGGCTGTAAGGTTGGGATGCTGGGTTTGGCTGTAAGGTTTGGCTGTAAGGTTGGGATGCTGGGTTTGGCTGTAAGGTTTGGCTGTAAGGTTGGGATGCTGGGTTTGGCTGTAAGGTTGGGATGATGGGTTTGGCTGTAAGGTTGGGATGCTGGGTTTGGCTGTAATGTTGGGATGCTGGGTTTGGCTGTAAGGTTTGGCTGTAAGGTTAGGATGCTGGGTTTGGCTGTAAGGTTTGGCTGTAAGGTTGGGATGCTGGGTTTGGCTGTAAGGTTTGGCTGTAAGGTTGGGATGCTGGGTTTGGCTGTAAGGTTTGGCTGTAAGGTTGGGATGCTGGGTTTGGCTGTAAGGTTTGGCTGTAAGGTTGGGATGCTGGGTTTGGCTGTAAGGTTTGGCTGTAAGGTTGGGATGCTGGGTTTGGCTGTAATGTTGGGATGCTGGGTTTGGCTGTAAGGTTTGGCTGTAAGGTTGGGATGCTGGGTTTGGCTGTAAGGTTTGGCTGTAAGGTTGGGATGCTGGGTTTGGCTGTAAGGTTTGGCTGTAAGGTTGGGATGCTGGGTTTGGCTGTAAGGTTTGGCTGTAAGGTTGGGATGCTGGGTTTGGCTGTAAGGTTGGGATGCTGGGTTTGGCTGTAAGGTTGGCTGTAAGGTTGGGATGCTGGGTTTGGCTGTAAGGTTTGGCTGTAAGGTTGGGATGCTGGGTTTGGCTGTAAGGTTGGGATGCTGGGTTTGGCTGTAAGGTTTGGCTGTAAGGTTGGGATGCTGGGTTTGGCTGTTAGGTTGGGATGCTGGGTTTGGCTGTAAGGTTGGGATGCTGGGTTTGGCTGTAAGGCTTGGCTGTAAGGTTTGGCTGTAAGGTTGGGATGCTGGATTTGGCTGTAAGGTTTGGCTGTAAGGTTGGGATGCTGGGTTTGGCTGTACGGTTTGGCTGTAAGGTTGGGATGCTGGGTTTGGCTGTAAGGTTTGGCTGTAAGGTTGGGATGCTGGGTTTGGCTGTAATGTTTGGCTGTAAGGTTGGGATGCTGGGTTTGGCTGTAAGGTTTGGCTGTAAGGTTTGTCTGTAAGGTTGGGATGCTGGGTTTGGCTGTAAGGTTGGGATGCTGGGTTTGGCTGTAAGGTTTGGCTGTAAGGTTGGGATGCTGGGTTTGGCTGTAAGGTTTGGCTGTAAGGTTGGGATGCTGGGTTTGGCTGTAAGGTTGGGATGCTGGGTTTGGCTGTAAGGTTGGGATGCTGGGTTTGGCTGTAAGGTTGGGATGCTGGGTTTGGCTGTAAGGTTGGGATGCTGGGTTTGGCTGTAAGGTTGGGATGCTGGGTTTGGCTGTAAGGTTGGGATGCTGGGTTTGGCTGTAAGGTTGGGATGCTGGGTTTGGCTGTAAGGTTGGGATGCTGGGTTTGGCTGTAAGGTTGGGATGCTGGGTTTGGCTGTAAGGTTTGGCTGTAAGGTTGGGATGCTGGGTTTGGCTGTAAGGTTTGGCTGTAAGGTTGGGATGCTGGGTTTGGCTGTAAGGTTGGGATGATGGGTTTGGCTGTAAGGTTGGGATGCTGGGTTTGGCTGTAAGGTTTGGCTGTAATGTTGGGATGCTGGGTTTGGCTGTAAGGTTTGGCTGTAAGGTTAGGATGCTGGGTTTGGCTGTAAGGTTTGGCTGTAAGGTTGGGATGCTGGGTTTGGCTGTAAGGTTTGGCTGTAAGGTTGGGATGCTGGGTTTGGCTGTAAGGTTTGGCTGTAAGGTTGGGATGCTGGGTTTGGCTGTAAGGTTTGGCTGTAAGGTTGGGATGCTGGGTTTGGCTGTAAGGTTTGGCTGTAAGGTTGGGATGCTGGGTTTGGCTGTAATGTTGGGATGCTGGGTTTGGCTGTAAGGTTTGGCTGTAAGGTTGGGATGCTGGGTTTGGCTGTAAGGTTGGGATGCTGGGTTTGGCTGTAAGGTTTGGCTGTAAGGTTGGGATGCTGGGTTTGGCTGTAAGGTTTGGCTGTAAGGTTGGGATGCTGGGTTTGGCTGTAAGGTTGGGATGCTGGGTTTGGCTGTAAGGTTGGCTGTAAGGTTGGGATGCTGGGTTTGGCTGTAAGGTTTGGCTGTAAGGTTGGGATGCTGGGTTTGGCTGTAAGGTTGGGATGCTGGGTTTGGCTGTAAGGTTTGGCTGTAAGGTTGGGATGCTGGGTTTGGCTGTTAGGTTGGGATGCTGGGTTTGGCTGTAAGGTTGGGATGCTGGGTTTGGCTGTAAGGCTTGGCTGTAAGGTTTGGCTGTAAGGTTGGGATGCTGGATTTGGCTGTAAGGTTTGGCTGTAAGGTTGGGATGCTGGGTTTGGCTGTAAGGTTTGGCTGTAAGGTTGGGATGCTGGGTTTGGCTGTAAGGTTTGGCTGTAAGGTTGGGATGCTGGGTTTGGCTGTAATGTTTGGCTGTAAGGTTGGGATGCTGGGTTTGGCTGTAAGGTTTGGCTGTAAGGTTTGTCTGTAAGGTTGGGATGCTGGGTTTGGCTGTAAGGTTGGGATGCTGCGTTTGGCTGTAAGGTTTGGCTGTAAGGTTGGGATGCTGGGTTTGACTGTAAGGTTTGGCTGTAAGGTTGGGATGCTGGGTTTGGCTGTAAGGTTGGGATGCTGGGTTTGGCTGTAAGGTTGGGATGCTGGGTTTGGCTGTAAGGTTTGGCTGTAAGGTTGGGATGCTGGGTTTGGCTGTAAGGTTGGGATGCTGGGTTTGGCTGTAAGGTTGGGATGCTGGGTTTGGCTGTAAGGTTGGGATGCTGGGTTTGGCTGTAAGGTTTGGCTGTAAGGTTGGGATGCTGGGTTTGGCTGTAAGGTTTGGCTGTAAGGTTGGGATGCTGGGTTTGGCTGTAAGGTTTGGCTGTAAGGTTGGGATGCTGGGTTTGGCTGTAAGGTTGGGATGCTGGGTTTGGCTGTAAGGTTGGGATGCTGGGTTTGGCTGTAAGGTTTGGCTGTAAGGTTTGGCTGTAAGGTTGGGATGCTGGGTTTGGCTGTAAGGTTGGGATATTCTATGTTTCATTCTTTGCTTCTTTGTTTTTTTTGTTATTTGAATATGTGTTTGTGTGTATCGAACACCACTGAAGAACATAAATACAGAGATGCGCATCTGGTGTCTTGAATGCATATATTAATATTAGTATATATAATGTAATTTACAGCATCACCAGGCTACAGGTCAGGTGTGGGTTGAAATGGCTAGACATTTATCAGATACAATGATATTACCGCTGGATGTTGTCAATTTTTCAACCGAGTTAAACAACTTGATCACAACGTTAGATGCGGACTATGGTGATATTCTTAGAAATCACAGTATAGCATTTGGTAAGATGTTTCTCCAGAAATGTCATTGTTTTAAGTGAAAACGAAAATAGTAATTGTTACACTTATTTCCAGCTGTCAATAGTTTTGGGCGTTTACTGCCATTTTCAACAATTTTTCATTTGTATCAAGACGTTCAGTTTTATTGGTGTGGAAAACCGGGATATGCAAATATTTGATAAAATTATCACATAAGGTTGTAGCAAGCACAAATCCCCACGACGAGAATCGAACTCATAAACATTACTGGTGATAGACTCTGATGTACAGAGGTAGATGTAAATCCTACCCCTATACGATCGCCATGATTGCGTCACCATGGCGGGATCCTTGTAACTTGATGTTGTCATCAAGCATTATCTATAATTATTGGTCTTTTTCTGCAATTTTGAAATCGGTATTTTGTCATTAATTTGTATAAAAACCATTCATTGGTAGAGCTGATATGTTGCACTTAAGATGGAGGTCAATCCATTCAAAGTATCATGCAAAGAGAGGCAATGTTCAGACTTAGTATTATTTGTAAATATACAATGTTTCAGATAATCTAAGAACTGTGGCTGATATTCTCAAGACAGAAGCTACAGCATTTACCAACATTGTAAAAAATGTCAACAAATACAAGTATGTATTTTTACAATAATTGTTCCACAAATTTTAATATCCAATTAACCATCTTATTGGGGGATTGGAGAACCACCCTTTCGTAATTCGCTGAAACAAACTACCACATAGATGGTATCAGTAGCACCTGGCCAATGGCGGCAGTCGGGATCGTTACCTTTAATGACGATAGAGTATAAGACATATGATTGATTGATTGATTGATTGATTGATTGATTGATTGATTGATTGATTGATTGATTGATTGATTGATTGATTGATTGATTGATTGATTGATTGATTGATTGATTGATTGATTGATTGATTGATTGATTGATTGATTGATTGATTGATTGATTGATTGATTGATTGATTGATTTATGTATTGTCGTTTAACGCCAACTTTAGCAAGTGATAGACATAAGCAAAATATATAATGCGTCCATGTATGTATATATATGTTAGGGATATCCGTTTTGCCTCTGTTTCTAAACTTTACCCATTAGATTTTGGAGCTGTTCTGTGGTATGGCGTTTATTTGTTCTTCATTTCATTTTGAAATATTTATATTTGTATTCAATAGTCTTGTGGTTTTACTTTGTATTCAGTTAGTTTAGGTGAAGGGTGACCATTCATTTTGTTCATATTGGAGGATTTGTTGACCAGCACTGTTTAAACTTTCTTTTCATAATATAATGTTGACACATAGATATCTGTATTTCGGTAAGGTAAAATGTTAGTCTTTCAAACAAATAATATATTCTGTCCGATATAGCTTCACTAATGCTCATTTGTTCTGTATAGCTGAAGATTGAACTTCAATAATATTTACATCTCGCAATTGATTCGCTATGCAAGGGCCAGTAGCAATTATTCTGATTTCCTGAAACGTCATCTTCATCTGAGAAACAGGCTACTGGACCAGGGCTATTAAAAGATTCGCCTTATTCGATTTCTTAAAAAGTTTATATTCCGATACCAAGATCTTGTCAAAATATATTCCGTCTCTGCAGAAACGATAATAAACGATGCATTTTCATATAGTGAAAATGTATAAAGATAAGGAAGTCAAGAAAAATGTCAAAAATATTTTTTTTTATCAATGTGTGACGTAAAAGTGTCTTTGACATTTACTTCACTGAATATGGTACTGCTTTGACAACTATTTTACCTATTTTGTTCCTGCATTTAAATACTGTTATAGTGACAGCCGGAACCTTTGAACCGTAATGAAAGCGGGAGGTTTGGCGCTTTAAAATCTGATTCAACCCACCATTTCTTTAGAAATGCCTGTACCAAGTCAGGGTCATTACGGTTTTCACAGTTTTCCGGTTGTTGACTGATTTTGTCTGTTTATATAATTATGAGTTTTGACTTTCCCTTTGTAAGATTGTTCGGAGTTCGGTAATTTTGTTATTACCCTTATTTAATTACAACAATTCAGATAATATATACATATACATGTATATTCCATATATTTCTTGTTTTATTTGTGTTAATCTCATTATTGCATTTATTGCACACAAACAAAACTTCAAGAGATCATTCCAAAAATTACAAGAAAAAAATAACATTTTTGTATAAATGTGATATTTTTTAATGTAGTTTTGATTTTTTTAAATTTCAGTCCGTTAGCAGTTAGACATATTAATGACCAGCTGATGTTGTTTGAACGAGCCTTCCTCGACCCTCAAGGACTTCCTGGTAGACCATATGCTAGGTAACATTATTAAATATATTTATTCTTGAAATTTACAGTTCTTAAATGGAGTAATTTCAGGCGCAGGAATGATATGCCGATTTTGGCTTTCATGCTTAGGCCCTTTGGCTTACTTGCTCAAAGACTTTTAAATTATTTGACTTTATAACCTTTGGACTTTGAGCATACCTATTGAAGGTTATTCCAGAAACGCGTCGTGTGTGCACTGAATTTGATGTCTACGTTTTTATTTTATACTTAAATTAAGAGGAAAATACTGTTTGAAAAGTTTTAGTCAGATTCATTTTCCTCAGGCATATGCTACATTAGGCGATTCTGGCTATTTCGGCTACATGCCTTTTGGTTTTCTTACCGTCAAAGATTTTTACATTATTTGGTTTTCCAAGCTTTTGACGTTGAACGTACCTGATGAAAAAAAACGTAGATATCAAATTTAGTGCGCACGACGCGTTTCTGGAATAATCATAGATATAATCATGTTATTTGTTGTAGAATATGTTGAAATCAAATTTATTTTTGAATTATATTAAGAAGAGTTTGAAGATACCAAATGGGTAATCAGAATCTGTATATCCAAAGAACAGACAACACAATGGCCAAAAGAAAAAGGACAAACAATGATCTACAAAAAATATACATAAAACTAAAGATCTCTTCTATAACAGTGACATGTACAGCCTCATTTGTGGTTACGGTTGTCACGGCCTAGTATTGTTCTGTTTAGGTTTGAACGCCATTTTCAACAAATGTAAGATATATTGTGGAAGTACGTTTTATTGGTGGTGGAAACCGGTGTACCCCCGAGGAAAACACCGACTGCAGCATTACACTAATAAACTTTATTACATAAAATTGTATCCAGTACACATATCCACGAATTACAATCGAATCCACATCTATTTTAACTACATCTCAGTTGATAAACTATGACAACATTTATCATATGTTTACTGCAACAGGGACATCGTGGTCGTGATCGTATGGTAGTTGGATTTATAACTACCTATGCAATCAGTGCCTATCACCACTAACGTTGCGAGTACGAATCCCGCTCAGGCGAGGTGCACTCGATACATCATTATGTGGTTTTCTCCTGACACTCCAGTTTCCTCTACCAATAAAACTGACCGCCACGATATAACTGAAATATTATTAAAAGTGGCATTAAGCACCATTACCCTAATCCCTAACCCTTACTACAACAGATACATTTTACCATAGACTGCGTGTCAGCTTGACAATGTGTAATAACGAAATTAAATGATTGTAAAAGAATCTTTTTTTTCAGGCATGTATTATTTGCTGAGAGTAGTGTTAACACATATGCCGGAAGCAGTTTCCCAGGATTGGCTGATTCGTTATTTGAGATAGAAAAAGATCCAGACCAAGCAGGTCGTTGGAAAGTCGTGGAAAAACATTTTTCTGTTGTTTTGTTTACCATTGAATCTGCAGCATCAACGTTGAGAGATGTTACCAAATTTATGCCAAATTTTGTGAAGCACTAGTTACTAATTTTATTGTCATTAATAACTAATTTGCATTCGAACATGATTCATCTTTTTTTTAAATTAAACCACAGTGTAGATACATCTCATTACCAAAATATATCATGGAGAACAATAATATTGTATGCTGATGAATAAATGAAAGATATATACATGTATATATATGCCATAATAAAATAAATGTGTTTTTTGTTTTTTTTTATCAAAAGGATGTTTTCTTTTCTTTTCAGTTTCGTTATCGTTTGGGTTTTTTTGAGGGGTTTTTTATTAGGTTTTTTGGGGGGGTTTTTGGGGGGGTTTTCTTGGTTGTTTTGGGGGTTTTGTCTTTGCCTCGGCAATAGCATCTAGCCCATCAACGGTCCGTTAAGTCCATTTAGATGTTCTAAATATGTTGTTTTCCAGTTAATTTTTTCCATGACACGTATTCCGTATTTTGTAAAATTGTGAACTCATCTCTTGGACAACATCTCACCTATTGTTTTACATTCTAGTATTCGTTGTGATGGGTCTTTAGTGCCAGCTTTCATTGTGATGGGTCTTTAGCGCCAGCTTTCATTGTGATGGATCTTTAGCGCCAGCTTTCATTGTGATGGGTCTTTAGCGCCAGCTTTCATTGTGATGGGTCTTTAGCGCCAGCTTTCATTGTGATGGGTCTTTAGCGCCAGCTTCCATTGTGATGGGTCTTTAGCGCCAGCTTCCATTGTGATGGATCTTTAGCGCCAGCTTTCATTGTGATTGGTCTTTAGCGCCAGCTTCCATTGTGATGGGTCTTTAGCGCCAGCTTCCATTGTGATGGGTCTTTAGCGCCAGCTTCCATTGTGATGGGTTTTTAGCGCCTGCTTCCATTGTGATGGGTCTTTAGCGCCAGCTTTCATTGTGATGGGTCTTTAGCGCCAGCTTCCATTGTGATGGGTCTTTAGCGCCAGCTTCCATTGTGATGGGTCTTTAGCGCCAGCTTCCATTGTGATGGGTCTTTAGCGCCAGCTGCCATTGTGATGGGTCTTTAGCGCCAGCTTTCATTGTGATGGGTCTTTAGCGCCAGCTTCCATTGTGATGGATCTTTAGCGCCAGCTTCCATTGTGATGGGTCTTTAGCGCCAGCTTCCATAGCCTTTCCGCTACACAATGACGGTCAGTTTTATTGGTGGTGGAAACCGATGTATCTAAAGGATCCCACCGGAATTCACTGACACACATTTATTGCATAAAGTTGTGTTGCATACATCTCGCCACTGGTGGGGAATAGAACTATATGTAACTGGATATTGTTTGCACGTGTTGTCATTTATAATGTGATGGGGAAGGATTAATTTTTATTAATAAATTTCATTTCATTTTCAAAGGAATTATTTTCTCAATACAGGCAAAATGTGGATTTACTTGAACAAATCAACATATAAAAGGAACAACAAACTTTTCATATCTTTAGTTCATATCGAGATATTTTTAATTTAAATGTGTACTGGGTAATTAAAATACTGTGGAATTTGAATTCCAATTTCTCCTGGGATGATATATATATATATCTGGTCAAATTTGTATTGTCATAATTGATTTCATTTTCTATGGAATCCGATGCGATGACAATCAGATTGTTTTCACTTTTCTGTGCAATATGATATTTTAGGTTTTCACAATTCAAAAATTATGCAAATTATTTTAAACCTAAACTAGATAAATCAAGCGAAATGAAGACAAACGAAAAATCCCCTTTTAGGCATTATTTTCTGTGACATAGATAAACAGGAATTTAGTATATTGCTAATAGATAGTCCACATAATCAGATTAACAATTTCTATAGATATTCATTTATTACTTATCTTGTCAGATGAAAGTTTTAATTGATAAGAGATATAGTTCAGTAATACACAATAATATGACAGATGACGAGAGGTTTGAGTTCAATGAGTATAGAGAAGAAGTAGTTGTTGTCTTAATAATACTGGTTAAATTTATTACCATTATTGTTTAAGTTATCTTTCAGTTTACATATCCTTTATTTTGTGATATTTTATTATGTGTTATTAGCAGTTTCAAAAATAATTCATTTACATGACATATAATTGTGATGTATGTAATTAGCTAAGGGTTATGGTGTTTTAACGTCACTTTCAACAATATTTTGGTGGTGGAAACCGGAGTATCCAGAGAAAACCACCGACCTGCCGCAAGTTCAATAAGTTAATGTAACCAGTACAAATCACTGAACTGAGTTCAACCTCGTTTTCTAGATAGGTTCGTGTTGCTCAATCTTTAGTTTTTGGTGTAGTGATGTGTAAATCAATGTGTTGTCTGTCTTCCTTCGATACCCCTTTGGTATCTTCAAACCTTTCTTATCACATACCGTCGTGTAATTTCCAATTTAAGAATCGTGAAAGGCTTTTTAAATTGTTACGTCTTTATTTTGTTTTCAAATTTCCGTATATCAACCTTTCAAATGATATTTGCTATAATACACTTTCAATTAGCAACTTCAAAGTACAATGTAAATCAATACAGTAATCTTTTACCGTTGCCTGGGAAGGAAATGACGACTAAAATCAACTCTGCCGTTAAATCTTTGCACTGGTGTCAATGTACCTTTTTTCTTGGGCGATGCAAAATTCTTGTCTTCCACTTGTTTGCCTGATCTGAAACAGTGTATTGTCTAAAGCTATATTGAAATGCATAACATTAAATACAGTATTTCATGTTGTATATTGCTTTGAGGGGCCGTCGTGGTAGTAAGTATATGGTAGTTGGATTTACAACTACCTGTGCAATTAGTGATTATCACAGCTAAAGTTGTGAGTTTGAATCATGGCGAGGTGTACTCGATACACCATTATATGATAAAGTTTGTCAGTGGCTTACGACAGGTCGGTGGTTTTCTCCGGATCATCCATGGTCATCTTAGATTTTCAATCTACATCCAATGATTTGTAAAGGACAGTTTAGTTTCAATAAAATGTTTATTTTTTATTAGAAAAAGAAGTGCATTTATTTTTCGATTGGCCGCGTTCCCATGTTAAAACTGTCCTTCGGTTATGATCATCCCATGATTTGGAGTGTAAATGATGATGGTTATTTCAGAAACACGTCATGTGCACTAAATAAGTATATTCGATTTCTACATTTTGAGGTTTCATTTTATAGAAAACTATCCAAACAGTATTCCAGTAAGCTTTCCTTCAAAAGGTTTGGTACATACAGAGAACTATGATTTTAAAACATTTTTCCACATGTCCTTTGATGCCGACCATCTTGAATTTTCAATTTAAAAGAATCGTACATCTTTTCAATCAAGTTTGTATTTAGTGTATATCAGAATTATTTTCAATATACAAGTGAATTGTGGGACAATTGTGGAATGAAAATCTTGAAAAGTGTACTGACGACGAAAAGTGATGACAGTGCGTTACTTGCTGATGTGGACCAGGCATGCTAGAAAATAAAGAAAATCATCAAATTAGCTTGCAAAATAATTACTTACGCCAAGAAAAACCATAAGCATCCAAGGCAGGTACCAATAGCAACAAGAGCTGCTAGAGTTATCAGAACGATTGCCCAAGATTTAACTGCAATTAGAATAACAAATGTAATGTGTTGATATGATGCAATATTATATTTATTGATGGTTTTTGTTGTTGTTGTTGTTGTTGTTGTTGCTACCAGCAAGTGGGCAGTATTTCAGCAATATTCTTGTATTTTACATGCAAAAAACCGGGCATTCTCCATACACGAGATATTCGTCCCATACAACAAACGGACACCATCTTTAGAGCAAATTTGAAAGCGTACGTTTTCCTTAATAGCATAAAGATTTAATTATGAGTGCCTAACCCTATTTTCAACAATAATTCAGTTATACTACATGTATGTCGGTCAGTTTTATTGGTGTCAGAAACAGAAGTAACTGGAGAAATCTTACAGCTTTATCAAAGATGAAATTGTATCGACTACACCTTGCCACGATCCGAAGTGGAAATAACCTTTATATTATATCAAGAAATGACTATATGCTTTTATAATTACTAAACAATAGACAATTATGTATTATCATGCAACCCGAAAATCAAAATCAGCACAAAATATAACAAATTAATAATGTAATAATACAAAACGCCAATCACTCATTGGTTGCGGCAAGTACCTTTGATATTGGACATCAGAATTAAGGGAATTTAAATGACAACTCTTACCACATAGCAGTACAGTACGAGCAGAAACTGCCAGGTATCTTGTCAATCTATTAGATTGGGTATCTTGTATTTCTTACATTAAAACTCAAGGAAAATAGTGATAAATGGTGTTCGTGTTGACGCATAGTGATCGTGATTAGAAACAGTAAAAAAACGCCAAATGGGGATATTTTCTCATTTTTGGAAATACAAACTTTGAAGATAAACAGAACAATGTATTAAAAAGTTGACTTCCTGGAGAAGATAAGTGGTCGTCATTGGTGTAACGTGATATTGGATCGACTATGTATATAAGATACACTACTATACAGCACCAATGCCTTTTGTAAAAGGTTAATTTCACTTATACATTGTTCTAATATTTATTTTATTGAGTTTTGCCATGTATTATGCTATGTTGTAAATTGTAGGGAGCGGGTGTTTATAATGTTGTTATAACTTGTGCCCAATCCCATTACATATATTAGAGCAATAAAATATGTTTAATTCACCCAATGCCTTCACCGGAGTACGAATGTGGAAAGGGAAACCCGTTATATCCAATACTGGCAGCTTCTTTTGATTCAATATAACTGTATCTATCATGTACAATAATGATGTTGTAAATAGTTTGTACACGAGCTTACCTTATTTTCCTATTACAGCATTGATCTATAACATTGGCCTGTATTAGCGGTCTGTAACTGATATTAGAGACCACATTTACAATAGCATTGCTGAGGGTATTATTGTACAATTATATATAAAGTATTTGCAAATGATAAAAAATGCCTCCAGTTGAGATAGTTGCAACAACATGTGTTTCTGATTGTCGCATCTAATAAATAACTTACATTTGCTACAATGCTTTCCCTTAAAGAAAGGGCCACATTTACAGAAGTAGTCATCCGCTTTGTCAACACACTGTCCATTCTGACAAGGTTCATTTTTACAATGACCTATACCTGTAGTAAAAAATCTAATTCGTCATTTTTGCATTAAAACTGACAGATTTCAAGCATATGTTGTTTGATTCTACTCTTGTAATGTTCATTTATGGTTGAGCAAAATTTTGTTTACTTTATTTACACTATATTTTGCTCCCAATGATATAGTTATTAGAAATGTTGTGTTTTAAAAAATAATTATAAAGACGAATTATTTTCACCGCGATTGACTTCGAAAACATTTCATGTTTGTCTTTTGAGATAACATGTCAAAATCTATTGACGTTCATAATTCTCTATGCAATGCAAAAACATGTTTCAATATACAACACTTTTCTAAATACAGCATTGCTAAATTACGCCTTAGACACATTTTAAAAACACAAATGACTGTTGCATATAACCTATTCTGTATTTCTATAAATTAAACACACAATGTATTTTATGTTCAACACTTCAGGTGTTTTATGTTAAATGGCAATGTTTTCAATAAAACATTCACTTGTGTTGTAAACGTGCTGTATTTTGAAATACATGATTTTACAGTTTGATTCGTACCTTCGCTCACAGTTAAAGAATTTGACGAATTCGACGACAACTGTGTACGAGAAGTAGCCATATTTGTTCTAGTTGTGGTCCTATTTGTCACAATCGTTGTCAGTGTACCCAATGCTTCGGTTGATACTGTGGGACCTGTTATTTTACGTGGTGTTGTTTTGCTAGTCAATCGTGCTAGTGAGTTTGTAGTTTTCGCTTTTATTGTGCCTTTTATTTTCACTTGCGTTGTCCATCTTGCAGGTGTCGTTGTTCTCATAGCTGTAGTTGGTGTCGTTGTGGTCAGTTTCGTTGTAGTTTGTGTCGTAGCTGTCTTTGTAGTTGATTTCGTTGTAGTTCTAGTTGGTGTCGTTGTAGTTAGTGCCGGATTGTCTTCCCTTGTAGTTGGCGCCGTTTTCCTTCGCTTCGCTGTAGTTGGTGTCGTTTTAATTCGTTTCGTTGTAGTTGATTTCATTGTTATTGGTTTCGTTGTGGGTGGTGCAGTTGTCGTTGGTGTCGTTCTACTTGTTGTCGTTGTAGTTGGCTTCGTTGTTGTTGTTGGTGTCGTTCTACTTGTCGTTGGCTTCGTTGTCGTTGTTGTTGTTGTTGTCGTTGGCTTCGTTGTTGTCGTTGTCGTTCTACTTGTCGTTGGCTTCGTTGTCGTGGTTTGTGTTGTTGTTGCAGTTATCGTTGACCTTGTTGTTGTTGGTGTTGTTGTAGTTGGAATCGTAGTCGTTGTAGTTGGTGTTGAGGTTGTTGTTATTGGTGTTGTTGTAGTTGGAATCGTAGTCGTTGTAGTTGGTGTTGAGGTTGTTGTTGTTGGTGTTGTTGTAGTTGGAATCGTAGTCGTTGTAGTTGGTGTTGAGGTTGTTGTTGTTGGTGTTGTTGTAGTTGGAATCGTTGTCGTTGTAGTTGGTGTTGAGGTTGTTGTTGTTGGTGTTGTTGTAGTTGGAATCGTTGTCGTTGTAGTTGGTGTTGAGGTTGTTGTTGTTGGTGTTGTTGTAGTTGGAATCGTAGTCGTTGTAGTTGGTGTTGAGGTTGTTGTTGTTGGTGTTGTTGTAGTTGGAATCGTTGTCGTTGTAGTTGGTGTTGAGGTTGTTGTTGTTGGTGTTGTTGTAGTTGGAATCGTTGTCGTTGTAGTTGGTGTTGAGGTTGTTGTTGTTGGTGTTGTTGTAGTTGGAATCGTTGTCGTTGTAGTTGGTGTTGAGGTTGTTGTTGTTGGTGTTGTTGTAGTTGGAATCGTAGTCGTTGTAGTTGGTGTTGAGGTTGTTGTTGTTGGTGTTGTTGTACTTTCAGTTGTCATCAGAGTCTGCACTATTAAAATACAAAGATATAAAGCAGCAAGCACAATTATAGAATTCTGTTTTATATGTCTGTACATCGAAATGCAATATAAAATGTGTTCAATGACTTATATCGTTCGAATATTGTTTTAATTAATTTTACTTAAACAAAAAATGCATTGTAAACTAAGAAATAAACTTTTATTAACTTTATTTATCTAACAGTCATAGCAGGGTCGTTTATGGTGATCATACTATCCGCGTGAATAACCCTAGCCTTCAATTGGAAGGGGGTATTGTTTCTACTTCATGTTGATATGTTATTCAGAGAAACAATATATGCTATGAAATACCCTAATAACTATTGGTTAGAATTGTGTTGTTCATATTCCGTACGTCTTTGATTACTTTATACCAATTCACTGCTTCATAAGTTATTTGAACCAGTGTTATACCAGTATTAACATTCTTTGTAGTATTTTCTGTGTCCTTCTTCGATTTACGGCATATGATTACCCCTTTGGCATCTTCAAATTTATCTTATATGCAAAAAGTTCTAGTAAATGAAAGCATTATTTTTATTATTCTATCTTTGAGAAATTTGAGAGTATATTGAAACTTTAAACGTGGAAATCTTTTCTTAAGCTAATACGCATGCAAAAAGTATGCTTCTCTATACAAATGTAAATGGTTCAGACAGAGATTTATTGTTAATTACTCTGTATAAATTAGAAGATAATACCATATTATCTTACCTTTATTACAACATGTTCCTCCATAACCTTTAAAACATCGACATCTGTTCTGAACTTTGTCATATGTTCCATTAAAACACACACCACAGTTTCTACTCTCTATGTCATTTTGCTGGTACGACCAAACATCGATCTTACAATAGTACAAGCAATTTACTAAATTAAACGGTTTAATTTTCCCCGGGTCGCAACAAACTGGTCTATTTCTATTTTGTTTACCGACGCCACATTTTGTGTTACAAGATGACCATGGATCCCATGCTTGTATATCACAAGTTTTGTATTTTCCTAAACAAGCAAATGTGTCACCGTTTACTACAATTATTCTGCTAAAATGTAGAAAATTGCTGAAAATTACAAAATATTTAAGTATCGAAAACAAGATTTCCATGTTTTACTGTGAACACAACTTTGTCTTGTGAGTATCCCTTGTATGAACTTTACACTTCTCATTATTAATATAGTAAAGTATTAAACTTTGGCTTAGCGGTATAAATACCGTATTTAGCTATTCTTTGTTCAGAAGATTTACAGATATATCTGTTTCATGTGGGATTTTATAGTGGAAAACTGAAATCACGATATAGAATGTATATAGAAATGTCATTGAGTAACATGAAAATATGCAGGAACTCAACAACAAATGTGAACTATTAAAAAAAAACTAAATTATCTCAAAACATGCTAATCACACGTGCATTTTTATTAAATGGTTTAAATTTTAAATGTTTATGAAATATGAAGAAATATTCATTCGAGTGAGTGAGTAATTGTAGGCAAACGTTAAGTTCAGACATGTCGTTTGTTAGAAGAAGTGATGATGATGATGATATCAACTTTGTACAAGGACAACAACCTAAGTTGAACCTTCGGCCTACGACATTCTAAGCGAGCACGCTTACTACAATATCACCATAACCCCACTGAGGCGATCTCATGTTCATATGATGATCAGGAAATATATTTTATTTTCATCATACCTGTTCTGGATAGAGATTCAATATAGAAATACAAAAAAATACGGTTTCAGAGGTTCCAATGTACCTTCCTTTTTAGAACAGGAACCTTTCGAAAACGCAAATTTCGGAGTTTAATTTACTGTTCTTATATTTTATTTTAGGTGATTTCTGATTTTTAAAGGAATAAAAAAAAAAAATAAGAAAACAATGTCAATATTTCGCTTAAAGTGAAATTTGCATATACCAATATGGACATAGCTATCAAAATAGTTCACACAACAGTGGTATTTCATCTCTCGTTCAGTATATATATTTAATAGTTTCGGTTGTAAATGAAATTGCAATAAAGGTGAACTACAACTGAGATCCGAAACATTTGTTAACCTATATGAATTATATATAAGTATCCCCTTAAGCTCGGGGTATCCTTTAAATCACGTAATATCAAGGAAGTGCCTCTTACAATTGGCCGTCAAAATCATATGGAAAATAAATGTTTTCATCTAGGAAGCCATGTTACATAAACCAAAATGCCAAATAGCAGTACAAGTGGCAACAGAGACACCAGCAGACTTTTCATAGAGATAGTAAGACACACAATAACCATCAATATGATCATGACCAACCACAAGAATTATTAAGCACTTCTCTGCCAAATCATCATATTTTTTTTTACAACAAAATGTTAATTTATCGTACAAATAATAATGAAATTAGCGTCTATATCTGTTTGCTTTGTCGTAAAAATAGCATGTAAAACTACGATATATACATTTTTAGTCTGATATCATTAGTAACATGTGGGTCTTCACAAGTTCAAACGCCTGCAACCTTATATTAGATATGAAAACAGATTTATTCTCTGACATGAAACCACAAAACCACATGGATGTGTATAAAAGAAAAGTTCTCTTTGAATTAACCACAATTTTATACAATCATAATTGGAAATTGCACTTTTTTAAACGATGAAAGATCACAACCAGTGTATAAATAATGGGATTTTTCGTCAATGCCCACAATTTGACAGCTATGTCGTGACTACCAGACTCATTGTGGGATATATATAACGAACTGGCCAATAAAATCCCCGGTGATTGACATATGCCGGAATCCTTAATACTGGGAGTCGGAGCACGAGTCCACGTCAGTGGGTGTTAGGCCTAAAGTGTTATGCTTGTGGTCAGAAAGCAACGACTTTAACCAATCGGTTTCCCAAGCCCTTATAAATAATGGAAGATATTCTTATATGATGAGAAGTCAGCTCTATCTTAAATATTATCAAATACAAATGGAAGGTGTTGTATTATTGTTTTTGGTTGATGAGTCCACCAATAGACACAAAACATACACAATGCGTATGTACTCCTCCCTGATGTATAGGTGACCTTAGCCTATTTGGGAAATCCTATTTTTTTCCTTTGGTTTTATTACTCCCAAAACTTTAAATTATTAGGCTTTCCAATCTTTCTATTTTGAGCGTACCTGATGAAGGTTATTCTGTGCGTACCTGATGAAGGTTATTTTGAGTGTACCTGATGAAGGTTATTCTGTGCGTACCTGATGAAGGTTATTTTGAGTGTACCTGATGAAGGTTATTTTGAGCGTACCTGATGAAGGTTATTTTGAGTGTACCTGATGAAGGTTATTTTGAGCGTACCTGATGAAGGTTATTCTGTGCGTACCTGATGAAGGTTATTCTGAGCGTACCTGATGAAGGTTATTTTGAGTGTACCTGATGAAGGTTATTTTGAGTGTACCTGATGAAGGTTATTTTGAGCGTACCTGATGAAGGTTATTTTGAGCGTACCTGATGAAGGTTATTTTGAGCGTACCTGATGAAGGTTATTTTGAGTGTACCTGATGAAGGTTATTTTGAGCGTACCTGATGAAGGTTATTTTGAGCGTACCTGATGAAGGTTATTTTGAGTGTACCTGATGAAGGTTATTTTGAGCGTACCTGATGAAGGTTATTCTGTGCGTACCTGATGAAGGTTATTCTGAGCGTACCTGATGAAGGTTATTTTGAGTGTACCTGATGAAGGTTATTTTGAGTGTACCTGATGAAGGTTATTTTGAGCGTACCTGATGAAGGTTATTTTGAGCGTACCTGATGAAGGTTATTTTGAGCGTACCTGATGAAGGTTATTTTGAGTGTACCTGATGAAGGTTATTTTGAGCGTACCTGATGAAGGTTATTTTGAGCGTACCTGATGAAGGTTATTTTGAGCGTACCTGATGAAGGTTATTTTGAGCGTACCTGATGAAGGTTATTTTGAGCGTACCTGATGAAGGTTATTTTGAGCGTACCTGATGAAGGTTATTTCGAGCGTACCTGATGAAGGTTATTTCGAGCGTACCTGATGAAGGTTATTTCGAGCGTACCTGATGAAGGTTATTTCGAGCGTACCTGATGAAGGTTATTCCAGAAACGTGTCGTGCACACTAAATTTTATATCTACGTTTTTATTTGTGTAAATTATTTTTTTTAGTTATTTTTTACATCAACTAATTTCTCGTTTAAAGTACTTGATACTGCTCTATGCATGCAAGAATCGACGATTGTTGTGTCATAACTGTGGTTTCATTACATTCCTCCATCAAACATAAGAGGTTTATTGATTGTGGTTCCACTGTGTTCACTGATATATAGCTCTATGATTTTCTGGATGAAGGAATGTAGTTAATACAAAATATGCATATAATTTTTTTTTAACTCCTAGCTCATGGCATGTCGTGTGTTCGATACATCCGGCAGTCGGTTCAAACAAAGAACTAAAAAAATATTTGCTGCTTCTCCGCTAAGAACGAAACAATATGGCCATAAGGGGAAATAGTAAATTCTGTTTGGCTTGAAGTCATGATAAAATGTCTGGATGTACAGTGACAAGCCAAAATGTGAAATGTTGTGTCGGCTAGCTAACACTATAAAAATCCAACTCGGCATGTTGGTCTAGAACAAAACAGATATCATCATCATCATCATCATCATCATATCATCAAATAATAACTTATTACCGCCAAGATGTAATTGAAAAATATTCACGGCAAAACAGTAATCACTCTCACTCACTTAAGTGCAACACGCTATCATTCACTTATCCGGATAAAGCCGGGTGATGTCTAACGAAACCATAATACCATCATAGGTATATTCTACCTCCTACCGTGATTCTCTATCACTGTATCCAATCGGAGTAATACCAATATGGTGGTTGTATTCTTCACTTTAGCTCGCTTATCATTTTTATGTCTATAAATTTTCATTTCATGCCTGTTATCATTATATATTTATACTTACTATGGTACCTCTCAAGATTTACCCGTACATTGTATCTTTTCTTCATAAGTTGCAATTGTTATTCAGCATTTTTCGGCGTGCGTCCTTAACCGTTCTTTCTATTCTTAACTCCCTACTTTTTCTTTTAAAAAATAATAGTTGCCCTCTCTATCAATCTAATTCCACACACCTACCTACCAGATATGTCATATGCCATGCATTGTGTGACGTGAATATAAAAACTTGAAATATTGATCATGATGTACATTTTTGTATAACTGGGAGTGAGAGTACCCAGTCTCAATGTATAACAGTGGAGCTTTTGTTTATTATGCTTATGTTGTCTGTTTGATGTATCTTAAAGATTAAATGATGGTTACTCCAAAAGAATTTTAAAAAAAACTGCGAATATAGGGGGAAACTATGCGTCATGTTTGTGTTACGTTAAATGATTTTTTGGGTAATCAGCTGTACCATGTAAGAGCTGTTCGGATCACATCTTGAGTTACCATTCTTTGCTTCTTTCGAAAGAAAACATGAAATTTGCTTGAAGAAAAATGATTACACGATGTATTATGAAACGGTTGTTAAAATGCAACCAGTTCAACTTAATGTATGTGTATAATTCCTTTGTACGCTCTTAGTTTTCATGATGCAATCAATCCATAGTAGCGTTTGTTATTTAATTTCGTGATAATATGTTGTGAGTTGATGCTGCTTGACGGCCCTTCACAATCACAATATTCCAGTAAATGTAAATGTGTATGCCTTCCTTCATTCAGAGACAGCGTTGAGTTTGACTTTGAGAGATTCCAGAATGTGATCTTCTTCTTCTTTAGGTTATCAGTAAACCATCAGCACTTGATGATTATTTACTGTTGCATGCGTGGACAAGAATTCAAGTCACTTCGGCACCTAACTTAGTCATTTCGGCCCCAAATTAAAAGGCACTTGGTCAATTCGGCACCTATGTATATATTTGTACATTGGAAAATTATAATTTTATTGATATTTTAGTGTAGTGATTAATATTTAAATGCAGGGGCGCATCATGTGCGTGCCCCCTCTAAAATTGGAAAAAATATGATTTTTTGGCGTAAAATCGTGATTTTTTCACACGAAATGCCCCAAAAGTTTTCGCAACTCCCTCCGCTCGGGGCAATTTTTTTAAGTGTGCCCCCCCTAACTTCAAATCCTGGATCCGCCCCTGAAATGTATATATGTATTTGAATGAAACATGTTATCTGTAAAATGTTCATATTCTGCTTCACAATATATATAATAATAATAAAAAAAAAGAAACAATATTCAGAGTTAATAAATTGGCAATTGCATTTATTAATTTTATTTATTTTGCATATCATAAATAACAATGACAGATAGAACAATATAGTCAATTTATTTATTGTGCTGGTGGTCCATACACAAAGGTGCACTCCCGGAGCAGCAGCTGACTAGCAGTAATTTCACGATGAACATACTGCTTCCATAGCCCGAATACTTGTCCTTGGATCTGTCTACTCCGTTTGCGTTGGTAATGCTTTAATCTCCCCTCTGATACCAGCTTAAATTGTACGGGGATGTCTGTTGATTCTGCATACAGTTCTGTCACCAGGTGGTAGAAAGGCTGGCACAGGTACCCGAGTAACGACGTTGCTGTTAAATCTGTTGTGCCATCCCTCCACGTCGTTGTTCGTCCGGACTGGCGACATGAACACGGACCACTGATGTTAATTGATTTGTTTAATTGAATTATTTATTTCTTTAACGAGGTTTGATTTGTTTGCATAATCATATATTTGTAGACGTTTCATTCAGAGGTGAGATGAATACATGTACAAGATTACTACCAAAATAAACATCAAAGATTTCCAGAGTATATTTAAAAGAAACACATCTAATGTTAATCACGCGGCATGTTAGATGTATTGAATTTATATTATAAGTATTTATTTAATGAAAGGAAATAATCAAAATTAATTAAATGCAATCAAATTTAATCGTAATAACTAAAAAAAAAATATCATCGATTGACTGTATAGATTATATTTGGTACAATGTACTAGCTAATAAATCCAACTTTCTTTTTTTATTTTTATATAAATATTTTATTATTACTAAATTATTTTTAATACTGGTGCCGAATTGACCATGACAGGTGCCGAACTAACCAACCTTAAGGTGCCGATTTGACTATGTAGATAGGTGCCGAAATGACCAGGTGCCGATTTGATACCGTGGACAAGAGTATATTTATAATTCAATAATAATTAAATTAGTGTAATGATGAAACAAAGGTGATTAAAACTAATTACATTTTCAGTGTTGTGTTTTAAGGTTTAGGTTAATGGTTTGTTTGATGGTGGACCTGGATAAAAACACTGACCTGTCGCAAGTCACTGACCAACTTTATCACATAATGTTGTACACCTCGTCCTGATAGAGATTCGAACTCACAACATTAGTGGTGATAGGCATAGAATGCATAGGTATTTGTAAATCCGACGACCATAAGGTTTATGTTGTTTAATGCCACTTTCAACAATATTTCAGTTATATCATGGTGTCATGGTGGTCAGTTTTATTGGTGGATGAAACCGAAGTACCCAGAGTCCCGGAGAAAACCACTGTCCTGTCGCAAGTCATTGACCAACTTTATCACATAAAGTTGTATCAAGTATACCTCACCAATTGAACGGGTTCAAACTCACAACTTTAGTGGTGATAGGCACTGATTGCACAGGTAGTTCATACATGCCCAATGCTCCGGATTTCCCCCGTAACCTCTGGAATTTTGACACCTTTACCGGGCTACCGAGACAGCTGTTAGATTCTCCGGAATTTCTGAATTTCCAAAGGAAACCATTTAAGTTGAATATTTATTTTCTTTTGTAGGAAACACAGTGTAACATACAAAACTTGAGTTCCAGAAATTATTAGACTGTGCATAAAACTTGAAATTACACCAATTTATAAGTCAACTATAACTAATAAATCTAGTCTGTAAACTACTTTTTCTAGTTAATTTGACTATTTTGATGGTGTTTATACCACTGTCCCATAATCAAATAACCATTGGTTTGATATTGTTTTCTCAAACAAACAAAACAAAAGGTTAATTTACTCTGATTGTACATATATACTTCTGATTATGATTTCCAAGTTTATATGGTTTATTGATAGTTTAGAACTTTTTCAAAACTTGGTCATAGTTATGGTTGATTGATCGATTGATTTTTTGGTGTTTTAATGTCACTTTCAGCAATATTTCAGCTATATCATGGTGACCAGTTTTAGTGGTGGAGGAAGCCGGAGAGAACCACCGACCCTGGGCAAGCAGCTGGTAAACTTTATCACTTGCGGCTGCGAGTCGAGTGCACCCTTTTTTGTAATTTACAAAACTGGGTGCGAACCCACGCCATATTGGTGATAGGCTTGTATGAGCTGTTAGATCCAACGACCTAACTCATTGAGCCACCCGGGCCCTGATAGTTTGGAACTTTTTCAAAACTTAGATAGTCATAGTTATGGATTTCTATTCTTTAGTAATAAGTTTGAAGCTGAAGTCTTTATTTTCTTTTACAAATGAACCTTTCATTTTATTTTTTTTGAACCAGGAAATGCATCCAAAAACCAACTTAAAAACCTCAAAATCGTTTTCAGGGGAGGGTCTTCTTCACCTGGACCCCTAGCCAAATTGTCTTAGGAATTCAATTCAAAGGATGTTGGCAAGTATGGTAGTTGTAAATCCAACTACCATACGATTACAACCGTGGCCCCCTATTCCATTGGTACTGTGTTTGCAAGTTATTATTGTAGTTCAGAAGCTTGTTAGGAGAGCAGAAATTTGTGTAATTCACAAACCCACAACATCCATAAATTAGTCATAAAGTTGTTCAAGGATTCTTTTATCAGCACTCTCCCTCTCATATTACTTATTACTCTAAAACTAAGGATAACATTATGACAGGTTTTCCAGTTTATATTAGGAAGTCAGTATTTTGGTCCTTTTAGAAAGAAACATTTAACCTCTTTCATTTGAACAATATTTAAATCTCCAGTACCAACATGGCTGCAAGGTTGACAAGTATATATAGGGATCAGGTCATTTTGTGCAATGATTATTACCAGCTCCTGTGGAAATCAATACATGTATATTGAAAGTGATCAAGGTGGTTAATTGCATTACTTTTTTGATTAGCTTCAAGAGTGAAATTTAACAGGTCCAAATAAAGTAGATGTGGTCAAAAATGTTTTATCAGGGGTGTAAATATTCATTTTTTTTTTATCACTTTTTGACATTTATGAATCATGTTCTTATACTGAATATGCTCCTGTACATTGACAATGGCATTTTGTACTTATACACAAGAAGAAGGATCCCACACGGAGAACTGCAGAGATCTAATTTTAGTAAGATTGATGTCATGTGTGTATATACAGTCAATATTTGAAATGACTTGCAGAAACATTACCTTTTTTTAGTGTCGCAAATCCCATCGGGAGATGCTAATATTTGAAATAACTTGCAGAAACATTACCTTTTTAATATAAGCTACATTTTAATGGAAATTCTTTTTTTTCTCTCTAGAAATGGAAAGCGATTTTTGAACCAGGAAGGACACCACATGAAGACAGAGTTAGAGTTACTAACACATGATGAAGATGAAACCCACCTATATATTCATGCCTACAATTCTTTAGGTTTTATGTTGAGCAGTGGAACCAGAGTATTTGGTCCAATAGCAATTTTTCCTAAATCAGTTCTTCATTGGAGTGTAAGTCCTAAAAAGAGATGTCTTTTTCATTTAGTGTAGTTTGTTTGGTTTATGGTATTTAATGCCACTTTCAACAATATTTCAGTTATATCATGGCAGTCAGTTTTATTGGTGGAGGAAACCGGAATACCTGGAGAAAACCACGACCTGTCCCAAGTCACTGACAAACTTTGTAACATAATTAATAATGTTGTATCAAGTACACCTCGCCATGAACGGGGTTCTAACATTTAGTGTAGTGCAAGTATACTGTCAATATGTTTTGTGGTGATCAACTTTTATAATTCTATATACTATATACCAGTATATTCACAAATTGATGCAATGTTTTAATTTTATTAATGCAGAATATATGTTGTGACCAAGATGTTAACGGTAAAGAATAATGAAAAGATAATAAGATTTACCGATGATTTATTAGTTGTTCATTTGATCTTTACACACTATGACATCCATTATAAAACAACAACCTGTGTAATCAGTGCCTATCACCACTCAAGTTGTGAGGTCGAACCCTGTTCGTGGCAAGGTGTACTCGATGCAACATTATGCGATCAAGTTTGTCAGTTACTTGCAACAGGTCGGTGGTTTTCTCCGGATACTCCGGTTTCCTCCACCAATAAAACTGACTGCCACAATATAATTGAAATATTGTTGAAAGTGGCATTAAGCACCATAAACCAACCTATAAAACAACAAGCGTGATAAAAATGCTGATATTTTGTAATGTGACATTATATTGACGTCAGTGACATCACTATCATTGATATGTTTTGCTCAAAATGGAAATATAAAATGGCTACCATTGTTGAATGTGGAGGTATGTGTGTTTGTTTTAAGGTCAGTTGAGCAATACACATGCATTCTCGAGCTTCTGATATTACATCTAATTTAGATTTTGTTTTTATTTCTACAGGTAAAAAATGCTGAACAGATTAACGAAGATTCACTTTCCTTGTTTCCTATGCTAGTCCCAAAATTAGGTAAAGTATTAATTTGCACTACACCATTCACTATTTATTTTTTTCCATCAATCATTACATTTACTACTATTCGTAAGAAACAGAAACAGTATACCGTGGACAGGAAAGATGACATCTTATAAACCAATTGGAACAATATAATATGTCTTTGGCAGAGTGGATCCTTGCAAATAAACAAATGAACAATTATGAAAATTTGTAATCCCATCTTCTTAAATGGAAACAAAATTGTAATATTTATATAATTAAGATTTCTATTTTAGCTCACCTGCCCAAAGGGTCATGTGAGGTATTATCATCACTTGGCATTCCTCGTTGTCACCGTCCGTAAACTGTAACATTTAAATATTCTTCTCTGAAACCACTGGACCAATTGGAACCAGTCTTGGTAGTAATGTTCATTGGATGTTCTTCTAAATAGTTTTATGTTTTTTTTGTCATTTGGAAATACTCAAAAAAGAAACAAGAGCCCAAAGGTGTCTGTTTTTTGTATTTTTTTTTCAACCTATCTTAATTAATTTTTTTCTTTGTTTTCCTAATAAAATTCTCTTTATTTAGCATGCTATAACAGATTGTTTATAGCTCTTATCATTTCTAAGTTTATTTCAAGTCTAATTTTGTAATATTTTTCTCCTTTAAATTCCAAATGAAATTTCATGTCTGGATCTTTCAAACAGATTTGACCTAGCTCTTGTGGTTTCTGAGATAAAGGAGCCAAAAGGGACCAATACCAAACATGATAACTTAAAAAAAAAAATTAAGTCGGATTTGTATGCAGTTTTTTCCTTTGAATTCCTTTGAAAAATTCCTGTCTGGATCATTGCAAACTATTTGTTGTAGCTCTTATTGTTTCCAAGATGAGGGGCTCAAAAGGGACCAATGCCCAAAATTTTCAGTATTTATTTCAAGTCAGATTTTGATAAAGTTTTTCCTTTAGATTCCTTATGAAATTTTATGTTTTCTATCCGACTGATTCAGTGGTATATTTATAATATCGGACCACTCTCAGTGGTATATCTGTAATATCAGACCACTCTCAGTGGTATATCTGTAATATCAGACTACTCTCAGTGGTATATTTGTAATATCAGACTATTTTCAGTGGTATATTTATAATATCAGACTACTTTTAGTGGTATATTTATAATACCAGACCACTCTCAGTGGTATATCTGTAATATCACACTACTTTCAGTGGTATACAGAGCTCCAGATAAGCTGCGTATTTGCGCATACATATTGCTGTGTAAGCAAACTTTCCAAATTCGGAGCGTACTTGTACGCTGTTGACGATAATACATCGTGTACATAAACAATACATTTTTGACTTTGAGAAATTCCCCGTAATTACTTCTCTTTATACTTTTCGAAAGAGAAAGTGTATACATCCGAGGGGTACCGAATGTTTGCCTTTCTAAGCATCAATGTCAAAAGAGATCTGATTGGATGTTTAGGATAAATCATCCAATCGCGGTCAATATTACAAATAAATGCGGTTTAGTTAAGAACTAAAACGAAAGTGAATTTGGGAACACGTTCGTTGAAAATGAGCAAGAACATGAATAAGCACGCTACGGAAAATTATATACTTTTTTAAAAGTTCCTGACAGTTTCATCTGTGTCTAGTGACAGTATAGTTAAAGGAATCATTGATGACATTACCAACACGGCTGTGAAAACTGCCGAAGTCAACGAGCAAAAAACAAAATATTTACAACATTTTATTAATAAACATGACACAATCGTGTCAAATTAAACAGAGATATACATTTCACTTGCATCCTGCGTTTATTGAATAACACTTGTGTCCAACATAATTTTAAAAGTGTACATGTAAGCAATCTTTTCTGAAGTAGAGAGTACAACAGTGCAAAGGAAATATGCAAATACGCATCATTTTCAAAAGTAGGGGGTAATTACCCTTTGGACTTGAACATTATCTGGAGCTCTGGTATATTTATAATATCAGACTATTTTCAGTGGTATATTTATAATATCAGACTACTTTCAGTGGTATATTTGTAATATCAGACTACTTTCAGTGGTATATTTGTAATATCAGACTACTTTTGGTGGTATATTTATAATATCAGACCACTTTCAGTGGTATATTTATAATATCAACCTACTTTCAGTGGTGTATTTATAATATTAGACTACTTTCAGTGGTATATTTGTAATATCAAACTACTTTCAGTGGTATATTTATAATATCAGACTACTTTTAATGGTATATTTATAATATCAGACCACTCTCAGTGGTATATCTGTAATATCAGACTACTTTCAGTGGTATATTTATAATATCAGACTATTTTCAGTGGTATATTATCAGACTACTTTCAGTGGTATATTTGTAATATCAGACTACTTTCAGTGGTATATTTGTAATATCAGACTACTTTCAGTGGTATATTTATAATATCAACCTACTTTCAGTGGTATATTTATAATATCACTACTTTCAGTGGTATATTTATAATATCAGATTACTTTCAGTGGTATATTTATAATATCAGACTACTTTCAGTGGTATATTTATAATATCGGACTACTTTCAGTGGTATATTTATAATATCAGACTACTTTCAGTGGTATATTTATAATATCACTACTTTCAGTGGTATATTTATAATATCAGATTACTTTCAGTGGTATATTTATAATATCAGACTACTTTCAGTGGTATATTTATAATATCACTACTTTCAGTGGTATATTTATAATATCAGATTACTTTCAGTGGTATATTTATAATATCAGACTACTTTCAGTGGTATATTTATAATATCAGACTACTTTCAGTGGTATATTTGTAATATCAGACTACTTTCAGTGGTAAACGTGTATTTTTATTTTCAGAGATTGTTGTGATAGGATATGGTGATAAGAATATAGCTGATAGTAACACTATTTTCAGATACCTCAAATCTCATAACATAAATGTGGAAATTTTACCATCTGTAAGTAATTGTAAAATACTTAGTAAGAAAAGATATGTCCATGTCTACAAAAATGTAGTGTTTATGGACAGAAGTAAAGAGTACTTGTACTGCTAAACTACAGGGTAGGAACCGTTGTACAATCTATTTAGGGTATGGGTTATACTAATTATTGAAGACCCTATTGTTACTGTGAAATGTAAAACAACAATGAAAAAAAACTCTGTTCCTTTATTTTAATTTGTGTCTAAGTGTAAAGTTAGATAGTCTCATGTTCATTTACACCCATACCCTTTCTTACTACTGGTAAAGGGGGCTGTCCTAGTCATATGGTACATCGATACAACTGAAATATTGTTGGAAGTGGCATTAACACTATAACCCTAACCATACTACCAGTAAATGTTGATTCATTTTCCTGCATCTAACTGAAAAAAATTCCATGAATTACACCTTATATTAATCTGCATCAACTTCTAGCCAACTACATTCTAATTACAACAGTCAAATATATACTGTAGTTAGTAACAAAAACCATTCTCTCATTTCATTGAATGAAAAAGTTTTTTGCACTTTCATAGTGAATTGCCATGACCTCATTATCCTGCACCAAATATTGACATGGTAATTTCACTATGGAAATGGGACATCTGCTGCAATACTTTCTATATTCCAAATATCATCTCAGAAACCACATGCATAATGGAATTGGTAAATGACAGGAATGTTGCATATATTATTAGTCTATACATGTAGTTAGCAGACAGCCGGCCACCTCTACAGGACATAGTTTAACATAGGGTTCATATGTTACCCCTTGGGACAAATAAATACATATTTTTTGCTCAGAATTAGCAATTTGATTGAACACCAATCGGATTTAATTTAGATGTTCGTTGGTTCTTGTTAGCTATACACTAACCTTTAATTCCACTACAATATAACTCAAATATTGTTGAAAGTGGCATTAAACACCATAAACCAAGCCAAACCTCTAATGAAATCCTATAGAGGGCACATCGGGAGTCATATTTGATAAACCAATCGACAACAATTCTAACAAATTGTGAGGTATTAAAAACTGAGCATACACTGAAAGAGTTGTCCAAAATTGTCAATATATATTTAACTGTTTTACATATGACTGGACTTTCAAACTGAATGATAGTGTATCTGACAAAACCATATGCGGGGTGATGTTAGAAATTGTGTATAGCCAAAAAAATATAATTTTAAATAGATTGATTAAACCCAAACTGTTCATGAATATTCATTTGATGATCCTTCACAAAGTTTTTATATGTTTTCTAGGATTTGGCATGTCCTACGTTCAATTTTCTCAATTTGGAAAGAAGATATGTTGGTGCAGCAATAATTCCGCCAGCCTATGTGTCATCTAAAGATGAAATGTTTGGTGGTAATATAGAAGAAGAAATTTATCCAGATGAACTGTTTGATCCTGAAAAAGACATGTTAGATTCTATGTCTAAATTTCATCAAAGATTTCTAAATTCAAGAGAACCACTAGAATACAAAATAAGAAGATCTGAGTTAAAAAAGATACAGGAAGTAAATAAAACAAAGAAAGATAACTCTGGTGAAGACAAGGAATCTTGATGTTTATCTTTTCCTTAAAATATCAATAGTGTGATTTTATTGACATTTTTCAAGATAAATTTTACAAGATGTATGACCTAAAATGACCATGTTTTGTGATATGTAAATTTTATTCTGGTTGTCTGGTATTTCTAGTTTATTTTGAAACAGAAACCTATGCTTTACATCAATAATATCTGTAAGAAAAATGCAATTACTAGGATAGGTAAAAATCGCTGGGAGTAGTAATTTAACACATCCATAGTAAGAATGAACTTCATGTCCGACTTCTTGTCTAATTTAAATAGTTTTTATAGGTGTGTATGTGTATAGCCTACAATGCATATTGTTATGTTTTGTTAATGAATAAATTTAATTCAATACTAGAGAATTTTTTTTCGTATAGAAATAAAAACACTGATGTAAAATATTTCAATAACTAATACATGATCCATGTGTACGTATTGGGATTTAATCAAAACACAATAGACCATTTGCACATTTAAGAATTGATTCTATAAAAAAAAAATGTAAGAGTTACTTCCCTTTAATGCAGGCAAATATGTTCACTTCGTGCTAAGTGCAACAAAAATAACATATTTTTCCTCAGTATTAAATTTAGCTGTTGGTGCAACTTGTAAATTTTTAATATTCTGTAAAATTATCCTCTGATTTTTTGGATAGGTTTTCTGTCCAAAGGATAGAAATATATCCTTTGTTATGCAAATCAATAGTAACAAGATTGTAGAAGGATGATTGGCAGGCCAATAAGTTGAACATTCTAAATGCATTCTGAGCAAATAGTTGTCACCTATAGTGTAGTGATGCAAATTTTTATTGGTAGTCATATTATGGTTGTATGAAATGATCCACTATTCTATGCATAGCTTTCATTAATGTGCCCAAGAAAAATTCCATCAGCAACAGAAGCTTTATTGTTTCAATAAGCAGCCCAAAAATACAAATATTTCAAAAAGTAACAGGACCATCCATTTAATATTTTCAGTTATATTTTATTTTTTGTCCATCTAAGATGCAATTTCTTTTATCCAGGGTTTGAAGCTAAGGAAATATTTTAGGGGCCAAGTGGGCCCCCACCAAATTAATTTTGGTAGCCCACACAACTTGTTAGGGGCCCATCAGGCATGCATAGCTCGCCTGACACCTCGCTTGCAAGGTGCCCTACGGCGGGGGGTCCGCTGAAGGCCCCTGGGATAAATGGTGTAAAATCCTGTATTCTGGCCATTTCCTGGCAGCAAAATTGGCCATTCAGAAACTATAATTTTATACAGAAGATAACAAATTTCCAAAACATTTTCCTCAAAATAAAATTATTTTACATGCACCAATACACTATGACTTCAGAAATTTATAGTTGAAGTCAAATTTCGGGGCGATTAAGGGCTTGACATATGGTGGGGATGTTTGTAGCTGGTACATCCTGTAGTAAATGAATTTTCATTTTTTTTGTTCTTTGCAATATGTATGTTGTGATATGTATCGACTTTAAATAAAACTTTATTTATTTATTTTATTTATTTATTAACAAACCATGCCGGTTTCACTTTCAGTATCAACTAATCATGGACGGTTTTGTTTCCATTCCTTTAAAAATTGTCTAGAGCGTTTGGACTTTTCGTAATCTCTAAAATATTGTGTTCTCTGTTCAGTTTGCCTTTTAAGAGGCCCAGAGTTCCCCAAAAAGAACTGAATTAAATCGTCTTGGCGAAACATTTCGCCAACCGGATATTTTGAACGAACATGTAAAATTAAAAATCAAAATCGGAAAAAGCGTACTATAAAATTCCGTAATATGACTCAACAGAAAACGGCATGGTTTGTGCAATATAAAGACAACAGAGAAATCATCGTTGTTAAAAGAATTATTTGTTACCTAAATCCCTTTACAACAACAACTAAATTCTTTATTTCAATCCTTAAATGACGCAAAATTAATGCAAAAATTGATACGGAGGTGTTAAATGGAACAGCCGTAGATCTCCTTAACTGGAGATAAGATTCGCATACATCAAAATAAGCTGGTTCCCGGGCTACTACACTTCGTTACTTAGTTCATAAAGCAAAGCGTAATATAAGCGAATATCAGTTTAATATCAAAACAAAACATCGGGGCTTAAAATCGATCGATGGAAATGTCAAAATTTTTCGGATTTCGATCTTGGTGAATAGGAATTATTACATATAGATTTACACTATTTTATTTTTTCTAATTTTCACTCGCCAAGTGGACGACTACGATGAGATTTTTAAGGGCCCACACTGAAATTTACTCGCAAATGGCGAGTGGGCGACCGCTAATTTCAAACCCTGTTATCAATTACCAGCTAGTATAAAATTGCCTCTATTTTTGGCAAAGGACATTATTAAGTATTTTATTGTTCAAATATCAATAAATTAAAAAAAAAATTGTACTCCTTTCCTTTGCTCTTGTATGGAGCAGGAACAATGTTGCCTTCCACAAGAGAAATGATTCCTATTAAATACTGTCAAAACCAGTATAATTTTATTTTGCCTTCCACAAGAGAAACGATTCCTATTAAATACTGTCAAAACCAGTATAATTTTATGTTGCCTTCCACAAGAGAAATGATTCCTATTAAATACTGTCAAAACCAGTAGAATTTTATGTTGCCTTCCACAAGAGAAATGATTCCTATTAAATACTGTCAAAACCAGTAGAATTTTATGTTGCCTTCCACAAGAGAAATGATTCCTATTAAATACTGTCAAAACCAGTATAATTTTACTTTGCCTTCCACAAGAGAAACGATTCCTATTAAATACTGTCAAAACCAGTATAATTTTATGTTACCTTCCACAAGAGAAATGATTCCTATTAAATACTGTCAAAACCAGTATAATTTTATGTTGCCTTCCACAAGAGAAATGATTCCTATTAAATACTGTCAAAACCAGTATAATTTTATGTTGCCTTCCACAAGAGAAATGATTCCTATTAAATACTGTCAAAACCAGTATAATTTTATTTTGCCTTCCACAAGAGAAATGATTCCTATTAAATACTGTCAAAACCAGTATAATTTTATGTTGCCTTCCACAAGAGAAATGATTCCTATTAAATACTGTCAAAACCAGTATAATTTTATTTTGCCTTCCACAAGAGAAATGATTCCTATTAAATACTGTCAAAACCAGTATAATTTTATGTTGCCTTCCACAAGAGAAATGATTCCTATTAAATACTGTCAAAACCAGTATAATTTTATTTTGCCTTCCACAAGAGAAATGATTCCTATTAAATACTGTCAAAACCAGTATAATTTTATTTTGCCTTCCACAAGAGAAATGATTCCTATTAAATACTGTCAAAACCAGTATAATTTTATTTTGCCTTCCACAAGAGAAATGATTCCTATTAAATACTGTCAAAACCAGTATAATTTTATGTTGCCTTCCACAAGAGAAATGATTCCTATTAAATTCTGTCAAAACCAGTATAATTTTATGTTGCCTTCCACAAGAGAAATGATTCCTATTAAATACTGTCAAAACCAGTATAATGTTATGTTGCCTTCCACAAGAGAAATGATTCCTATTAAATACAGTCAAAACCAGTATAATTTTATTTTGCCTTCCACAAGAGAAATGATTCCTATTAAATACTGTCAAAACCAGTATAATTTTATGTTGCCTTCCACAAGAGAAATGATTCCTATTAAATACTGTCAAAACCAGTATAATTTTATGTTGCCTTCCACAAGAGAAATGATTCCTATTAAATACTGTCAAAACCAGTAGAATTTTATGTTGCCTTCCACAAGAGAAATGATTCCTATTAAATACTGTCAAAACCAGTAGAATTTTATGTTGCCTTCCACAAGAGAAATGATTCCTATTAAATACTGTCAAAACCAGTAGAATTTTATGTTGCCTTCCACAAGAGAAATGATTCCTATTAAATACTGTCAAAACCAGTAGAATTTTATGTTGCCTTCCACAAGAGAAATGATTCCTATTAAATACTGTCAAAACCAGTAGAATTTTATGTTGCCTTCCACAAGAGAAATGATTCCTATTAAATACTGTCAAAACCAGTAGAATTTTATGTTGCCTTCCACAAGAGAAATGATTCCTATTAAATACTGTCAAAACCAGTAGAATTTTATGTTGCCTTCCACAAGAGAAATGATTCCTATTAAATACTGTCAAAACCAGTATAATTTTATTTTGCCTTCCACAAGAGAAACGATTCCTATTAAATACTGTCAAAACCAGTATAATTATATGTTGCCTTCCACAAGAGAAATGATTCCTATTAAATACTGTCAAAACCAGTAGAATTTTATGTTGCCTTCCACAAGAGAAATGATTCCTATTAAATACTGTCAAAACCAGTAGAATTTTATTTTGCCTTCCACAAGAGAAATGATTCCTATTAAATACTGTCAAAACCAGTATAATTTTATGTTGCCTTCCACAAGAGAAATGATTCCTATTAAATACTGTCAAAACCAGTATAATTTTATTTTGCCTTCCACAAGAGAAATGATTCCTATTAAATACTGTCAAAACCAGTATAATTTTATGTTGCCTTCCACAAGAGAAATGATTCCTATTAAATACTGTCAAAACCAGTATAATTTTATTTTGCCTTCCACAAGAGAAATGATTCCAATTAAATACTGTCAAAACCAGTATAATTTTATTTTGCCTTCCACAAGAGAAATGATTCCTATTAAATACTGTCAAAACCAGTATAATTTTATTTTGCCTTCCACAAGAGAAATGATTCCTATTAAATACTGTCAAAACCAGTATAATTTTATGTTGCCTTCCACAAGAGAAATGATTCCTATTAAATACTGTCAAAACCAGTATAATTTTATGTTGCCTTCCACAAGAGAAATGATTCCTATTAAATACTGTCAAAACCAGTATAATTTTATGTTGCCTTCCACAAGAGAAATGATTCCTATTAAATACTGTCAAAACCAGTATAATTTTATTTTGCCTTCCACAAGAGAAGTGATTCCTATTAAATACTGTCAAAACCAGTAGAATTTTATGTTGCCTTCCACAAGAGAAATGATTCCTATTAAATACTGTCAAAACCAGTATAATTTTATGTTGCCTTCCACAAGAGAAATGATTCCTATTAAATACTGTCAAAACCAGTATAATTTTATGTTGCCTTCCACAAGAGAAATGATTCCTATTAAATACTGTCAAAACCAGTAGAATTTTATGTTGCCTTCCACAAGAGAAATGATTCCTATTAAATACTGTCAAAACCAGTAGAATTTTATGTTGCCTTCCACAAGAGAAATGATTCCTATTAAATACTGTCAAAACCAGTATAATTTTATTTTGCCTTCCACAAGAGAAACGATTCCTATTAAATACTGTCAAAACCAGTATAATTTTATGTTGCCTTCCACAAGAGAAATGATTCCTATTAAATACTGTCAAAACCAGTAGAATTTTATGTTGCCTTCCACAAGAGAAATGATTCCTATTAAATACTGTCAAAACCAGTATAATTTTATGTTGCCTTCCACAAGAGAAATGATTCCTATTAAATACTGTCAAAACCAGTAGAATTTTATTTTGCCTTCCACAAGAGAAATGATTCCTATTAAATACTGTCAAAACCAGTATAATTTTATGTTGCCTTCCACAAGAGAAATGATTCCTATTAAATACTGTCGAAACCAGTATAATTTTATTTTGCCTTCCACAAGAGAAATGATTCCTATTAAATACTGTCAAAACCAGTATAATTTTATTTTGCCTTCCACAAGAGAAATGATTCCTATTAAATACTGTCAAAACCCGTATAATTTTATTTTGCCTTCCACAAGAGAAATGATTCCTATTAAATACTGTCAAAACCAGTATAATTTTACGTTGCCTTCCACAAGAGAAATGATTCCTATTAAATACTGTCAAAACCAGTATAATTTTATGTTGCCTTCCACAAGAGAAATGATTCCTATTAAATACTGTCAAAACCAGTATAATTTTATTTTGCCTTCCACAAGAGAAATGATTCCTATTAAATACTGTCAAAACCAGTATAATTTTATGTTGCCTTCCACAAGAGAAATGATTCCTATTAAATACTGTCAAAACCAGTAGAATTTTATGTTGCCTTCCACAAGAGAAATGATTCCTATTAAATACTGTCAAAACCAGTATAATTTTATGTTGCCTTCCACAAGAGAAATGATTCCTATTAAATACTGTCAAAACCAGTATAATTTTATGTTGCCTTCCACAAGAGAAATGATTCCTATTAAATACTGTCAAAACCAGTAGAATTTTATGTTGCCTTCCACAAGAGAAATGATTCCTATTAAATACTGTCAAAACCAGTAGAATTTTATGTTGCCTTCCACAAGAGAAATGATTCCTATTAAATACTGTCAAAACCAGTATAATTTTATTTTGCCTTCCACAAGAGAAATGATTCCTATTAAATACTGTCAAAACCAGTATAATTTTATTTTGCCTTCCACAAGAGAAATGATTCCTATTAAATACTGTCAAAACCAGTATAATTTTATTTTGCCTTCCACAAGAGAAATGATTCCTATTAAATACTGTCAAAACCAGTATAATTTTATGTTGCCTTCCACAAGAGAAATGATTCCTATTAAATACTGTCAAAACCAGTATAATTTTATGTTGCCTTCCACAAGAGAAATGATTCCTATTAAATACTGTCAAAACCAGTATAATTTTATTTTGCCTTCCACAAGAGAAATGATTCCTATTAAATACTGTCAAAACCAGTATAATTTTATGTTGCCTTCCACAAGAGAAATGATTCCTATTAAATACTGTCAAAACCAGTATAATTTTATGTTGCCTTCCACAAGAGAAATGATTCCTATTAAATACTGTCAAAACCAGTAGAATTTTATGTTGCCTTCCACAAGAGAAATGATTCCTATTAAATACTGTCAAAACCAGTAGAATTTTATGTTGCCTTCCACAAGAGAAATGATTCCTATTAAATACTGTCAAAACCAGTAGAATTTTATGTTGCCTTCCACAAGAGAAATGATTCCTATTAAATACTGTCAAAACCAGTATAATTTTATGTTGCCTTCCACAAGAGAAATGATTCCTATTAAATACTGTCAAAACCAGTATAATTTTATGTTGCCTTCCACAAGAGAAATGATTCCTATTAAATACTGTCAAAACCAGTAGAATTTTATGTTGCCTTCCACAAGAGAAATGATTCCTATTAAATACTGTCAAAACCAGTAGAATTTTATGTTGCCTTCCACAAGAGAAATGATTCCTATTAAATACTGTCAAAACCAGTATAATTTTATGTTGCCTTCCACAACAGAAATGATTCCTATTAAATACTGTCAAAACCAGTATAATTTTATGTTGCCTTCCACAAGAGAAATGATTCCTATTAAATACTGTCAAAACCAGTAGAATTTTATGTTGCCTTCCACAAGAGAAATGATTCCTATTAAATACTGTCAAAACCAGTATAATTTTATGTTGCCTTCCAGAAGAGAAATGATTCCTATTAAATACTGTCAAAACCAGTATAATGTTATGTTACCTTCCACAAGAGAAATGATTCCTATTAAATACTGTCAAAACCAGTATAATTTTATTTTGCCTTCCACAAGAGAAATGATTCCTATTAAATACTGTCAAAACCAGTATAATTTTATGTTGCCTTCCACAAGAGAAATGATTCCTATTAAATACTGTCAAAACCAGTATAATTTTATGTTGCCTTCCACAAGAGAAATGATTCCTTTTAAATACTGTCAAAACCAGTATAATTTTATGTTGCCTTCCACAAGAGAAATGATTCCTATTAAATACTGTCAAAACCAGTATAATTTTATGTTGCCTTCCACAAGAGAAATGATTCCTATTAAATACTGTCAAAACCAGTATAATTTTATGTTGCCTTCCACAAGAGAAATGATTCCTATTAAATACTGTCAAAACCAGTATAATTTTATGTTGCCTTCCACAAGAGAAATGATTCCTATTAAATACTGTCAAAACCAGTATAATTTTATTTTGCCTTCCACAAGAGAAATGATTCCTATTAAATACTGTCAAAACCAGTATAATTTTATGTTGCCTTCCACAAGAGAAATGATTCCTATTAAATACTGTCAAAACCAGTATAATTTTATGTTGCCTTCTACAAGAGAAATGATTCCTATTAAATACTGTCAAAACCAGTATAATTTTATGTTGCCTTCCACAAGAGAAATGATTCCTATTAAATACTGTCAAAACCAGTATAATTTTATTTTGCCTTCCACAAGAGAAATGATTCCTATTAAATACTGTCAAAACCAGTATAATTTTATGTTGCCTTCCACAAGAGAAATGATTCCTATTAAATACTGTCAAAACCAGTATAATTTTATGTTGCCTTCTACAAGAGAAATGATTCCTATTAAATACTGTCAAAACCAGTAGAATTTTATGTTGCCTTCCACAAGAGAAATGATTCCTATTAAATACTGTCAAAACCAGTATAATTTTATTTTGCCTTCCACAAGAGAAATGATTCCTATTAAATACTGTCAAAACCAGTATAATTTTATTTTGCCTTCCACAAGAGAAATGATTCCTATTAAATACTGTCAAAACCAGTATAATTTTATGTTGCCTTCCACAAGAGAAATGATTCCTATTAAATACTGTCAAAACCAGTATAATTTTATGTTGCCTTCCACAAGAGAAATGATTCCTATTAAATACCGTCAAAACCAGTATAATTTTATTTTGCCTTCCACAAGAGAAATGATTCCTATTAAATACTGTCAAAACCAGTATAATTTTATTTTGCCTTCCACAAGAGAAATGATTCCTATTAAATACTGTCAAAACCAGTATAATTTTATGTTGCCTTCCACAAGAGAAATGATTCCTATTAAATACTGTCAAAACCAGTATAATTTTATGTTGCCTTCCACAAGAGAAATGATTCCTATTAAATACTGTCAAAACCAGTATAATTTTATGTTGCCTTCCACAAGAGAAATGATTCCTATTAAATACTGTCAAAACCAGTATAATTTTATTTTGCCTTCCACAAGAGAAATGATTCCTATTAAATACTGTCAAAACCAGTATAATTTTATGTTGCCTTCCACAAGAGAAATGATTCCTATTAAATACTGTCAAAACCAGTATAATTTTATGTTGCCTTCCACAAGAGAAATGATTCCTATTAAATACTGTCAAAACCAGTATAATTTTATGTTGCCTTCCACAAGAGAAATGATTCCTATTAAATACTGTCAAAACCAGTATAATTTTATGTTGCCTTCCACAAGAGAAATGATTCCTATTAAATACTGTCAAAACCAGTATAATTTTATGTTGCCTTCCACAAGAGAAATGATTCCTATTAAATACTGTCAAAACCAGTATAATTTTATGTTGCCTTCCACAAGAGAAATGATTCCTATTAAATACTGTCAAAACCAGTATAACTTTATGTTGCCTTCCACAAGAGAAATGATTCCTATTAAATACTGTCAAAACCAGTATAATTTTATGTTGTATTCCACAAGAGAAATGATTCCTATTAAATACTGTCAAAACCAGTATAATTTTAAAAGCAAATCGAGAATGTGGTAAACATTTTAATAGGCTTCAATTATAAGTATAAATAAACAAAAAATGAAGCTATCGATTCATTGTTGTTTAAGGTCAAGTTGGAAGTATTTCATCTATATTCATGACGAGAACTACAATACATACATCATGTTCTTAATAACGTTCCACTGGAATGAGGATATCTACGGCAAATTATATTATAACAAGAAAGAGTTATAATGGATACGATTGGAAAATTTTGCCTTGCAATTGGTCACCAGCGACCACTCCTTACAAACCGTTGCCCAGTAGGTGCTCTGCAAGTTGTCTTTGAAGTGTCAGAGGTGTGACATTCTCCATACACAAAACAATTTGTTTCCTGTCCTGAGGGAGAGTTGTGTATTTGATTCCTCCTACAAAACTAGTGGCAGCCATTTTTTGGAGGGGTTGTGTTATATATACTACACAGAAGAGTCCTATTGGTATACCATTGGGTTTTGGAGCTATTTATAACGCCAAACTTAACTTCAATGTCAAAATAATTAATACCCAAGCAAGCTGTCCTGTTTATTAAATAGTCGCCTTATTTAACTATAATTAAAATTATTTGCCATAAAAAATTTTTTTTTTTTTAAATTCACTTAAATTTAACTCTTATTAATAACACACCACAATTTTTTTTTAAATGCAGACCTATGTACTGCTTAGGGACCAACTATTTAACTATTATGGGGTGGGGCTGTCGTCGTCCATCTGTAGACCATGATCAGTGGTGTAATGGTTTGCGTACTTGCCTCGAGAGTGGTAGATTGTGGATTCGAGCCCGTCAGGTCAAACCAAAGACTATAAAATTGGCATTTATCACTTCTAATTGTATGTAGGTACTGCCGTATATATGAAGGTTATTCCAGAAACGCACACTACAATAATATTAGAAACTTCTACAAAATTGTTTGCAATGAAATATATTTTTCTTTATCCTTGTGCATTTTAAAAACATTTTATTTCTGTGGTTCAACTAATAACAACAACTAAAATATAAAATATTTGTACTTTTATTAATGTTAAAATATGTGACTTAGATTGGTGAAATACACCTAGGAAATAGAACTGATTCATGCTCATACTTCTGACATAGTTTTGATCATAAGAACATACTGAGGATAAGACTAAATGTAAGCTTAAAATATGAAAATGCACTGAATCAATTCTTTCCCCCTTCAAACAAACTTTTTATACATTAAGGAAAATGAAGACATAAAAAAATACTACAGTCAATTACACTAGCTCTACATGTATTGTAAGTATATACCATTTTTCTTTCCCGTACAATTAAAGAAGAATCTAGAAAGAGTCAAGAGTTCAGAATGTACATGTATTTTGAAAATCAATTCATTCATGAGATACAATTTTTTAGAGATGTGAAGGGGAAAAATGTTTGCAAAATACAATTAAGATTTTTAGTTATATGAAGAAAATTGAATTGCACAAAAATGAAAAGTAACAATCATTTTGCTTATATATGAAATAAATGCTATTAATTTTTTTTGCATGATTACAAAAGCCTTACTTATTAAAAAAATAATAAAACTATTTTATACAAAATAAAGCTATTCTTAACAAAAAGAAGACTATTTTATACAAAAATAATATTCTACAATGTTGAAATATAACAATTTCCTTTAAACTGTGGATAATTTGTTACAATCAATTACAAAAATATTTTTTCATAAAATTAAAAAAAAAATAAAGTCACTTGTCATATAAAGAGGATTTCTAATTAAACTTAGTTATTCTGAGCTAACAGTACATACACCAACATTTGTGAGGAGAACATTAAAAAGGATACCATAGTCAGTTGTAATTCTACCCTATGGTACCTGAGGAAAATGATTTTACTCGATGCTGGGTCTCTGGTGAGTGCAGCCTTACAACAAGGGGGAACAACTGTACAAATACATTTTTACACTAGACTATACACAATCTAAATTAAAATCATTCCTGTACATAGCAAGTCCTGACTTTAAAAAGACTGAATCGATTAATTGATAACTAGGATTAAAACTACAAGTACTTTATACAACCATTCCACAACTATCTCAACATAAAATATACTGACCATTTAAAATTTGAGTGAACACAAATCTTTGCAATAGAAAAGCTTGTTCATGAAGTTAGTCTGAATATTGTTATTTAAGAAAGAAAAAAAATAACTGCAAAGTGACATTACAATTGTTGACTAGTAAGTACAACAGAGAGATTTTATACCTTTTAGACTGGAGTAATTTATATATCAAATATAGATTCTACAGAATATACATACATATGTATTTGTGATAAATTTTATATAAAACTACTGGATAATTTTTAGTATTCCTTTTGGTTTTTTTATAATATATATTTTTTATGAAAAATATTTTACAACCATTAAGAAACTATGATTAGAATGTCTATATATACAACCAAACCTACGGTTATCATTATGAATTCTTAATAAAGGGAGATAACTTTATCATATTGAATTTTTAATAAAGGGAGATAACTTTATCATTATCAACTCTTAATAAAGGAAGATAACTTGATCATTATGAACTCTTAATAAAGGGCGATAACTTTATCATTATCAATTCTTAATAAAGGGAGATAACTTTTATCATTATCAATTCTTAATAAAGGGAGATAACTGACCAATTCTTAACAAAGGTAGATAACTGTGACAATGTGTTTACATTGGATTGCAAAAGTCTTTTTTTTATTAAGATATCACATGGTTTGATTGTATATTGAAATGAGAGTATTTACTTTTTATCATGGATTTCTTTATCATAGACACAACTACTTTGACACAATAAAAAAATAATAATATACAGATCAAATGTTCATAAGAAATATATCTTTCAACCAATTGAACAGTAAAAAAAAAAGCTTCTAAAACAACAAAATAGCCAAATGCCCTTAAAACATTTTAATTGACAAAAAATATATGAGCACTAAGTAATAATAGTATGCTGCAACAAAGAAACAAGGGAGGTAATAATTGGTTATTTGATTAAGTTCTGTCCCTTGCTGAAAGCATTCCTTAGATTTATTATACAAATATCAAGCACTAACCAAATCTTGTATGTACAGGGTTTAGTGTCAATTTTCACGAGGATTTAATAACAAAGACATCTTAAGAGGTACTTCAAATTTCATCTTTGAAAACCTTTTTTTCCCCATATATTTTAAAGGAACAATTTTTCAGCTATGCCATCCCCAACCCTAAATTTCTATTATTTCTATTAATCCTAGCATTAGATCTTTGTCTCTCAATACAGTATTCCAATGTTCCATTTAAAGATACAATTTCTACTTGGAAAGGAAGATACCTACTGATTTTGGGGTCAATAGGTCACAGGTCATAGGTTGTAGAACAATATTGTTCTTCTTTTCGTTTTTTTACTAATTTTACAACCAAACTAAAAAAGGATCATCTAATCATCACCATATTATTCTTATTTCTTATTATTCCCAATTTTGGTTCACCAGCAATTTGGTTGCAACACATACCACATGTTTCAATTTACTTCCTCTTTTACCTCTTATGTATTAGCTGGTTAAATTAAAAGTCTTAACAAATGTACTCAATGCTTTATAACACATTTTCTGGAAATTCTCCCACAATTATTGTGCAACATGTACTTTAACATGTTTTATTCTCTTGTAAAACCTTTTCTTTAAAAACCAATGAATTGGAAAATAAAAGCTGATCAAATAGATCTAATAATACATTAATTTGCATATCAAACCAATCTATTTTTCAATCTTTGACCAACCCCTATTGACAATAAACCCTGTACATCTTTTGGTAACAAAAAAGCAGCTGTTTTATAAATGTATCATAAATCTACAAGTAGGCCTAATATTTTATCCTCTGAGCTTTGATTGGTCACAGCTATAGCAACATTGCTTAGAATACATAGTATAACCACAGAGTCTGGCTCTAACAATAAGACGACACATAGTTAATGATGCTGAATCAACACAATTCGAAATCACTACATCTGAAATGAGAAATAGAAAAAAAAACATTAATTTTATTATATTACAGGAATTTTTATATGGTTGTTTATGAAAAATATCCAACAATTGTTTAGAAATATTTCATGGAAACCATACTGTGTTGTCACCTTTAACATGGGTTGACAGAATATTAGCATTTTATCCTGAGCAGAAAAACAGTCGCTCCACTCCAACACAGTATCCTAATTCCAAGCTATTAAGTCTTTACTCTTACTCCTTAATGCTGCATGTTTAATGCAGAAGCTGTATATACCAATCTTATAGTCTTTATTATCACCAAACTGTGTCTCTAATCTACAATCTACTGCACTCAAGGTTTATCACCAAACTGTGTCTGTAATCTACAATCTACTGCACTCAAGGTTTATCACCAAACTGTGTCTGTAATCTACAATCTACTGCACTCGAGGTTTATCACCAAACTGTCTGTAATCTACAATCTACTGCACTCGAGGTTTATCACCAAACTGTGGCTCTAATCTACAATCTACTGCACTCAAGGTTTATCACCAAACTGTCTCTAATCTACAATCTACTGCACTCAAGGTTTATCACCAAACTGTGTCTCTAATCTACAATCTACTGCACTCAAGGTTTATCACCAAACTGTGTCTCTAATCTACAATCTACTGCACTCTAGGTTTATCACCAAACTGTGTCTCTAATCTACAATCTACTGCACTCGAGGTTTATCACCAAACTGTCGGTAATCTACAATCTACTGCACTCAAGGTTTATCACCAAACTGTCTCTAATCTACAATCTACTGCACTCAAGGTTTATCACCAAACTGTGTCTCTAATCTACAATCTACTGCACTCTAGGTTTATCACCAAACTGTGTCTCTAATCTACAATCTACTGCACTCGAGGTTTATCACCAAACTGTCGGTAATCTACAATCTACTGCACTCAAGGTTTATCACCAAACTGTGTCTCTAATCTACAATCTACTGCACTCAAGGTTTATCACCAAACTGTGTCTCTAATCTACAATCTACTGCACTCGAGGTTTATCACCAAACTGTCGGTAATCTACAATCTACTGCACTCAAGGTTTATCACCAAACTGTGTCTCTAATCTACAATCTACTGCACTCAAGGTTTATCACCAAACTGTGTCTCTAATCTACAATCTACTGCAATCAAGCATGCTAACCATTACAACACAAATGTGATGGAATCCAAGATGAATGCTTTAATGGTTTAACAAAGTCTGTACATGTTTTATCATTGGATGGAATTTAGAAATGTTTTTTTTATATTCATTAGAAATTAAAGATGGCAGCCATCATTGGTCATAGTTTAGCAGGAATCTGTGTGAAGTGTTTCTCTATTTTCATCAGGTGATACTGATTCTTGAGTCACACTGAAACATTTTTCAAATGAAATTTAATGCACACAATCTTGAAAGAATAACATATGACATCAAAGATAAAGTATAAAAAATGGATGAATGTGTCCATAGAACATGGATGCCTCTGCTTTCAGCTAAAGTAAAGATAACTCTAGAACAGAAAAAGTAAGAGTCAGAAATTGAACTTGGCCTTCCTGTGATGGTCCTTGACCTTGTATATAAATTTCAAATGATTTGCTTCAGGAGAACTTAAGTTATTGAGCGGAAACCAAACAGACGAACAGACGCACATACAGACATAGTTAAAAGTTAATGCTCAAGAAGCCTAGCAGCATAATAAAGTTCTTTACTCTTACCTTTAGGTATAACTTGTATAGATTTGTCATCTTCTGCTTTTTCTTCTCCATTAGTAACAACACATGTATACAAGCCAGTATCATCTAATGACACATTTGTAATGCGAAGGTTCTCGTTATTAACTGTCATTCTGCCACTGGAAAAAAGTTCCACACTACTCTTCTCCCATCTGATCGTAGGTGTTGGGTACCCTTTTCCATCACAGGTGAGGTACAGAGTTTCACCTTCTCTCAATCGACCTTCAATTGGTTTTATATGTGCTGCAACTGATTCTAAAAAATAATAATAAATCATTTTAATCTTTATTACAAAATATGTGTTATTTTATATATTCTTTGTTTCATTCCACTTGATCTTATTATCATCTCATTGGAAATTAATTTGTTCTAGCTTTAAAATTACTGAGTTGGTGTTTAGCAACAATCACTCACTTTCTCCACACGATTTCCATCAAAAACATAGTATGAAAAATATGAGCCAAATGAAAGGAAATAGAAGTATTCTTAGCTACACATGTATAATGACTGATATGCCTTGACTTGTCAGTTATAAATAATTATAATCACACCTCTCCCTTGACTGTCAGTTATAAACAATTATAATCACATCTCTCCCTTGACTGTCAGTTATAAATAATTATAATCACACCTCTCCCGTGACTGTCAGTTATAAACTATTGTAATCACACCTCTCCCTTGACTGTCAGTTATAAACAATTGTATAATCACACCTCTCCCTTGACTCAGTTATAAACAATTGTAATCACACCTCTCCCTTGACCCAGTTATAAACAATAGTAATCATGCATCTCCCTTGAATGTCAGTTATAAACAATTATAATGACACCTCTCCCTTGACTGTCAGTTATAAACAATTGTAATCACACCTCTCCCTTGACTGTCAGTTATAAACAATTGTATAATCACACCTCTCCCTTGACTGTCAGTTATAAACAATTGTAATCACACCTCTCCTTTGACTGTCAGTTATAAACCATTGTAATCACACCTCTCCCTTGACTGTCAGTTATAAACAATTGTAATCACACCTCTCCTTTGACTGTCAATTATAAACAATTGTAATCACACCTCTCCTTTGACTGTCAGTTATAAACAATTGTAATCACACCTCTCCCTTGACTCAGTTATAAACAATAGTAATCATGCATCTCCCTTGAATGTCAGTTATAAACAATTATAATGACACCTCTCCCTTGACTGTCAGTTATAAACAATAGTAATCACACCTCCAATATAAATGATTTTGTGTTGAATGTGATTTTTCAGTCTTAGCTACATGTACAATAGTATAATCACTTTTATTACCTAATAAAGTGTATTTATCTGTTTTATTGAGTCAAATTTTAGTATTATATATTTTTCGCTATTAAAATGGGCCTGTCGATCTATTGCACTCCCGATGAACTATTGCACTGTGCAATATTCTGCATGTGGCGTCTATAGCACCGACCCGAGTTAACCTTTGAACATGATTTCTGATTGGCTTTCAGTTTTGCCGATTGGCCAATCAAATAATTCGTTGTTTAATCGACTTGGAATTGGTCGTCTGTGGCATAAACAACAATGATGCTAGCTTAAGTCATTTGAATCAATGGATCATTGATTGTGTGGAAAAGTGTCAGGATGTTATATTCATTGAAGGCCAAGGAGATGTATGCAGTATAAACATAAATAATTAGGACTTGGTAATGTTTTGCTGACATAAAGAAACACTTTCTTGGTAAGGTGTTAGGTAATAAATCTGTTATTTAATGGTTTCAGGTGCAATAGACTGGAATATTTGCTCTGAGGTCCTGGGAATGACCAAAGGTTCTATTGCACGAGGCCATCAACTGAATAATGTCAGATCACTCTGTTGAGTGACTGATATAATCAACACCTAGAAAAAAAGTCTCTTGGTGATAGACTGGCAAGTGTAGTCATCAAGATCACTCTCTTGAGTGACTGATATAATCAACATACACTTACCTCTCATAGATAATCTAACAAGTCTCTGTGCTGGAGATGACTGGCCATTCCTAGCTACACAAGTGTAGTCATCAAGATCACTCTCTTGAGTGACTGATATAATCAACATACACTTACCTCTCATAGATAATCTAACAAGTCTCTGTGCTGGAGATGACTGGCCATTCCTAGCTACACAAGTGTAGTCATCAAGATCATTCTCTTGAGTGACTGATATAAACAACATACACTTATCTCTCATAGATAATCTAACAAGTCTCTGCTGGAGATGACTGGCCATTCATAGCTACACAAGTGTTAGATACGATAACATAACCCTCAGTCCGCTAGTGCTCTAGTGAGGGTTACAATTCGGTCCCATTCAACGTAATGGAGCAGCGCCCAGAGTGTTTCACACCGCACGCATTTTTGTCCTAATTCCATTGAAGTGGTTGGAAAAATTAACGGGGGTGAAAGATAAATATATTTAGGTAAAGCTTGAGGTGTTAAGTAAACACTGCATCAATCCACGGTAGACTAATATCCATCTGAAAATTTGAATACATGAAATCTTTCTGTCTGACATTTTGTTTACAAGTTGCTATTTCACATGCACTTGCCTCGTTTTGGAGATATCCTTATTTGGATCGATTGCCATAAACATCGTAGTAAAAGTTTGCCATACAGATCCATATATGGATAGGCTCCGCCCATCACGAGAGTCTATGTAAGGTGTCATGGCAGACAAGAAACAATTTTAGAATACGAAATCGATCGTGAAGGTAGAAACAAGTATTGTAACATTTATTTCGTATCACCATTACTTAAAAATTGTAGGGAATAATAAGTTATGACCACATATGCAAAAAGAAAGTTGAAATATTCACGGAACGAAAATTTTAATTTGCTCCATTACGTTGAATGGGACCGAATCGTAACCCTCACTAGAGCACAAGCGGACTGAGGGTTACATTATCGTATCTACAAAAGTGTAATCACCAAAATCACTTTATTGAGTGACTTGATATAAACAACATACACTTACCTCTCATAGATAATCTAACAAGTCTTTGTGCTGGAGATGACTGGCCATTCCTAGCTACACAAGTGTAATCACTAAGATCACTCTGTTGAGTGTCTGTTATTATCAAGGTACCATTAGGGTAGACATAAAATCGACCAGAGTTTGAAATTGGTTGATTTCCTTTACTCCACGAAATTGAAGGCGGAGGATTTCCATCGGCTTGACAGTGAAGGTAAGAATTTTCTCCTGGTTTTACAATGATCATGCTTGGTGTTGGGTATATCTTTATCGGAACTGAAATAAGAACATAATAACATGTACTGGAAGATATAACAAGTTGGACTGAGCTGCAGACACCTCAGTTATTTATAAAGGTTAATTAAATTTCTAACTCGATAGTGGTTTTGGATTTCCAATTGCACAAAAAATACATAAAATTGCATCCATTGATCATTTATGTACAGGGTGGGTTCAAATAGATCCGTCCTAAGTTGGGCAAGTCTTAAAAATCAAAGTACTGAGGTACTGTCTAGTCGCAGACTTACTATACACCATTTTTATATTTCAATGGGACAAGTAAAATATACAATTATCTTACACTTCTTTCAAATATTTCATACAAAAAAATTCCAATATTTCTTTTTTAAGTTTTCTTTTATTATACTATACACATCTGTACATTGTATGACATTGATAATTTTAAAATAAAAGGGGAATAAGGACTGTACTGATGAGCCAGCAGAATACAGCTAAGTTTCCCAACAATAACCTTTGTTCTTTTCTCCACCAGCACATTCTATTCAACTTTGCAATCTGAATTTTATTTGCCATTTCAATTAAGTAGTGCTCAATAAAAATTTCAATAGTGTTCAATTAAGGAATAACAGTACTGTATTTGAAGAGTTGGAGGTGTCAATTGTGGATTTGACGGTCACAAATGCAGTTTTACTGTTATTCCTATTCTTATGAAATTCTCCCAACATGTACACACTAGTTTGAAAACATACAAATAAATGACGAAATATATGCCCTTTTCAAATTCCTTCCGCTAAAAAAATAGTAATGTAGTTGTTTAAGGATCCACCATCTTGAAAACGTGAAATCCTACATGTCATATGTACAACAATACACAAAAATAATTAAAATGCCTACCTTGAAAATGTATTTTAGTTAAATTCTATCTAAATTGAAGCGTACACGAAGCCAAATAGCGTCTCATCTTTATATTTTAAACTGGAAGTCTTCATATGACATCACGTTGTTTATGTGCCAAAGTCGTTCAACAATATTTCCCGGAATTTTAATTTTTGTGATTTTTAGACCCAGGGATATGCAAGAATACATTTTTATGTTCAGTATTGCATTAGAATGGACAGTAAATTTGATTTGCGACCATTAAATCTCCAATTCAAATTCAGTCGGAAATATTTGGGTCAGCCATATTGTTTACAAACAAGTGCATTCGGCATAGGAATATAGCATTCCTTCAGGCATAGCCAATGAAAATACATGTTACATTATAACTGCATTAGAATAGTATTTCACCATCACCTGATAAAAAAATCTAGAAGAACTCGCCGGCAAGTTTTTCTTTCTTTCTTTACTTTCATTTCATAATTCAAGTTATCCCAGGAAACGAGTCTATGATCATGAGTTTCGACTGTATTTCAAATATATGATTACTGCATTAACTTTTAATATCACATACCTTCTACTTTAAGCTTAAATCTTTGTATAACTGAATCTTGACTTCCTGTATCTATACGACAAGCATAAACTCCTGAATCCTCTTTAGCTATTGCTCTGATGATCAGAGACCCATTCTCATAGATGGTATAATGATTATCAGAAGTAATTATATACCTGTAATATAATGTAAATATATAGCTAGTTATATTAGTTCTTCTTGTAGAATAATATATGTGGGAAGCATTTGAAATCAAGGCATTATGTGATAAAGTTTGTCAGTCAGAGACTTGCGGTAGGTCATTGTTTTCTCAGAATACTCTGGTTTCCTCCACCAATAAAACTGAACACTACGTTATAACTGAAATATTGTTGAAAGTGGCATTAAACACCATAGCATCCTGAAATCAAGGAGTCTCTATTTTTGTAACACTTGTTGTTTACCATCGAGACATAAATTAAGAAGGGGTACTATTCTTATCACCACATTTAGCACCTGAGTTCACCCCTGGTTTTTAGTGTTCATGTTGTTTCATCTTTAGTTTTTTGTGTAGTGTTCTTCTGTAGGTCGTTGTTTGTACTTTTGTCCTTCTTCCATTGGCCATTGTATTGTCAGTCCTTCTTCAATTTACGGCTTCTGATTACCCCTTTGGTATATTCAAACTTTTCTTAGCAAGACTTATAGACTAATTGGGAAGGAGAAGCCCTACCAGGTATAATTAACAGACTGGTGAACTATGCAGCCATGGGAAGGTGTCTAGTAACATTAACATTTCAGTCTTTAGTATAAATTTAGCATTTTTTTTTTTTTTTGTCTTTGCATTGAAACTGATAAAAAGTGATGAAATCAAGATTTCAACTACAGGCACTGTGCTTAATGCTCACAAAATCATGCCCCTGTCCCCTCTGAATTCAGCTTAACCTGCATCAGACAAATTTAAACAAATACATTTTTTTTTAATCTTGCTTTGAACTTTCTGAGATAAAATTGTACAGATTTTTCAGTCTAGTTCTCAATACACTTAATAGTTTAGTGAAATGAAGCCAAGAAATATCATTCTGATATAATGCAAACATTCTTTTTTAATCAAATTTTATTTCAACAATCAAAACACAAAGGTGTCAAGTTGGAAAGGTAGGTAATTTTTGTTCATTTTCAAATCAATAAAAAATAACATACCTATTTTTATACCAAGATACAGTTCCTTGAGGTCCCCTACATTCTATAAATACATTTCTATCTGGTTGTTCAACAATTACTGTATGATTCCCGTCTACTAAATCAGCTGTTTCTGTACCTGGGTGTACTAGATAAAAGTAAATAACACATGTTGATGCTACAAAAGTGTTTCTTATGAATACCATAATGCACGTTAAACAACAAGGACAAAATGTACTTATATTTAGTCTCTGCACGAGATAACTGTATTATGTATTCAAATTGCCAGTAACTACCAGTATTTATGCTTAAGTAATGCAGCTATAAATGCATACTTGTTTCCTGGGGTAAATTCACTTTTATGCAAAACATGAAAATATGTTAATAAATTTGTGTTACAACTGTTTTTTGGGTTTTTTTTTTTGTGTGTGTGTGTGTGTGTTATTTTCACATAATAACAAATATTCCTTTTTCTTCTAGAAGTAATTCTGTCATTTTTGAGGCAGAAGTGCATGTCCCCAAAAAGACCAAATTTTACATGACTATGTCCAGGCACAGATTCTAATGGGGGACGGCATGGTGCATGCCCCTTCTAATAAAATCAGCTGCCAATCAATCGTCTGTTGTTAAATTAGACAATACTATTTTCTTTATAACAATTCGCTTACATCATCTAATAATTAAAGTTTGTTTTTGCCCGCAAAAACATGTATGTCTCCCCCCATCCCACAAACTGTAGTCATAGGTAAAAAAATCTATTTGGGTAACAAATAAAATTAAGCTTCAATGAATAACAAAAAAAACCTGTTTTTAATCCATGAAACACAAAAAAAAATTGATCAAAAGTGCTAAAGCAAGGGTTACAGGTACTATTCCATATTGTCATGGCAAAGTTCCCCATTCCAGAAAATTGCTCAGCCTATGTTCCAATGATTTTAAAGGAGTTTTGTTCTTCTAAAATCAATGGATTGGTGATGAAAACTTTTTCAGGGAAATAGTGACATTATGATAGACTCTTGTACATATATATATATATATATACAAGTTTCAGTAAGGGATATTACACTAGTGTTTGCAAATAACTCCCACAAAATTTAGGGGATCAACATTTCCAGGTATTATGCACAACTACATATGGTGTCCTTACTACCTACCAAGTTTCATGAAATTCTGTTCAGTAGTTTCGGAGGAGTTGTGCTGACAAGCTGCTTCAGTAGTAAATTTCGGGAAATTTCTAAGTTCAAAGGGGCATAACTCCCACAAAATTCAGGCGATCAAAATTTCCTGGTAATATGCACAACTACATATGGTGTCCTTACTATCTACCAAGTTTCATGAAATTCTGTTCAGTAGTTTCAGAGGAGTTGTGCTGACAAACTGTGTGACGTACAGACGGACAGGACAAAAACAATATGTCTCCCCACAAAAGTGGGGGGAGACATAACTAATTCTAAGGAGCTTGTAGGAGTCTTTCCCAAATGGGCACTGCCCTGGACCCAATGGGGACCTTAGACTTCTCTTCTACAAAATGTGCACTCCTTCTTACATAAAATCCTGCATCCGAGTCTGATGTCAATACAGGAAGTAGTTTTGGAGAATGCAAACTTGAATAATGGAATTACGTTAAAATTTGGAATCTTAATAACAATACAAAAAATGGTTATTATTTCGTTTCCTCCCCCTCTTTAATACAATTTTCATGCAAAAGATATAGTGAAACTATCAACAGAAATAAAATGTAGGTTATGATCAGATATTTAATAGATAACATGCAAAATTATTATATTGAGTACTTCACTTTAGATAAAGAATGGTCATACAATAATGCTAAACCATATTCCCCCCCACCCCCAGTCTTCATTTATATTTCTCAAAATAAACGACAATCTGTTGAACTCGAAAGACAACACACTTTCACAGAAATAACAACAATATAAACATGGAAAGAAATTAATTGTCTTCATGAAATACCAGATGTAAACAAAATGATAAGTAATTAACATGCATCAAGAAAAACAATTTTGATTGAAAAATGGATTTTTAAGATTTTTTTCTGGAGATTCATACTATATCTATCAATCACATTATTTAAATCTATAACAAAGAAAGCATGTCTTATATAATTAATATATCAAAAAGATTTCTTTAACAATAGGAATATTTAAATTTAATCATGGTTATTTAAAAAGTATATGATGTATTTTGATTTCTACATCAAAAGGTTAACTGGGCTTTTTTGCTATTAGAGAATAGGGCAGTAATTTGAATTTTTGCTTTCAATGTCACTCGCATTTTTATAATTTCAGACATATTAATGTATAACTAAGTACAATTCACAGTTAATTAAAATTTTGAGCAATTTCATCTCGAAAGTCTATTTAATGCTAATTTTACTGAAGTGTGTTTCATTTGACTTGTTGGCCATTTTCAAGGGTGTCTAACTATTCACTCAATATGAAACAAGCACCAGGATAGCTGTGAATTACAGAATTTTCCAAGTTAAATAAAAACGATAATTTCACAGTGAAATTATCGTTTTTAATTTCACTCTCGCTATATTTCGTGCCATTTCATTGTTGACGTCATATGAAGACTTCCAGTTTGAAACGTAAAGATTAGACATTATTTGGCTTCGTGTATGCTTCAATTTTGATCAAATTTAACTAAAATAATATTTCAAGGTAAGCATTTTAATTATTGTATTGTCATGGGTGGCACCATGTTTTTTGAAGCGATACACATTATAGTATATCCCTACGCTACACACGTAATATAGTGCAATTAAACTCATTTTATATCAAATTCAATTTGAAACATTTTTTTTAATCTATGATAAATACTATAACTAATTGACGAGTTTCATTATCAAAAATATGTCACTCATGACCAAATAACGTTGTAACTTATTCATGCACTGCACGTATTCGTGAGTTACTGCGTTATTTGGTCATTTGTGACATATTTTTGATAATGAAACTTGTCAATTAGTTATAGTATAATTATTCTATAGCAAATATAATGATTGCAGAATAAGCAAGATAATTTACTTCTACCTCCTATAAAGAAAGGGACACTACAATGTAAGAAGCTTGGTGTATTCCACAGCAGGAAAAAATACAAGCAATGAGTAATGTTCATCATATTCTATAACATCCAATACAAGATGAACAACAGCAATCAAAATTGGTCCTTTTATTTTATTTTGTATAAGTGTATTATTACTCTATACCACATGTTTAATACATGTATACAAATCCCTGGTTTTATTGTTTCCTTATTGTCATTTGGTTAGCTATCAAAATTTGATTAAGAGAAATGAAAAATGATTGGTAACTCTTTCATAGAATATGAGGATTGGGTTTATGGAGTTTAATGCCATTTTCAACAATATTTCAGTTATATTGGGGCAGTCAGTTTTATTGGTGGAAGAAACCAGAGAAAACCATCTATCTGCCGCAAGTCACTGACAAACTTTATCACATAATGTTGTATCGAGTATGACTCGCTATGAACGTGATTTGAACCCACAACTTTAATGGTGATAGGCACTGATAGCACAGATAGCTGTAAATCCAACTACTATCCGATCAGGACCACGACGGCCCCATTTTATTAAGAAAAATGAAAAATAAGTGGTAACTCTTACATTGAATTGAACTTTGTAATTACTTAAGACCAAAACAAACAAACACAGAGATCTTACTGCATATAAACAACAGTTTAATTAAACTTCCAGTTAACTGATTAAATTCAAATAGTCAAACCTGCTTTAGTGACCACCTCTATTAAGCAATAACTTGTATTAAGTAAACTTAATCTTTATTTCACTTCAGTGCATTTAATATTAATTAAACCTGTATTTAGCAACCACCTGTCTAATGTGACCCTGACCTATTTCAATGTTTCCTTCAAATGTCACATAAGACAGGTTTTACTATAGACTTAAATTGTATTTTTACTTAAAAAACTTTATGAACCCTAGTTGAAATGAAAATTTAAAATGTGGAGTAAATATACAATATAAGATTATAATATTATATGTATTTACTTTGACCAATGATTACTTGTTATTTTTTTACCTCTGCAATTACTGAAGTAAAAGTCCAGAGCAGCTGTGACTCCATCAGGACAACATCCCCATTGTGATGTCTGACATGCCCTCGCAGGAGGAGGTCTCAGTGTAACCCAAGGACGGGCTGTACTATAAACGCCTAACAACATGCAAAGGGTTATGAAGTTCAAATGTCAAATGAGAAAGATTATATTTGCATATATTCACAAGTTCTTTAAAACAAATTTAAACTTAAACGAAAATTAAGTATTTAATCTTGTAATTTAATCTTGTACTTCGCTTTGAACTTGTTCCATCTACCGACAGTGGATAAAAGTATTTGCACAATTTCAAATTTCCATATGTATTTTTTATATAAAACTACTTTTTTCAAAATATTATCCAGAAGTCAATTTATTTCCAATTTTGACATTTTTTTCATCAACAAAAGCAGAATATGTAATTTATTTTAGTTATTTTCAAATAAATGTAGAGATGTGTTTTTCAAATCTTCATGATTCAAAGATGGCCTTAAATTATTTGTCAACAACAGTATATATCAGTATCAGTGTATTATTTTTTTGACAAAATTAATTATGTTTTTCAGTTTAACTTGTATACAAGTATTCTCAAAATTTTTAATTACTTAGTAATAAAATCATTTAGGACTTATACAGAAAAAACTACATTTAATTCAACATTTGTTGATAAAAAAATTGGAAATCAATTGTCTTTGAGATAATAATCTGAAAAATTGTAGTTTTATATGAAATATATAGGGAAAATTGCAATCGTGCAAATACTTTTGTCAACTGTCAGTAGACCAAAATTTTAAACCAAATTTTTTTTTCTTCAAATCACAACAAAAATTAAGTTCTTTCTCATTTGACATTCATAAAACATCTAAATTACAAAACTGGAAAATAAAAAAAACACACAACCAAACATTGCTTGAATTCATAAAATATTATTTTAAATCTTCAGACTCCTATATACCATTAAATTCTATCTTATCCAATGAGATTCAATCATGAGACGTTCTGTCATGGATGATTTTATTCCAAATATACCATGATATTCAGCCTTTTCAGGTTATAATAAGAAATGCCTGACCGTGGACCATATTGGATAATGTGTCTCGAGAGTACCACACTCCCTGTACCTTAAAGACCTCTTCTGTAGATTTGATTTCATAATAGAGTAGCTGCATTGTAGCCATTGATTGCAAAAGACTAAATTTTTCCAGAAAGTCAAAAGTCATTGCCATAGTTATCTCATTCCTCTTCAATTTCAGTATATAATTTTTTACATATTTTCGACAACTTGTTCTTGTTTTGAATATTAATGAAATATTTGCAGTTCAGTATATAATTTTTTTTTTAGATATTTTTTTAACTTGTTGTCATCATGAATATGCATGAAATACTTGCTGATGGATGTTAAGTAACCAACAATCAATCAATCAATCAATTTTTACTATACATTGTATAGGGAAAGTACTACTGGGGTCTAAAGGAGTGGGGTGATGCATTGTCTTTCACTTTTTTTTAACCTTCTACATCTTCAGTTATACAGATGTAAAAGCATGCACGATTTTTGAAAATCAATACACAGGTAAATGGGACTCTGCAGTTGATCTTTATATGGCATAATTCCTATCTAGAATATACAGTAGGTAAGTAGCAAGACTACATATAGTATGTATAAAATCAAAATAAAGAAATGGTAACCCCCTTTATTTCCACCACTTATACTACCGGGGTATTATATAGTCATATCATTGTAATGAAGTTGAGGGAATTAATATCCTTTTGAAGGTCATTAACAACAGAAATTAACAACTTAAATATATTTTTGACATTTTGGTAATAGGAGAAATAGATTCTACTTCTGTTACCAGTGGATTACGATATTCATCCATTCTCTACTATTTCTCCACTCTCCACAGCTAAATTTTCAAATTTAAAGTTTGAAAATTTAACTATTTTGAGTGGAGAAATATCGTAATCTGCTGGTATCAGAGGGAGAATTTATCTTTAAAACATGTCCCTAATGTATCATCCAGATCAGATATCACTGAAAATTCAAATCGCAGCCAAAAGTGATGCCCTTATTTTATCAAGAAGTTTACTCAAACTTAACAATTCTCCTCACTATATACAATTTTGCACATCAGTGATTTTAAATATATAATCTGGCTTTCTTGTGTATGGATATTAAAATTATCAGTCATTCAACAGAATAATTAGTTTTCTTAGCCAAGCTACATTGTATTCTGGCACACAGCTGATGTTTGGTGATATCTATATACAGAAAGCCAGTCTTTTTGTTGTTTTTTTTTTTTTACAAATTCAAAGCAATGTTTGGTTGAAAATAGGAAAAAGTAGTTGAAGAGAAGATATTACAGGTAAAATGTTTTTACATACAAATAAGAAATTAAAGAAACAAAGAAGATCATGCAATACAACAGAATTTGACAATAATCAACTCAATGTCAATATCTTAAGGTAAAAAGGCAAATTAATTCTAATTTTCTAGAGTTAATGAGGATTTTGAAATTTCGGAAATAAAATTAGTAAATATTAGCTGTAAAAACAACAAAAGGAAACAATTTTTACTGTGAGAAAACAAATAAAACTACAAAGGTATATTAATATTTCTTGAATTCAACAAAGCAAAGCAAATACTGGTATACAGGCTATTTCAAAATATTTCTATTCTTTTAAGCAAAAATAATCAAAGGCTATTAAGTGCATTCGGACATATCTAAAATTTCTACCCACTCGATCATCTTATCATATTTACTGAGAAAGGTTCAATATCACCCACAAATAATTAAATCAACTATAAAATATTTTCTCAGTCTTTAATATAATAACTTAAGTTATGCCATTAACACACGTAAATTTTCAAAATTCTAAAGAATTCATTATTTGATTTACGGCACTTTTTGCAAATTGTGGAGATAAAGTTTATGGTAGTGATGGAGGAATCCTGAATTTAAGGAGAAAACCGCAATGCACCAACAATAAGTAATAATTGTGGAAGGCGTGCCTTGTAACGCATGGGTGGATAGAGATCAAATGGATCCAGTCTTGTTTTAAATCCTGGTGAGGTACTGGTGGGTAGAGAGACAAAATGGAATTGGGCCTTTTTTTTTTAACAAAGGACACTCATTCGTATACCCCAGCTTTGCATACATATTGAATTCAATTAGGATTCACATTTATTGGTAAGATGTTTGTCTACGGCTGGTCGTGCAGAAGAATTGGATGCAGATGCAGTATAAGCATTTAAGCATGCAATATTTTGTCAGAAACTGGCATAATCCTTCTTCTGTCTAATGGGTACATGTATTTCATTTTTAGATCTTACGGCCAAGATCTAAAGATCTGCAATCACAGCATTTCAGGAGTACTGCCTTAAAAACAGGTATCAACTCAAACAATATTTTTTTCACAAATAGTTTATCGCCATACCTGGTGTGTGACCGATACATCTGTGCTTACAGTCATCTTGAGTATTAAATCTGTTACCATTTCCTTCACAACCACCATACCAGAACTGTCTACATTGCCCTGATGTTATGTTGTAAAACCATTTCACGGTATAGTTAGAACATGGCCCTCGCTCACTCCTCTCTTCACATTCGTTGCCTGACAGAAACAGATTAATTTACAAATCAACTTTTACTCATTATTTGTTTTACATTTAAATGATAATCTGTCTTGAAATTAAAATATTTTACTTTGTGTAAAGAACATATTACAGTTGTACTTGTCTACATTATGCGAAAAATGAGAATAGCCAATACTTGATATAAGAGACGATATGTAAAATGTGATGTAATGATCCATTTATCACACCACATTGGTGGTGTAATGGTTAGCATGCTCGCCTCGAGTGTGGTACATCGTGAATTCGAGCCCTGATCGGGTCAAATCAAAGACTCTAAAATTGGTATTTGTTGTTTCTCTGTTAAGCATGCTGCATTAAGGAGTAAGAGCAAAGACTTGTTGGCTCAGAATCAGAATAATGTGTCTGAGTGGAGCAACATGTCTATACATAGGCTGTTGTTTCAGTGAGCTAGCAATATAAAAATCTAACTAAGCATTTTGGTCTAGTACAAAGTGGACATCATCATCATTTCATTGCAAATAACTTGTTCTCGCCATGATATAGCTGAAAAAATTGCTGAATTGGCGTTAGACAACAATCCTTCACTCTATTTATCACATAATATTACAACCTGGAAACACAACTTTTAAACAACAATTAACTCTTTTTTTTTTCTTAAAAAGAAATGTTTTCCTTCTTGTATTATTATTTTTCATATCCTCCATAAACACATGTGTTATTGTTCATAACGTTAAGGAAGCCACTCTATGCTATCTTTGTTTTTAGTAATGACTTTGCAGAAGCTGTGGTGTGAATGTGAGGACTGCTACAGGTTTTACATTGTAAATCTGTATCAGCCTCCATATCAAACCGGGACATGATTTGTAAAATACAAAATGTATGTGATGATTCAAAATGTCATCTTTCATAAGTTGAAAATATTTTTAGTAAATTACCTGTGATAACAACACCAGTATCTGGTCCAGATGTAGGTAGGGGAGAAGGTGTGGTTCTAGCGGGGGCAGGGGTTGCTACAGGTCCAACATCTCTTAAACATCTCTGTCTACATTCTGTAGGATCAGTAAATCTGTTCTGGTTACCTCCACAACCGGAAAACCAGAATGGTCGACAGTCGTTGACGGATTCATCGAAATAATACATAACTTCTTGTCCTCGACATGTACCATAGTCTTTAGGCTGTCTACATAATTCCCTGGGGATAGGGGCTATTGTAACATCAGGTCCACGAGCTGCAAAGACAATTGTGTGCTCATTTACTCTACATAGATTCTTGAATCTCAATCATGAACACTTTAAACAATGGAGAGAAAAGTAAATGAATGAGTGAGTGATTTTTGTTTAAAACCAAGTGAGCATTTTGTTTGCTTCACTGAGGATTATTCCATTATGAATGATGTAGGTGAATAGGCATTGTCAATGAGGATTATTCCATTATGAATGATGTAGGTAAATAGATTGTGTCACTGCTGTCTTCATTTTGAATTTAAATACTTTTGAATTAAGAATAAAACTGAATTCATACATTTATTTTCAGACTTCTTATCAATTTAGAAATAAAATAGCCTGTAGTGTGACCATGATAAAAATGATTTTATTGAAAGTATAATGAATTTATATACAGCCAAACCGTTATTAAAAGGTCAACTTTGGGATAAAGAACTAGAGGCTCAGCACTAAGCTGATCCTGTGTCACTCACTTTTCATTCTGCTCTGAGGAAACTTAATACAGAACCTTCCATAGCCTATAGGGGCTTCCCACCAAATTTCGGTTCGTTTTGGCAAAGCAGTTTCAGAGAAGAAGATTTTTAGAAATTGACCAATCTAAAACAAGAATTGCCTGTGGCAGCCATGTTTGTTAATGGATCAAAACGAAATGAGCAATCTCTATAGAGGACCTTCCATAGATGCTTCTTACCAAGTTTCATATCATTTGGCCAGGCGGTTTCAGAGAAAAAGCTGTTTTAGAAATCAAACAATAAGAAACAAGAATTGTCTATGATGGCCATGTTTGTAAACGAATCAAAACGGAATAAGCAATCTTTATAGAGGACCTTCCATTGATGCTTCCTACCAAGTTTCGGTCTATTTGGCCAAGCTGTGTCAAGAGTAGAAGATTTTTAGAAATCGACCAATCAGAAACAAGAATTGCCTGTGGTGACCATGATAGTTAATAGATCGGAACAAAATGAGCAATCTTTATAGAGAACCTTCCATAGATGCTTCCTACCAAGTTTTGGTTCATTTGGCAAAGCGGTTTCAGAGGAGAAGATTTTTTAGAAATCAACCAATCAGAAACAAGAATTTTCTGTGGTGGCCATGTTTGTTAACAGATTGGCACAAAATGAGCAATATATATAAGAGGACTTTCCATAGATGCTTCCTACCAAGTTTCGTATCATTTGGCCATGCGGTTTCAGAGGAGAAGATTTTTAGAAATAGACCAATCAGAAACAAGAATCACCTGTGGTGGCCATGTTTGTTAATGGATCGGGACGGAATGAGCAATCTTTATAGAGGACCTTCCATAGATGCTTCCTACCAAGTTTCGGATCATTTGGCCATGTGGTTTCAGAGGAGAAGATTTTTAGAAATAGACCAATCAGAAACAAGAATCGCCTGTGGTGGCCATGTTTGTTTATCGATTGGGACAAAATGAGCATTCTTTATAGAGGACCTTCCATAGATGCCCCCTACCAAATTTCAGTTCATTTGGCTGAGGGGTTTCAGAGGAGAAGATTAAAATGTGAAAAGTCAACAGACGACGGATGCCAAGTGATGGTAAAAGCTCACATTGCCTTTGGCAAGGTGAGCTAAAAAGTGGTCTTTTAAGACAGGTGACCTCTTAAAAGAGGTTTAATTCATATGAAATTTTATATGACAGAACAAGAAAAAGGTGACATTTTAAAACATGTGACTACTTAAAAGAGGTGACCCATTGGGCAGGTTTGACTGTATTAATATATGTATATATAGCAATTCAGAAATGATAATGTCTCTTGTATTATAGCAGACCACCTGATAGTTTACCCATGTTTCAATTGGTATTGTATAAGGAGTTTAAAAAACTGCAAATAGAACTTATCTATTGAATACTCCTAACACAATACCAATTGAAACATGAGTAAACTATCAGGTGGTCTCTATAATTTTTCTATGAATATAATTGAATGTCTTTCTTAAGGTGAATTTTAAGCAAGGTCAAAGGTAAAAACAAGGTAAAGGTTAAAGTTGAACTAGGAATAAAGGATGGGTTGATGAGAATGTAAAATGAAGCTATTAGTCAACTTGAAAGGATAAAAAATGATAAAACATAATATAAACTTGACAATATATAAGTTGTAGCACTTTAAATTACTTATTTTTATTAAAAGCTTTCTTTGTTATCGCTTAGAAAAAAAACATCTAAAATACATTAATATTAAATTCTTGAAAAAATAGATGAACCAAACATAATCTAATTATTGCATTTTTTAAAGGAATATTTCATAAATGATTTTTGAAAAAAATATCAGTAGTTGTGGTCAATATATAAGAGAAAAAACTTTAATTCTAATTAGTAGTAACTTCAATATAACCAACACTTTCCAGTTTGTCGAGATGAGACATTAAGAAAAAAATACTCAAAATCCGTGACAGTTTGTGTCTAAGAACACAGCTAGTTTATCAGACAATCAAAACAATTAATCTTTTGTGCTAAATTAACAGGTTTGTTATTTAAATTTATTTGTTGATAGTCTATTGGGAAAGCACTTCTGGATACTGGTATTATCAGTAAAGGATTGCAAACAGTTGAGAAAGGCAAAGCTATGGAATGGAACATGCTGATGGATGTGCTGACATGTATAGGATGACTACCTAACAACATAGGTATACAATGTATCAACACAATTAATGTAAGTCTATAAAACACACAAGTGTTTTACTGTGATAAACACAATTGTGGATATTTTCTACGTAACTGAAAAATAATCCCACAGTTAATCTAAAGCAAATAAAAACGTCATTTTTTGTAACTGAAAAATAATATCAAGGTTAAACTAAAGCAAATAAAAATGTCAATGTAAAGCGTGTCCTATCTACATCAATGTTTTATTCAGGACGTGCAAACTGACCACTGCTGGTTGTAATTACAACATCTTCACTAGCACCAATATATATATCACCATCTACAGCATATACCCTCAACCGATACTCAGTATCCGGCATCACGTCCAAAGTAAAGTAAGAGGTTGTGGGAGGATATATATGTTCTGGTATCTCTTTCCACTCAGATTTTCCATTCTTAATTTGAATGGCATAATGTGTTAACTCCTGGAAGGAATCAAGTGGAGCCTTCCACGTTATATTGACACCTCCATTCAAATATACCGCTGATATGTTTCTTGGAACATTAGGATTTAAGAAAGGTGCAGGAACTCGTATCTCTAAATCTGAAAAGTCTGAAATAGGATATTTCATTTTTTTAAGGGTTTCATGTGAACACTGGCAATTTCTCTCATTAAAAGAATTTATATAAATAGGTTTAATTTTTGCAATAACTACAGTACATGTTCACAACACTTTTGACTAAAAATGACAAAACCTTAAAAAATTGCTAGTTTAAATAATTATGAATTTGAGTTTAAAGTGATTCACAAAATGGTATTTTTTTTCTATAATTACCGAAAGGTTAAGACGTTTCAGATAAAAAGCTGTACTTATAATATACATACCATCTCCACACTTGTAACCACAAGCCTCCCGTGTGTTAAAATTGTTAGCATTTCCTTTACATCCAGTGTATACAAATTCTCTACATTGACCAGTCCCAGCATCATGATAGAATCTTCTGAAATTACCACGACAGTCTCCTTGAGCAGGATACAATCTACACACAGCTAAATAGAAGGAAAAATTACTTTATTTATTGCTCTAGGTTCCAAAAACTACATCATTTCAGTCAAAAAAATATTTTACCTTCAATGTATCCTTCAAATATACTTAAGAATATCAATTTAATTGAAATGAACTGATGAAAAAAATCATCATTAAGCTATAATAATCCATTTGATGGTAAAAACTACCAACAATAGTTATAGTCAAACCTGCATTAAGAGGTCACCTTTGGGACCAAAAAAGTAGTCTCTTTAAGACAGGTGACCTCTTAAAAGAGGTTCAATTCATATGAAATTTTCTATGACAAGAAAAAGGTGACCTTTTAATACAGGTGACTGCTTAACAGTTTTTACTGTTATACATTTGTAGTATTTCCTTTACTCATTTAAAACAATTGGAATAAAGATAGGTATTTAAACTTATTGGGAATACAACATTTGTTTTCATTTCTTGTGTATTGTGATTTAGAACACATTTAGCTCCATGCTTGCCATATGGTCAATTAAATTCTTTTCCTGTTGTTCACAGTGCTTCTTTTTATTACCGGGGTATATTTTTTTACTTGTTTGCTTGGGATCCCCTCTTTATTACAGTGGTATATTTTTGACTTGTTTTATTGGGACCTCCTCATCTGTACCTCATTTCCTTGTGAATTGGTTGTGGTTCAAACCACTGAGGTTGAGGATTAACTTTTTATAAATACTTTCTCTACAACAAGATGATTACTTTTATTATACCTCAGTATATACTTTCTTAAAGCTTTTTTAAAGAAATAAAAATGCTATTGTTTCACATTTTTAACACTGAGACTATTGACTGGTCCATAGTTTCTTACTATGACCGGTAACGTCACACTGTTTCGCGGAATTTTAATACTGTGTCTGGATTGGATAAATGTTTTATATTTATTCGGAACACTCGGACTTCATCGTCTATAAGTGAAAACTCTTGAAATTTTAATTTTTTTCTCTCAAAATTTCAAAAATTTTCAAAATTTCAAAAATTTCAAACAAAATTCAAAATGTTCACAAGAGTTCAAAATTTTCACAAGATTTCAAAATCTTCAAAAAATTTCAAAAATTTCAGTTTTCATTAAATTTCATACAATTTCAAGATTTTCTAAATATTTCAAAATTCTAAAATTAATTTTTTTTTTTTTTTTAAGTTCATAATTTCAAAATTTTCATAAAATTTCAAAAAAATTAAAAATTTTCATAAGACTTGTAGTCACCATGTAAATTTATGTTGAAGTCTACTTTCTCAAAAGAATCATTATGAATAACGGGAAATAGCATAACAATGTCCATGAGACAATATTCAGATTTATAATGCAAAATATTGGCAACAGATTCGTGATTTTATTGGTCTTTATCATTTTGAGGTGATCATTCAACTATGAGTCTAATGTTTTTCGGTATAATAAAATACTTATAGACTGTGTATTCGGAAATAGCAAGTTTGTTGTCCCCTCGACCCTGACTATTCACCTCGGCCTCGCCTCGGTCAATAGTCAGTGTCTCGGGGACAATAAACTTGCTATTCCCTCATACCCAGTCAACAAGTATATATTATTGTACCTCGGTATATGAACATCACTACAAAATTTTCTACATTAAAATTGCTATTTTTCTCCTTTTCCAGTTGTTTGACTATTGAGCAGTCCATAGTTTTTAAGACTATGGACCGGCAATGTGAATCGTTTTCGCAGAGTTTTAGATCCGCGACCGGATTGGATAGAAGTTTTATAATTATTCAGAACACTCGGACTTCATCGTCTTAACGAAAACTCTGATTTTTTTATCAACCCAGCTGTGAGCGAAGCGAACATGGTTGATACTTGTAAACACTTTGAAATCGGAAGTGGAAGTGTGAGCTTTTAAAAGCCATTTGCCTGTTTTCGTAATTGAACATCTTTGCCAACACGAAACAAATAAAATAAAATAATGACTTTAAAATTGTATTGAGAATTAAAACTTACGTCGGCACGACTATATCATTCAAATAGAAAACAGGGTTTTACTTTCGAACTTGAAGAAGGCAGAGTTGTCATTGAAGGTTTCGTAAATGAAATAAATAATAAACTTTGTGTCGTGCCGAAGGCACGAACACTACGAATAAAGAAATAAAATCGTCGTGCCGATGGCACACCCGATATGAAAAAAAAGAATGAATCAGCACGGCCACATTAAATGTTGCAAATGGGTCCCATGGCAACACCTTGACGGAAGTTGATTCGCCCTTTATTTTCATAGACAAAGAAACATTAAGTTTTCGTTCCGAAGGCATATTTTATATAACAAAATTAATTTACTTTCGGCACGACCATTACGAACAAAATTTCAAAAGTCTTCGTGACGGAAGGCACGAAAACAGTATAGTCGGAATGGATCCCATGGCGACACATTGCCGGAAGTTAATTGTAACCAAGCAAATTCGTCCCAAAAATTTGTCATGTCATACTGATTGGCATTCGTGCCGAAGGCACTAAATATGCTATCAATATTAAAATGTAATAATTATGTTTTGGCAATCAGACTTTTTCGGGCCTTTCCGTCAAACATTTTTTTTCCGCTTGATGGAATTATCCCATCTAATCTTGAAATACGAGGAAAAATCTTCAGTTAAATAAAATGAGATATTGGATACTTTGATTTAATTTATGTTTTGGTCTTTTTTTTAATCGACTCCTCTCACAGCTCTGCTGCAGTTTTCTTGTTTTTAAAAATTTCAAAATTTCAAAATTTTCTAAAAATTTCAAAATTCTAAAATTAATTTTTTTGTAAAGTTCAAAATTTCAAAATTTTCATAAAATTTCAAAATTTCAAAAATTTCAAAAAAATTCAAAATTTTCATAAGACTTGTAGTCACCATGTAAATTTATGTTGAAGTCTACTTTCTCAAAAGAATCAAACTCTTATGAATGACAGGGGAAATAGCATAAACATGTCCAAGAGACAATATTCAGATTTATAATGCAAAATACTGGCAAAAGATGTGTGATTTTATTGGTCTTTATCATTTTGAGGTGTTCATTCAACCATGAGTCTAATGTTTTTCGGTATAATAAAATACTTATAGACTGTGTATTCGGGAATAGCAAGTTTGTTGTCCCCTCGACCCTGACTATTGACCTCGGCTTCGCCTCGGTCAATAGTCAGTGTCTCGGGGACAACAAACTTGCTATTCCCTCATACCCAGTAAGTATATACTGTACTATAACATGATTCATAGGCTTTTCTACAATACTATGTTGCCATTAATTTTTGTGATAGTGTGTGGTATTTTTGCATTGAAGCTGATATTGTGCAGGTTTTTGAATTGTTTGTTTAAATCTGTATTGTCATTTAATCCAATTATTAATGGGGAAGGCTGGGATGCCATTAACATTATTGTGTCTGTTCTAAGCCAGGACCTCGATATCCAACAACAAATATCATGGTCTTATCTGTTTTAAATTGTCTGAGGTGAGATGTGGCTGGTCATTTTGTTGATATTGGTGGAATTGTTGACCATGTCTGTCTATACTTTAAAAAAAAAATACCTTCTCTACTACAAGATGATTCACAGACATCTTTACTTGTGAACCGGTTTTTATTTCCTCCACATCCTCCAAAGACAAACTCTTTACAAACACCCTCTAAATGATCATAATACCAGGCTGGGAAGGAATTCTTACAATCACCACTCTCCTTTGGTAAATGACAGTAAGCTGTAAATGTATGAATGTCAAGAAAATATTTCAAAGATATGAGGTACATTCAAATTTGTATTCAATGGTTATCATTTAGATAAGGAAAAATGGTCGCATAAGGCAAGTGACAGTTTATTCATGATCGGTAGATATGGGTTGTCACTTATTATGAAACAGACCTTACCAAACAAATATGATTACAGTTGATACCTCCATTGCTCAATGACAAAAATTATTATTTTACTTCCTGATTTATTACTATAATTAAACTTCCAGCCCTCACAACAAGCACCAGTCCTCCAGCCCAAGACCAGTAAAACTTTGTTCGGACCAGCAGTTTTTCAGTTCTTATTTAGATATATATATATTGTCAAGAATTTGATTCGGATCAGTCAATTCAAATTTCATTTCGAGGACTGATCTTCTGTTTCAAACAAAGTTTCAAATGACTCCTTTAATGATTTTTATACTAGATATCAAAATATATAAATGACATTCCCCCAAACAAAATATGTACTTACAACTATCAACCCCAGAAACATCTATATCTACAGTTATCTCCCCTGATCCTTCAGCACAGAAACTGTCACATTCATCCTGAGTATCAAATTTGTTTGGGTTTCCATCACATCCTCCATAAATAAATCTCTCGCAGCGGGAGGTGGTACCATTGTAGAACCATTTAATATGTCTTTCCCTACACCGACCAGTCTCAGGCCTTAGGCCACAGATATCTGTAATGATGTATATAACATTAAAGACTTGTTCAATTAGAATCATGAAGCAGTAATGCATCGATATAAAACTGGCCATACATACATTTTATATATATGGCACACACATATTGTGGTAAAAAAATAACCATTATGACAAATTGTTGGTAAATAAAGTGCTGTCCATTATAAAACTATATGTAGTGCAGATTATCACAAAATCAACAGTGTGCATGAGGTGTCTCCTGTTTCTGTAATTGATTAATTATTGTTTTACTGGTATTTCTGGTCAGCCAGTACAAAATGACAAAGCACTCTCTACGCTGCAAATAAAAATGTTTTATGCATAATTCCAGAAAGTCCATATTCCAGTTATATTGTGGCAGTCAGTTTTATTGGTGGAGGAAACCTGAGTACCCAGATAAAACTACCGACCTGCTGCAAGTCAATGACAAACTTGATCATATAATGTTATACTGAGTACACCTTGCCATGAACGGGATTCGAACTAACAACGTTAGTAGTAATAGATTATATAGGTAGTTTTAAATCTAAATACCATAAGATCATGACCACGCTGGTCCCTCCATAGCAAAGGATATATCGTTACGGTATACCATACAACATATGCTTTTTTAGCATAGTTTTTTATATTCATAAAACTTGGTTTAATCTATAAATACCTTTTAACAATACAATGTGGTATGTATGTGAAGGATTTAAGATGAAAAGATTCCTTCTTAAACAATTTATCTTCAAATTTTCTTAATTTGTATGACAAGTAAAATCTACCCTCAACAGTCCAGAACCGCATCGGTGGTGTAATGGTTAGAGTGCTTGCCTCGAGGGTGGTAGATCAATTTTTCAACCCTGAACGGGTCAAACCAAAGACTATAAAATTGGTATTTGTTGCTTCTCCGCTATGCATGCAGCATTAAGGAAAAAGAGACTGGTTGGCTCAGAATCAGGATAATGTGTCTGAGTGGGGCGACATGTCTATCCACAGACTGTTGTTTCAGTGAGCTAGCACAATAACAATCCACATAAGCGTGTTGGTCTAGTAAAAAGCTGACCTCATCATCATTTCATTGAAAATTACCTTATTCTTACCATGACATTGCTGAAAAATTGCTGAGTTGGCATTAAACAACTATCACTCACTCACTCTGTTATCTTAATTAGTGTCATGAAAAAACAATAGAATGACATCACAACCATTTTTGTTACAGTGACTGTGAATTATAGAACAGCAATAAAACCACTGTTATTTCACGTTTTGTTTTAGATGGATTGCCTTACATGCCCACTTATATCCATATCATTGTGTGATCAATTTAAAATTAAAATTATAATCAGGAAAAAAAAATTGCAAGTATTTATACACAATATATACATAATATATTTGAAAAAAAATATAAGCAGGCAAAAAATGTCAAAAATTTTATGATTATACATGTGAATAAAAAAAACTTGATGTTTAAAAAAAATTCACATAAACTGCCATGCATACAGTATCTTAAAATCTGCAAAAAAAATATAAAATGCTATGTGAAATTGACCTTAAACCAAGCAGACTGTGAAAGTACAATTTTCCTCTATGTGTAATACTTACACTGTACAACTGTAGATGTAAACTTGGTTCCTTTATAATAATAATAATCTAAATGCAACTCTTGATTTCAGTAAATTACATTAAAACTACTCCCGCCCAATGGCGAAGCTTACACGATACAACTTGTGATTTTGATTCCTGCCCAATGGTGAAGTTTAATCGATACAACTTTATGTGATGAAGTTTGTAAGTGAAGTGACCTGTGACAGATCAGCGGTTTTTTCCCGGTACTCAGGTTTCCTTCATTAATACAAACCACCACAATCTACAGTGAATCCAGTCTTAACCGGACCTCCAAGGGACCAGCTTATTATGTCTTCGGCTTTTACAGGCTAAATTAAAGAAATATTTTCTACAATGGGACTTTATTTAATGTTAGGTTTATATAGGATTCTTGTTTATTCAAGGTTCTGTTTACATAGATTTCCCTGTAACTGAAATATTGTTGAAAGTTTAAGTGGTGTTAAACACCATTAATCCTAACTAATGATCCTTGGTGCACATACATGTACTCTATTTGTTGTGTTTTGAATTTGATAGTTGAAATTATTATAAATGAGAGTGGGAATCAGCTATAGGAAGGAAAACGTGTGCTTATGGAAAACCCCACCTACAAAATGTGACTTATCATTTGATTATGTACTGTTTTAGATGAACATATTACTTTAGATGCAGAGTTGCCTCTTGTCCTAGTGTGTATTTGTAATAAAACTTGCAGTTATGTTTTTACAAATGAACATAAAAAAAACACTACGCAGGTAAAACATATAGGTGTCTATGTTGGGTAGGAACCTCACAAAACTCCACCTCTAATCCAAGCACCATCAGATGGACCTTAATATATATACTTTTTGTCAGCTTTGGTCCTTTTTTAAAAAATTATTTTTACTTAGCTTCCTTTCGTTTTAACACAGGTGTATAAATTAGAATTTGCATATCAATAGTAAATAAGTGAACGTTTAATATTGGAAAACATGCATAAGGCAAAGCTAACCTTAAATGCTCCTTGTACACATAATGTATGTCAAATGTCACATTTTAAATAAAAATGTGATTAAATTTAAAAATTGCCTAAACCAGAAGTCTCACTATGAAATGAAGTCTTGAAGAGGGAGACCCTATCACTTTGAAGGTCTTGTAAGTTGACATCTATTAAATGCATAAACATTTGGACAAGTGAATACTAGGCAATTGTATAAAAGTCAATTTGTCAATATAAACAGAACTTTAAAAAAAAAAGAGTTTCAAATAATAACAATCTATAATATGCATACTGTCAACAACTACTGGTTCAGATGGTGTTGGTAACCTTTCTGGAGCACATTTCCTCCTACAGTCCTCTAACGTAGCAAAGTTATTAGAGTTGCCACCACAACCTCCATAAATAAACTCTTGACAATCACCACTTCTTTCTACATACTGATATCTCCTGAAGTAGGCAGTGCATGAGATCGCAGGAGTATAATATGGCTTGCATACAGCTGTAAAAATATGAAATACACTGATTGATTGATTGGTGTTTAATGCCAACTTTAGCAATATTTCAGCTATATCGTGGCATTGAAATACACTGAGATCTGATAAAATGTGTTAACTCCACACAAAATAATTTAATCCTAATGTCAATAATCGTCTCAAATTTAATCTACTGAGAAAAAACATTTAATATCTAAAAAAAAAACATTTACATTTAACATACATGTGTTTAGTTGTCACAAATTAAAAAAAATAAGCATGGAATCTGGTATTTCAAATAACAATTTTAATATATACAAGGTAAGTTTAGGTTTATGGTGTTTAACACCACCTTTAACAATACTTCAGTTATATCGTGGCAGTTAGTTTTATTGGCAGAGGAAAGCAGAGTACCCGGAGAAAACCACAGACCTGCCGTAAGTCTCTGACAAACTTTATCACATAATGCTGTATCGAGCACACCTCATCTGAGCGGGGTTGGAACTCACAACTTTAGTGGTGATAGGTACTGATTGCATAGGTAGTTGTAAATCCAACTACCATAGGATCACGAAGACAACAGCAATTTATATACAAGTTGATATTTATTCAAAATAATGTTCACGATTTATTAAAACTATTTGTAAACTGAATACACAAACTTCATACATATATTCATGTTAATATTTTTCATGACTAACCTTCTCTACTACAACTAGATTCACATTCTTCTCTGGACTTGAAATTATTTTCATTTCCCTCACAACCTCCATAAGTAAATTGAGTACACTGGCCACTATTATGATCATAAAACCAGCGTGGTATAGAAGATCTACAACGTCCTGCTTCACTAGGTAATCTACATATGTGTCTTTCTGTAAAACATTTCAAATAATTTTTTAAATACAGAACATTTCTAATAGAAAATATACCTAATAAACTGCTATGTCTTATGCATAAATATATAGTTGATTGATTGATTGATTGATTCTTGCTTAACGTCAATGGCTTTTGACTGACACTGAAAAAGTATGGCGAGTTGGGTAGGGACGAAAACTTTAGTCTTTTGTAACGGCTACAATGCACCTACTCTTTTTTGAAATCTACAAAAGAGGACTTAGGGTGCAGGGAGTATGGCACTCTCTGACCATGCTACCCACTATGTTCCACGGTCAGGCTTTCCGTATATTATAACATGACAACCCGAAACAACAGTCTGCAGGTAGACATGTCACAGCAAATATTAATATCATAGTCCTTGGTTTCACTCGATCATCTGCACTGGAGGTGAGTATGCTAATCATTACACTGCCAATGAGGTTAACGGAAGAAGAAGAATAATAATAAGAAATGGACCAAAACAAAAAGTTCTATAATGTTACCTTCTTTGTCAACAGGTCCCACAGGAATAATCCGTACAGAGCAACTAGACAAACAGGTTTCCTTGTCAATAAAATTGTTGAGATTTCCTTCACATCCTCCCCAACCAAATTCAATACATTCACCTCTTTGGTTATCATAATACCATCGTGATATATTTCCTCTACATGGTCCAACATCTGCTGGCAGACGACAACGATTATCTGAAATTGTAACAATAAAATGTACTTGTGGTTCCAACATCTGCTGGCAGACGACAACGATTATCTGAAATTGTAACAATAAAATGTACTTGTGGTTCCAACATCTGCTGGCAGACGACAACGATTATCTGAAATTGTAACAATAAAATGTACTTGTGGTTCCAACATCTGCTGGCAGACGACAACGATTATCTGAAATTGTAACAATAAAATGTACTTGTGGTTCCAACATCTGCTGGCAGACGACAACGATTATCTGAAATTGTAACAATAAAATGTACTTGTGGTTCCAACATCTGCTGGCAGACGACAACGATTATCTGAAATTGTAACAATAAAATGTACTTGTGGTTCCAACATCTGCTGGCAGATGACAACGATTATCTGAAATTGTAACAATAAAATGTACTTGTGGGTCCAACATCTACTGGCAGACGACAATGTGATTTTTATGTACTTCAAGAATGTAATAATTGGTGTTTTGAATTAAAATACAGTGTATTGGTATTGCTATGATGTGATAATGTTATCACTTATGTATACCCTGTAACAAATACTTGCTTTTTTTTGCATAGACAATCTGTTGATCAGCTTAAATAGGAACCCTCCCCTCCCCCTTTTTTCCTTCCACAAATTTGTGTCACTTTTGTGAATCATTGATTATTTTCAGATGTTCATCACTATTTTCAGCTATAACAAGAGGAACATATTTTCATGCAGTAAAATATCAAAGTGTTAATGTTTTAAAGATCTTACTATTTAACTGGCCACCCGTATTACATCTTCTCTGACAATCTTCATCAGTTTCAAAATTATTGTCGTTTCCATCACAACCACCGTAGATAAACTCGTCACAACGTCGAGTCTCTGTATTGAAATAGTACCTTGGGAAATAACCTCTACATCTTCCTGTTACTTTTGGTTGTGAACATACTGGTAGAGTTACTTCTTCTGTAAATTAAATAAACAGGTTTCTCTAAAATTAGGTTTATCAAATATTAATAATTTACTTGTTTTAAGTTACAACAGTAATTTTTTTTCCCACTAGGATAATTTTCATTCCTCAAAACATTACCAAGCCATTAAACCTTTTTTCTATGATAAGCTCACCAAAAACAATTTCTTGTTAAAAATAGTAATAACATGAAGAAATAAAACGATTTATTGTTTTCAACAAAACTGATAAAAAAAAGGTTTGTATATTAAATTTGATGAAAATTAATGATGAATAAATCAACCAAAATCATTTTTTCAAAAGCTGATTTTTCTGATTATTTCCCAGTTTATTGTCAAAATTTCTATATTTAGGAAAAAAAAAAACATGTATCAATAATCATGAAACTTGAAAAGTTCATTTAATACTTGATATTTACTTGTTGAAATTTAGTTTAATAGTACTATGAACATTTAGAAGCAAAAATTTCAATTAAGCTATATTTACAAAATGTTGGCATATCAAACAAGAACAACATCAAATTCAATATAAATCCTCAACATTTCTAACCCTACCACATTTGTACCTATCCCAAGGCAGGTCTTACAGTCATAAATCTTTCGAGTACTAGTTTCATACTCGTACTCGAAAAACATCCAATCAGAGCATCATATCCAATAAATATGATGTTGTGATTGGACAATTTCGGAGTAGATCACGAGGTCTGGACTCTGATTTCTATCAACATGTTATTGCAATCTCTGTGTTTAAGAGTTTAAGGTTTGACAGAGTTATTTGTCTTTGGTTATTTTGTCAACCAATAACTTTTTACTCGTCTACCTTACTTAACACCACTTTTTAACTTACAAGAAATAATTAAGATACAGTCAAACCTGTCGTAACGGTCACCTTTGTATAATGGTCACCTGCTCATAACGGTCACTTTCGTGCTCTCCCTGTGCATTTTACTATATATTTTAATTCGATATAGCGCTCACCTGTTCAATGTGGTCAGCGGTCACTATTTATTAGTAATTTCCAGTGTAAAACCTTTGTATAACGGTAGGTTCATTTTTAAAATAATACCGGAAGTGATTTCGAAAGTTCGGTATTTTTCTCAAATGTACAAAAAATCCTGAGGTGTTACAAAATATATTGCTTAATTTAATTAACTAAATAAACAAACACTATTAAATTTTGTGAGTAATAAATTACATAAAGGAAAGTTTATACCCGGGGGTTATTGGAGATATTTATTCATTACGACGAGAGTAGAAATTCACTCACCAAAATTATTTTGTATCTTGTGCATCATGTCAAAATCATCAACATCCGTAAATAGGAAAGCTTTGAAATTAGACAACAAAGTGAAAGTTATCTGTATGAGTACGTTGGGCTTTAATACAACAGGTTATAAATCGTTGTGATCGATGGTGGGAAAAGTTGTTGAGCTGTGGGCGAGGAGAAGGGTGTTGGTCGTACCCAGATAATGAACATTCTTTAAAGAAAACGTGAGATTCAATCGACGATTTTGAAAACAATGTTTCCAGTTAAACATCGTGTTACTGGAAATTGTACTTTTGTTTATTAAATATCTTTCTTTCTTTATTTGTATGTTTTATTCAAATCATATCAGATTGAGATAAACATAAGATGTGATTAAAAATGTTTATTTACAACTAATGCAGAATATTTCGTCGAATAATCAAACCCCTTCATATAAAGGTCACCTGTCTATAGTGGTCATTTTGTCAAACTCCCCCAGGTGACCACTATAGACAGGTTTGACTGTATCTGATAACTAGTCTTAATTATAAAAGAATTCAATAATGAAAATTACAGAATACATACTATGAACACATGCAGCCTGACATTCCTCGTCACTATCAAAATTGTTTTCATTGCCTTGACAACCACCATACCAAAATCGCTCACATCGTCCACTGGTTGTATTGTGGAAATATTTGACTGTGTAATTTGTGCATGGTCCCCTTTCTGATTTCTGCTGACACCTTGGACCTTAAAAATTATATATATATATTATATTATATTTTGCACAATGAACCATGAATAAACTAGAAATATGTGTTCCATTAAATACAGTCCCAATGTCTAAAATCTTGGTAAATTTAACCAAAATTGAACTATAAAGTTGGCTCTACAGGTGGATGTATTTTATAGCTTTTAGCATATACAATGTATAAAAATGTGTGCATCACAAAATATGCCCGTCTATAAAAATTATCAAATGGTAAAAAATTATATTTATAGTGACATTGACCTTTGACCTAATGACCCCAAAATAAATAGTGTTCTTCCCCTTCCACAGGGGAATCATGTGGCCAAGTTTGGTAAACATCTGATATACAGAACTAAAGTTATTGTGTGGAAACCTGTGTAGACGCCCGCCCACCATACCCAATCACATAATACGACCCGTCTTGAGACAGGAGTATAAAAAGGATACTGTACCATGTTAAGTTTTTACTTGTTTCGTTTTTGTTTTTTTTTTGATTTGTTGGTTTTTTTATTTTGATTTTTTTTATTTCTGTATAAAATTAAAATATTGAACACTCCAATGGGTATGTCTGCAAAATTTTAAGCATTATCGCTAAAGAGTAAATAAAGAATCATTTTTAACCTAGACAGCCCTTGCTCTATTTCCTACTTGCTTTAATGTACCAAAGTACCAATGGTTTGACCCTTCTAATTATCGATAAATTGGACATTTTCCCTTTGTTGTGTGCCACTGATAAAGTCTGGATTACTGAACTGAATTTGATCCAAATAAATATTAGTTCAGTTCGTAACTCGCATGCACAAGTTTATCGGTCAATCTGGCGTAAAACACATTATGACGTCACCGATAAAAACAGTAACGTCAGTTCTGAAGTCCTCTACAGACATTATCACAAATATCCCAGCTCATCCTATCGAACTCGCTGAGATATAAGCGATAATGTCTATCTCGACCTTCAAAATTGTCGATATTCTATATATATTACATCATTGAGGTAGTGTATAACAACAAAAATATCATGCTGTTGTAATAAAAATTATCACAACAAATTCTACTCTTTTTTTTGTGGTTCATATAACAGGCACATAGCCCCTGAACAAAATTAAAAAACTGCAGAAAAATAATTTACCCAGTTCTGGTTTTGGTGTAATGATAACAAACTCTGAACATCCTTCTTTATTAGGTCCCTGGGCAGGTGTTATACCATCATCACAACACCTGAACACAGACTGTTCACAGAAGTTGTCTTCATCTCCTGACCCAATCTCACATCCATCCTTGCTTGGACCTATTCATCAAAAAAAAGTTTAAAGTACAGTGAAAGCTGTCTAAACCGAGCCTTAACTAAAACGTAATCCTGTATAAATATAACTTTAGATAAAGTCCCATTGTAGGAAATCTTTGTTATTCTAACCACCATAAACCAAACACTTGAACACAAAAGGTAGTCTCAATGACGTTTCACTGTAGTCAATTATTAAATAGCATTGCTTCGAGCCTTGAGAACCGTTTTTTTTTCATGAAAAGTCATTTTAATTTTAAAGATTTAGAGGGTTAGGATTACAATTTATAAAATCCTTATAGCCGATTGTAAATTAAATTCCCAGCTCTACTGTCCAAATATTATTTTTTTGTGATTTAAAATTTTCATAGAATTCAATACTACCATTTATTGATACAATTATCAACAAAGACAAAAGATGTCTGCCATACCTGTAGCTGATGTTACTCCATCATCACAACACCCATACGCTGATGTCTGAAAAATATTTATAACATTATCTTAATATGAAAAATAAACCACAATGATCAAACCATTCATACCATATTTCAGCTATATTGTGGCGGTCAGTTTTATTGATGGAGGAAACCGGAGTACCCATAGAAAACCACGATCTGCCGCAATTCACTGACACTTTTATCACATGAAGTTGTATTGAGTACACCTCGTCATGAGAGGGATTCAAACTTACAACATTAGTGGTGATCGGCACTGACTGCATAGGTAGTTGTAAATCCAAATTCCATATGATCACAACAATGACGGCCCCCAGTGTAAGTTGTATCTTAGATACCATTTGAAATATCTTAATAAAACTTTATGTTTATTTTTCTTATCATAATTTAATAAGATAACCAACTTTTTGAAATGCAATGTAAAGTAATGTGACCCCTCTTATAAGGACTTTCCCACCAAAGACCAGCCCTCTTATGAGGACTTTCCCACCAAAGACCAGCCCTCTTATAAGGACTTTCCCACCAAAGACCAGCCCTCTTACAAGGCCTTTCCCACCAAAGACCAGCCATCTTACAAGGTCTTTCCCACCAAAGACCAGCCCTCTTATAAGGCCTTTCCCACCAAAGACCAGCCCTCTTATCATGCAAGATTTCAGATGCACTAAGATAGTTAATCCTACTAAATTGTCCCCCTTAAGAGAGGCCACCCCTCCAATAAGGCCATTTTTTCATTGTAGAAGGGTTGGCCTTATAATAAGGGAACTACTGTACTACCATTTCTAAAATGGGCACCAGCTTATCCTAAAAATATGGCACAAGTTATTTCACATGTCTTTATGAAAATTTCAGGTTATTTTTCTAATAATTAGAATTTTATGATAAAATATAAAGATGTCCATTTTTTAAAAATCCCTTACTTTTTATTATATATTCACTCAGGAAAAATTGCTTATATAGCAAGCCTTTCTCACTAGTTATTATTTCTTCAACTAATGAGGCACTACACTTCAAAAACTGAGCATTTTGATAACTTTATCCTTTTCATGGACCCTCTAAATTAGTATGTATCTTTTTGTTAAGGGGGTTGTCATGATTTAAAAAACTTTGTATTACAATTGTGTAGTGTCGTTATTGGCTTATTAAGAAGGAATTTTACATGGTAAAATATTTGCATTGAGCTTACATTACAATCATCAGGACATCCTTCATAATTAGGTCCTGTGGCTGCTGTGACACCATCCAGACAACATCTATACCTAGTATCCATACACAATCTTCCTGTATCTCTGCCTGTTAAAACACAAAAGGAAATGATAATGCCTTATAGAATACATTTCTAACTGGCTATTTCTCATAAGTACTAGAAGCTTTCAAAGGCTTTAAACTGTTTTTACCCAAATTCATAGATCTAAGGTTACGGTTACGGATATGGTTCTTAATGCCACTTTCAACAATATTTTAATTATATCACAGAGAAAACTGGAGTACCCAGAAAAACCACAGACCTGCCGCTAGTCATTGACAAACTTTATCACATAAAATTGTATCGAGCACATGCCACCATGAGTGGGATTCGAACTCACAAGTTTAGTGGTGATAGGCACTGATTGCATCTAGGTAATTGTAAATCCAACTACTATACGATCACGACCATGACAGCTCTTCATAGATTTACCATATGGAGAAGACAAAATATCACACAGAATCAGACTGGAACATAACTCCTGTAGTAAAATTAATATTGTTTTTATAGTTTAATGTTATTAATTTGTTAATGGCTGAAGTACTAAATGCTTAAAAACAGTTGTTTTCATTTAAAAAAGTTCACAGAATTATAACTTCCTACTTAAATTATTTTTTCAATCCTGTTTTAACAAATTAAAGTAGGTTCAGTAAATTAAGCCTACCATATTATAAAAAATGTTTATGACTATATTATAACTCACGCATAGGAGCTTGACAAGACATTCCACAACTATCACGACAACATTTAAGATCCCCGGAACAGTCGTAGTCAGTCTGACATAGACGTTGACACTCTTCATTAATGTTAGTATTCAGATCCACACGAGGACATTCTCCCTCTTTGTACTGTGATGCTATAAATGAACATACTCTGATAAGCGTTCCAATATCAAGACTCATTTTTCATCAAAATTGGGAACATAACAATAGAATTATCATCTTTTACAGACAAAATAAATATGCATACATTTATACATTAACAAATTATGTAAACTCAATTTGTGACCGTAAAACTGACGATTTACATCCGCAAAGTTTAAAATACAATACAGTTATCTTCTAAATCTAAATTCCATAATTAATTTTTCGTAGCATCAGAGTTTTTGCCTATGTCATAAATACGTCCCTTTGTCTGGTGACGAACTCTATTATAAATTTCCGTCTAAATGGACAAATATTAGTATTAGACTAAGATTTACGATTCTATTGAAATTCCCTATTGATTATTTACTTTTCTTTAAACTCTAAACAATTACAATAATTAGAAACTTGCTTAATAATCACCTATTTTGTTCCTGTATTTAAATACTGTTACAGTGACAGCCGGAACCTTTGAACCGTAATGAGAGCAGGAGGTTTGGCGCCTTAAAATCTGATTCAACCCACCATTTCTTTAGAAATGCCTGTACCAAGTCAGGGTCATTACGGTTTTCACAGTTTTCCGGTTGTTGACTGATTTTGTCTGTTTATATAATTATGAGTTTTGACTTTCCCTTTGTAAGATTGTTCGGAGTTCGGTAATTTTGTTATTACCTTTATTTGTATCAATTTTGAAAATTGATAAATGGTTTGAACTTTTAGAGTCAGACAAAAGTGTGAAAAGATTTTTTTTTCAATAATCCCCTTCCTGTAAGGTCCACATGGGGGATCTTATTTTAAAATTTCCTTTTTTTTTTTGTTAAAGATTTCAAAAAATCACCTCTATTAGGCTCATTTATGTTGCATATGGGTAAACTGATTTCAAATCATTAGTTAACCATTACACCACTGATGCTGTGATTTTATATATGACAATTCTCCTAAAGCAAGTTGCAATGAATAAAAATAGATTTCTAAAAATAAGCCTATCTGATATATTCTAGATATGATGAAATTACTTATGTCATAGATAAAGATTGCTATGATTTTTTCCCAATAAATTGACCAATTCAGCATATATATGGAAAATAATGAATGGAGTTTAATTTCTAGATTCATGCTATAAATACCTTAAAAGGCCATGTATTACCAGTATCCACAGAAATATCCCTTAAAAGAAATCTTCTTGCATGTGGTGGCAGATTATAAAATACAATAGGTCCTGAGAAACTTTTTCCAGATGTCCAATTCTAGTAAGCTTTTCAAGCAGAGGTATATATTTTTTTAATTTGATTACAAGATTTTAGTTCAGGCAAAAAAACCAAAACAATTTCCATAATATTTTTACAAGTTATTACCTGGTAAAAAATGTCAACTTTTGTATGACTAAAAAAAATGTAAATATCAAACATTTTATGAGAAAACATACTTATACAGTATTTTTGAAAACTTACTTTCTGTCATTGTGTTAGCCACTATTTGTTGTGTAGGTCCTCTCATGCCACTCCCTGTAATAGCTGTCAAATTAAACCTGTACTGTGTGGCAGGCTTCAGACCATTAATACTGTAGGAGGAAACACTGCCTGGAATGTCAAGGATGCTTACACTGTCCTGTTGTACCTGGTCTCTATAGTAACGCTCACCACTGTATGACAACTGTAAGGTAATATGTTACAATACCATTACATTTACAGCCAAACCTGCTTTAGTGGCCACCTCTATTAAGCAATAACTTGTATTAATATATATTTTGTAGTTGATAACACATTTTTTTAATCATGTGATATAAAAGTTAAAATCTAAGGAAATGCATTAGACATCATCCTGCGATTACCTTAGTGGGTTGATATATAAAATATATCGCATGCTTTTGGAATATATCATATCCCTTTCCTGGACTGTCTGTTATCGGTATCATATGTTGTAATTCGTCAATTTCTGAAAATGTTTTCTTGTGCCAAGTATATGATAAAAAGATCATAGCATGACCTTTTTCATATCAGATCTCTCATCAGACCTAGGGCTGACAAGAGATCTGATATGAGAAAGTGTCAGTATTGATCTTCAACAGAAAGTTAACTCTATCAAACTTGCCCTTGTAGTATTAGGTACTAATATGATCTGATGAAGCTTAACATTTGAAGATCTGAAGATCTTTCTTTTAATAATAAAGTATGATGATTTTATTTCAAATTGTCTAAAAAAAAAAAAAAAATTTACTTACTTCCACTTTTTTCTTTTCTGTTACATTTAGAGGAAAATTATAAATTGCTGATACATTTTGACGATATTTTTTTCTGCCTTCTTATTTATAGGAATAAAACATTATTTAAAGTAGCTTTTCTAATGATAACAGTAAATTGTATATATATATATAATATTTACTCTATATTGTCTAATCTCACTGGCCATTACAGGAGGATCCCACTGTAATGTTATTTTATTCCAAGTTTTCTCCATGGCATGAAGACCACCTACTCTCAATTTGGTTTCTACAATGGAAGAAGTAAGAAAAAACAGTATAAAGACCATAAATAAATGTATTATTGTTATCCCTCCTCACTCTTATTTAGGGCCCTATCTCAAATTTTTATAATCTTGCATTTTCAAAACCAAAAAAAGCACAAAATCTTCATGGCATCTTAAAGTGATAAGTCTAAGAAGCTATGTATGAACATAAAATAAGATAATAATAATGGTTTTGTTTTTGATATTGCAAAGACTATTCTTGTCACCAAAAGAACGATTCCAACCTTATTTTGTGAAAAACAGGCATGCCCAATCATTTAATTTTAAATACCTATGGACTTTCAATCAAAGTTGATGTGTCAAAAAAACATAACAGATCCATAAGTCTAATCCTTTCTAAATCAAAGGTCACACAGTATAGAATGAACCTTCAAAATCTTAAATCAATCCTAAAAATCTTAGACACCACGATATAACTGAAATATTGTTGAAAGTGGTGTTAAACACCATAACCCTAAACACTCAAAATCTTAAATCAATTACCATCACTTCCACATCGCACAATACATTCTGATCTGGTCCTAAATCTGTTTTCATTGCCACGGCAACCACCATAAATAAATTCTCTACAATCTCTAGCAGATTGGTCATAGTACCATCTTCTGTGATTAGCTTTACATGGTCCTGTTACCTGAGGTAGTTGGCACACATCTGGATGGAAAGTAATATACAAACCTTATTTCAAAATTACCTTATACATTTAAATCTGTCTAAACCTGACCCCTGAATAAACCAGAATTCTGTATAAACCAAACTAAAAGTAAAGTTCCCATGTAAGAAATATTGGTCAATTTAACCTGTATAAACTGAACACCTGTCTATTCAAAACACAAAAGTTGGTCCCAATGAGGTTTGGTTTAGACAGGTGTCACTGTACAACATTACTATACAAAAAAAGTATTGAGTCAAACCTCATCATCTCAGACTTGGTTAAGTTTTTTACTTGGATAACTTAAAATTTTAACCTTTTTTCAGATAAATTTATATCATATACCTCAAAAACTCTTGTTACTTGACTGTAAAAGATCAACGATGTTTGACTATATCATTAGCTACGATATAACTGAAATATTGTTAAAAGTGGCGTTAAACACCATAACCCTAACTCAATATACAAAATATTACCTACCTTCAGGAGTTACACTTCTCCTACAACCAGAATTACAATCTGCCTCTGAGTCAAATTTATTCTGATTTCCTTCACATCCACCGTACCAGAATCTCTTACAGCGGCCATCTTCACGAGAGAAAAACCATTTTACTGTGTAATTAGTACAAGGACCTCTCACCGATTCCAGAGAGCAGTAAACAGCTGAAAAATTAAGCATAAACATATATTTCATATTTCAATTTTCTCATTTACATACAGTCAAACCTGTCCATTATGTTACCTCTATTAAGCAGTCACCTGTATTAAAAGGTCACATTTTTCTTGTCCTGTCATAGAAACTTTCATATGAATTGAACCTCTTTTAAGAGGTCACCTGTCTTAATAGGCCACTATTTATTTGTCCCAAAGGTGACCTCTTAATACAGGTTTGACTGTATAACATATCATTTATATCAAATTAAAATGCATAATACAAGAATGTAAAGAGTACACTGAGTTCAATGATAATGTAAAGAGTACACTGAGTTCAATGACAATGTAAAGAGTACACTGAGTGCAATGACAATGTAAAGAGTACACTGAGTTCAATGACAATGTAAAGAGTACACTGAGTTCAATGACAATGTAAAGAGTACACTGAACTCAATGACAATGTAAAGAGTACACTGAGTTCAATGACAATGTAAAGAGTACACTGAGTTCAATGATAATGTAAAGAGTACACTGAGTTCAATGATAATGTAAAGAGTACACTGAGCTCAATGACAATGTAAAGAGTACACTGAGTTCAATGACAATGTAAAGAGTACACTGAGCTCAATGACAATGTAAAGAGTACACTGAGCTCAATGACAATGTAAAGAGTACACTGAGTTCAATGACAATGTAAAGAGTACACTGAGCTCAATGACAATGTAAAGAGTACACTGAGCTCAATGACAATGTAAAGAGTACACTGAACTCAATGACAATGCAAAGAGTACACTGAGTTCAATGACAATGCAAAGAGTACACTGAGTTCAATGACAATGTAAAGAGTACACTGAGCTCGATGACAATGTAAAGAGTACACTGATTTAATGACAATGTAAAGAGTACACTGAGCTCAATGACAATGTAAAGAGTACACTGAGCTCAATGACAATGTAAAGAGTACACTGAGCTCAATGACAATGTAAAGAGTACACTGAGCTCAATGACAATATAAAGAGTACACTGAGTTCAATAACAATGTAAAGAGTACACTGAGCTCAATGACAATGTAAAGAGTACACTGAGTTCAATGACAATGTAAAGAGTACACTGTGCTCAATGACAATGTAAAGAGTACACTGAGTTCAATGACAATGTAAAGAGTACACTGAGCTCAATGACAATGTAAAGAGTACACTGAGCTCAATGACAATGTAAAGAGTACACTGAGTTCAATGACAATGTAAAGAGTACACTGAGCTCAATGACAATGTAGAGTACACTGAGTTCAATGACAATGTAAAGAGTACACTGAGTTCAATGACAATGTAAAGAGTACACTGAGCTCAATGACAATGTAAAGAGTACACTGAGCTCAATGACAATGTAAAGAGTACACTGAGCTCAATGACAATGAAAAAATACCCCTTCCCCAGCAATGAAATATGAAAATAAAGAACTTTTCAACAGCAATAACCCCTACGTCAGCCAAATTCAAACATCAAAACACAATGTACATGGATATCTCTCTGATTGTAGGAAGTCTTAAAACTAAGATACTGAAATTTAAAGTTCTTTCCTAAATAATGTAATTATTATTAAACCTAAGGTTCTCCTCCTCCCTCAGGCATAGGTGACCTTAGCTGATTTTGGTGATGCTCTTTAGGCCCTTACGTTTATTTGTTCCCAAAACTTTTTAAATTATTTTGTTTTCTAACCTTTTGACTTTGAATGACCTGATGAAGGGTATTCTAGAACTAAATTTGATATCTATGTTTTTATACACAAGGAATGAAAAGTATAAATAGTAATGGTCAAGATATGCCAGTAATATCAACAAAATAAAGTATAAATAGTAATGGTCAAGATATGCCAGTAATATCAACAAAATAAAGTATAAATAGTAATGGTCAAGATATGCCAGTAATATTAACAAAATAAACAACAAAAGGTTTTCAAAGTGGATAAATCCTATATAAAAAATACTCTACATCTGTTTTTTTATTAATACACTTTCAATAATTGAAAAGAAATGACTTAACAAATTGTAATAAAGCATGCCTATGGTAGGATTGACAAATATTTGATGTAGAGGTTATAAAAAATATTTACCAGCAGGCTGTGGTTCTGGTGTGCCATTTGGTGCTACTTCAACTGTAAAAAAAAAAGGGGGGAAATCATGAAAATAGATTTTAACAAACTCCTACTCCAAAATAGGTTTAAACTATCTTAATATACAACAAAAAAAAGTTCCAACAATATTATACAGTGGAACTTGTGCAATCTGTCACCTGTGTTTTCATACATCCTGTGACATCCGATAAAAATGTATGATCCCAAAGTATTTCTTTTTAACTAAATAAAACCTGAGTATTGCGACATTCTGTACAATCCAACACATTTCTCTGGTCCCTTGATGTGTCAGATTAGACAGGCTCTACTGTACTCCTAATAGGTTCAAACTACATGAAATAAGAATATGGTTGGTCCCTTAGCTTAGCTTCAGATTAAAATTCATTGCGAGCATATAGCCCAGATCTTAACATTATAGAAAATGTTTGGAAAGTGCTAAAAATTAGTGTACAATGATGCATAAATGAAATTCGAAATTCCAATGACTTAAAACAAGTTGTACAAGATATTTGGAGTGACCTCCCTTTGTGATATATGCACAGTTTGTATGCAAGCTTGCAAGGGCGAATTCAGTGTGTATAATGAGCCAGGGGTCACATGTCCAAGTATTGAAGAGTTGAAGTGAGATACACTTAATTTTATTCACTAAATTCTTTAAATTATTTTATTATACTGAATGCACAAGATGACGTCGGCCATTTTGCGAACTCATTCATGGCAACCTACTGTATATTAAAATTGTCAAGCAAAATATTTCAAATAGTGCAAAAGTTTTTTTTCGTCATTAAACAGTAGGAACTGTTGTTAATGATTTGTTTATTATTATTTGCATATATTTATATTATGGTATGGTACTGTCGTTCAACACCATCAGTTGTGTTATTGAAATCGGCAATAAACAATAGTCACATATCTACCCTATGGTGAACACAATCACAAATTTAAGTAAATAGTTAGCTTAGGGAGAGTTGTGATTTCATACCCATATTCTTAGCATGTCTAATGATATATGCATAAATTTTACAATAAGCTAGTAATCTGCATTTCTAACCTTGCATGAAAATTTAAATTTCATCTAGGTATACCATGGATACTGTTTTTCTGATGGGTTGTTGTTTTTTTAATGAGCACAAATCTCGTTCTGGAGAGTTTTATGACAACAAGGCAAGGACAGAATCTTCTATTATATTATACATGCAATGAAAAAGTGTCCTTGAGGGAGACAATTTACTATCATTTTACAATCTCAGTGCATCTGAAATCTAGCCTGATAAAAGGGGGGGGGGTGGCTTTTGGTGAGAGAGGTCAAGCCTTATAAGAAGGAAACGTACACTCATTGAGCTTGATGTAACAAAATATACTCTACCTATTACTGGAGCTTGACATGTATGGCCACAGCCATTAGAACAACATTTCATGTCACCACCACAATCATTGTCTGAGGAGCATCCTTCCACACATATACTAGCATCAGCCCTTATGGGAGGACATTCTCCTGGCTTGTACAATGATGTACCTAAATATACATTACATATGAATTTACCTAAATATACATTACATATGAATTTACCTAAATATACATTACATATGAATTTACCAAAATATACATTACATATGAATTTACCTAAATATACATTACAAATGAATTTACCTAAATATACATTACAAATGAATTTACCTAAATATACATTACACATGAATATATAATGAATATAAAATATAATCTAGAAATATCATTAATATGAGGAAACCCCATTATGGATCACTAGTAAGTGACCCTATGTACCATCCAATAAAATATTTTCAGTATCAACCAAGTGACCATGAAATTGAAAACTGGTCAGTCTGATGTCAACATATCATTAGATTACTGATCAAAATAATGTCAGTTTTGAAGATCTCAACATATATTATTACTAGCATTACAACTTGTCTTTATCAGACTCTAGCTATAATGTATTTCTTGATCTTCACAGCTGCTGTTATTCTTTATAAATTGGTTGTATTTGTTACAGTACTTAAACATTTTGATACATGCTGCATTGTCTGTCAGCTGTACATTAGCAATATAAACCCTGAAAATATTTACGCCCAAAAAAATTTATTCGGTAGTAATTGTGATTTGACAAAATGATAAAAAAAAAAATTAATTTATTTCAAAATTCTATTTTAACTGTATTATATGTATGGTGGATTCATTTTTATTCGCTAAATACCAATTTTTGTCGATTTGGTTGACTCAATTTAACCATGAAATTTAGTGTACAACAAAAAACCCAAGTAACAAGAGAAACCACTCGAAAGTATCAAAACCAGGAATTCAAAGGTCAATGAATAAGTCAGTTTCTGTCTATCAATGAAAATTGATCCAACAAAAATAAATGACACCACAATAAACATCAGGTTGAATGACCTTTAACCTTGAATGGCATTATAATTACAGTAAAACCTATAAAAAAAGGCCACTCAAGGAAACCTGAAAGTTTGACCTTTGTGAGCAGTTGCCCTTTATATACAGGTTAAAATTACATGCTCTATACATGAATGGGGAAAATGAGACTGCCCTTTATAGACAGTGATTTGTTATATAGGGGTGCCCTTTATAGACAGTGATTTGTTATATAGGGGTGCCCTTTATGACAGGTTTGACTGTAATTTACTTGCCTAAAAGGATTCACTTACTAGCACGAGTTCTGTTATAGGCTGTGATACTCCATAAACTGAACCTTGTCCCCTGGATGACCTTGACACTGAATTCATACTGTTGATTTGGTTGTAATCCTGTAACGTACACTTGTTGAGCAGTAGTATTTACTGTGTAATATTGACCCCTACGACCTGATAGTCGGTAACGAACAGAGTAAAATCTACGTTCAGTGGTGTCTGCAGCATCCACATCTATCCATGTAACAAGGGAAGTGTTCCCTGAGATCATGTCAGCCTTAATGTTGGCAGGAGGAGTAAGTAAATAACTATCTGTAACATAAATAATGAGCTATAATACCGTACCTGATGGTTATTAATAATGAGCTATAATACTGTACCTGATGGTTATTAATAATGAGCTATAATACCGTACCTGATGGTTATTAATAATGAGTTATAATACCGTACCTGATGGTTATTAATAATGAGCTATAATACTGTACCTGATGGTTATTAATAATGAGCTATAATACTGTACCTGATGGTTATTAATAATGAGGTATAATACTGTACCTGATGGTTATTAATAATGAGCTATAATACTGTACCTGATGGTTATTAATAATGAGCTATAATACTGTACCTGATGGTTATTAATAATGAGCTATAATACCGTACCTGATTGTTATTAATAATGAGCTATAATACCGTACCTGATGGTTATTAATAATGAGTTATAATACTGTACCTGATGGTTATTAATAATGAGCTATAATACTGTACCTGATGGTTATTAATAATGAGCTATAATACCGTACCTGATGGTTATTAATAATGAGTTATAATACCGTACTTGATGGTTATTAATAATGAGCTATAATACTGTACCTGATGGTTATTAATAATGAGTTATAATACCATACCTGGTGGTTATTAATAATGAGCTATAATACTGTACCTGATGGTTATTAATAATGAGCTATAATACTGTACCTGGTGGTTATTAATAATGAGCTATAATACCGTACCTGATGGTTATTAATAATGAGCTATAATACTGTACCTGATGGTTATTAATAATGAGCTATAATACCGTACCTGATGGCTATTAATAATGAGCTATAATACTGTACCTGATGGTTATTAATAATGAGTTATAATACCGTACCTGATGGTTATTAATAATGAGTTATAATACCGTACCTGATGGTCATTAATAATGAGCTATAATACTGTACCTGATGGTTATTAATAATGAGCTATAATACTGTATCTGATAGTTATTAATAATGAGTTATAATACCATACCTGATGGTTATTAATAATGAGTTATAATACCGTACCTGATGGTCATTAATAATGAGCTATAATACCGTACCTGATGGTCATTAATAATGAGCTATAATACTGTACCTGATGGTTATTAATAATGAGCTATAATACTGTACCTGATGGTTATTAATAATGAGCTATAATACCGTACCTGATGGTTATTAATAATGAGCTATAATACCGTACCTGATGGTTATTAATAATGAGGTATAATACTGTACCTGATGGTTATTAATAATGAGCTATAATACCGTACCTGATGGTTATTAATAATGAGCTATAATACCGTACCTGATGGTTATTAATAATGAGCTATAATACTGTACCTGATGGTTATTAATAATGAGCTATAATACTGTACCTGATGGTTATTAATAATGAGGTATAATACTGTACCTGATGGTTATTAATAATGAGCTATAATACCGTACCTGATGGTTATTAATAATGAGCTATAATACCGTACCTGATGGTTATTAATAATGAGCTATAATACTGTACCTGATGGTTATTAATAATGAGCTATAATACCGTACCTGATGGTTATTAATAATGAGCTATAATACTGTACCTGATGGTTATTAATAATGAGCTATAATACCGTACCTGATGGTTATTCTAAAAATGCATTGTGCACACTAAATTAAATTTCTACCTTTTTATTGACCAATATTTGTACCCCGATATGTAAATAGTCAAATTATTTTGTCCATAATACTGGAGGATCAAAAAAGACTCTAATCACACGTCTGGTTGGTATCTTTCATGCCTTGCAAATAGTTAGATTTTTCTTAAGACAATTGTTAAAGAATGACTTCATAAGAAAAAAACCTCATGTAAGTCATTGTAATAAAGCAACAGCTCAAACAAGCCTATTCAACCATGACATGTAAACATTTACACCATATGAAGATATTTTGGGCAGTTGATAACTTGCAAAAATTGGCTAAAAATACAAACTTCATGTACAAACCCAGGAAATATATCAAACAAAACCCATCATATAGTTCAAGGCTTTCAATATTTTTCAAATGTGCCAGTACTACACTATTTACTGGCGGTACTTCTTCTTAAAATTTGAACATTTTTCATGAATATCTTATGCAACACTCTTTGAAATTAGGAGGTACCAATTACCATTGCAAGTGGGTAAAAGTACATGGCACAGCCCCTTATTGAAAGGCCTAATAGCAATAGTTTAAATTTTGGTTCATTCCAGCAAAAAATGCTTTGTTATTAAAAAAAAAATTATATTTAGAAACAAGAGAGACAAACCTCCTGGATCTTGGCATGTTTTACCACAGCCATTAGAACAACATTTCTGGTTGCCATCACAATCTGTATCTTTCTGACATGCTTCAACACATGATCCTATGTTTTCTATTGATAATCGAGGACATTCTCCAGGCTTGGTCGTAGGCAAGGGTGCTACAGTAACAACTGTAATATAAAAGATTTATGCTAGCAAAAAATATCCATTTGGATTATTCACTTTGGCCTGATACTGTCCCAAAGAATCAGGACTTTTTTTTCTCTTTTTTCAAGTGATAATATCAATAACCATCTGAACACTAAACAATGCTCTTAACGTATGAGCATGCGGTACAGTTGCCCGGGAGCCCACATGCATATGGCCCCATGCTAATCTATGTATCTGTGTACAGCATGTTTTTAATGTAAAAACACTGATTTTGTTGGAAGTACCAATACAATAAGTATATGTTTAATTTTATCGACATTTACACTTTTATTACTGTGAGTGGTTGTGTAGTTAGGGGCCCCAGTGCACTGCTGTGACCAGGGGCCTATGATGCTGTTAAGACAGCCCTGACACTGAAAGAAGATAATGTAAATCAGATTGGGAACACTTGTAAGATTTGTGTTGCTCTATCTTTCATTTTATGTGTGGTGTTTCATAGATCATTGTTTGTCCTTTTGTGCTTTTTATCTTTTGGCTACTGTATTATCTGTCCTTTGATTTATGGTTTCTGATTACCCAATCTTCAAACTGTTAAATCTGAGTCTGAAATAGTTCTGCAAGTAAAGTTTGAAAGAAAAATTCTGGTACACAGAATTCTCAAGAACTGGCAGGGCTTCTTGATGTTTTGGTCTTGTTATGTAAAAACAATGACTTAGAAATCAGTTCAGACAACTACTGTGTAATTGTTGTTTACCTCTCCTAGAAGAAAGACATCTAGCCTCACAGTCCTCTTTGGTATCAAAATTATTACCATTGCCATCACAACCTCCATACCAAAACCTCATACATGACCTTGTTGTAGAGTTATGGAACCACTTTACTTTAAAAGAGCGACATCTTCCTAGTTTACTGGGCAACTGGCAGACATCTACAAAAGACCATAAACTTGTCTTAGCTGATAATACAATGACTCTAGTGTCATAATAAAGCAAAGGAAGATAAACAGACACAACAAAACATTTTGGATATAAAGGAGAACATTTTGGATATAAAGGAGGACATTTTGGATATAAAGGAGAACATTTTGGATATAAAGGAGAACATTTTGGATATAAAGGAGAACATTTTGGATATAAAAGAATATATTGGATATAAAGGAGAACATTTTGGATATAAAGGAGAACATTTTGGATATAAAAGAATATTTTGGATATAAAGGAGAACATTTTGGATATAAAGGAGAATATTTTGGATATAAAGGAATATTTTCTTTTTTAAACACAAAATTATGTTTAGTATATCATTCAAGTTGTAAACATATTCAAATATTTTGATTTGAACCCATATATGACACAGAGTATATATCAAGTATATATCGAATATGAATAAATTGATTAAACCTTGGAATATATTGCAAAATACTCCTGCCGATGAACAGAGTACATACAAGTGGAAGTTGAAAATGTTATCTTGAATTTATTTCTCACAATTTTTCAAAAGTACATTTTTCTAGGGAAAGTAGAATTGCCATGGTTTATTGAGACAGACGTTTAATATATTGAAGAAAGTAGTAAAACAAACACTGAATCATTGCCTCCAATGCTATTTATAGTTGTTAATTTTTTATTAATTATCAACATGATATTACATCATATACCAGCAGTACTGCCTTTAACCTAAATTTCAATTCGAAAACTTAATTAAAATAGAATATTACATGTGTGTTTGAATCATTATACAATATGATCGCAATTAACATGCAGGTCTAATCAAGTTCGTTTACTGCATATGTTTAACCATTAAATACAAAAAAAATACCATTTTTGCTTTTAGAAGAAAAAAAATCTTTATCTGTTGAAAAGATCAAATAATTTCCAGAACACTACATTTACATGTAATAAAAACTGACTGGTTCATTTTAGAATTTACATACACATGTATCATTCATTTACTTTTAACCTATATGTTCAAAAACTAAAAGTATAAAAAAAATCCTAATTTTTCAAAGTTAATTTTTAATCATTTTACAGTATTTAGGTTAAAGTCCGTTTTAATTTGATCAGCAGCCTGGAATGTCACACTATATCCATGACAACATCTATACTAGATATCAGAATCAAAATAGTTACCATCTTCTATGGGTTAGCAGAGCTCCAGATAAGCTGCGTATTTGTGTTTTTTGCTCTATGAAAACGAGTAAAAACGCATGTATTATCAGATCAGAGTGTACACATTACGCATACATATTGCTGTGTAAGCTAACTTTCCTAATTTGGAGCGTACTTGTACAGTCGTGTACATAACAATACATTTTTGTCTTTGAGAAACGAAAGTAAATTTGGGAACACGTTGTTCGTTGAAAATGAGCAGGAACATGAATAAGCGTGCTACTAAGCGCAAGAGCGCTACAGAAAATTCTATACTTAAGTTCCTGACAGTTTCATCTGTGTCTTTGTGACAGTATAGTTAAAGGAATCATTGATGACATTATCAACACGGCTGTGAAAACTGCCGAAGTCGACGAGCAAAAAACAAATATTTACAACATTTTATTAATAAACATGACACAATCGTGTCAAATTAAACAGAGATATATATTTCACTTGCATCCTGCGTTTATTGAATAACACTTGTGTCAAACATATCTTTTCTGAAGTAGAGAGTACAACAGTGCAAAGGAAATATGCAAATACCCATCATTTTCAAAAGTAGGGGATAATTACCCTTTGGACTTGAAAATTATCTTGAGCTCTGGGTTAGGGCTATGGTGTTTAATGCCACTTTCAACAATATTTTTGTTAGATCGTGGTGGTCAATTTTATTATTGTACTAAGAGAAAACCACTGACTTGCCGCAAGTTACTGACAAACTTATTCACATATAGTTGTATCGAGTACACTACGCCTAGCCATGAACAGGATTCAATTCAAAATAGTCCGTTTGACTTCTATAAATCTTCAGAAAAAAATTCTGAAAAATCCAGTTTTCAAATCAACAATTTTTTTTCTAGATGTTTGTTAATATATGATAGATACGAATACTGACAATTAATTTCAAAATTTTTGGACCATTATTAAAAAAGTTACCCATTAGGTCTCTATGTTAATTATATTTACTAAAGTGTAAACATCTGGATGGAGTGAGTACAAATAACAGACTGTACCATGTGACATAGGACATTTAAAGGGATATTGTCTACTAAAATCGTAATTTTTTCATACCCAAAATTATTGTCGTTTTCCGTACTGACCTTCATAAAATGAAGATTAACACCGAGTTATGCTGCAAAAGATACGATTTTTTGACAAAAAAACCCCAAAACTATCGTTATCAGAATTATTGTCTTGGATGACAAGAATTCAAATCTATTTATAGCTCCTTCTATGTGAACCCGTATTGAGCATGCACACTGTTTAGAAACAATAAACAACATGTGGTTCTTGGGCAAAAGAGAAAGTGTCAACGTGTGCAAGAAAGCAGACTTTGACGGATTCAGAGAGAAAGATGAATAGAAGTGAAGTATCTTCCAAATGGAACAAATGCAGGATATATGTAGGGGATCAGTTGGACCGTTGGAACGAACTCAAGGAAGTGCTATGCGTCCAAACTCGCGCTGAAGTGGCACAGATTTTGCTTGATAGGTAAACCGAACATGTTTTTTCCTTCTTTTCTTAATCGTTTTTCATATTTTATGAATTTATAATGATGTCTATGATCATTTTCGGTAGATATTATTCAATATATGTAATCTTGCACCTGGCAACAGCAAATTATTGTCAATGAATAGCATAAAATGGCCATATTTGCGAGGTAAACAAACACGAATTTTAACATCCATGCTGCAGCATTCGGGTTACTGGCATACAAATAGATAAAAATAGATTTTTTTCCTCGCTCATGTCAGTGCATAATTAATTAGCTTCCAGTAACGGTGGTCAGCTTTTTTAAATCGAAAAAACAACGTTTCTTAGCATATTCGCCAATAATTCAGTGTTTAATCTTCATTTTATGAAGGTCAGTACGGAAAACGACAATAATTTTGGGTATGAAAAAATTACGATTGTGGTAGACAATATCCCTTTAAATATTAAAGTACATCATAACAATTGACTATCACCTATGGTCAGTTAATGAGTAGCCTTTTGACATTTAAATGTAATATGTCGCATGGTACAATGAAATATACATTGAAAGCACATTTCTATTATTTTGTTTTCATGGCTTGGCTATTACACTATTTGTACTCACTGCATCCAGATTTTTACACTTTAGAAAATATAATTAACATAGAGATCTAATGGGTAACTTTTTTCATAATGGACCAAAAATTTTGAAATTAATTGTCAGAGTTTGTATATATCATATATTAATAAACATCTAGAAAAATAATTGTTGATTTGAAAACTAGATTATTAAAAAAAAAATTCTGAAGATTTATAGAAGTCAAACAGACTAGTTGAACAAATTTAAATAGTGTATGTCAGAGATTCACACTTTTAAAACTAATAAGTGAAAAACAATTAAATAAACAAAACCCATGTGTAAATCAAATGTCAAATTTATTTTAAATATCTTTGTAAATATTAGCTGCTTTAATCCAAATATATATATTTATCTATACCAAATAAAAAGCATTGGTAGTCAAAGTATTTGGTTAAGACAAATTTTACAGAACATTAAAATATGAAACTGCTGAAATTATAATGTTCTTGTCAGAACGTTAAATCATCACACAGATAATCGGTTATGGTTCTTTAATGCCAATTTCAACAGTATCTAAGTATCTCAGTATCTAAATATCTCAGAATAAAGATATCTCAGTATCTTAATATCCCAGTATCTAAATATCTCAGTATCTAAATATTTCAGGACATATGTATCTCAGTATCTAAATATCTCAGATTCTAAGGACCTCAGTATCTAATTATCTCAGATTCTAAGGACCTCAGTATCTAAGTATCTCATAATCTATGTATCTCAGCTACTATGTATCTCAGATTCTAAGTATCTCAGCATCTAAGTGCCTCATATTCTAAGTATCTCAGTAACTAAATATCTGAGTATCTCAACGAGAATCAAGCTCACAAGTTTGAATTCCGCTCAAGTGAGGTGTATTCGATACAACATTATGTGACAAAGTTTGTCAGTGACTTGCAACAGGTCTGTGGTTTTCTCCGGGTACTCAGGTTTCCTCCACCAACAAAAAAGACCACCAGGATAAAACAGAAATATTGTTGAAAGTGGCTTTAAACACCATACCCCTAACCCTAACCCTCAAGCTCACAAACGTTAGTCGTGTTGGACACAGAATGCATAATTAGATGTAAATATGATCACGCCCACTGCAGTCTCTAAAACAGATAAAGTGAAATCTTTGTATGTAGACAAACCTCCAACAACTATCTCTGTATTGTCTTTGTTATCTATATCTATTCCTCCGTCTCTATCTGTTTCTATAGTAATGGAAGAAAACAAATTAACATTGAAGAAAAACAAACTCAACCCTCACAAGTCTCAACATTGACATTTGTCTTGTAAAATATGATACCTTTACATACACAACAGGTCCATCATTAAATTAATCATACTGTAATATTTTTATAAAAAGAAATTAACAAATAATGGGATGTTTATTTCTCTAAAACTGGTCTAAATATAGATAGTGTTGTATCAACTACTGTATTATTCTTCCCAAATGTTTCTAAAAATAGACTATCTTGTGGCATCTTCTGGTTTTGGAAGATTCTTGATTCTTTTAGAAATTTAAATATTTCTTCACCAAACTGTATAAAGGGGTCATGGTTTTATATGACGTGACATCATATTTTTTTTTAAAGTAATTCAGTATAAAAAAAAATGTTTGTGATCAGTGAAACTGACAACTTTTGCTTTATTTTTTGTTTTGTTTACAATCATTTGTACGATTTTTGATTATGTCAATGTTCAAAGTTTTAATATAAAAATTCAAGAAATGAAAGGACCTTTGATTTGATAAGGTATCAGACATTACAGAAAGACAAATGTGTACAATACTAATGTCATGGTTTATAAAACATGCAGTGAAGGTGAAATTATAGTGGTCATATTTGTGCAGGAGAGAAAGGAATTTGTTTGCCATCACTATATACTCAGCAAGTTTTTGCAATTCCAAGATCTATTTCAAACTTAATAAAAAAAATATTTGTTCTTTCTTTCTTAAACAGAATATTAGCAATCAGAATAGGTATCATTTTACATGCACTCAGGTGAGGTCAAGTAATATTCTAAAATTTCAGTGAAAAAGGATGAGGAAATAACATTCATAGTGATCTTAGGTAAACAATCTTCTCATTTCAAGGAACATCCAGCATGCATGCAAATTATGTATGTTTGTGTACATTATGCAAGTGTGTTTTAGATATAATAATACAACAGTGAATATTTCTCTTTTATTCCATCCAGGTTCACAGGGATAATTCCGGTTAAAAAATAAAATAACTGAAATCAATGAAAAATAGCTGAAACCATCTACACCCCTTTTAAAAAGGTATGTTTTTGGCCAGTTCTGACTGTGTCCTGCAAGCCTTGGAATTTTTTCTTCAGAAGAAAATTGCTGAAATCAGTTAAATAACTGACAGTTCAAAACTTCTTAAACTCTTAAGAGATGACTTTGAACACAGTCTTTCTGTGTACTGATTTATCAGTTTAGCTTATTTTGTATTATTTTGTTTTTAAACATAATCATTACCATGGAAACAAAAACATGATAAATAGATGATGTTTATGACATGATATATCATAGTGAACAAAGTTAATGTTAGTACAGAAATATGTCATTTCAATGAAACTCTCTAAACAAACAAAATTGAAAATGGGACATAACTCCAGTGTAGTAAATGCCAAAATTGAGAAAATAATCAAAGGGACATAACTCTAGTGTATTAAATGGCAAAATTGAGAAAATAATCAAAGGACATAACTCCAGTGTAGTAAATGGCAAAATTGAGAAAATAATCAAAGTAGTAAATGGTAAAATTGAAAATAATCAAGGGACATAACTCCAGTGTAGTAAATGACAAAATTGAAAATAATAAAAGGGACATAACTCCAGTGTAGTACAGGGCAAAATGGTCAAGATCAAATTTAATCTGTAATTTGTCATGGCAAAGAAAACAAAGATGTTGCTTGACAAAGTGCTATGGTGATGTATGTAGATTTTTTTCATATATTTCAGCCAAGAAAAAAAAAATTACGATCTGTGGAACTGTAGTACTACATATTAAATTGGAACAAAATGAGACATCTGTTTGAGAATTATTGATGAATTATTAATGTAAAGTTCAATTAAAATGATCAAATTGTTTCAAATGCCCCACAACCGCAATTATGACACATGGGTAAACAAAACCTACAACAAAGTCATAGACTTGAACTAAGTTAAGTTCAGGGATTGGAGACTGCTTAAGGCTAGGGGTCCTAAGTTAAGCTACCCTGGGCTACTTAGGTAACTGTGAAAACCAATGGTTTGAAGAAAAAAAATATATGTTGGGAAAAAAGTATAGATGATTGATAATTATTTTTCACCAAGTGGTGGGACTTGTAGTTTTAGTAGCAATATGAGATTTGACACTGGACCATCAAAAGACAAAAAAATAAGATTATTAAAATGTATAAGATATTTCTATACTAACATCGAATTCCTCCACTATAATTCTTCACTACTCAATACAAACCTATCGCAACACCAGAGGTACAAGTGGCCTTGCATGCCTCTTCAGTTTCAAATCGGTTGGTGTTGCCACGACAACCACCATACCAAAATCTCTGGCATCGTTTATCATTGTAATTATAGTGCCACTGAACTTTAAAATTTCTACATGGCCCCTTGTCTTTATTTTGGCGGCATTGTGCTAAACAAATTATAGAATACAATAGTAATACATAAAACCTTTACCAGTGCAAAGAAAAACACATAATGTTAGTTACATTTACCTATACACACATTTTCTACTGTATTAACTTAATTAAGTAACTAAGGGAAGCAACTTTTACTTTATCATGTGATCCCATAATAAGAGGTCTCGTGGGGAATATGCTAAAGTTTCCATTTTCTGATTTTACTGATACACACATTTTTAACGAGTATTACGTAATTAAGGAAGTAAATTTGACGGTACTTTCATATATGTGATCCAATAATAACGGGGTCTCGTGCGGAATATGCTAAAGGTTTTCTAATCCCCTGTCCATTTTCTATTGAATTCAACAGAAAATCAATAATTATGTGAAGATATGTACCCAAGAACCCTTGCCAAATTTTCTGTCCACTACATGGAGTGTGATTTAAAGATCAAACAATCTCAATTAAGATGTCAATATTTTCATTGGAAATTTATCATCTTGATATAATAAAATGAAGTTACTTACAATTAATATATGTTTCCAAAATACCCCCCTTTTTTCCCCACCTCTCAGTTCACAAAAAAATTTCTTGCCACTATTAATTAATAAATGCTTGATTTCTTCTATAGTAACAACTAGGCAAGCTTGATTTACTGTAGTTTAAGAAGCTCAATCAGCCTCTTGTATTTGACCTTACGTTTTCTGACCTGTTGATGACCCAATCAGATAATTAAAAGGGATTACTGACATTTTTATTGGTATAAAACAATTTGTTTTACCTACACCTTATAATTATCCTTAAACAAATTAGGATAATATGATTGATTGATTGATTGGTGTTTAACTCCAACTTAATTAGGGTAATATGATGACATCTTATCCCAAAATGACAATTTGGTAGTAAATGGTTATAATTAGACTCGATTGAAAAGTATATTACTTATAACAAGATTCAACAACCAATAAATACCATTGAAAAACAAACCAGAAAAATTATAAATCATAAATTTATACTATTATGAGGGGGGGGGGGTTAACACCACTTTCAACAATAATTCAGTTATATCAGTTTTATTGATGGAGGAACTGGAATACCCAGAGAAAACCATCGACCTGTCGCAAGTCACTATGTTGTATCGAGTACACCTCGCCTGAGAGGGATTCGAATTCACAACGTTAATGGTGATAGGCACTGATTGCATAGGTAGTTAAAAATTCCAACTACCATACGATCATGGCCACAACTGCCCCTCTTTGATGTGAAACGAAATTCATTTTATTTCATTTCACAAATAAAATATTTTAATGACTATATTTAAATGCAAAATAAAAATTATTTTATTTCATGTAACAAATAAACAATGATAAATTACCAGTAAAGTAATAATTTTTTGATTAGAAAATGGAAAATTTTAGTTTTCTGGAAAACAATACATTTTACTACCATTTTTAAAATATACATTTCATCTAACCATAACCTTTCATTATTGCTTCACTCATCTGAAATTTGACATTTTCCCCGATTTTTACCGCCAAAATAGAGGTGGGAGTAAACTAACTAGAGGTAGCAGCCAGGTAAATCTTACCTTGATAGAGACACAATGAGAGACAGAGACACGTGTACAGGCATATTTTGACACTCCATTTTTAAACTTTAAAATTTTTCTAAAAGTTCACATAAAATTTCTTAATAAACCTATTTTTTGACATCTTAACATATATAAACATTGCAAGAATGGGTAAAACAAAGGACTTGTCAAAAGATTGTAAAAACATTGTGTTAAATCTATTCAAGTTTTTTCAGCTTGAGAAGGCCAGGGGGGAAGACCACTTTATTCCCCAGATAATTTGATTAAAAGAACATGTAAGGCTGCTGGCATATCTTACAGTTCTGTGTATAGAGTTGTACACGGTAAAAGTCCTCCTGAATCCAACAGACCGAAAGAAAGAAAGAAAACTCTTGATGATTTTTACCGTTGCATTATTAAACGGACCATTCATAGGTACAACAGGAAAATTGACCCAAGTCTCAAAAATTAAGAAAGAAATTGAAGATACAATTAAAGTCTCGAAATCAACGCTTACTTTAACTTTATTAGACATTGGTTATAAGTACAAAAAATCCGGTGATAATAGGAGGCTTTTATATGATCAGAGGTCAGTAATAAATGATTGGTGTAATTACCTCCGAAAAATCAGGAAGTTTCGAGAGGATGGGTATGAAATTGTATATTTGGATGAGACCTGGGTTAATCAGAATCATGCCACTGACTACATGTGGTTACCAGTAGATGGTTCTGATGCCCCAAAGATCCCTTCAGGAAAAGGTAAAAGGTTGATAGTTTTGCACGCTGGTAATCGTGAGGAGGGTTTGATTGATAGGTGTGATTTGGTTTTTCTTGCCAAAGCTAAAGATGGGGATTATCACCAAGAAATGAACGGGCCCACCTTTCTAAACTGGTTCGAAAATCAGCTTATGCCAGCATTAAAAAGCCCAAGTGTTATCGTTTTAGATAATGCCAGTTATCACATCATCAAGACTGAAGAAACTGTTGTGCTAAACTTTAATCAGAGAAAAGTTGTCTTACAAGATTATCTTTCAAAACACAATATTTCTTTTCAGCCCCTTGAAACTAAACTAGAGGCTCCCAGGAGCCTGTATAGCTCACCTGGGTATAATAACAACATCAGTCAATAAAACTTGATAACTTCGGTAAAAAAAATTAACAAATGTAGCCTTCGTCATTGCAGACCCCTTCTACAAAAAAATTTGGGCAGGGGTTCCCCCTTTATTGTAAGTTATCAAAATTGCTGTAAACAAACATATATGTCAATGATTCTCAAAATTTACCTTTTCCTACTTCACATTTTGTAATAGAGTTGCTTCCCTTTGATTATTTGAGTAACCAAAAGCAGTGAGTCAACAAAAAAATGCATTTCAAAATCTTTGAAAGGATCATTTCAGCAAAGTTTGGTTGAGATTGGCTCAGTAGTTTCAGAGGAGAAGATTTTTTTTAATTTTCATCCCCCCTTTTTTCTAATTTGCATAATCGGTCAAAATCGGCAAAAGTTCAAAGTTCATAAAAAATCCCGTAATATATGTTAAAAAGCTCATCATTATGCTTATACAGTTCAAATTTGGGCACTTTCTGGCTTAAAATAGAGCAGTTTTGGCCATTTGAAGAAATTTCTATTTTTAGTAATGGCGGCCATCTTGGATACAGGACGGCGCTGACGGACACAATTTTGAAAGGGGACCACCCAAGGATCATTTCAGCAAAGTTTGGTTGAGATTGACTCAGTAGTTTCAGAGGAGAAGACTTTTTTTTAATTTCTTCCACCCTTTTTTCTAAATTGCATAATCGGTCAAAATCGGCAAAAGTTCAAAGTTCATAAAAAATCCCGTAATATATGTTAAAAAGCTCATCATTATGCTTATACAGTTCAAATTTGGGCACTGTCTGGCTTAAAATAGAGCAGTTTTGGCCATTTGAAGAAATTTCTATTTTTAGTAATGGCGGCCATCTTGGATACAGGACGGCGCTGACGGACACAATTTTGAAAGGGGACCACCCAAAGATCATTTCAGCAAAGTTTGGTTGAGATTGGCTCAGTAGTTTCAGAGGAGAAGATTTTTTTTTTAATTTCATCCCCCCTTTTTTCTAATTTGCATAATCGGTCAAAATGGGTAATGGAATTTACTTCAAAATTGCAGGGTAGGTAGATCTTGACATGCTGCACATTTTTGCAATTTAAACTTAACATCTATCTCTAAATAGTTTTTGAAATATAAGACGAAAAGTATTAAAATTTAAAAAAAAATTGATGAAAAAAGGGCAATAACTCCAAGATGGGTAATCAAATTTACTTCAAAAATCTTGACTTGCTGAAAATGTTTGCAGTTTCAACTTACCATCTGTCTCTTATAGTTTTTGAAATAAAGGACGAAAAGTATTAAAATCTAGAAAATTTGATGAAAAAAGGGAAATAACTCCAAAATGGGTAATGGGATTTACTTCAAAATTGCAGGGTGGGTAGATCTTGATATGCCGTACATTTTTGCAATTTAAAGTTAACCTTTATCTCTTATAGTTTTTGAAATATAAGACGAAAAGTATTAAAATTTTACAAATTTGATGAAAAAAGGGCAATAACTCCAAGATGGGTAATCAGATTTACTTCAAAATTGCAGGGTAGGTAGATCTTGATGTGCTGATCATTTTTACCCGTGGCAGATTTTTGATATTATTAACGGTTTTTGAGTTATTACCCAAAACCTGCAATTTTACCATATGTTCTATTTTTAGTAACAGTGGCCATGTTGGTTGGTGCACAGCATCACCGGACACAATTTTGAAACTAGACACCCTAGTGATGATTCAGACCAAGTTTGGTTTCCATTGGTCTAGTACTTTCAGAGGAGAAGATTTTTCAAAAAGTTTACGACGTACGACGGACGACGGACGCCAAGTGATGGCAATAGCTTTGGGTCAGGTGAGCTAAAAACAATTTTATGAAAAAATCTAATTTAAGAAACCCCTTTCCATTTTTAAAACTGATAAAATTGCTAACCTACACGGTCACGAAGTTCCTAGAACCCCTGTTCGCCATTGCGAATTGAACCCCATAGAACTTATTTGGGCACAGGTTAAAGGGTTTGTTGCAGAAAACAATACAACTTTTCGCTTGAAGGATGTGAAAGAACTTGTTTATTGGGGGTTTGACAGAATTAAAAAGGAAGTTTGGGCAAAGGCAGAAGACCATGTATTAAAAATAGAAAAGGAGTATTGCATTGATAGGGGTGAGATTCCTCCAATAATAATTGATTTTGATGACGACGAGTCCAGCGACGAGGAAAGCCGAATCCAGTCCAACATGATTACAGATTGAATGGGTACACCGGTTGTAAATGACAGATTGTACATAACATTTTTACATATAAAATTTTATTCATATCCAATAATTGTGTACTCTATGTCTAACTTCAGTGAATTTATTAGTAGAAAAGACCGTTCTTTTTCGAATTATTTCCGAAAGATTGAAATAACTTGGTCAAATTAAAAATCAGTAATTATGGAAATTTATGATTTCACGTTTCTTTCAAAATTTTCCAGGTAAATCTCAGGTAAGCCTGTGTATAAATGTCATGTTGTCAAATGCATTAACCATGAAGGGAACAATAGCCTTCTCCGGCACTTCGACCAGCTGCGGTACCACCATCATTCCTATTGTTATATGGGATTACGTCTGCGGTGAGTTGGCTATCACATTTAACGAGCAAACTTGGCGTATTTTGAAGAACTTAGCCTGAAATAAAGACCAAAATAACGCAAAAAATTGGTAATTTTTCAGATGAGCAGGGCTTTCAGAATAATTTTAACCGTAAATATTTATACAATTCCAAAATGGTAGTAAAATTCCTGACAAAATTCTCTGGATGCATTAAAAAAAAATCTACAGTTTACGAAATATTTAGAATTTTCCGTTTTCTAATCAAAAAATTATTACTTTAATAAAGAAATAAAGCAATTCAAGTTTATATTCTTACTTATGTAGCCATCTTAAACATACATAGTATATATAGTGTACTTGACCTTTCAACTTAAATTATAAGTACTTTCTTTGTAGTCTAGTTTACCAAGTTTCCTCTAATGAAAAATGTTATATAAGTAAAATAAACCACTACTTTATAAAATAATGACAAGAAACAACTACATGTAGTTCGTAAAATAGAAGCTTAAAAGCATAGAAAGTCTGCATGAAAAATATCAGCGGCAACAGGAAGTGGTCATAGAAAGTCAGCATGAAAAAAAACATTGGCAAGCGGAAGTCAGTATCAACAATGGTTTCTTCTTATTCAGAAAACTGGATAAAAAGGAAGAACCTTTTTATTTGTCTTGATCATATTAGTTTTATGTTTAACAATCTACTCCTATAACATTTATTTTATTTAAATAGGAGTATATGTGTACTAAATGAATTAAGTGAAAACTTCTTCTTTTTTACAATTAAATCAGTCAAAAATTCAAATTATTATCATTGTAATATGTATTTTCTTTAGCAATGGTTAAACCAAAAATATTTCTGTATTCCCTGAGTTGTCTTAAGACATACATCATAGCATATCTTTATTTGTATTTAAAATAAGAAATTCTGTAAAATACATCATACATGTACAGGGCTTTTTTTAAACTTATAAAAACTTTAAATTGATGCTTTTTTCATATAAATTTTTCCTGTTACTAAATGCTGATCACAATTGAGATAGTTTGTTGATAACTTTAGAAAGATTTTGCAGAGAGAGAGAAGAAGCAAGCATCATACTTAAGTAGCATTACAAATATTTCTGTCTTTACATTCAATGTAAAATAATCATAGAAAAAACCACAGCAGATGTATAGGAAGAACTATTCTTTGTAAACCTAAATTAGATTGGATGAGATGGTTGGTTTGGCAAGTGCTAATTAGCATATTCAGTCTGACAGATTCTAGCAAAACCTGTACATGAATATCATAAAGTTATTACCAGTACATCTTCAGCTGACATCACTCTACAAATCATTATTTTGACTGAACTGAGATATATTTTGAATTAACCAGACTTTATATTGGGGGGAGGGGGGTTTGGGAGGAGGAAAGCCTGGACAGTAATTATGAACTAGCAGGTGTAACTTCTGTCTGGAAGCCTTAACACTTGAGATGGGTATTAGGCTGTGCACACATCAGTGGTGTTACGCTTTTGGTCAATAACCTGAACATCTTGATCACTCAGTTTTTGCATATAATTTTTATTACTTTCCTGATGTCAACATCTTTAAGGGGTATAACTTTTAAAATCATTCGTGAATGAAGTTCGTTAGAATTTGTAAAGTAATAAATAAATGTACTTGTGCGGTAACAAAGATATACATAAGCCCACTTAACTAACAGCTTTTCATCGTAAAAATATTTTCACTACAAGATGGGAAGTATAATATCTTAGGATCTACATAATTCCATACAAATACCTTGAGAGATTTGGACATAGGATTACTGGGATTTGTTCATTCAACATAAATACCTTCATTTCAGACAGATTGACCTTGTTATAGGACAATATTTAGAAAAAAGTGTTGTCACCATGACTTACAATAATTATGGCTGACCATGAACAAAATGAGGTTGTTGAGATTTTAATTCTTATAAATATTTCATCTCAACAAAATCCCATAAACATGAGAACTTTAAAAAAAAAAGCACAAAAAAGCAACAATAATAAAAATTGTAAAATTAAGAAAAATCTGCATAATAATTTCTCCTATGAAACAATATTATGATATTTAAATGTCCAGAATGTATGGGAGTCTGAAGATAACCCACTGCTGAACCCAGTCAGACCCTAATGAGCAGAGTGCAGTTAAACAGACTGGACTACCCTAAAAAGCCATGTATTATCTGCAGAAATTTACTCTTAAAGGGATTTTCGGATATGTGGATGCGGATTATATACTACGATAGGTTCTGAGAAGATGTTGGATGTGATGGTACATATATTTCAGAAGGTATTCACTGGGAAGTTTGAGTGCATAATCCAAAACAAAAAGCAATTGGAAAGTTTTCCCATCACATCCATACATTGTAATAGAATCCACAATACGACTGAATTCCTAAACCTAAATAATATGTCCTAATATCCATCAAGATATTCGTATGAAAGTATAAAGAAACTTCTACTAGGGAAATAAGTATTCTGGAAAAATTTAAATATACATTGTGTAATATCATTTTTCTGAAGGGAAAAAAACACAGCAGCTCCAATATCAAAATGTAGCCTTTTTATCAGACATTTGTAAAAAAAAAATGCCGAATCAGATAACTGCATGAAGAAAATCTTTCCTTGGGCAAGTGGTCTATGTAAATATTCATTACAGGTTAAAGGTGAGGTGATAGATATAGCAAGATGACGTGTGCTAACTATGAAGGTGCTGTGGTCTCTAACTACTCTTCTATCTGACATAAAATATGTACTGGTACCATTTTAATGAATTTCTGGATACAGTACTATAAGATCTTCTTACTCTAATAGATATCTAATTTTGTAAAAAAAAATCATCAAACCATACCAATCGCAGATGGTGGTTGGTTTATGGTGTTTAACGCCACTTTCAACAATATTTCAGTTTATACCATAGTGGTCAGTCTTATTGGTGAAGGAAACTGGAGTACCTGTAGAAAACCATCAACCTGTCGCAAGTCACTGGCAAACTTTATCAAAAACCAATTACAGATATTCATCAAATATGGTACATATACATATACATGTTTATACCTATCTAACTACACAATAATTTTAAATAAAGAATTGAGCCCAGAATTCATTAATTCTTGATTTTATCATATAACCAGCTATCTATAACAATAACCATATATTTTTACAATTTTTTAGTGTTTCCATTTTTTGATACACTCAGTGTAAATAGGAATAACACTATATTTCTAGAACAATAGGACAAATATCATAGAATCTATTTTCGCTGGTCTCTTATTCTTTGACTTAATTTTTTTATTCGTAAAATTTCTATTAGATCTATTTCAAATTCAGTTGTACTCACCAGCACTGCTGACAACTACGTCTGTTTTGCCCACTGAAAAAAATTGAAAGGAATATTTTCTGTTATTCTTATTCCATAAATATCTATTTGGATTTATCCACAATATACTCACAATTAACAACATAATTTTGGTATCTCAATTCTTCAGATATACGGTAATATCTGATATGTGTCTTAGAGCAAAGACGAAATAACTGACAAGACCTGAGCAGATTATCATCCATATTTTGTTAAAAGAAAGGACAGATATTAAAGATATTTTGAGGTGACGGGATGGTAGACAGGAAACATGGACAAAGGGCAGAAAATAAACATATGACTAGCCGGTAAGAAATATTTTACGAAAGGAGAGTTTTCTTAGTAAATAGAATACAGCTTTTGAGACAACGGAGAATGTTGTGGCAGTGATTGAAATTTACAGTGGAACCTGTCTAATCTGACACACTATGGAATGAACACTCAGGTTTTATTTTAATTAAAAAAACTACTTTGGGACCATAAATATTTGTAGGATGTCACAGGATGTCAGAAAACTCAGGTGTCAGATTGCACAAGTTCCACTGTAGTTGAATTTACATGCACTTATTTAACCAGTGACCATCACTGCTAAAGTTTGGTTTTGATTCCTGCCAAGGAAGAGGTGTAATCAATGCTACTGTTTGTAATAAAATTTGTCGTGACTTGCACCAGGTCTGTGGTTTACTCTGTGTACTCTTGTTTTCTCCACAAATAAAACTGACCACCACTATATGACTGAAATATTGTTAAAAGTGACATTAAATACCCATAAACATATATTGAACAAAATCACAATTCACGAGAAATTAAAAACGGTGATCATATATGACGAAGAGATTATTATTTGCTGTTTCACATTTTAGGGAAATTGAACATTAAATTAAAGCTGCCTCTATTTTTTTTTTATCTTAGCTAATTAGCCTTTCATAAGAGGTGTACTCTAACACAAAATAAAGTTCAAGTGGGAAATTTTTTTTAACTATAATTTATCAAATATCATTCTACTTATAAAATAATCTATGAAAATAAAACAGTTCTCGTGTGGAGCAGAAGTGGCTTTTGTACTTTGGGTCACATTTTTTTATTTAAAAATTGATTCAAATCAAACAGGATTTGTTTAATAAACATAACTTGAATTTATTTTCAATAGAGATAAACCATCTCTATTGAAAATAGGCTGCATAAGAAGTTTACTCTAGAAAAAAAATGACAAGATTAAAATATAGTCATTAGCATATAACAAGTACTACTTCAAATACTTGAAATATATAAATTCTTATTCAAGATCAAATTATTCAGCATGTGTACAAACAATCTTCACAACTCTGTTAATCTGGGGAAGAAATGTGTGGACAAAGTATGGCATATGGGCAGATCAGTGAGATGAAATGAAAATGAGCTTTTTTTTTGGTAGTTTCAAGGGGCATGGATGATAATCTGCCTAAAAAATATTAATGGCTGACGATTTGGATTTTTGTTCTGTCTTCATGCACTAATACTTCTCTATTCAATACAAACCTACACCAGAGGTACAATAGGCCTTGCATGACGCTTCATTGTCAAATCGGTTGGTGTTGCCACGACAACCACCATACCAAAATCTCCGGCATCGCTTAGAATAGTAATTATAGTACCACTGAACTTTAAAATTTCTACATGGACCCCTGTCTTTTTTTTGGCGGCAATGTGCTATACAAATTACAAAAAGATAAAGGAATATGTATACAGATAAACTTTCACCAAAATTAAACAAAGCGGACAGTGTTAGTAACAGACAGAATTAGCAGACGTCACTTTCCTGCTTGTAAACCGCAACTCTGTTTGGTCAACGAATGTTGACGCTATTTCAATGTCCACAGTACAAGATGGACAGCAAACTGGTGGAATCTTCTAGCAATTAATAGCTTACTGAATTTATCAGTAACTTACTGGATTTTGACTGAAAATTTTCACAAAGATTTGGGCAAGATTATCAACTTTAAAAAAAAATTTTACTCTTAAGTTTGCTGATGTGTTCCTTTAGCATTATTGAGGCAAAAATGGATCATTCTTTTATTTTTGCCAGATTTGTGTTGAGAATGCTTCAATTATTGAGGAACACACTTGTAAAAGAGAGTCTAACATTTTTTTAAATGAAAGCTGAAAGCACTCAGTACTTTTAGTATATTTGAACTACTGAATTTGTAAGACAATTATCTAGATCTCTGACATAAAATATTTTCTTTTATTAATTTTTTATCCCTGACAAAGTTTTATCAAAGCATATATTTGTCTTTCTAATAAAAATCAAAGAAGGAATTAATTCTGAATTTGACCTAATCTCATTACCGGTAGTCTATTTTCTGAAATGATCACACGGTTCTGTTAGTTGTTAGTTATACATGTATGAAATACATATATCTTACTAAAGCAATGTAAAATACTGTAAAAGTACTATAATCGTGGATAACAAATTTTGTGATTTGAATGACATTAATATTTATAATCATAGATTTTGAGTCGTTTCATAATGATATATTCAGAAACTGATTTTCCTCTTGAAATTAAAATGTGAAATCACTCAAGTGATTGAAAACCAAAATTCACCAAATTGATAATCCAAAATCTTTTTACCTAAATTGATAACCCACAAAATTTAATTATTTTACAGCATTTTCCACTTCAAAGGAGTAAATACATATAATATGGTCTCCTAAAAGTCAATTACATCAGACTTATTAATGTTAACATTAAAACTGACCTAAACATAAAAATGTTAAACTGTACACTGGTGTAGCATAACATTTTTGAAAAAATTATCCCCATTTTATCCAAAATTATGATATGATTTCTTCAAATAATTGACATTTTTCTTGAATCTAAAGACAAAGCAAATTTCATTAAATCTGGAGGCCATATTGGATCCTTTCTGTATCTAGTCCTTAATATATATTGTAACAAATGGTTTTGATTTTGACTTGTAATGTTGTACATTCTATTCTGCACTTTATTGTGCTATATATTGCTGGAATCTGACAGAGGTTTTCCTGTGTATGTGCTGTTCACTAGATTACTATTTGATTTACAGGATATTTTTTAGTCATTTTTTGGTCAAAATAAGACTTTTAAAAAACTAATAGTCAAGATGAAGGTCAGATGTGCAAACAAATTTGAAATGAAATAATATCAAATGTACAACCTTACAAATGTCAGTTTCAGATGTAGATATACAATGTAATTTCAGATGTGATGAAATGTGCAAAACTAATGAAAAATCATAGGTAGTGTAATAAATGTGCACAAACAGATGAAACATTTCAAATGTGAAAAAAAAGTTCAAGCAATATATATATATACTTATATCAGAGGTGGCAAAATGTGAAATCTACAGAAATCAAGTCTAGAAGTGGTAAAATGTGCAAATGTCAGGAATCAATTTCAGTTGTGCAAAATGTGCAAGAAGAATTCAATTTCAAAATGTGCAAAAAAACTAATTTTTGCATAAGTTGAGTAAAATTCAAAAACTAATCCCAAGTGGGAAAATATGCAAGCTATTCTAAAAAGGAAGAGTGCGGCCAAACATCTTCTATATAGGTGATATATATCTAATTTATAATAGTACCCTATTTCAATGAATAAACTATACAAAAAACATATTTCTTAAATATAGACTCAGGGTTGTTTATCAGCAAACCTTGAACCAATCAGTGATAGATATTCATTAAATCTGGTACATACAGTCAAACCAGCTTGAAAGATCACCTGTATTGAGCAACAATCTGTGTAAAAACACCATTCAATAACCATTGTAGTAAATGTAACCTGTATTAAGAGGCCACCTGTGTTTAGAGACTCCCCATTGGCTGGTCTTTGAAGACAGGTTTGACTGTATATGTATATTGAAATACATCTATGGTAATATAAACATATAATTTAAGGCCAGTAATACTTTTACATTTCACCATTTTCTATTATCTTGTATTTTTGTACGTGTGTAACTTTTCAATTATAAAACATTTTGGCAACATGTAGTTCATCTCATAGTTCATTTGAAACAAAATCATCATTTAAAAAAGTCATAACCTAAATGTTGCTATTTGCTTTATTGTAAATAATATTTTTCCATCCAATTAATATTACCTGGCCTTCAATTAAATATATTCCACTAAATAAAAGGATTTTCTAACTAAAAAAAAATGAAAATCATGGTGTCTCTAAATTTTATTTTCAAAATAAGACTTACCACCATTACTGTTATCAGCATGACCGTCTGCAAAAAAAAAAAGCATTATTATAGAGAAGTTTTATTAAGTTAATTTCAATATTTGTGTCACATCTAACACTCATACTTTCAAACTTTTCAGAATGACCGTCTGCAAAAAAAAAAGCATTATTGCAGTAAGTTTTTTTTCATTTAATTTCAAAATTTGTGTCAAATCTAACACTCATACTATTTAGAGGTTTCAAACCTATTTTGCATAGTTAAAAAAGCATAGGACATTTCACATTTTCTAAACAAAGTTAATGTTTTTCATGACATTCAAAGGATATAAGCGATTAAAATGCTGTTTACAAAATGACACAAATGTGTTTGTAAGTGAATATAATGATATACTTTCACAAAATTGTAATATTTAGGAATTTGCATATGGCATATGGCTAAAAATTGACCTGAAATGTCAATTTTCAAAAGAAAATTGGTTAAAACTACATAATCCTACCGAAGATAGTGTGAAGGTCCTTCAGTTTTATGGGTTGAAGAACACATGAAGTGGCTAATTCTCATTTCTTTTATGAATCAGACAAATTGAATAACAGGGCTTAAATTTAAAGGTAGTTCTATTGGCAGCACTTATCTTATATCTTAAAATAGATCAAGATCTAAGTAAAAGTCAGTGCTCTAACATTTACTTGTCTTAAGGAAAAAAGAAAAATCGTAGAAAAGAGAAAAACATGTTACTATTGATAGGAAATGCTGACTATGATACATGTGTTCTCTTTTCTGTTTTCAGAGTCATAATACGAGCAGATCTTGAAAAGCTTTTAATTTCAGTTGTCTTAAATTGTTTCAGAATATTAAGTGCAATGCAGGTATATAATTTCTAATGTACTCTGTGCAGTCTAGTGATCTGATCACAAGTTTAGAAAATAAAACAAATATAATTAATCAGTTTGAAATACGGATGACTCTCAAATAGAAGAAACCCAATAGGAAACCTAGGGATATAGACTTAGTTACTCCACTGCGGGATACAACCTCTGGAAAAACGGATAGGGGTTAGGGTTTTGGTGCTTAACACCACTTTCAACATATTTCAGTTATAACGTGGCAGTCAGTTTTTTATTTGCGGAGGAAACCAGAGTACCCTGAGAAAACCACCGACCTGTTGCAAGTCACTGACAAATTTTATCACATAATGTTGTATCGAGTACACCTCGGCTGAACAGGATTCGAACTCACGTTAGTGGTGATAGGCACTGATTGCATAGGTAGTTATAAATCCAACTACCATACGATCACAACCACAACGGCCCCTCTTGGAAAAAAGGATACCTGTAAGTTGCCCAGGACAATCACACAACTCGCCCTTATCTTGGAAATAAGTGTGTCTTACAAAGAGTGAGTGATTTGTGTAATGCAAAGAGAGTAATTTTTCATGACAAGAACATGTTACATTTCAATGAGATGACGATGATGTTTACTTTGTACTAGACAAACAAGCTTAGTGGGATTTTTAAGCCACTTTATTTACACTTCTTCCTATGTGTTCTAGAAGTTCATAAAGTACAATGGATTAATCATTTTTTTATGTTTAAAAGATTAAGGTTTCAACATTCAAGGTATTTAACAAGAGGACATTGCCACAAGTTGAAGTAAATAACTTATGGATGATTCAAAATACAGTCAAACCTGTATATAAAGGGCACTGCAGGGTGCTTGAAAAAGTGCCCTTTATGATCAGTGGCCTTTATATACAGGTTAAAATTATATGCATTATTCATTAAATGGAGAAATTGAAACTGCCCTTTATAGACAGTGATTTGCTATATACAGGTACCCTTTAAAGTAGGTTTGAATGTAATCAATATTCTCGTTCTCAAATGCTTTTTATAAACACCCAAAAATTTCTAATATGATGATAAAGGTACTGACAGCTTAGCTGGTACAATTTATTTTTAATAACACTTTAAGATTACCTCCCTTTGCCACACTTTTGATTGAATTGCTTACATCAAGGTCAATGTTATTGATATCTGTTACTAGTAACATGTCTTAAAACAAAAAATTCTAATCTTGTGACAAACCACTGTATAAGTATCAAATAAAATTCTTGTGTAGCAGTATTAAAAAAAAATTAAAATCAGATTTTGTTTCATTTCAAGTCAAACACGACCTTTCAGACTATAATTACTTTTCAGTTATCCCCCTTTGTTATTTCTAAAATATTACAATTTTTTAAACATCATGATTTTTTTTTTTTAAATCGTTTGTGATTCATACCATTTTTTTACACCCCAAAAATTATCTTCTACTACAACTTGACAAGCTTAACAATAAATTACAGGTAAATACTTTATTACAAGACTACTATTTCATTTACTATGATCAAGAGAGAGAGGGTTGGGATCCCATTAACCGGTATAACCCTGTCACATTTTTGTGCCTGTGCCAAGCCAGGATCTGGATTTTATGTCATATGTAGTGGGTTTTTTTTGTATTCAATGAGTTGAAGTGAGAGGTGATTGTTCACTTTGTTGATATTGGTGGAATAGTTGACCTTCACTGTTTAATCTTCCTTTTCATAATGAATAAAACAATAACACACATGATGTTTATGAATTAGGTTGGGAAATCCCTCATAATTATAAAAAAAAAAAAAAAAAAAAAAAAAAAAAAAGAAAAAAAAAAAAGTTAAGGGTAGGTTAATAAAGCATTCCTATTTGAGTAACTCACACAAAATGTCTGATATTTTATGAAACTGCATTGCTGACAATATACATGTACAGTCTGGGATAAGCCATTGTAAAATAACACAAACGATATTGAGACATAGAAACTATAATTAGATTAACTACTACCGATCATCAGTATTTCTGCTAAATGCATTTTGGTAGCTCACGTGTGCAAACAAAAGTCTAGACTAAACATTATTACATATTTCTAGTTATATTTTAAGACCATATTTTTTGTGAAGAAGAGAGATTATGTTACATTGTTTATTGTCTGTTACACTTCAACTTGTCATGAAACATGTTGATTTAAACTAAATTTAACCCAATGTTAAATGACCAATGCTTTTTACTTTTGTTTGAATAAATGATTAATGTTACTGAATTGTGGTTAGTTTTCAGGATGACATGTTGATTTACAAACATTTTGATTTTTTCTGTGTAAACATTTTGTGAATGGGTAGCCAATTTAATATACTGTTATCAATGATTGGTCAATTCTCTCCTTTGATCTCTACACACAATAATATCTAGAAGACAAGCCCGATACGAGGGTTAGGGTTGTGGTGTTTAATGCCACTTTCAACAATATTTCAGCTATATCGTGGAGGTCAGCTTTATTGGTGGAGGAAACCAGAGTACCCAGAGAAAACTACTGATCTGTCGCAAGTCACTGACAAACTTTATCACATAATGTTGTATCGAGTACATCTCACCATAAGCGTGATTCAAACTCACAACTTCAGTGGTGATAAGCACTGATTGCACAGGTAGTTGCAAATCCAACTACCATACGATTACGATCACGACCACGACCATGACGGCCCTTGTGTGTAACTATAGGGCATCATACTATCGTTGATATGTTTTGCTCCAAATGGACTTCTCATAGCATCTAGCATCTCTGCCTTCAATGTGATAATTTCTCCGAAAAATTAATTCTCGAAAATCAAATCAAGGATATACATGTATATATACAGTGAAACCTGTCTTATGTGACCTTTCAAGGGAAGATTGATATGAAATGCACTGTAAAGGGCAATACAAATTAAGGTCACATAATACAACTTATTGCTTCATAGGGGGTGCTCACTAATGTAGGTTTGACTGTATATATATCTTGCACTATAAATGTAATATCTGAAAATGTACCATGCTTGCTGTTCTATAATTACGGGTGGACTCGCCAAAGGCAGGGCTTTATCCAACATATATATACTTTTTCCCACCTATGTCATTTTAAATTACCTCCCATAGACTCATCCTTGTCCCACCTCTTTACCTACTGATATTTTGTTTGTAAACTTGCTCTTGTAATGAAAATAGGTGAAATACAGTGAAATCTATCTAAACCAAACCTCCTTGAGACCAACTTTTGTATTCAGAATAGAGAGGTGTTCAGTTTATACAGGTTAAATCAACAAAGATATCCTACATTGGGACTTTCCTTAAAGTTCGGTTTACACGGGATTTCGGTTTATCCAGGGTTTGGGTTAGACAGGATTCACTGTACTACTCACTTGATGTAATAACAAAAGCCAAGCAACCAAATTGACTATAAAAAGTGCAATTTTCAATGTATAAAATACTATACTTATAAAGTGCTCTTTCAATCATTTAAATTTAATGCTAATTCAAGTACATGTAGTACATTTGTATATCCCTAAAAATCTTGTAACATCAGACTGTACATGAAAATTCAGTGTATATACATAGTTAGTAGTTGTTGATCACGTTTTAAAAGCAGCCTGTATGTATTATATGAAACAATATTCATCACTGTGTCTTCATTTTTGCTGAAAATCCAGGTCATACTCAGCATGGGATGACCTAATTATAGCATAAGAATTTAGTTATCTCTATTTTGAGATATATGACAGAAATAACTTGACAACATTAAATTAAAACCATGATGAGAATTTTCCAGAAATTGGTATTTTTCATAATCATTATAATTATGAAGTACCCTTCATCTTTATGGGTTTTTTTAATCTATGAAATTCATATGCTATATCATTCTTGAGAATTAGGAATAAATTTGTTTTTAAACACCTTTTTCTATTTTCAAAGGAAAAACTTCAAATAATTCAATGTGCACAACATTTTTTTGAAGAGCCTACTTGTCTCATTAAAGCACGTCCACTAAGCTCCCCTTATTTGCTTTAATATATTCATGTCTCCTGTCATGCATAGCAAGTTTCTAAGAACATCAACAAAGGTTTGCTTCATTCATTTTTTTCTTAAATTTTTGTCATATACTAAAAATAACAGTATCCCACATAATTCAATTTTTAGCTCAACTCGGGGGTTGTTAGGTTGTTAGAGTTACAATGGTATTTAACACAACTTTCAACAATATTTCAGTTATATTATGGTGGTCAGTTTTATTGATGGAGGAAACCAGAGAAAACCATTGATCTGCCGTAAGTCACTGACAAACTTAATCACATAAAGTTGTATCGAGTACACCTCGTCATGAGTGGGATTCCAACTCACAATGTTAATATGGATAGGCACTGATTGTATAGGTAGTTGTAAATCCAATTATCATACGATAACGACCACAATGTCCTCAGCTTGACTCAGAGCTATCATTCTATATACATATTTGTATGGTTCACAGGGGAAACCAATGCATTAGGGAACCAGTTATTTTTTTTCATATGGAAACCAGTAATTTTCAACAAAGAACAATAACCCTGGAAAGGGGAAGTAGAAAATTCAATTTCTTCACAATGTGGACATTTTCCTTTAAAATATCTGATAGAAACACTATAGCCTAGTATGAAAATGAAAAATACATAGCGATGGAAATTGGATTTTATTTTTTCACATGCAGTTGTTAACACAGGAATTTTTTACATATATTTTTTGTTCATTTGAAACCCAAATTTTCTTGTGTATGCATATATACATACAATATTAAAAAATTTCATGAATTCAAGTTGATTCAGAAATACCAGGTAGAAAGATAAGGGGGGCTATATAACAAAACTTGACATTTTATTATCAATGTCAAAGTGCCCAAAGACAAGTTTGACTATCTATTTAATGATAATACCTACTGATAGAAAATGTAAGTTTAACATATTTTAATAGGATTACCTATTTTTATCAAGTACAATCAAACGAAAATGTGTTATCACTACTAGTCTATCTCGGTGAGTTACACGAGACAGCAATTCTCACTAATCTGACCCAAGTACTTTAATAAGGTGTGGTCAAGTACTGAACTGGTCAAGTGAATGCTAATAACAGCTACTTAGGGAACAAAGTTTAAATATATATTGTTGTTTCCTTTAGATATTTCCGATGGCTACAAGTTAAAGAGGTAAATGATGTGGCCAGTTTACATTCCTATTTCTACCATTGATTAGAGTTAGGTTAGGGTGTTTCACGCCATTTTCAACAATATTTCAGTTATATTGGTGGAGGAAACCGAAGTGACCGGAGAAATCCACCGACCCACTCTGCCATTGATCTCCTCAAATTAAAAATTGATTTTAAAATCGTAAATCTTTTCGCAACACTAACACGTTTTGGCAGCTTATTTTAAATCAAGCATAAGAATCGTCTCTGTTATCTATGTTTTATTCCCAGTAATAAAAAGATTTGAATTATTTGGATTTATCTTCTGCTGATCAGACATTTTATTCACGTACTAACAAGAATAAAAGTAAACATTGTACATACAGAAACACTACAGCCTTATGATTACAGAAGGTAAATCATGATTTAATTATCTAGTATTTTCAGCCCAATTCACTCATTATTTGCCTCAGTAAACCATTACTGTACCTTACACAACTAACTTCTTGTTATTTCCAGATTTATAACTCAAAATAGTTGTAAATCACATATTAAGAAATTTAAAAAAAAACATTCTAAAAATACTTGTTTGAATAAAAACACAATTTGCACAAGATGTATTAAAATAGAAATCTATTACAATAAAGAATATAATTATATAGAAAGTCAAGTGTTCTATTAGGTTTACTTAACATTTCATTTCAACTTCTAATGAAGGGATTTTTTTTTTGGCGGGGGGGGGGGGATAATTTTATCACTTTAAAATCATTCATAATTGAGATTTTTGTCCCAATCTTCAGAAAGCCAGTAGAACATTTCATTTTTTTTTTTAAATAATTTCAAGGTAACAATCAAACTTTTTTTTTCTCAGAACACACATGAATTGCTTAAATATATTTTACCGCTCCAGAGAGTTGAGTACATGCTAAAATAACATTATTACATCTTTTTTTTTTAAATTATTATTAAACTTGGAAGTGGTTTTAAATTTAAGTCCTTCCATTTTATATAATAAGTTATTATGTTTTATTTGTTTCTCAAGGTTTTATAAATAATTCATCCCCTTAATTTTTCAGGATTTAAGGAATTATTAATGATGTAACTTAATATTGAATAATTATAGCCTATTCCTTTGTCAATAATATTTTTTAAAACAATTTTCAATCCAATACACAAATTGAAAATTGATGGGGTGATTAACGTATATACAAAAAAATTTACTCCTAAACTCTCAATTTGTTTAACTTTGTCAATCTGAAGAGTAAATCCTAAAAATTAATATTTATTCTTTATCAAATATAATTTTAAAAGACAGACATACTGAAACCACTATCAATTCTATATATTACTTATAGTCTATACTGAATGTTAATAAGCTTTTACATTTTTTTTATTACATACTTTCAGATTAAATATTGAGAGCTAGAAATTACATTTAAGTTACAAATTACAGATTTTTGATTTATGTAACTGTTTATACCTATTTCTTAATAATCCTAAAGGTCGTGGAAAGATTATTTGACCTATAAATCACCCTTTGTCGTTATATCTTTTCTAAAAGTTCTCTAAAATTTATAGATGATACACAACCAAATTTTAGCAATGTGACATTACCTTAAAAGTAGAGAAAATATATTCTTTTCTTAAATGTATACCACAAGCAAATAATTTCAAAATTGAAAAAACATTTTTTACCTTGCGTTATAATGTAGGTTAGTTAGGTAATTTGTGTTAATCGTCACTTTCCGCTAGTTTTCAGCGATATTTTGACTACTTGACTTATTGGGATAAAAGCACGGAGAGTTTTAACAAACTGACTGGCCTTGGGTTGATCTCTGGAAACCCTAACACTTGAAGAAGTATCAGGAACCGAACTTGCATCAGCAGTGTTAAGTCCGAGGTCAGAGGTCAACTGCCTTAGTCACTCGGCCAACCAGGATAAGAATATAATCAAATTTATTCCAGTGACCACCATTCCTGGAAACTTAAAACACTTGAGAAAGTATCGGCAACCGAACTTGCATCAGTGGTATTAGGCCTGAGGTCAGATGTCAACTATCTTAGTCATTCGACCAACCAGGATAAGAATATAATCAAATTTATTCCAGTGACCACCATTCCTGGAAACTTAAACACTTGAGAAAGTATCGGCAACCAAACTTGCATCAGTAGTGTTAGGCCTGAGGTCAGAGGTCAACTATCTTAGTCACTCGGCCAACCAGGATAAGAATATAATCAAATTTATTCCAGTGACCACCATATTACAACTGGTGTTACAAATTGAGCTTCAATTATTTGGATCAGGCGATATTGCATGCTTTTCTTGGATGCTTGTGATTTTGAAAAACGTAGATAGCAGAAATATATGTTGGTTTTATGGTGCTTAACGCCATTTTCAACAATATTTCAGTTATATAGTGACAGGTCAGTTTTATTGGTGGAGGAAACTGGAGTACCCGGAGAAAACCACCGACCTGTCACAAGTAACTGACAAACTTTATCACATAATATTGTATCGAGTACACCTCGCCTGAGCGGGGCTTGAACTCACAACTTTAGTGGTGATAGGCACTGATTGCACAGGTAGTTGTAAATCCAACTACAATATGATCACAGCCATGGCTGCCCCTGGCAGAAATATAGGACATCATTAACTTTATATATTTTTTTTTACAGCTATATTTAACAATAATAAGATGGTTTGGTTGTGATTGTTAATGAAAGTATCAATAAAAAAAAAGAGGTCAGATATAAAAATAGAAAAGTGTCTGGATATGCAATTTTGTTCTTCAATGAATAACTAATAAATTTTGTATTTAAGTGATGGTCACCCTACATTATGAAATCCAACACTATACCCTTATGCTAGATTGAAGCACAGAAGTAAAATTAAGGCAGATCACGTTGATCCAGACAATGATATATTATGATTGACCGGTCATCCAGGTGACAGACTATAGGAACACCAACAGCTTTATCTGACATGGTTGTAGATACCACCATCTAACACGACCTACATTATTTGTGTTCAATTTCTTTTTAAAAAAATTCAGATGAAACACACGATATCAACCACTATGAAAATATTTAATAGAAATTTTAACAAGGTTAAATATATACCAGTACATACTTATGTTATATACTGTACCAACTATATTATATATTTAAATACTTTTGACATTATTATTTAATAGGTCATCTTGATATCATTTGAAGTGAGGAATAATAGATTGTGCTGAGATGGCTATTTTCAACATTTTCATACAATATTAATTATTAATTATTATTATTATTCACACTCCATAATATGTTTATAAATTTTCTTTATATTATTTAAAATTATTAGTCATACATTCTATGCTAGTCCTACATTTTAATAGATATAGTGTCAGGATGAAAATAATGGCAAATTATGATAAAATTTCTTCAGACTTAATATTGTCCATGGACATATTAAAAGAGAGTATAAGAGTGAAAAACTTAAGCAGCAGTGCAAACAGTCTGGTAGAATATAACACTATTTCATGGCTGTAAATAGACACATTAAAAAATATTGTCTTGTTGTTTTAGAAAACAAATTGAAGCCATGGAAGTCTGCTAGACTTGATAAGTACCCTAAATATATATAATGAAATCGGCTATAAAGAACAATCAGTTATATTGGACAGATAATTTCTCCCCATCAACTCCCTTGAAGCTTGGTTATAATGAAAATAAAATTCATGTCCTCCTACAATTTCATTATAAATGGACTAGACTGTATTAATTGGCATTACATAGTTTGTTTCTTAGAAGCTAGGCCACCAACAAATCTGACAAATATTCTTATCAATGTGCTCTACGACACATTCAGTTGTTAATTGATCAATCCAAACAATTAATATAATATCAGCTAATTTGGAAGAGAACACTTTACTTAAAAATAAATTCAAGTGATCAGATAAATTGATAGATTTAATGATTTTAGTAAAGGACATCTACTTGAAGGATCAGAAACAACACTTAAACATGCCTAAGCTTGTATAAAAATAGAGCAGACACCAGTTTCATGGTTAGTTGGTTTATGGTGTTTAACACCACTTTCAACAATGTTCCAGTTATATTGTGGTGGTCAGTTTTATTAGTGGAGGAAAGCGAAGTATCTGGAGAAAATTACCAACCTTTAACAAGTCACAAAAACTTTATCACATAATGTTATATAGAGTACACCTCGTCATGAGTGGGATTCGAACTCACAATAGCAATGGTGATAGCCACTGACTGTACAGGTAACAACAGGTAGCTGTAAATCCAACTGCCATACGATAATGACCCTGCCTACGACCCTTTCACCAGTTTTACTAATTCCACACTGCACAAAAACAACACGAAACTTTGATAAGAAATCATCAAGACACTTCATGGATGTAAATCAAAATGAGACAATATCCTATGTTTAACTTTGTAAAACATAAGTGTATAGGAACAACACATTTATTGTTGCTGTTCATCTCTCAATTACATGTTTATTGTTGTTCTTTATCTCTCAGTCATGTGTTTATTGTTGCTCTTCATCTCTCAGTCACATGTTTATTGTTGTTCTTTATCTCTCAGTCACATGTTTATTGTTGCTCTTCATCTCTCAGTCACATGTTTATTGTTGTTCTTTATCTCTCAGTCACATGTTTATTGTTCCCCTTCATCTCTCAGTCACATGTTTATTGTTGCTCTTCATCTCTCAGTCACATGTTTATTGTTGCTGTTCATCTCTCAGTCACATGTTTATTGTTGCTGTTTATCTCTCAGTCACATGTTTATTGTTGCTCTTCATCTCTCAGTCACATGTTTATTGTTGCTGTTCATCTCTCAGTCACATGTTTATTGTTGCTGTTTATCTCTCAGTCACATGTTTATTGTTGTTGTTCATCTCTCAGTTACATTTTTATTGTTGTTCTTTATCTCTCAGTCACATGTTTATTGTTGCTCTTCATCTCTCAGTCACATGTTTATTGTTGCTCTTCATCTCTCAGTCACATGTTTATTGTTGTTCTTCATCTCTCAGTCATGTGTTTATTGTTGATCTTCATCTTTCAGACACATGTTTATTTTTGCTCTTCATCTTCAGTCATGTGTTTATTGTTGTTCTTCATCTTCAGTCACATAATTATTGTTGCTCTTCATCTTCAGTCACATGTTTATTGTTGCTCTTCATCTTCAGTCATATGTTTATTGTTGCTCTTCATCTTCAGTCATGTGTTTATTGTTGTTCTTCATCTTTCAGACACATATTTATTATTGCTCTTCATCTTCAGTCATGTGTTTATTGTTGTTCTTCATCTCTCAGTCACATGTTTATTGTTGCTCTTCATCTCTCAGTCACATGTTTATCATTGCTCTTCATCTTCAGTCATGTGTTTATTGTTGTTCTTCATCATTCAGTCACATATTTATTGTTGCTCTTCATCTCTCAGTCACATGTAGTACTGACAACACAAATGTTTACACAACATACTGTTGTAAGAAGTAAATTAAAAACAAACCATGCAGATAATGACTAAACTTAACAACTGTATAATAAAAAAAACTTCTGTAATCCCGGACAACTTCTAGTTAAATTTTTATTTATAACAAACAAGTAAATAAATGTCCCACCATAGAGTACCTGGGCATGAAATCTACCTTAAATAACGGCGTAGTCCAACATAATAGACTGTAAACTGATATCTATAGTCCATTGTCCTAACTCTTTAGAAAGCATATCATTATTTACTTTTATTATCCATGTAAAATCATTAAATGTAAAAATGTTATTATCATTTCCTCATACACTAGAACATACCTAGACAGAAAGTGATACTTTAATTGCATGTTGTAATAAGAAAATTAACTGGTTCATCATTAAATATGGCCAAGGGCATTCTATGTGCCGGTACTGTTTGGGAGTCTATAAATAAATACAACCATTGAAAATATAAATAAAGCAGTAATTTTTTTTGTATTTACTTATTAACATGAAGTATCAAATACAGTCAAAACTGTCCATGCGGTCACCTCCATAAAGCAGCCACCTGTATTGAAAAGTCACCTTTTTCTTGTCCTGTCATAGAAAATTTCATATGAAGTGATTTTTACCTCTTTTAGGAGGTAACCTTTCTTAAAAGACCACTTTTTCTTTTTCCCAAAAATGGCCTCTTAATACAGTTTTGACTACTGTAAATATCTATGTAATATTTAACATGGTGGTATATGAATGTTTGCAACATACAATAAAATGTATAGAGATATTACAAGTTATAATAATGAATTCATTTTAATTTATGTTATCTTGTGTAATGGCATATGTTATAGATCAGTAATGGAACAGATATCCATTTCGATTTATCTTAAAGTGTCTGTATTTAGTTTGATTCCGTCAATGAGTGTTGTATTCAGGAAGCCGACCCTATTTCAATGCTCCCTTGGAAGGTCACACAAGACAGACAAGTTTGACTGTATGTATATACATATGATACCATGAGATCAAGTTCATATGATACTTATAAATATCTAAAGTTGTCAAATATACACTCCTTACTTTAAAAACAAACAGAATGAAAAGTGATGCATCAGTTTTAGTCCATTACTTTTTTCATACATACTAAACCAGTTAGCATGCATGTTTTATGGAAATAAAGTGTGATAGCAATGTATTAAATTATATCTAAACTGCCATCTTATTATTTGTGTCACACAGTAAAAATATACAAATGTTTAAAATTCAAATGAGCTCACGAACCATAAAATAAGCTTGTACAATAAAAAATTAAAATTCTATTGAAAAGTGATGTTACAATTATACATGTGCCAAATATATTATATAACATCTTGTATGTTGAGAATTAAAATTATGCAACTTTAGACGTTTATTTAATCTATTGTTTACTTTTTAAATATCTGCATTTGACGTTTAATTTTAAATCTGAATTTACATCAACACGACATACATAATCCTATTATAATAACATGAAAAACAAAAAAAATGCTACACTGTGTCACGTCATTGTCGGAACAGTTCCAAAATCCAATTGACAAAAATTGTAGAAAGAGGTAATATTGAAACCCACAAATTCAATTTTAAATATGTCCAAACATCAACTCAAAATGACATGACATTTGTTTAAATTTGAAATATAGGTATTTAAATTCTGATCAAAGAAAAAATAAACACACTAATAGTAAACAAGAATCCTAAAGACCATTCATGTTCATTTTTAGTTAATTCATAATTTAGTGATTTTTTAAAATAGTATTTTAAATTTATGGTTATTTCCGGAAAGATGTGTGTCACTTGTCCCTACTGATGCATAAAATAACAAAGTAGAAATAAAAGTTCCCAATTTACATTGAAATGTGGACTCGAAATTTTTTTTTCGAAGAAATATAAAATTAGAGATCTTTGTAGGATAAATTTTGATGAGTCCCAATTTTAACTGGTAGAGAACAAAAGTTGATCTTTGTTTTCATGAGTGATTGTTGTTTAATGCCAACTCAGCAATTTTTCAGCTATATCATGGCGAGAACAAGTTAATTTTCAATGAAATGATGATTAGGTCCACTTTGTACTAGACCAACATGCTTAGTTGGATTTTGATTGTTCTAGCTCACTGAAACAACAGTCCACAGAAAGACATGTCGCCCCACTGAAACAACAGTCCACAGATAGACATGTCGCCCCACTGAAACAACAGTCCAGAGATAGACATGTCGCCCCACTGAAACAACAGTCCACAGATAGACATGTCGCCCCACTGAAACAACAGTCCACAGATAGACATGTCACCCCACTGAAACAACAGTCCACAGATAGCCATGTTGCCCCACTGAAACAACAGTCCACAGATAGACATGTCACCCCATTGAAACAACAGTCCACAGATAGACATGTCGCCCCACTGAAACAACAGTCCACAGATAGACATGTCGCCCCACTAAAACAACAGTCCACAGATAGACATGTCGCCCCACTGAAACAACAGTCCACAGATAGACATGTTGCCCCACTGAAACAACAGTCCACAGATAGAAATGTCGCCCCACTGAAACAACAGCCCAGAGATAGACATGTCACCCCAGTGAAACAACAGTCCACAGATAGACATGTCGGCCCACTGAAACAACAGTCCAAAGATAGACATGTCGCCCCACTGAAACAACAGTCCACAGATAGACATGTCGCCCCACTGAAACAACAGTCCACAGATAGACATGTCACCCCACTGAAACAACAGTCCACAGATAGACATGTCGCCCCACTAAAACAACAGTCCACAGATAGACATGTCGCCCCACTGAAACAACAGTCCACAGATAGACATGTCGCCCCACTGAAACAACAGTCCACAGATAGAAATGTCACCCCACTGAAACAACAGCCCAGAGATAGACATGTTGCCCCAGTGAAACAACAGTCCACAGATAGACATGTCGCCCCACTGAAACAACAGTCCACAGATAGACATGTCGCCCCACTGAAACAACAGTCCACAGATAGACATGTAGCCCCACTGAAACAACAGTCCACAGATAGACATGTCGCCCCACTGAAACAACAGTCCACAGATAGACATGTCGCCCCACTGAAACAACAGTCCACAGATAGACATGTCGCCCCACTCGGACACATTATCCGAGCCAACTAGTCTTTGCTCTTTCTCCTTAATGCTGCGTACTTAGCAGACAACCACCAAATACCTGATCAAGGACTTACGATTTACCACACTCGAAGTAAGCACGCTAACCATTACACCTGGATGTGGGTCACTCCCTCAGTAGCTTATGTTAATGTCTCAAATAATTCAAATTTTGGCCTAAAAATATCACAACAAAAAAAAACAGAATTAATTGGAATGGTTATGAATTTAGCATTGCCTGGATGCTATTTCGTTCTCACTGTTGGATGGTTTAGGACAATACAAATTTTAATCGTGCAACTGTAACGAAATAACCAGTGAAAACATTCAGAAAATTATTGAAATCTGTGATAATAAGTGTTAGATAACTAGATAAATGTATGAAATTTTAGGTTAGGAGGCTACATTAGTGAGTATTTTGCTTGGAGGTATTTAGCTACGATCTTAACAGAATCTTGTAAAAGTTGAGAGATTGACAGAGAGCTGTGTTAGAACATATAACTTTGTATAAGAAATTGTCATTAAATGTCAATTTGTGAAATTAATATTCGTGTCTGGAGCATGAACTGTTTAAACTGAAAATAGTACATTCAAACATTAAACTGATACAATCCTAAACAGTGTGATTCCAGACAAATAATACAAAATAAATAAAATTATAATGTCTTTTCCATTCATGTAAATTTTCGTAAACAACTCACAAAAAGTGAAAAAAACAAATCATATCAAAATTGTCTAGGGAATTTTATCAAGAAATAAGAAAATACTAACATTTTTATCACAAAAAGTCAGAAGCTTTAGAAGCATAGATTTAGAAAATCGGTGTTGTAATAAAGGGGTTATCGTCTTATTAAGCGTTCCAATATCTGTAAAGACAATCTTGATTATGTTGTAATCTCGAGATGAAATATTCCGCCAAAACCAATAATTTTTTTTAATAAATTTTTTGGTGGATCAAAGACTATAATATGAATCATAATTTACAGTAAGTTACAAAGATATAATTGTCTATTTTATCTACTATCATCATAATTCCAATGAGAATTTTGATGAAATGATGTCAAAACCGCCTTAGTTAAAGCTAGTTAAGTCTGAAGAGAATTAAGAGTAGATACATATGCACTAATAATTTAGATGCAAAATCATTTAAATTGATTGATGTGATTCTTTGTACCCTTTAATCCCTTATCTTAAGGAGGTAAATACAGTAGACAAATTATCTACAAAATGAAGGGTTGGTGTCCAATAAACCTATTTATTTGTTCTTATTTTAATAATTGGTATTAAACAAAACGAAAAATAAACAAGATTGCTATGCCATAGCCAATGTCCCCCGCCTATTTACATAGATCTGTGTATAAATTACTTTCATTAGTTCCTATGACTGAAATGGACTAATCTTAAAGAAGCTGTGTCGTCAAAAATCAGTCAAGAATTTTGCTTGTGTTCTAGCAAGCCTTTATATGCAGGGTTCGACATTAACTTTTTGACCAACTTGTCCATTCGGGAAAGTGCCATATTGATTTTACTTGCCCGAAACTGTAATCTACTAGCCCGAATTCTTAAGTACCATATATGGATGTAGTGCAGAACTATGCCATATTGGCACCAAATTTTGGGACTGAGTCTGAGAAATTGAGTAGACGTACCTATCAATTTGCAGGAATATGACAGTTTTATAAATACGGGCGATTGATGAGGATTTCTGAAATATTTTTGTTAGAAAATTTAAGTATAAATGTTCCTTATCATAGACTGACGACTGTATAGTTTGTTTGAATTTTTATTCCAGTAATCTATCATGCTTTCAATATTTTTATCGCAAAGGCAATACACATCAGGGATAATTTTCTAAAATAAGAACACTGCAAATAACTCGAGCTTTTCATTGGCCGGCGAAAATAAATACGATGTTGATGCAGCGCCACCGCCTAATTAGGCATTCGCGATTGGCTAATATAAATAACACGATCTTTATTTGAGAAAGGGGAATTCTGTAGTCAACAAAATAAAACAAAATGGCATAAAATACACGATACATACGAAGCGATGTTTAGGTAAAATTCGCCGCGACTTCCAACACTGAATAATTCAATATTAATTATTTTGCTCTTCAGGAATTGAACATATCACAATCATTTTCACTTGCCCGATCGGACAAGTTGGGTGCTGTTTTCACTTGCCCGAAGATGCATTTCACTTGCCCCGGGCAATCGGACAACCGTTAATGTCGAACCCTGATATGGGTTCTATATTAGAAATCATTTGTTATTTTAATTGTGCTAGCTATTGTATATAAATATTTAAAACAGCAGGTGCTCATCTCCATACACTATTTTTATGCCCTTAAAATTTAATTGGATTCTACAAAATTAAACGTAAATAACTCGCCATTTTCAAATCGCTTTTGTCACTATCGCATTCCTCATGTGGGAAAACATATCAATTTTCGTTGAAATTGGAGCACTTCGAAATTTTACACATTTTGGCAGCCATCTTAAAAATGGCTTCCAAAATGACCGCCATTTTGAAATTGCATTGGTCACGATCACATTCCTCTAAAAACCCCTAAATATCAATTTTCTTTGTAATTGGAGCATTTCGAAAATTTGTATTATGTGTTTTGGCGACCATATTGAAAATAGCTGCCAAAATGGCCACCATAATGGCTGCAATGGCCACCATTTTTAAATCGCATTTGTCACTATCACATTCAATATAAAAGTGACGGGGTTAAACTAGGTATACGGGCGCAAACGTCCTCTCTTTTAGTGAAATGATGTAGGTATGTCATTTTGATATAAAGTGAATCCATGTGCTTTTAAAGAAAGGAAACAAAGAATTCAAAATTTTGTCACGTTTGAAAGTTTAAACTATAGACAGACTGCTGCTAAAGACAAGTAGATAACCATTCAAATACATGTACTTTAAATTGGCCTATTTATTTTTTCTCACGACTTGTTTGCTATAAACATATTATATTTTACAAAACTGTATAAGAAATGTTTTCTCTTATCTTCTAAAAAATATTTGTATTTCAAAAAAGGCTTGCTTTCATAACTAAACATCAAATAATTAAAATTGCAAAAATCTTTAAACCGCCACAACATTACTGAAACACCCCCCCCCCCCCCCCCAAAAAAAAAATCTTTAAAGCATTGCATTTTAAAACATTATTTCTCCGCAAAAGAAAATCTAACTTGTAGACACAAAATCTTAAAATTTACATTATTTCTCTGCAAGAGTAAATCTAACTTGTAGACACAAAATCTTAAAATTTGTTTATTTGTTTGACCCATGTACGTTTGTATATATAAATATATTCAGACTCACTTCTCTTGTTTACAAAAGGTACAAAAATTAACCTCTCATTGATGAAGGTCAGTAACCTATCAGAATAGAAATTGATCAATTCATTTACAATAAAATCATTGTATGTATCAGCCATTATAATAAAACCTGAATGTATATCTTTTATTTTCTTAAGTAACTAATTACCTATAAAACAAAATTCAATGTTAATGCTCCAATAATGGGTTGCCTAAGGCAAAGGTTTATCATTTATAACACATTAGATGTTTAACACAAGAAAATTTATTTGGTCCTAACCTAACAATGAACATTTCTGCTTCACCAGCTATCATCTAACATTAATCTATATATAGACATATTGAGGGCCACAGAGGCAGTGACAACTGTCTTAAATCAACTTTTGAGGTTCTCAAGAGCAAAATGACAATAACCTGATTTACAAAGGCAATGAACAAAAAATCTAAAACTCCTTGTCAAGAATGTAATATCTCCAATGTTCGCGGTTGTGTAATGATTAGCATGTTTGCCTCATATAAAGTGCATCATGGGTTCCCCTGGTTAAGTCAAACCAAGTACTAATAAATTAGTTTTTGCTGCTTCTTCCCTATGTACAAAACATTCATGAGGGAGTAAAAGCAAAAACACGTTGCCTTATAATTAAGATGTGTCCAAGTGGAGCGGCATGTCTTCCTGTGAACAGTTGTTTCAGTCAACTAGCACTATAAAACACAATCTAGCCTGTTGGTCTAGTACAACGAGGACATCATCACCATCTCGCCAAAATGTAACTTCTTTTCGCCATGATATAACTGAAAATTTGCTCACTTGGTTTATAAACAATTATCACTCACTCACTCAAACAATTAAAAGAGACATCTTTCCCAAGTTTTACTTCTATCATTTCTGTCCTTTAAAGTTTTCTCTGTTGTTTATATTAATTACCAAAGTAAATATTGTTTTACTGGATAACCTTCATCAGTGACTAACAACACCCCTCCTTCACTAAAACCTGACCGTTCCCATAATGGTCAAGGCTGACTGTACACTTGTCAACAAACATGGATAAAAGGGCCAATGATTTATAACTGAGTCATGAAGCTGAATTAGTATGAATTTTACTATAATGCAATGTTTCAGAACTTTACTATAAAATTAACTCAGAAAATGATTTTTGACCGATTTTGAAAGGTTTTGATGGAGTGTCTAGAAAGTGCTATGTCAGCATATTTTGGAAATGTTCAATACATGTATATTATGATGGAATTGTTGAGTAATCTTTTATAGATAGGTCACAGAGATGTAATTGAATTGAGAATTAAATCCTTTGATTATTTGTGATTATTTGTCTTTATTAGAAGGATTGTTATCTCTTGAGAAGAGCCCAACTTAAATCTGTTTTATCAGTGATCTAACAGTTCCTCTTATCTACTCACTTTAAAACAAACAAGTGTTGACATTTGTTATTAGCAAGTCATAAAATAATTTTCATAAATATCTAAATACTATGAAATGTTTGTATTTAAGCCCCCCTCCCATTTTTTTGTCTCATAAAATGAGTTCACAGCATTCTAAACTTTGTTAATTTATTCTTTAACCCTATAAATTATGTAGTTTAAGACATTAAATAAGTTTTTGTATCTAGATCTTCAGTTGAAATTCCTTCTATTTGCATCAGAGTTGCAAAAATATGATTTATTGATATTCAAGTCTTGGAATTTCTTATGGTACATGACAGTAATTTCCCCCAAAACTCAATAAATATATGTGTCCACATAATTCTTTTCCCTGTTAAAGTAAGCCAGATGTGCAAATGTAATTTTACAGCCAAATAATACTCTAAAACATGAAATCCAAATTGACAATTTGAAAAATTAACAGAAAATGCTAAGCGGGTCAAAATAATTTTCCTGAGATCACATAAATTACCAGGTTTTTACTACATAATTTTCAATTAAAGCTGTTTTCTATATCCCAATATTGTTTTCTAAGTACATTTTACATGTATTCTAACTGAAACTACCAAAATTTATGAGGGAAAATTTGTAGGATTGAAAAATCATTTTTTTTTAATTCTTAATATCAACCATATTATCAATATTATATGCCCTTATGTTGCAAAAACACATTCAATCACATATTCCCAATAATTATAAAGTCATAAATAAAAATAAGATGAGTTGCAATACCCTCTGTCCATGTATATCCAGTGTTGGTGAGCAATATTCCAGAATATTATATAACATGCATTTTGACCATGTAATCTGACACCACAATGCATTTTGTAATATTTTTGTATGAAAAATGTCACTCTGGGTCTGTTGTGACATTATTAGGCCTATTTAAGCATGATAGCAACAAAAGTTAAATTTGTTGTTTTTTGCCTTAAGGTGTGAAACCACTAATTAATTTCTTTAAGGTTTTCTACTAAATTTGTTTTTTCGAGCCTACCTGGCCATTTTATCTTAAGTTTAACCTTTCCAAGACCATATATTTTCTGAAACGTACACGATTCCTCTACCTTCTGTCAAAATGTCAGGGCATATTTAAAATCTTGCAGTGAAATGCCATGCTACGGAAAACACCTACTCTAAAAATAGCTCGGGTCATCCCCCAAAAATTCAGTATTTATAGGTCATGCATCAAATCCTCCATAGAGGTATTAAAATACAACTAAGTCCATCAAATTTGGGCTCAAAATAATCCCTATATTTAACTTCAATTATCAGTTTTAATTATTCCATTCCATTCAGTAGTTTTCACAATACTACAAAGTGAAAGGAACTTTTTTCTTGAAAAGGGACTACTTTCGTTTATGTTCTAAGCTCTGATTGGTGAATTAGTGGTTTGACACCTAAATGTCAGAACACACCATTTTAGTTTGACATTTCCGGTTCTTTTTTTAATTTCAGATTGACAGTTATCTTAATTTATATACTTTTGTGGAAATTTAGCTGTACTTCTGAATAAAAATTGTTCTATTAATTTTTTAGTGTCATATCAAAGTCATTAAAATATATTTAGAAGTTTATTGGTGTCATTCAAAATAGAGCAAAAGATTATTGGACTGCAAATTGATATAAAACACTGTTGGACTGTCTGCAAAAGGATACAAAACACTATTACATTGTACAAAATTATACAAAAGACTATTGGACAGCAAAATCGAACAAAAGACTATTGGACTGCAAAATAGAACAAAAGACTATTGGACTGCAAAATTGAACAAAAGACTGTTGGACTGCAAAATAGAACAAAACACTATTGGACTGCAAATGAAAAAAAAAACATTATTGGACTACAAAGTGATACAAACAACACTATCAGACTGAAAAATGATAAACAACCACTATTGCCCTGCAAAATGATACAAAACACTTTTTGATAGTAAAATGATACAAAACACTGCTGTACTGCAACAATGATAAATATTTTAATACTTTATTACACAATATGATTAGTAAATAAGTTTTGGTTTCTTTTGATCATTTATCTTCACATTCTATATAATTAACTATAAGCACTTTCAATCAAAATTGGGAGGTACTACAAAATGAAGGAATGATAAAGTCAGTGGGGTTTCTAAAGTAATAATTTTTTGATTAGAATAACGAAAAATCCAAATATCTTTTAAACTATAGATTTTTGAACAGCAAAATAAACGAGAGTTTTATTTAGAATTAGGAGAGCTAACTAAAATTGTTATTCTAATGCTTCTTATTGTTTTGGCTGAGGCTGCACTCCAATGAAATTTTGCATTTTGGTCCTATTTTGTTGTCATTTTTCGGGTGGGGGTAGATGTACTTTATAGAAGAGCCATCCGTACATCAGGTATCTTACCTGTAAAATCTTTCTCTCAGCCACGTGTACTTTAGACAAAACTGACAAGCATTTCTCTCATAAATTATTGTTATATTTTGCATTTTTTGTAAAATGGGTAAAAAGTCTGACTTATCTCCGGAATGCCAAAAGTTTGTAAAAAAGTTGTTTGCCTTTTTTAGTAAGGAGAAGGCAACGAAGAAGCCAATTGTCTCATTTGATAGGGTATATCAAAGGACATCTAAAGCTTTGTGTGTGTCTTACACTTCAGTGCACCATATTATGAATGATAAGAGGCCTTGTAAGTCAAATAGACCCAAAGAAAGAGCTAAAATTTTGGACGACTTTGATCATTGTGTTATTAAAAGAACAATCCACGGTTTATATTCACCGTACACGGAAAATTGCTCCGACCGTCTCAATAATACATAAGGAAATAAAAGATTCTATTAATATATCAAAGTCTAAACTTACTCTAACTCTCATTGATCTTGGATATACTTATAAAAAAATAGGTGATAATCGAAGAGTTCTGTACGACCAAGTGTCTATTATCAATGATAGGTGTAATTATCTGAGAAAGATCAAATCTTTTATGGAAGCAGGGTATGATATCTTGTACCTGGATGAAACATGGGTTAACCAAAATCACTGCACAGATTATATGTGGCTTCCGAATGATGGGTCTGATGCTCCAAAAATATCCTCGGGCAAAGGCAAACGTTTGATTGTTTTGCATGCAGGTACGCAAAGTGAGGGTTTGATTGACGGCTGCGATTTAGTGTTTCTGGCCAAATCAAAGGATGGTGATTATCACCAGGAGATGAATAGTTTTGTCTTTCTTGAGTGGTTTGAAAATCAATTGATGCCTGCTCTGAAAAATCCTAGCTTGGTTGTGTTAGATAATGCAAGTTATCACAATGTTAAAACAGAAGATACGGTGTGCCCAAATTTTAGTCAGAAAAAAGCTGTTCTCCAAAACTATCTTACACAACACAACATTCCCTTTTCTGCTACTGATACCAAAGAAGTATTATATGAAAAAATAAAACAAAAAAAGACCCCAGTAGTTTATAAAACAGATAAAATTGCTAATTTACACCGACATGAAGTAATAAGAACCACCATTCAACACTGTGAACTTAACCTGATAGAATTAATATGGGCGAAGGTCAAAGGTTTCGTGGCTAAAAACAATACCACCTTCCGATTAAAAGATGTTAAAGAACTCACGTATGCTGCTTTCGGAAAAATTACAAAAGATGTGTGGACAAAAGCAGAAGAACATGTGGTCAAAATTGAAAAAAAATACTGCAAAGAAAACTGTATAGATAGAAGTGTCGTAGAACCTATTATCATTGATTTTTGTGATGACGACTCTGATGACGACGCAGGTTAAAGTATAATCTATATTAAGTATAATAGACAGAGAAAAAATGTAAAAATCAAATAAATGTCACGTTTAAGTCAATGCCGAAAATATTGTGTCTGCCAATTCATTAAAGTTTAAGAACAGTTGTAACTGTTGAAACTATCTGGGGTCAGATGAATTTATTAACTTATATATTGATTATAACACATAAATAATGCACAAAACAACTTGATGCAAAACAAAAAAAAGATAAACAGGGACAGTTTATAATCCAACCGAAAACCAAACACAAAACGGGCCTTATATTCATGAAAAGTAAAAAACAAACAAAGACAAAGATCGAAACTTAAGATTCCTGTTTTGGATAAGCACTTCGAAGTGGAAAAGGTTAAATATATATTTCCAAACTTTTAGCTCACGTTTGAGTTGAAAGATATAACTTGGTTTAGTAGAATAGTTACGTGAAACAATTGCAAGTATCAATGATTCATCAATAATTATTGCAGTTTTTAGGTATTTTTTACCAATGTTAAGTTGCAAGTTTGGTAAAAAATAGCTCACAAATTGACAGTGCTCAATGTCATGTTCTACCCCCCCCCCCTTAAAATAAATCAACCCTCCAATTGGTCTCTGAGGTTCTATAATATAAAAATGTACTAATTTTACGAGCATTTTTTTTAATTAGGAAGTTGCACAATCTCAAAATTCATTTTTCGTTCCGTTTTCTTACATGTATATAAATTCAAAATGTCATACAGAATCGAACAAAATGACAATGATATATTCTTCATATTTTATATGGAGACTTCATTTTTGTTCACTTTAATAGTGTGTGTAGGAGATGGAGATGGGCTCTACGGAGAACAATGGCATCTTTCGGGTGACCGTTGAGTGTCTATTGTCCTCAGGGATTAAAACCCACGGCCGCAAAAATTTTCTATATGAGCAGGGTCAAATCCGTTCACTTTCTGGTCTGCAAGCTTCCAAATAAAATTAGCACCCTTGATTCTCTACACAACTCTCGTTTACACTTTGATTTTAAAATCTACAGTTTAAAAAATATTTCAAATTTTCGTTATTCTAATCAAAAAATTATTACTTTAGTACTATACCATATTCTATAAACAATAGTAATTTGTTTTCTGTCACTTTTTAATTCACTATTTTCATTATATTAATTTTTTATTTCTCATAAGACCTTTTCCTATGTTTCATCCCATACTATACAAGCAACACAAAAAATAACTTTTACTCAAATTGCAGGCATTATTATTCTCCAGACTGAAGGATTAATCTAAAATTATAAAATCAACCAAAAGATAGTAATCCTCTTCATACATAATTCACCATTTTGCAATGGAGTTGTCTGCTCTTGACCAGCCCTTTCCATTGTGTTCTAGCAAGGGAACAATTTGGTATCCATCCTCTTGCAGTAGAGTTGTCTGCTCTAGACCATCCCTCCCTCCTACTGTGTTCTGGCAAGGGAATAATTTGGTATCCACCATTTCACAGTGGAGTTGTCTGCTCTTGACCACCCCTTCTTGTGTTCTGGCAAAAGAATAGTTTGGTATCGACCCTTTTTCTGTGGAGATGTCTGTTCTTGATAATCCTTTCTATTGTATTCTAGCAAGGGAATTAATTGGTATACACCTTTATTCAGTGGAGTTGTCTGCTCTATACCATCCCTTCTATCATGTTCTGGCAAGGGAATAATTTGGTATTCACACTTTTGCAGTAGAGTTGTCTGCTCTTGACCATCCCTTCTAATGTGTTCTGGCAAGGGAATAATTTGGTATGCACACTTTTACAGCTGAGTTGTCTGCTTTTGACCACCCCTGTCAATTGTGTTCTGGCAAGGGAATAATTTGGTATCCAACCTTTTGCAGGAGTTGTCTGCTCTTGCCTTGCCTTTTACAGTGATGTTGTCTGCTCTTAACTGCCTCTTCTATTGTGTTCTGGCAAGGGAATAATTTGGTATCCATCCTTTTACAGTGGAGTTGTCTGCTCTTGACCATCCTTTCTATTGTATTCTGGGAAGGGATTATTTTGGTAGGTACTTACTTCCTTAGTACATGACAGACATTGCTTAATACATCAGTCTTTATTTAATAAGACATCTACTAAAGTTAGACCATTGAATAAATTCATGAAGAAGGTATTTAATAAGACACCTCCTACCAAATGTAGACCATTGAATAAATTCATGAAGAAGGTATTTAATAAGACACCTCCTACCAAAGTTAAACCATTGAATAAATCCATGAAGAAGGTATTTAATAAGATACCTCCTACCAAAGTTAGATCATTGAATAAATCCATGAAGAAGGTATTTAATAAGATACCTCCTACCAAAGTTAGACCATTGAATAAATCCATGAAGAAGGTATCTAATAAGATACCTCCTACCAAAGTTAGACCATTGAATAAATCCATGAAGAAGGTATTTAATAAGATACCTCCTACCAAAGTTAGACCATTGAATAAATCCATGAAGAAGGTATTTAATAAGACACCTCCTACCAAAGTTAGACCATTGAATAAATCCATGAAGAAGGTATTTAATAAGACACCTCCTACCAAATGTAGACCCTTGAGTAAATCCAAGAAGAAAATAAACAGGTGGTGGTCAATCATGGTATTCACCTATTAAACCACACAAAAAAAACACAAACCACTGCCCTGGTTCACCTCAAGTGCCAGAGGGTGATTTCCATTTCTATCATATATATCCAAACATTCTTATTATAAAGACTGCAATAGGTGTGGTCTTTGATAATATAAGACTACTGTACAATGTGTGGCCTAGGATGCCTTATAACTACACATACTGTAATATAATTAAACGTACAACTTCTACTAGCTTAGAAAAAAAAAATGGGTGAAAATACAATGAAATAAGAATGAGTCAAAAATAAAAAATGTGTCACAAATTTGTTCCACATGTAAATGACAAAATCATACAATAGGAATCTCTGTAATCTCTTCATCAAAATGGCTGTCAACTCCACCTTAAATTTCCCTCCTGATAAAATAAACTGATTATCATAAAACAGTACCTAATAGTGAAATCTATTGTGTAATAAGGTTTTCATATGTTTTTTATCTTCCCAATGTCATATCTGATTAAGTTCCAAATTTTGCTTTTCAAAATTATAGTCAAACCTGCTTTAGTGACGACCTCTATTAAGCAATAACTTGCACTATGTAACCCTTAATTTTTATTTCCCTTCACAGTGCATTTCATATCAATTAAAGCTGTATTTAGCAATCACCTGTCTTATGTGACCACATTTCATTGTTCCCTTGGAAGGTCACATAAGACACACTGTAGTCTGCTTTAACAGTGAAAAATTTCATGTATTTCATGGGCTATTATTAAACCTATATATATATACATGTATTACATGTTCAGACGTGTAAGCTCTGACATGCTGAGCGCATAATGTATAATTCTCGCAACAGTTCTTAAACTTATCATTTTTGTTTAAATTCATCTGAAATTCAGTCCCATTTCATTACGATATCTTGTACTAAAAAGCATCGCAAACATTTTATATTTAATTAAAAATACAAATTTAACCTGTATATTTTTGCTTAAAGAAAAAAAACATGGTTTTATCAAAGCAGCCATAAAAATTAACAAAATATATCTAAAAGTCATAATTTTACTGAAAATAAAAATTCTGCATTATGAAAAGACATGCAGTTTAAATAGTGATGGTCAACAATTCAATCAATATTAACAAACTGAACAACTACCTCTCACCTCAAATCACTGAACACAAAAAAGACCATGAAATATGTAGATAGAAATCCATGTGCTGGTTTGGGACAGGCACACACATGTGTTGTAGTTAAACCAGCTAATTGGGACCTCAACTCTCCCTTCTAATAATGAAAGTTTAACCTGGTTATATTCTAATAATGAAAGCTTAACCTGGTTATATTATGTTTAATTAGTATAATAACTAATCATGTTTAACATTTAAATGTAAACTTGATTGTATAATATACACAACAGAACACAGGCACTTGTTCAACAGAATATCAAAATAAATATAAAATTATGCAAACAAAATAAAACTTTTGTATAAGGAGAGCTATCATCTTGTAAATATTTAACTTAGTAGATATGCTGACATGACGTATAGCTAGCTTTCACCACAGTGATGTAAATGAAATAATTATTTGTCACACCATAATAAATATGATTATAAAAATTATTAAAAATGAAAAATGGTGGTCACAAGTGAAGACTAAATTAGTTTTAGTATTGTATGTATGTCTTTGCACTGGGTGATTTTTATATTTTGTTTTCAAAATATGGGTGTGGTTATCTCTGGGTGCTGGATTATTTACAAACGATACAGGAACTTAGTATTATGGGTTTTTTTTTGATAAGATAATAAATATGTTCTACAAAAAAGAAATCTTATTAATATTAAGTTTTTCAATTCCTTTAAATTCCTGCATTTACTTGTGCATTTTTTTATAACAGTATATATATATTTGTATATTATTCATTTTTAGCATGATTATCATTTCATTATCTTGAATACACTAAAAAGTACAAGTGAAATTAAAAAAAAAAAAGAATTTATCAGGACTCAGATAACCCTCATAACTTCTACAAAATTATGAGGGTTATTGGTATTTGTCATTATGTTCAGCAATTTTACAGCAATACCATGACTACCAGACTTAATAGAAAGGGAAGAGCCTGGACAGCAAGAACAAACTAACCAGTGTAACCCCCTGACAGGGTTACTGGTAGGTGTCTGGGAATCTAAACACCACGAGGTGGTTATCTGGACACAAATTCACCTCTGTGATGTTAGGTTTAGTCAATAATCATGGCGATCAGTTTTAATGGCAGAGGTATTCGGAAAATGACTGGATAACTTGATTACATAAGATTTATTAATCACGGTCAAGATGGCACTTTACCATCTTCAAGGAGAAGCATTAACAGTCGGCAACAAAATAGGTTGTGACCTTGACCATTGATATTGCTACCTTTATGGAGAAGGAACTTAAGGAACTTATGAAAGCCGAAGGTAATCGTTCTCTTACCATTCTAGAAATACTGGTTTAAACTACCAGTAGCTTAAAGGTATAAGAGGGGCTAAAATGTTTGCTTGATGAAATATTAAGGACACATTAGAAAATCGCTGCTGCTTTTCTACATGCATGTTAAAATGCAAGGTTTTGTCTGGTTCTAAATTTAAACAATAGAATGTCATTCATCCTACAGTATAATTTGGCAAGCCAATTGACAATATCCTTATCATAATAATTAGAATTAATAATCAAGCCAGAAAACTAATAGTTTCTAAATAAAACATCTAAATCTCAAGTGTTTTGCCAAATTGCAACATTCTTCTGGCATAAGCGATCGAAACAACGTTTCTGTATCTTTAACTCCTAACTCCGGTCATTTTTCATGTACACACAAGAAACTAAAATTTATTTTCGTATGCATAGATTCACTTCTGTCCAAAATTCATTTTTTATTTTTGGTATATATGTATAATTATTTATTTGGTGATTAAATATATACAAAATAGGGAAGTTAGGGTTATGGTGTTTAATGCCACTTTAAACAATATTTGAGTTTTATTAGTGGATGAAACCAGAAGCCATTTAAGTAATAAAACTAAAACATTCTTCCATTTATCAATGAAAATAATTTATTAAAAAGATTCTAGAGTGATTTGCACTCCTGATGCAACAAACCACTTGTGATGCTGGAAATCTTGTGTTTGTTGTGACATTTCGATTATGTGACTGTTGTGTGGTTACAACTACTTTACAAATTGTGTTAGTAGCTTTATGGGAAATAACAATTCGCTGTTTTCTGTTTTCAAGTGGAATAAAACCATTGAACTACTGACATATAGATTCTCTGTCTGCTACCAGTGGATTACGATATTTCTCCACTCAAATTTTAAAGCTTGAGCTTTATCAAGAGCTTAATACTTGAAATTTATTTAACGAGAGAGGAGAAATATCGTAATCCACTGGCAGCAGTAGGAAAATCTGTTTCTCCTATAATCAAAACGTCAAAAATAATTTTTAAGTTGTTAATTTTTGTCGTTAATCACTGTGGTAATTAAAAATATTACGAAAATTTTATCGACTGGTTAAACACATAAAAAATAGGAGAAATTGTGTTCAAGCCTGCAATTACTACTACAGCAAAATAGAATTGGTCCAAAAAATGTTTCCTGTTGAGAAGGGTAGATACATTTTTGTAGTTCTTTAATAAATGACTTATACAAGATTCTAAATTCTCATGACAAGATCCTTCAAATACAGTCAAACCTGCCTTCAAGAGCACTTCTATATAACAAATCACTGTCTATAAAGGACAGTCTCATTTTTCACATTAATGAATTGTGCATATAATTTTAACCTGTATAAAAAGGACAACTGCTCCTAAAGGCCACATTTATAAGGTTCCCATAAGTGGCCTTTACATACAGGTTTGACTGTACATGTACTGAGCATCACATTTTTTTTTTTTTTTTAACTATGTCTAGTTTTTGGCCATATACCTGTAAGCTATCAAGAATTTGACGAAAATAAACTCATGCCCAACTTGACTATTTAATATTTACCGTTCTATCAATTATATGTGTTCAAGGATCATCAACCCACCATGTATAATGTATTTTATGTGCATAATACCGGTAAATGTCAATTATCTTGAAAAATTCAACAACAAAAAACATTGTCAAATAATTTACAGCAGAAATAATATAAACTTACCTGAAAATAAGTGACTGCAAGTTTCTTTACATTTCTCTTGTGTTTCAAAATTATTAACTCCTGCATTACAGCCTCCAAACCAAAACTGCCTACAACCTTTCTCTGCTTGGTCGTAGTACCATTGAGTAGTGTAGTTTGTACAAGGTCCGACTTCTTTGTCTTTTAGGCAATCGTCTGCATCTGAGACGACAAAACAAAGATGACATAAAGTTAATATCAGAAGGCTAATCCCAATGTGTTCTAAGTATCTCATACTGTCCAGTGAAATTAATAACTTGCAGTATATACAAGCTTCTGTTTGAAAATAAAAAAAGATCCCACTTGTTTATTGTTCTTTAAATTGTACTCTAAATACCAGCTGAATACTTCTCCTGACTCACTTAGGATCACTTAGAAATTCTCCTACTAATGAATGAATAAATAGGAAATTCTCCATTTAACTACTTATACTAGCAAATAATATCATTAAAATTTTGAAATCACTCGCCCATAAAATCACTGAAACTTTGTTGTGATAGATCTCTCATATATTATATATATATATATATATATAAAGTTATGAATGAAAATAAAAAAAATGTCTATTTTTTTATTTTTTTAAATTTTAGGTATTTTCCACTTTCATACGTCTCACTACACCATCCAATAAAGAAAAACCACAGGAATTGAATTATCACAGTAAAATCCAACAGTTATGATTTAAAACTAATTTATGCATTTCATCAAACTTTTGCTAGATAGGCTAACAAGCAGTGTATATACACTGATGACATGTGTTCATCTCTGATTATGGCTATACATAAGTATATAGCAGAGACATTTTTGTTTATTCATGTACATTAGACAAACAAGGGTAAGATATTTTATTGGAGTAAGGGTATTTATCCCTAGCTATAGAACTAAATGGTAACACCTCTTTAACTTTTATTGTCACAGTGAATCAAGAGGCCATGCCCAAGGGGGGAATTTGGGAATTTTTATTTTTAAATATATTCTAGTTAAATTGAATAACTTTTTAAATAGTGGTATGACCATCAAAATTTTAATGTATAAAGTTTTTAAAAAAAAACTGCCTGAATTTTAAATACTTAGGAAGAAAATGTAAATATTGATTTTTATGATAATAGTAAAAATGAGTGAGTAATAATTTAACTGATGGACAAGAATATTTGGTTAACAGGTTATGAAATTATGATGATAAATGAAGTCAGTGAATGGAATTTCTGTATGTCCTGTCAAAAATGTGAAAACTGATATTTTAGTGTACAATTTCATTCACCTAGGTGTAGTTTTCTTAAACATAATATGAAAACGTTATGAAAATGAATACTAAGACGTCTAAGTTACTATTATAATAAAATACAATATCATTATTTTTCCACCAAGATTTTGTAGTATTAAAAAAGTAAAAAACCTCAAGTCAATATAGATTTATAAAACGCTTATTAAACTTAAGTTAATTTGGTATGAATTTCAATATCTGTGACATAACTGGGTCCAGGTGTCTTCAAGTAAACCACAAATCTTTTAAATCTTTTTTAATACCAATGGTCATTTAAAAAACCTCTTTATCAGATCCAGATGTCTATAATAAGAATATATTGTTGAATTTGTAAAAGTCACAGTAATGAGTGAGTGATATATAGTTTAACGCCAACTCAGCAATTTTTCAGCTATATCATGGCGAGAACAAGTTAATTTTCAATGAGATGATGATGAGGTCCAATTGGTACTAGACCAATGTGCTTTCTAATTATATAAGAATATACTGTTGAATCTGTAAAAGTCACAGTAATGATATTCATTACATTGGACAGCCGCAAGTGATAAAGTTTACCAGTTGCTTGCCCATGGTCGGTGGTTCTCTCTAGGTACTCCAGCTTCCTCCACCACTAAAACTGGTCACCATGATATAGCTGAAATATTGCCGAAAGTGGCATTAAACACAATAAATTAAATCAAATCAATTAATCATTACAATGGATCTATGCAGAGAGGGAAAGAAATAAAGTTAAAATAAAATAAAGTAGATTTTACTGTAGTATCTGAATCACATTTTGATCATTTGCAATTTAAAATTAGTGACTGTACAAAAAAAAACTAGGAAGAACTATTTTAGATACCTAAAACTTATGTCTCCCCTTAATGCAGCCATCTGTACAACAATAAGTTACACATTATGAGTTGAATGATACTATTTAAAAAACAATTATTTGACCTTGAGGTCAAAGGTCAAGGTCCCACAAAGGTCATTATGGTACGCGACACACCGCCTTATGGTCATGCACCCACATACCAATTATCATTGACTTATCTCAAAAGACAAAAATGTTATGGCCCGGACAAGAAAATACTATTTAAAAAACAATCATTTGACCTTGAGGTCAAAGATCAAGGCCCTATAAAGGTCATTACAGTATGCGACACACCACCTTATGGTCATGCACATACAAACTATCTGTCAATGAAGTTTTGTTGGATTTATCTGAATTATTTGACCTTAAGGTCAAAGGTCAAGGTCCCACAAAGGTCATTACAGCACGCGACACACCGCCTTATGGTCATGCACCCACATACCAATTATCATTGACCTATCTCGAAAGACGAAAATGATATGGCCCGGACAAGAAAATACTATTTAAAAAACAATTATTTGACCTTGAGGTCAAAGGTCAAGGTCCCACAAAGGTCATTACGGTACGTGACACCGCCTTATGGTCATGCATATACAAACTATCTGTACATGAACAGTTTTGTTGGATTTATTTGACCTTGAAGTCAAAGGTCAAGGTCCCATGAAGGTCATTACAGTACGCGACACATCACCTTATGGTCATGCACCCACATACCAATTATTATTGACCTACCTCAAAAGACAAAAATTGTATGGCCCGGACAAGAAAATACTATTTAAAAAACAATTATTTGACCTTGAGGTCAAAGGTCAAGGTCCCACAAAGGTCATTATGGTTCGCGACACACCGCCTTATGGTCATGCACCCACATACAAAATATCATTGACCTATCTCGAAAGACAAAAAAGTTATGGTCTGGACAAGCTTTGCTGAGAAGAAGCGGAAGAAGCAGAAGAAGCGAAAGAAAAAATCAGACTAAAACAATATGTCTCCCTCCGTTCGAAGGGGAGACATAATGACCAGTAGGTACAGATTCAGTGGTAGACATTAGGAGAGTGAAAAAAGCCTCTTCAAGTTAGAAAAAGTGCAGAAAACCTTGCATCTCTTGCATACGTATATGGTGAGAAACTGCTTAATTCACAACATACTGTATACAATGTTTACTATCTAAAAACATCTGATCAGAAAGCAGAATTCCGTTTTAAAGCAGTACAAAATCAGGTGTGACTATGTCAGTGGAACATGACAAAATAGTAAAAGTTACAGGATGTAGACGATATGACACAACAATCTAACACATATATTGGACCTAGTCCTAGGACATAAAGATATTGGGTCTTATCATTTCTAGTCATTGCTGATGTATCCATCACTGATAAGCAATACTTATGCCACACTTTCCCATAAAAAAAAGTCACAAGCAAGATAAGAGCCACCCACTAAACTCATTCATACAAATCACAATAATTCTTAGAAATGGTATGTAGCTAGAATATTTAAAAGATCCTAGACTAGTGACATCAAATCAGCAAAAGATGCCCGCATGTATCATTAATTGACAGAAGTAAATAGTACAGCTCAACTGCAGGCTAAGGGCCATTTCACACTCATTGTAGGGATTGAGTTATGGTCATTACTGAAGAACCTACTGTGACTGTGAAATGTAGAACAGTCATTACTGAAGACCTTACTGTGACTGTGAAATGTAGAACAGTCATTACTGAAGACCTTACTGTGACTGAAATGTAGAACAGTCATTACTGAAGAACCTACTGTGACTGTGAAATGTAGAACAGTCATTACTGAAGACCTTACTGTGACTGAAATGTAGAACAGTCATTACTGAAGAACCTTACTGTGACTGTGAAATGTAGAACAGTCATTACTGAAGACCTTACTGTGACTGTGAAATGTAGAACAGTCATTACTGAAGACCTTACTGTGACTGAAATGTAGAACAGTCATTACTGAAGACCTTACTGTGACTGTGAAATGTAGAACAGTCATTACTGAAGACCTTACTGTGACTGAAATGTAGAACAGTCATTACTGAAGACCTTACTGTGACTGTGAAATGTAGAACAGTCATTACTGAAGAACCTACTGTGACTGAAATGTAGAACAGTCATTACTGAAGAACCTACTGTGACTGTGAAATGTAGAACAGTCATTACTGAAGACCTTACTGTGACTGTGAAATGTAGAACAGTCATTACTGAAGACCTTACTGTGACTGTGAAATGTAGAACAGTCATTACTGAAGACCTTACTGTGACTGTGAAATGTAGAATAGCAATAAAAACAAAGTTCCTTTACTTTAGTTTGTGTCTACATGTAAAGTTGGATAGTCTCTCACGTTCATTTACATCCATATCATTAGAAATCTTACTAAATGAATACAATTGACAACAAAGACAGAATCCCCTTACCTGTAAATTTGAACAATATCTTTGATGTAGAAATATTAATATTCATGTGTAATTTGCATTAATCTGTATATTATTAATTTCTAAACAATGAATTTATGTTAATTAAAGTTGACATATACGAAGTATAATTTACATACTATGACATAAGGGCATGTATAATTGTCATAATGACACAAACAATGTTTATTTCAGAAAATAAATAAATAAATATGATATTTAATTTATCTGAGTGTCATCCAGCACAAAGATTAAACACAAATTTTAATTCATATTTGGTTTGTCTGTTATTCTTTTGAACACTATCATTCAAATTAATCAAATATATAGACTCAATCCTATCTACTATATATATCCCAAGTTATAGAGTCTTTTCAAAAACCTTTTGTAGGAATTATTCCCCCTTTTTATTATTTTTTCCATATTTTTATTATATTTTGCATTAATACTACATTTAATAAAAATTAAATATTCTGTGATAATAAATTAAAAAAAATATTAACATATGAAATAAGGAATATTGTTTGTTGAGATAATAGTCAAAATGCTGTCCTAGATTTCATCTCTGTATCATTTCTTTGCTAATGATTTATGAACAGTGACCGAATATCTGACCTCTTCTTAAATAAATTGCAGGTACCAATGCTCATTAACTAGACTAGTCTTGGTAATCTACTTGAGAAGCAATACTAAGCCACAATAATATTGAAATGGACAGGAAATAATCGCTTAAAATAAATAGGGTACAAAAAGGTCAGACATAAATATTAAATTAGAGCAATCAAAAATTTAACACCTTATTTTATCACTATTTTCCTCGACATATTTTTCCCCTATATTTGTAAATATATATATCTATTTTATCTCTAAAATAAACATTTTTATCAATAGTCTAAGATTGTATCCATATTTGGGTACAGGTAGAAATGTGAATTTCTTTTGTAACTTTGACTAGTAAATTACAGTGATGAATCCAGGTCAGACAGTTTTATGGTCCCCTCTGTGTAATTTTGTTTGATACTATATAGAAACATGCATTGAATAGGTAATAGGGTTAAAATAAGAAAAGGGGTCACAACCCCTTAATTTGATTCCTGTCAATCATTATTCAACATTTCCATTATTTGATAAAGTTTGTCAGTGACTTGCGGCAGGCTGGTGGTTTTCTCCAGGTACTCCGGTTTCCTCCACCAATAAAACTGACCGCTATGATATAACTGAAATATTGTTGAAAGTGGCATTAAACACCATAAACCATTAAACATTTCAAATATTTTTTAATTTATTTTTGCATTCCTGTTGGACCTGTATTCAAAATTTTAGACACATCATAAGTTTACAAAGGTTTATTTTTACATTAACATAAATGATGGTTTATGGTGTTTAATGCCACTTTCAACAATATTTCAGTTATAACATGGCGGTCAGTTTTATTGGTGGAGGAAACCTGAATATCCGGAAAAAAATCACTGACCTGTTGCAAGTCACTGAACATTTTTGGTCTTTAAATGATATATTAAATTGACAATTTTGATTCTTTTTATCATGATAAAATTTTGATTATGTTTGTAGAAAACTTAATAAAGAGATATGATAGTAATAATCCTATGGACAAATAACCTCTTTCTAAGAGGTCTTTCAACTCAAGACTTAAGCCATTTAACAAACATATTCTCCCCTTTATAACACAACATTTGGATTTACTGCCATATAAAATTATCATGGAATATGTGGTTCACTATGGAGTCAAAAGATATCAAAATTCAATTAAAATGTTACAAAAAATTCTAGATCAAAAGTACAAATTTCAGCTTAAACTCTACATCAGACATTTTTAAGTGTATTTACAATGTAACAATTTTTCAATGACCCAATACCATTTCATTAAAAAGAAAATATTACACCCAGTTTTAAATGAAAGTCAAATCCCCATGAAAAATTAAAAACCTATAAGATCTTGTACCATCTTAATATCCCTTTGAAGAAAACACACGCTCCCCAACGTGCAAAACTATTAATGAAGATTTAACGAAAATACCAGTTGTACATAATAACATTTTACAAAATGTTTATCATATTAAGACCGAGATTAACTTTGTGTTTTATGAAAGTGTATTGAATAACCCTGTATATATAAACAAGGCTGAAGTGCCTTGCACTAATCACAAAGCTAAAAACTTTTAATAAAAGTGCATGTAACCTATATAGATACTTCTTTAACCTAAATTGCTGATAATGTAATTTTTTTAATTGTTCTCTTTCAGTTAAAACGTAAATTATGTTTTACTGTACTGAAATAATTGGCCATGATAATATTAGTCTGTAGTATAACTTAAGGTCTTCATAAATGAGTCTTGTACTGTATGACCAAAGGCGTTGGAGGAATAATAAATTTGATCATCTAGAATTCGTCTGGGTCACTCATATTTCCAAAGAACTTTTCAGCACAGAGAATTAAGGACTGAGATCCTCAAGTATTTGAAATACAAATACATATGTCAAGGCCAAATCTCCTTGGGATGAGCTATTGTGTTTGGAATAGACAGGTATTCAGTTTATACACGATAAAATAACATAGATTTCCTACATTGGAACTTTATTCAATGTTTGGTTTATACAGGATTATGGTTTATTTTGGGTTCGGTTTAGACAGGTTTATACATGATTATGGTTTATTTTGGGTTCGGTTTAGACAAGTTTATACATGATTATTGTTTATTTTGGGTTCGGTTTAGACAGGTTTATACATGATTATGGTTTATTTTGGGTTCGTTTTAGACAGGTTTATACATGATTATGGTTTATTTTGGGTTCGGTTTAGACAGGTTTATACATGATTATGGTTTATTTTGGGTTCGGTTTAGACAGGTTTATACAGGATTATGGCTTATTTTGGGTTCGGGTTTAGACAGGTTTATACAGGATTATGGTTTATTTTGGGTTCGGTTAAGACAGGTTTCACTGTATAAATATCAAATATAAATATTTTAATAGAAACCCTAATTACACTGAATGAAAAATAAGAAATATGTTCAAATTGAACTTGACCTTTAAGTGGCCATAACTAACAATGGATAAAAACTGAGACTTTAAAACACCCTGAATGGCCATATCTAGAATTCTAGAATGGGAAACTGAATCATGCTGACATAAAAATTGTCATTAATAATACACCCTGTCATTAAAAGTTATAAAATAAAGCAAAATTGAAAACAAAATGTCCAAATATCCTTTTGACCTTAGAATATTATACATTTTAAAGGGATATATCTCAAGAAGCCTTTTTTAACTAGAATATTATACATTTTAAAGGGACATAACTCAAGAAACCTTCATTACCTAGAATATTATACATGTTAAAGGGACATAACTCTAAAAGCCTTTTTTGCCAAGAATATCATACATTTTAAAGGGACATAACTCTAGAATCCTTTTTTTGCCTAGAATATTATATGTTTTAAAGGGATATAACTCTAGAAGCCTTTTTTGTCTAGAATATTGTATATTTTAAAGGAACATAGCTCTAGAAGCATAAATATTTTTCAGTTATGATGTGATCATACAAATAAAGGATATAATTCATCATACACAGCTTAAGTTATCATCTAGATTATTTTATAATATATTTCTTATGGGATACAACTCTAAAACAGTACATTCTAATCAAAATTAAATTTGACCTAAATTTCCACATATTTAATCATACAAAACTTAAGTTTCAGATTGATTTTCTTTGATGTTCATTTTGACCCACATCCTTTGATCTTTACAGAAAAAAAGAAGAAATTAAACTGAATAATCATCTGGCAGAATGCCAAATTAGCAACTATACTTCAACCCCAAAAAGGTTTTCTAATTGAATCTTATTATTGAGATAATTTTCAAAATCCTTCCAAATACTGCTAAAGTTGGTGTCAATCAATCAATCAATCAATCAATCAATCTATCTATAAATCCTGCCTTTCAAATTATAGGACGAGTTGCTTGACACACATGGGCCTAGGGTACTCTAAGTGTCAAATTCCCTACCAAAAATCACAAAACTCCTAAGCTGAAGCACAGTGAACACATATACTCATTGAGTAACAACATACCCTTGTTTCAACTTTCTGTTGTATCTACTTCTAAGATCTAGCAAAATACTGGATACTATGAATGACATTATGCATCAGAGGATGTCACTTGTATACAGATGACGATGGTATTGGCTATTATATTTTGGTTCAAAGTTTACTGTTGTTTCACTGTTATGTCTTCTGATGTATTATATATGATCTAAATGATAGTTAATCTAATCTACTCTCTGTTATAGGAACTAATATTATACATATGATGACTTCTGTGTAACACAGACTAAATATAAAGTATAATATTAGAACTATTATTATACATATGATGTCTTCTGTGTAATATAGACTAAATATAAAGTATAATATTAGAACTATTATTATACATATGATGACTTCTGTGTAACACAGACTAAATATAAAGTATAATATTAGAACTATTATTATACATATGACAACTTCTGTGTAACATAGACTAAATATAAAGTATAATATTAGGACTTTGCATTCTTTACAACAATGACGCTCACCCATTTATATGTGAGGGTTGGCATATCAGTGAGAAGAAGCTACATTATTTGATAAGATGATGATTATGCTGTGTAAGACCAACACACTGAATTGGATTTTTATAGTGGTATATAGCTCACTTTAAACAACAACAGTCCATTGGTTGTTCCACTCATACATATTATCCTGCTCCCAGCTAGCAACCAGTCTTTGTTCTGTTTTCTTAGTGAAGAATCAGTAAATATCGATTTCATAGTCTTTGGTTTGACCTGACAGGGGATCTAAGCCACGATTTATTTAACTCAAAGTAAGAAAGCAAGAACGTAAACTATTGCACCCGTTTTATTTGAACTCGATGTTTGCCTACTTCAAATGACCTTCACCTCTGAAATGGAGTTCAACTGTAATATCAATTGTGTTTGTTTTGGTGAGAAATTTCACTAAAACCACTCTGAAAACAATATCATGAAGTATTAAAACAATAAAATACACTTAATTACATTAACAACAATTAGTTAGTCATTGTGGGAAAGTAGACTGTCAAAGTACTTAACTACTTATATACTCCCTCAATTCTTCATCGTCATCTATTGATTAACTTACTTTAGAAGCTTAGTGGTAAATAATATTTTAGGCCACTTTTCTCGTTACTGGTATGCCTGTTTTAAAAACATGAATAACGTCCACTCACTAAGTATGATACGGTCTGACAAATTAATTGTGGTCATGGCCTTATTAAAGTATATGTTTGAAAATAACATTCTGTCATTAAGGGTTATGATGTTTAATGCCATTTTCAACAATATTTCAGTTATATCGTGGCGGTCAGTATTATTGGTATAGGAAACCGGAATATCTGGAGAAAACCACCGACCTGCCGCAAGTCACTGACAAACTTTATCAGATAATGTTGCATCGAGTACACCTCGCCTGAACAGGATTCGAACTCACAACGTTAGTGGTGATAGGCACCGATTGCATAGGTAGTTATAAATCCAACTACCATATGATCACAACCACGATGCCTCTTCTGTCATTAAACAATAAACCATCTCTTGTAGATACAACATATTATATTGATCAATACATTAACAAAAATTGTAGCTCTTTACTTTTCATCAGAATATACCGGGTACTAAAATCACTGTTCAAAATTCTTAATTACAATCTTTTCTGTGCAATATTCTACATCAAATAGGGTAAATAAACGTCAGAGAACACCGGAGGGGAAATCATAAATGGACAATCCAGAGAAACTAACAACATAGGGTACACAGGACCAAGAAAAACAAAATAATTCCATCATATTTGTTTGTGGTTTCTGTGAAGATCTTAAAAAAAATTAAACCAATATGAAAGCATATATATTTGGTCTAGCAGTCATGTTGAATTTACAAATAAAACAAGATGAACCATGAGCTAATGCTCACTTATGATACCCCCGCTCTTCGGCAAACAGGAAGTAGGAATCTGACGGGTCAAAAAACGCTTCCCACGATATGGGGTACCTATATGAAGCTTGTGACCAAATATCAGATTTCTGTCACCAATAGTTGCTGAGAAAAATGTGACTAAAAATGGGCATATACAAAATGTATGTTCAATGTGTATAAAAATCAACAAAGTCGGCAAACAGGAAGTAGGAATCTGATGAGTCTAAAAACGCTTCCCACGATATGGGGTACCTATATGAAGCTTGTGACCAAATATCAGATCTCTGCCATCAATAGTTGCTGAGAAAAATGTGACGAAAAATGTGCATATATGTTCAAAGTGTATAAAAACCAACTAAGTCGGCAAACAGGAAGTAGGAATCTGACGGGTCCAAAAATGCTTCCTACAATATGGCATACCTATATGAAGCTTGTGACCAAATATCAGATTCCTGTCCTCAATAGTTGCTTAGAAAAATGCGACGAAAAATGTGCATATACAAATGTATGTTAAATGTGTATAAAAATCAACAAAATCGGCAAACAGGAAGTAGGAATTTGATGGGTCCAAAAACGCTTCCCACAATATGGCATACCTATATGAAGTTTGTGACCAAATATCAGATTTCTGCCATCAATAGTTGCTGAGAAAAATGTGACGAAAAATGTGTATATATGTTCAATGTGTATAAAAACCAACTAAGTCGGCAAACAGGAAGTAGGAATCTGACAGGTCCAAAAACGCTACCCACAATCATATGGTATACCTATATGACGCTTGTGACCAAATATCAGATTTCTGCCATCAACAGTTACTGAGAAAAATGCGACGAAAAATATCTTGGACGGACGGAAGGACGGACGGACAGAGGTAAAACAGTATACCCCCCTCCCCCTTCGGGGAGCGAGGGTATAATGACAATTACAATAATGTTGAGAACCACACAATATTTCTTCCAAATTTTGTTATGTCTGCTTCAATGATTTCTGAGAAAATGAATTGAAATAAAGGGTCACAGATGACAAGACCGACAGACACAAAGGGATGCCAATAAGACAACAGGTGCTAGCAAGCTAAAAATCTTATCTGGAATGATTTAAGTAAGAAACATAGGATATTCATGATTCATAAATCAAATATTTTCGGTTATTAAAAATCAGTGGTTCCACATTTTTTAAGCTGTATTTTTAAGAACGTTTACTACAAAGGAATATCATTAACTTTGTGTTGACAATCATATCTCTTGTGGGTTTTAATGGATAAGAGTTAAAAACCTGTTACTTTAAATATGCAACATGACATTTGACACACAAATGTGACCGTAACCTTTCAAAATGTCTTGGCTTTAAGTGCAATTTGTATTAAACCTTCTTTATTTACTCTAGGAATAGAAAGCAGATTTATGTACCAGTAATATCAACAAAAATATATAAAGTCCTTTCTCTGTTGATTCATGGTAAAATCATTTAATAAAGATGGTGATATAATATGTATATAAGTTTAAACCAAACAGAACTGTCTTTTCTTTTTCTTTTTTTGGCTTTTATTTTTGTTATTTAGAATGAATGAATTCTTTCATTGTTTTAAAGTTAGGTATTTGTCTCATCCATGATTTGTACATTTTCCCTTTGATCTTTACACAGAGTAATATCTATTATCAAACAACTATCGTGATATGAACATAATATCACTGTTTTACACAGGGTAATATCTATTATCAAGTAACTATCGTGATATGAACATAATATCATTGTTTTACACAGGGTAATATCTATTATCAAGCAACTATCGTGATATGAACATAATATCCCTGTTTTACACAGGGTAATATCTATTATCAAGTAACTATCGTGATATGAACATAATATCACTGTTTTACACAGGGTAATATCTATTATCAAGTAACTATCGTGATATGAACATAATATCACTGTTTTACACAGGGTAATATCTATTATCAAGTAACTATCGTGATATGAACATAATATCACTGTTTTACACAGGGTAATATCTATTATCAAGCAACTATCGTGATATGAACATAATATCACTGTTTTACACAGGGTAATATCTATTATCAAGTAACTATCGTGATATGAACATAATATCACTGTTTTACACAGGGTAATATCTATTATCAAGCAACTATAGTGATATGAACATAATATCACTGTTTTACACAGGGTAATATCTATTATCAAGTAACTATCGTGATATGAACATAATATCATTGTTTTACACAGGGTAATATCTATTATCAAGCAACTATCGTGATATGAACATAATATCCCTGTTTTACACAGGGTAATATCTATTATCAAGTAACTATCGTGATATGAACATAATATCACTGTTTTACACAGGGTAATATCTATTATCAAGTAACTATCGTGATATGAACATAATATCACTGTTTTACACAGGGTAATATCTATTATCAAGTAACTATCGTGATATGAACATAATATCACTGTTTTACACAGGGTAATATCTATTATCAAGCAACTATCGTGATATGAACATAATATCACTGTTTTACACAGGGTAATATCTATTATCAAGTAACTATCGTGATATGAACATAATATCACTGTTTTACACAGGGTAATATCTATTATCAAGCAACTATCGTGATATGAACATAATATCACTGTTTTACACAGGGTAATATCTATTATCAAGTAACTATCGTGATATGAACATAATATCACTGTTTTACACAGGGTAATATCTATTATCAAGCAACTATCGTGATATGAACATAATATCACTGTTTTACACAGGGTAATATCTATTATCAAGTAACTATCGTGATATGAACATAATATCACTGTTTTATAAAGTAACACTATAATGACATCACTGATATCATCTGACCAAATTCTCCTCATCACAACTCCCAACTCAAGACTTTGCCTTCGATGCGAGATTGCTCTGAGAAATCCATTCTCGCAAAAGAAATCAAAGTTAGTATATATACAAAAGCACTCAACACAACACATATTTTTCTCTCTATGAATTTACAATACATTGTTTTTCTTTATATTTAAATTACAAGTAGAGTTTTTGAAAAGAGTGAGCCTAAAAACACAAAACTTATTATTACTGACATAGACAACCAGATATCTTTATTTACAATAGAAGATTCATGTATTACATTATCAACACTCTCAGGGAAGCATGTCAGAGAGGCTAATTTGAACAAAGGCAAAGCAAACTAGACATTAAATTCCTCAGTAAATAATAGGTTCATTACATATCATACAATATATCTACATAAGTAAACATCAAATATAATTTACTTTTCAATTTCACAGTGAGTAGATAGAGATGGGTATTGATCACATTGTATGACATTTAAAAGACTTGACCAAAGAAGAGCCAGGTACTCAAGATAAAGAAACAACAGGTAACAGCTAGATACTGACCACTAACTAGAGATCAAATAACTACCTATTGTAATCCACGGTAAACACCTGAAAAGCATGATGGACATTTTCAAAATGGGGCTCCTTAAAGGTGATGTGAAAGTACGGTGTGTAGTTTGTGTGGATTCAGACGTTTATACAATTATTATCTGTGGGGTTTTTTCTGTCAAAAAAAATGTGGACTTATTCCAAAATAAGCTTGATATAAGTAATTGCTTACATATACCAAAGAGAAGAAAACAAAACTGATATCCAACAAATATAATACATAATTTACATTGCCACTGTTTTTCTACAATTTACCAGCTAATTATTTCATTAATGATGACTTCAAGTTTGCTGTACAGAAGACCAGTTACCTTGCTATTTTGTGAGAAATTTCTGGTTCATTCAGAGGATGCTGATGACTTCAAGTTTGTTATACAGAAAACCAGTCACTTTTTTTGGGGGAGAATTTCTTGGTTCATTCAGAGGGTGCTGATTTTTTTCCTTATGACAACTTATAATATCACAACTTTTATAATAGAATACTTTTTTTTAACTCTTGAAGGACTGATTACTACATAAGACAGAAACATCAACAAACATTAATAAAACAAATACTATACACAAGGCTCAAAACTCTTTTTCCTTGGGGGTCGTCATGATCATGATCGTATGGTAGTTGAATTTACAACTACTAATGCAATCAGTGCCTATCACCACTAACGTTGTGAGTTCGAATCCCACACAGGCAAGGTGTACTCGATACAACATTCTGTGATAAAGTTTGTCAGTGACTTGTGGCATGTCAGTAGTTTTCTCCGGTTTTCCGGTTTCCTCCACCAATAAAACTTACCACCACAATATAACTGAAATATTGATGAAAATGGTGTTAAGCACCATAACTAAACAACCATAAAACTGGCGTCTGCTCTATTTTTAAGCAAGTTTAGACATGTTTAAGTGTTGTTTCTAATCTTTCAAGTAGATGTCCTTTACTAAAATCATTAAATCTATCTGATTTATCTGACCACTTGAATTTATTTCTAAGTAAAGTGTTCTCTTACAAATTAGCTGATATTGTATTAAATGTTTGGATTGATCAATTAACAACTGAATTTGTCTTAGAGCACATTGATAACAGTATTTGTCAGATTTGTTGGTGGCCTAGCTTCTAAGAAACAAACTATATAATGCCAATTAATAGTCTAGTCCACTTATAATGAGTTTATATGAGGTCATGAATTTTTTTTCATTATTACCAAATTTCAATATAACCAGATCTGATAAATACTCAAGGGAGTTGATAGGCAGAAATGATCTATTCAATATAACCGATTGTTCATTATAGCAAATTTCATTACAAGTGGACTGTACTATATTTAAATATTTATGTATGACAAAGATGCCCAGAGGTGGTGTTAGATCAAGCTAGCAGACTACCACACCTTCAATTTGTTTTCTAAAACAACAAGACAATATTTTGTCTATTTACAGCCATGAAATAGTTCTATATTTTACCAGACTGTTTGTATCCTCTGCTCACGTTTTTCACTCTCTCATACTCTCTTTTAATATGTTGATGGACAATATTAAGCCTAAGGAAATTTGTTCAGAACCTCTCAAGATTAGTGTTGGTAATCCTCCCCATGTTTATGAATTTCAAGAGGACTTGCATGACCTAATTCATAACACGAAATGAAATACAGATCTATCCTATACATGTAGGTTATATCTGAATAAAATTTATGTCCAGATTCTATTGACAAGTTAGAGTGTGCTCCGTTTTTCCTCCACCAATAAAACTTCCTGCCACGATATAACTGAAATATTGTTGATAGTGCCATTAAACACCATAACCCTAACTCTCATCCTCAAGCTCACGAACATTATTCCTTGGTGATTACATTTTTTTCATATAAAAGGGATGTTAATTGCACAACACAAAATGATAATAAATATTGCAGTTTTATCAGATGAAATTATATTATATGTAGGATTTTAAAAGTATTGTTTCAGAACTGCTGACACTGCTCTTTGTTGTTATTTTCACAATACCAGCATTTATCATTATCGAGAACTCAGATTTAATAGCTGGAATAAATGTAACATTTCTGATCTTGTCTCAGTATTAATAGTCTACAAGATGACTACCTTTAAAGATGTACAGTATCTTCTTTGTCATAATTGACAGAGAAAAACAAGTGTTGCCTTTAACATATTTACTTCAAACAATAAAAAAAACTATAAAAACAAAAAAAAACTTTTCCCTGATAAGAAAAACTTCAACAGTGATTGTTCATAATATAACCAGCTATAACAGCATAGACTTCTCTTCTGACTCACACACCCTAAACTTAACTAAAGGAAGAGAAGATGAAGGCAAATGCTGGTGGATATCAGGGACTGTCACAAAATTGGTTACAAAATAAAAAAATAAATGCTCCACATATAAAAAACAAAAGACTCTTTTGGCACTTTGGGCCTCTTGTTCCTTTTGTTTATTTCTGATTGAAAAAAAACTCATTAACTTTAAAGAAGACCCTCCAATGTACATTCCTACCAAGTTTGATTCCAATTGGACGAGTGATTTTGGAGAAGGGAATTTAAATGTGAAAATTTTAAAGACAATGGTGACAGGCACAAAGTGATTACAATAACTCGTATGACCCTTATGGTCAGGGGAGCTAAAAACCTTGTTAAGATTCAAGAAAATAAAATTACAATGCACACACTCAAGGACAGCATTGATCAACTACATGAAATTTTGTCAAGTACTGAGAATCATCCTATTTGTGAAATCAAATTAGGTAATGGATTATGGATGTTTTACCCCCACAGTCAATTTTTATAGGTCAGCAGTTTTTCCAGTTTCCTCAACTAGAAAAAAACAACTGACCTTACCGCAAGTCATTGACAAAATTTATCACTTATAGCAGACCCGCTGTTAGTTTACCCTTGTTTAAATTGGAACTGATCTATTGAAGGAATACAATTGACTTTGTTTATAGATGAATCCTATTGTTGGACATTTAAACTTCTTATTGTATGACTGGAAGAGAGAAGTCAATCACCCTAGAGGGGGTGCACATTATGCACCAATGCACTTTATGCAACGGTAATGACAGTATTTCTTTCTATAGGTCATGTACATATACATCTATATATATATAAGATGAGTTGAATATTTTTCTAGGGAGTTTTAATCAATGAGTGATTGACTTCTCTCTTCCAGTCATACAATAAGAAGTTTAAATGTCCAACAATAGGATTCATCTGTAAACAAAGGCAATTGTATTCCTTCAATAGATTAGTTCCAATTGCAGTTTTTTAAACTCCTAACACCATACCAATTGAAACATGGGTAAACTAACAGCGGGTCCACTATAAATTTGTATCAAGTACACCTCACCACATATGTGGGAATTGAACTTTACTGGTGATAGGCACTTATTGCATAGGTTTATAAATGCAATCATGAGGAGACAATCACGGTCATGCCTGCCCTTATAGCTAGATGACTGGACAACACACAATATATATTAGATGAAACCTCAACTTGGCTCAAGCTAATAGTCCGAATTTATTGAGTATGATTGACAGGATGCAAGAAGGATGTGTAACATTTTTCATAAGGTCCTATGTAAAATATCTATCTAGTGATGATTCTTGGTTTTCCAAGCAACACAAAACACAAACATTAGAAAATACCATCTAATGAGCATTCATCAGTTCAACAGCTTCTGAAAAAAAGGCTTTTAACATTTTTCAATATGATTCCAAGTTTAGCAATCTCAAGCATTTTGAGGCCATCATAAGTTCTAAACTGACAATCCAAGATCATTAATATAGTTTGATTCTATCATTCACCAGCTTCTGTGGTGGAGGCTTTTTAATATATTTTCCAATGTGGTTAGTCTGATCAAAACCACCCCCTTCAGATTGCTGAAGTCCCATACTAAACTATGTCTAGTGGTGAAAGCTATCTGAATTTTCTAATTGACACAAAAAAAGCAACAATAAATTGATAAGGATCATCTAGTGGTCACCTATGTACAGTTTTAGTTCCTTCCCTTCAATAAATTCTGAGACCAAATAATGTAGTGGTGATCTCATTGGTTATCTAAATAGATCCCAAAAAAATGTTGTAGAAGACCAACCAAACTTGTTTCCAAGAAGATTGAGTGGATGCAAAGTGATGTCAATAGCTTACATTGCCCTCTAGCCCATATGAGCCAAAAAATACAGTGTAAATCATTGTAAATAATTTGTTTATCATCAGAATTACTTTGTCAATCATCCAATGATACAAAAAAAACTTGTGCAAGGTGTAAATCCTGTAGACAGATAATTTGTTTATGATTAAAGACTTGTGTCAATCATGCAGTTGTACAAAAGAAAATCTTGTAGTTGTAGAAAGTGTAAATCTTAATAGATTAACATCAAGATCTTGTAGATACTAAAGATTACACCTGACATTGTGCATTTCAAACACAATATTTTGTAAAACTGAAATTTGCAATGTGCGTATGACTGTTTTGTACATTAGCAGGCCCACACCCAGGATTTTTCAAGGGAGGTGTTCAATAAACTTGTGATGCGACATGGTCAAAAGTTGTAGAAAGTGTAAATCTTAATAGATTAACATCAAGATCTTGTAGATACTAAAGATTACACCTGACATTGTGCATTTCAAACACAATATTTTGTAAAACTGAAATTTGCAATGTGCGTATGACTGTTTTGTACATTAGCAGGCCCACACCCAGGATTTTTCAAGGGAGGTGTTCAATAAACTTGTGATGCGACATGGTCTTGTGACCAGGGGTCAAAGCATGATTTTAATAGTTATACTTCAACCAAAAAATCTCCACCTTAATAGTCATAATTCAACTAACTTAAATAGACTTTCTTGGTTTTAAAGAGGGGGACGAACCCCCCAGCTGTTATAAGTTACCAAGTATTAGTGTATTTTTTCAGGTGAAGAGGAAAATGGTAATAATAATAATGTCTGGATTCTCTAAAATTATCAATTAAAATCCCTCTTTAATTTGTTTGTTATTATCCATTTCCTAACCACTAATGAATTAAGCAAGGCATGAGACTGTTCAAGGATGTTAATTGTCCCTAATTACAACAGTTTTTATACTTGCCAAGATTTTGGAAAAGTCATCAAATCTGTCTCCCATTATAACTTATGGCATATACATATTACTGTTTCAAGATGTACAAAAAGGTAGTTTGCATAATTTTAATTATGAAAAAACATAATGCACAATACACCTTAAGGTTGAAATGTGCAAGAAAAATAATAAACTGACCGATTTTAATTTTACCGATTTCAGGTTTGGTTAATGGTGCTTAACACCACTTTCAACAATATCTCAGTTCTATCATGGGCATTGGCGGTCAGTTTTATTGGTGGAGGAAACCGAAGTACCCGGAGAAAACCACTGACCTGTCGTAAGTTACTGACAAACTTTATCACATAATGTTGTATCGAGTTCACCTCGCCTGGGTGGGATTCGTACTCACAACTTTAGTGGTGATAGGCATTGATTGCACAGGTAGTTGTAAATCCAACTACTATACAATCACGATCATGGTGGCCCCTATACCGTTTTCAGGAGTAGTTTGTGTTGTTACAGTTGGTTTATATCGTTGACCGTTACTCCCTCCAGTAAGGAATTTAAAACTAAATTACTATAAATAAATGTTAGAGTAAACCGAAAGGGGAATCAAGAACTGACAATCAGGAGACATCAGCAACATTGGACACCCTAAACATAGGACGAAGACAAACAAAACAGAAAATCAAAAAGATGAGCAACACGGACCCCATCAAAATATTTTTAAAAACATTTTAGACTTGGCATTTCATAAATAGAAAAATTAACGAGAAAGGTATCATATGTCACGGTATTCTTTGTGTTCAGTGATTTGCAGTGAGAAGTTTCTTTTTTTTTATGTTAGTGAAATTATTGACCATCACTGTTTAAAATAATTTTCTTTTAATTAATAATTATCATAATTATTATAATTATATTGTATTATAATTGTCAAGAATTATAATGTATTCAAGACCTTTGGCATAAATTTACATTCGAAAATAAATCAATTAATTTCATACATGTTCATACACTGATGAAGAATGTCTCGGCTGAGAAAATTCATTGTAAATCAAGAAAATTGCATGTCTGCATGTGTCTGCATATACAACACTAAACAAATGATTATACAAGTTTCCATGGTGTCAAAACTGTAACCATGCTTCACAGACTGATTTATAATTAGAAAAGAGAAATCATCAAATGCTGGGTTAATTTATATCATAGAAGTTTTATTTCATCTTTTCTTCACCTCAACATCTTTAATATCTTATTTCAAACTGTGTAATTAAAATTTTTATGAGAAACACAATTGTATCATTATCATCTATAAGAAATGTTATACAATAACCATATTTCTTTGGCATACAATATATAAAATGGCTTGCTGTATATATTATCAAATGTAAAATATATAACAATATCCAAAATAATTTTGTACAAAATCTGAAGTTTTTGTAGATTTCTTGTAAGAAACGAAATTACTTTGAATAAATTACTGAAACTAGATCCCTCTCTTTAACAAGTTAATATGCCACTGGAAAACTTAAAATGGATACCAAATTTGAACACCATTCAGATGTCAAAGTTCAAAGTTAATATATGGAGACATGAACAGAGGTTAAACTTATGTTGTATTAAAATGACCATTAAGAGAAAGCTGTAAAATCTGTGAAAGAAATCCTGATAGATGGTTTGGTTTATGGTATTTAATGCCACTTTCAACAATATTTCAGTTATATTGTGGCTGTCAGTTTTATTGGTGGAGGAAAACTGGAGACCTGGAGAAAACCACTAACCTGTCGCAAGTTACTGACAAACTTTATCACATAATGTTGTATTGAAACCTGATAGAAAAGTATGTCCTACATTAATAGCAAATTTAAATAAAAGCAATTTTTTGAAAGCTTAACTATGTTCAGGAACATGGCAAATTTGATTTCTTTTGGTGTGAAAACCATAATCGCTATTAAAAAAAAGCAGTACAAATCATTTTTTGTGGCTTCTGAGAAAAAAAAATTAAAGACGTTTAGCCAATACAATTTTCCCCCTATATAAATGATTGTATTTCTTTAAATGGGAGTCATTATATTAAAAGTGGGTTTAAATTTTTAACGAGGGTCATTATAATAAAATTTCTTCTTACGTCTAATTGTTACAGTTTGGTCGACTTGCTTAGTTCCCTTCTTCACAGTACTATTAGTCGTCACAACAAACGTCTGGGTTATACTTTTCTCCTCTGTTTTAAGTTTCGGTTGCCAATGTACTCGGAAGATATCTGCAGTACCTTGTAGACATTTCTCCTCTCGAGTCAATGGAAAATTGATACATTCTAATTCATCAGGCCATACATGGCCAAACTGGTTCAAAATAGGCAAACATTCTCTCTGTACATTCAAACAGACAGATCGGCAAGGGGGGACTGTGTCTGGGAATCTTTCATGGCAAGCTGGGGTGTATACAGAACAAAGTAAAAATGCTAACTGACTAGAACATCCTGTGTGTACAAGTGGAACAAAAGTAGACTGTGCCAATGTTGCCTCAACTAGCGACACATGTCCAGCAAAATTTGGCAATTTAGTTTCATTGTATCCAAACTGCTTACACATGTTCACATGTAGAGGTTCACAAGGCGATGTAGGTTGTTCTTGACTTGTATCAATCTCTGTGTTTTTGGATTTAATATGAACAGTATCAACGTGTTCTGTTTCAACATTATCCACTGCTATATTATCTCCTTCAACTTGAGTGGATTCAACCTTTTTTCTATCATCATCATCAGACCCATCCACAGAAGATTCAACTTGACCAGACTCTGATTCAATGTATTCTAATTTAGCATGGATTGATTTATTTTCAGATTCAGTAAAACCAGACTCTTTAACAATTGGTGTTGTTGTTATTGATGATACAACTGGTTCCTGTTTATCTGGTTTTATAGTTGCAATGTTGGTATTGGTTACCATTTCAGTAGAATTGGAATCTGTATTCATGGTAGTTTTCTCGGAACTGATATCTGAATCTTTATCGATTGTACCAGTAACTCCAAATTTATTTTCGGTATTTTCTCCATGAGATTTGTCCTCGCTATTTTCTGTTGGCATTGATAAACACTGTTGTGGTTGATCATTTTCAGACAGAAGTTGAGAACAAGCAAATATTTCTGGCCAAGTTAATCCAAACTTTTCCAGCGTATCTGTACAGCTATCTTGTATACCAGAACACACTTCTTTGCATGGCCTCATCATGGAAAATATTTGATCATTACATTTCGGTAAAAAAAACGAGCACAAGAAAAAATTAAAATCTTTTGAACACCCACTATCTGACAATTGTTTGAATAATTGCATCTGTGATTCCACTTTCAGTTGGAAATTTTGACCGTCTGACGGGGTAAAAGTATTGTTATACCCTATTCCTTTACACATCTCAATTTTGATTGGTTCACATTTTCCTACAATGTCCTGACAAAATACTGTTTTTTCCTTCATAATAAATATTAAAATCCATGCCCATATAACGTTTGGTAATGTAGCCATTTTTTAAATTATTCTCCCGTAGGTCATGTCAAAGATGCTTTTAAATTTATAAAGTTTTTGTTCGAAATGTTAATTTCTTCCACCAGTTTCAGAGTAAAATCCAATTCAACAACAGACGGACAATTAATATGTTATGATATAATTTCATAAGATTTTTACACTTATATTAATTGTAACAACTTTTGATGTTTTAAGAGATTAAGATGTTTTATCCCTTTACAAGAGCCATAGAACTGTCTATTAAGTGACTGAGAAGTCAGCGAAACACTGGCAATTACATTACACAGTTCAAAGACTACCAACTACAGCTTATCATCATACTCAGTATTGATGTTTGTAAGAAGGTTGTTAGTTGTGGGGAGGACAGTGCCATTAATTACGACATTAACATCTACTAAAATTAGTTTAAAAAATGTGTGAAACTTGCAAATTTTAAGTAATATCAGGAATTTCGGTCAATTTAAAATCCCCAAGTCATTAATTAATTGTTTTCACGTTTTTTTTATTTTTATTTTTTTCAAGTGTATTTTCGGTAAGTTTTCTATTTAATTTGCTGTGAATTTTTTTCTATTTGGCCACCCACTTGTTACACCTCCCAGTCTGCGTCATTTTAAAAGGTGTAATAGGGCCTATATTATAGATCTTACCTAGGGCAGGACAATATTATTAAAATGTATCAATGGATCCTTTTAAAAACTCCCAAAAAAAACCTATAAAATGTTTAAGTAGTATAAAAACTGACAACCAGACAATGTGTACAACGACCATGTTTATAGAATAGGTTACTAAGAGTGGGAAAGAAATCAAGCCCAAATATATATTCCATTGTTTCACTATTTTTATATTTTTTTAACATAGGTATATACATATCTCTGCACTACAATAACACAACAGGGGGGTGGGGATGAATCAAGCTAAAATTTATGTTCCATTCTTTCACTATTTTTATATTTTTTTAATATATGTATATACATATCTCTGCACAACAATATCACAGTAGGGGGGGGGGGGGGGGTGGGGGTGGGGGGCTGGTTCAAGTTAAAATTCAGGTTCCATTTTTTTCACTATTTTCATGATATTTTTGGCATAAATATACACATGTCCCTGCAATACAATATCACAGTAGGCAGTGGGGAGATCAAGCTATAATTCAGGTTCCATTTTTCCACTATGATTATAATTTGCTTAGCATAGCTATGTAATATACTATCACAAAGGAGGGAGGAGGGGGTTGGTCAAGCTAAAATTCAGGTTCCATTTTTTTCACCATTTTTATACAAAATATTAAAAATTAAAGTATATATAATGATTCTACAATACAATATCAAAATTTTTCAAATGTATAAGTTCTTTTGTGAAAACCTTACAAGACATATGTTGATACCACTTTTTTCGATCATCTATATTGTATGATTATTTGAGAATTTATGATTTATTAGATATTAGAAGCATGACAGAATTAGACATACCTTTGAATATATATATAAAAAAAAAACAATATATGTATTTATAAAAATTGTTAGGAATATATTCTATAAAAAAACCATTTCATTTCAGGAACAAACTTTGTTATATCAGGAACATTCAATTTCCTTTCAAATGGCTTATGGGGCTCGTCGTAGCCGTGGTCGTATGGTAGTTGCATTTACAACTACCTATGCAATCGGTGCCCATCACCACTTATGTTGTGAGTTCGAATACCGCTCAGGGCGAGGTGTACAACATTATGTGATAAGTTTGTCAGTGACTTGGAGCAGGTCGGTGGTTTTCTCCGGGTACTCCGGTTTCCTCACCAATAAAACTGAGTGCCATGATATAACTGAAATATTGTTGAAAGTGTCATTAAACACCATAAAACCAAACCAAACCAATCAAATGGCTTAGAGATTTCAGAAGAGATTTTTATAACTTTTTTTCTTACTGGATCCAATCATGAAAAGAAAGTTTCAATGTTAAATTTCTCCTGTGGTGGTGACCATCTTGAGATTTCCAATCCACAAAAAAATGTAATCTTTGCAAGAGACCATTCAGTTATCATTCATGCATAGATTTAGTCCAATCAAATCAATAGTTTCACCAAGAAAAAGTTGATCATGCATTTCTCTGTAAGGTTCTATGTTATACTACATTATGTTGTGACAGTTATAATGCCATTCTATTCAACAAAAAACAACCACAAATTTGGTAGAAGGTCATGCAAGAAACATTACAAAAAGTCAAAAGGAACAATTTCATAAAATATGTGCTTTCTGAAAAGATATTTGAACTTTCAGCCAATCAAAAAGTATAACTGGCCATAGCAGCCTTTTTGGGGATCATCCACATAATATTTCTGTCATGTTTGCTTCTAATTTGTTCAGTGGATTCCAAAAAATATGGAATATGAAAAGCTAACCGATGTGGACACTATTGATTTTATAGACAGACACAAAGTGATGATATCATTCATGACCCTTTGGGCCTGGTGAGCTAAAATTCCATTTTCTGCAATTCTTCAAGTTGATGTGACATTCAATTTGGAGCCCCTTGTTCCCACTCAGTATAACCTTTATACTATAATGTGGGTAATGTGCAGAGGAAACTTCAATTATTCAAATTTGATCTCTTAAACTATACCTGTACTTTTTAACATAGAAATAACTAGTTACAAATTCATTAGAGAACCTGACATATTTAACCAGGAAATTCACATTGTTTTATTAGGGTCTTTGTGCGTCAGTTTCGTGTTCGTAAATTTTTATGGACTCTGTGCAGGATTGTGTTTATCGAGAGAGGGATTTCGTTTTTACCTTAATTTGCACAGCCCAGGGACAAAAGTCACTCAGCAGTGAGTCAGTCAATATAAGAATAGATTGTGTTCAATGACAGAGTTAAAAAAAAAAAATTCACATGGACTTTCATCATTCTAAATACTATTTAATGAAAATTAAACCCATTAAGGTTTAGATATTTCCATTTTGCTATGAATTTTGTTGCTGAGATGCACTAGGTAATAAACATCCATCTGCTTGCTACTCTTGTAACCATCAATGAACACCAATATCTGGATCCTATTAAGATTTTTCCATCCTCCTCTTTATATATATTAGCATTCTTTTAAGTAGGGAGTGCATTGGTAAATATTGTTTGATTTGAAAAGTTCATACTAATCATATTATGTAATGCATATCTCGAGCACCGGAACTACTAATAATAGACTTACATACACAAATATTTAATTTTAGAGCTAACTTACTGGAATAGACATGTACCTTATAACCTTAATACTACATGCTAAATAGAGAGCCAGCAAAAAACTTATTTTTACCCTGCGTTTGGTTTGGCTTAACCAGGATAAAACAAGGATCTCCCACACTCCATTATCAAGCAAGCAATCTAAGTATTTCAAGAACCAGTATTTCTTTTTGAAATATGATACATGTTTCTTAATATTGCTGCTAATGCTGCCTGAAAATTTATTGGATTTATCTGTGTTGGGCCATCCTTATAAAAACTGGTTGCTGCAAAACGACTTATACTTTGTGAAGTGGGTAGGTTGGTAGGTAGGCACCTATTTTTTGTTTCAAATATCTGAAAAAAGCTTACTTCAATGTAAAAAAAAACTATCCAAATTTTTTAATTCATGATAAAAATGTCTTTGGTAGTTTTGGTAGGAGTAATTTTGGTTTTGGTAGTTTTGTTTTCAGTAGAGGTAGTTTTGTTTTCAGTTGTTTTGTTTTTGGCAGTTTGGTTTCAGTAGGGTAGTTTTATTTTTGGTAGTTTTACTTTCAGTAGGAGTAGGTTTGTTTTCAGTAGGGGTAGTTTTGTTTTTGGCAGTTTGGTTTCAATAGGGTAGTTTTATTTTTGGTAGTTTTACTTTCAGTAGGAGTAGGTTTGTTTTCAGTAGTTTTGTTTTCAGTAGGGGTAGTTTTGTTTTTGGCAGTTTGGTTTCAATAGGGTAGTTTTATTTTTGGTAGTTTTACTTTCAGTAGGAGTAGGTTTGTTTTCAGTAGTTTTGTTTTCAGTAGGGGTAGTTTTAGTTTTGGTAGTTTTGTTTTCAGTAGTTTTGTTTTTGACAGTTTGGTTTCAGTAGGGTAGCTTTATTTTTGATAGTTTTGCTTGCAGTAGGAGTAGGTTTGTTTTCAATAGTTTTGTTTTTGGTAGATTTGTTTTCAGTAGGGATGCATGTTTTAATAGTTTTGTCTTTGGTAGTGGTAGCTTTATTGTTGGAAAGGGTGGTTTTATTTTTGGTACAGGTAGTTTTATTTTTGGTACAGGTAGTTTTATTTTTGGTATGGGTAGATTTGTTTTCCATAGCTGTAGTTTTGTATTTGGTAGAGTTGTTTGTTTTTGGTAGTTTTATTTTTGGTAGGGATAGTTTTGTTTTTGGTAGAAGTAGTATGTTTTTGGTAGAAGTAGTATGTTTTTGGTAGAAGTAGTATGTTTTTGGTAGAAGTAGTATGTTTTTGGTAGAAGTAGTATGTTTTTGGTAGAAGTAGTATGTTTTTGGTAGAAGTAGTATGTTTTTGGTAGAAGTAGTATGTTTTTGGTTAGCTGTGGAACCGTAGCTCTTTAGGTCCTTTTTTTATATATATATATATATATATATATATAGGGAGTGGATGTAGTCGAGTGGTCTAGGGCGCTGGACGTAAGGCTAAGCGAATGGTGCTGCAGTGTAACAATGGTGTGGGTTCAAATCCCGTCGAGGGAAGAACAAAAATTTGACAGCTCTAAAATCTAATTCTAACACTGTTTGGTTTAATTTTCAGACGTATATATATATATATATATATATATTTACCTATCAGTAAAACAGCACAAGGACCATAAGAGCTACGGTCCCGCAGCTAGTTTTTGGTATGCATAGTTTGTTTTGGTAGTTTTGTTTTCGATAGTGGTAGTTTTGTTTTTGGTAGAGGTATTTTTTTTATAGCGGTAATTTTGGTCTTAATAGGGGTACTTATTTTTGGTAATTTTTTATGGCAGTGGTATGTTTACTTTTGGTAGGGGTAGTTTTGTTTGGTAAATCATGCAACAGCAAACTCCCAAAAAAATTGTAATGGACAACCTTAATCCACATGATGTCGTATATATTCAGCCCCCTCTCCATTCACTTTTCTAAAATAATCTCTAATTTGATATGAATCTCACATCTGTACCATAATACAAAAAACAAACAATGTAAACTACAGACAAATGGTGTATGGCAAACCAAAAACAATAGATAGAAATTATATCACATCAGCATACAATAATTATATCACCAAATTCTTTGGCTGTTAAAACGGTAGAGGAGGGTACCGACTTCAATCGGAAGAGATAAATTAATGAGAAGTCTCTGATATCAACAATAATGTAATGACTATTATGCTATAGTAATTTTTTGTCTGAAGTTAGAATGGAACATTCTTAAAGTAGCCTCCTGGTGATTTATGTTCTGCTACAATCATCTTTAGTGCACAGATAATATTTAATAATGTAAATAACCACAGGGTCTGTTATGCTTTGTTGACCATTTAACAAATGAAGTAAATCGGTGAGTGCTCCATGCATATTTCCTAGTCAAAATATCAACAAATTCTTCGCTAGCCTCTCATGAGAAAAAAAACGGCTGATTACAACAAATTATTAAAATATGTGAAAGAAAAAGAAAATGACATAAAAACTAGTGTACAGAAATGTTTTATTCATTAAAATAACTTGTTCTTATACTCGTTAAGCTTGTTTAGTCAAATGAAAATATTCCCAGGCTGTGAAATCTGTGTAAATCTCTTTACAAGAGTGAAAGGCATTCAGAAATTGCATAACATTCTATGATTAAAGCATTTGTTTGTCAGGCAATTCGGAAGTGTTAGCTTATGTAATAATTTACATTGTCTTTAGGCCAATGCAGTTTCTTCTGTTTTTGGAAACGTAGGATGGGAACAATGTGATTTTCTTATGTAAAATCTGTAGACCATTCCTCCAAACTTATACCATTCAAATGTGGTTTCTGAGATTATTCCCCCAGAATGTTTACCTGCGGGTTATTGAAAATCTTTCTGACTCCACATATTTTCTCAAACATATTTTGTGTCCTAAGAGTAATGGTCTTTAACCAACAGATTCTACCTTCCTAGTTAGTAGTCAGTTAACTACAAGAATTCATTGATCCTGCTATTGTACTGTCCATGTTTATGTTGTCATTCAGTAACCCTGCTATTGTACTGTCCATGGTTATGTTGTCATTCATTAACCCTGCTATTGTACTGTCCATGTTTATGTTGTCATTCATTGACCCTGCTATTGTACTGTCCATGGTTATGTTGTCATTCATTAACCCTGCTATTGTACTGTCCATGTTTATGTTGTCATTCATTAACCCTGCTATTGTACTGTCCATGTTTATGTTGTCATTCATTAACCCTGCTATTGTACTGTCCATGTTTATGTTGTCATTCATTGACCCTGCTATTGTACTGTCCATGGTTATGTTGTCATTCATTAACCCTGCTATTGTACTGTCCATGTTTATGTTGTCATTCATTAACCCTGCTATTGTATTGTCCATGTTTATGTTGTCATTCATTGACCCTCCTATTGTACTGACCATGTTTATGTTGTCATTCATTGACCCCTCTATTGTACTGTCCATGTTTATGTTGTCATTCATGGACCCTGCTATTGTACTGTCCATGTTTATGTTGTCATTCATTGACCCTGCTATTGTACTGTCCATGGTTATGTTGTCATTCATTAACCCTGCTATTGTACTGTTCATGTTTATGTTGTCATTCATTAACCCTGCTATTGTACTGTCCATGTTTATGTTGTCATTCATTAACCCTGCTATTGTACTGTCCATGGTTATGTTGTCATTCATTAACCCTGCTATTGTACTGTCCATGGTTATGTTGTCATTCATTAACCCTGCTATTGTACTGTCCATGTTTATGTTGTCATTCATTAACCCTGCTATTGTACTGTCCATGTTCATGTTGTCATTCATTGACCCTCCTATTGTACTGTCCATGGTTATGTTGTCATTCATTAACCCTGCTATTGTACTGTCCATGGTTATGTTGTCATTCATTAACCCTGCTATTGTACTGTCCATGTTTATGTTGTCATTCATTAACCCTGCTATTGTACTGTCCATGGTTATGTTGTCATTCAATAACCCTGCTGTTGTACTGTCCATGTTTATGTTGTCATTCATTAACCCTGCTATTGTACTGTCCATGGTTATGTTGTCATTCATTGACCCTGCTATTGTACTGTCCATGGTTATGTTGTCATTCATTAACCCTGCTATTGTACTGTCCATGTTTATGTTGTCATTCATTAACCCTGCTATTGTACTGTCCATGTTTATGTTGTCATTCATTGACCCTGCTATTGTACTGTCCATGTTTATGTTGTCATTCATTGACCCTGCTATTGTACTGTCCATGTTTATGTTGTCATTCATTGACCCTGCTATTGTACTGTCCATGTTTATGTTGTCATTCATTGACCCTGCTATTGTACTGTCCATGTTTATGTTGTCATTCATTGACCCTGCTATTGTACTGTCCATGGTTATGTTGTCATTCATTGACCCTGCTATTGTACTGTCCATGTTTATGTTGTCATTCATTGACCCTGCTATTGTACTGTCCATGTTTATGTTGTCATTCATTAACCCTGCTATTGTACTGTCCATGGTTATGTTGTCATTCATTGACCCTGCTATTGTACTGTCCATGGTTATGTTGTCATTCATTGACCCTGCTATTGTACTGTCCATGTTTATGTTGTCATTCATTGACCCTGCTATTGTACTGTCCATGTTTATGTTGTCATTCATTGACCCTCCTATTGTACTGACCATGTTTATGTTGTCATTCATTGACCCCTCTATTGTACTGTCCATGTTTATGTTGTCATTCATTGACCCTGCTATTATACTGTCCATGTTTATGTTGTCATTCATTAACCCTGCTATTGTACTGTCCATGTTTATGTTGTCATTCATTAACCCTGCTATTGTACTGTCCATGGTTATGTTGTCATTCATTGACCCTGCTATTGTACTGTCCATGTTTATGTTGTCATTCATTGACCCTGCTATTGTACTGTCCATGTTTATGTTGTCTTTCATGTTTGTGATAGTATGTGGTCTTTAGGAGTGGAAGCCAATCTGTTCAGGTTTTCCGTAGGTTTTTTATCTATTGTAGCTGGACGTCCAATCATGAAGAGGGGAGAGTTGGGATCCCATTAACCGGTTTAACCATGCCACATTTTTGTGCCTGTCCCAATTCAGGACCTGACTTTCCAACATCACATGTTGTGGTCTTCTTTTATGTTCAATGAGTAAAAGTGAGATGTGATTGTTTGTAAAAGTGAGATGTGATTGTTTGTAAAGGTGAGATGTGATTGCTTGTAAAGGTGAGATGTGATTGTTTGTAAAGGTGAGATGTGATTGTAAAAGTGAGATGTGATTGTTTGTAAAAGTGAGATGTGATTGTTTGTAAAGGTGAGATGTGATTGTTTGTAAAGGTGAGATGTGATTGTTTGTAAAAGTGAGATGTGATTGTTTGTAAAGGTGAGATGTGATTGCTTGTAAAGGTGAGATGTGATTGTTTGTAAAGGTGAGATGTGATTGTAAAAGTGAGATGTGATTGTTTGTAAAAGTGAGATGTGATTGTTTGTAAAGGTGAGATGTGATTGTTTGTAAAAGTGAGATGTGATTGTTTGTAAAAGTGAGATGTGATTGTTAGTAAAAGTGAGATGTGATTGTTTGTAAAGGTGAGATGTGATTGTTTGTAAAGGTGAGATGTGATTGTTTGTAAAAGTGAGATGTGATTGTTTGTAAAAGTGAGATGTGATTGTTTGTAAAGGTGAGATGTGATTGTTTGTAAAGGTGAGATAAGATTGTTTGTAAAAGTGAGATGTGATTGTTTGTAAAAGTGAGATGTGATTGTTTGTAAAAGTGAGATGTGATTGTTTGTAAAGGTGAGATGTGATTGTTTGTAAAAGTGAGATAAGATTGTTTGTAAAAGTGAGATGTGATTGTTTGTAAAAGTGAGATGTGATTGTTTGTAAAAGTGAGATGTGATTGTTTGTAAAGGTGAGATGTGATTGTTTGTAAAGGTGAGATAAGATTGTTTGTAAAAGTGAGATGTGATTGTTTGTAAAGGTGAGATGTGATTGTTTGTAAAAGTGAGATGTGATTGTTTGTAAAAGTGAGATGTGATTGTTTGTAAAGGTGAGATGTGATTGTTTGTAAAGGTGAGATGTGATTGTTTGTAAAAGTGAGATGTGATTGTTTGTAAAGGTGAGATGTGATTGCTTGTAAAGGTGAGATGTGATTGTTTGTAAAGGTGAGATGTGATTGTAAAAGTGAGATGTGATTGTTTGTAAAAGTGAGATGTGATTGTTTGTAAAGGTGAGATGTGATTGTTTGTAAAAGTGAGATGTGATTGTTTGTAAAAGTGAGATGTGATTGTTAGTAAAAGTGAGATGTGATTGTTTGTAAAGGTGAGATGTGATTGTTTGTAAAGGTGAGATGTGATTGTTTGTAAAAGTGAGATGTGATTGTTTGTAAAAGTGAGATGTGATTGTTTGTAAAGGTGAGATGTGATTGTTTGTAAAGGTGAGATAAGATTGTTTGTAAAAGTGAGATGTGATTGTTTGTAAAAGTGAGATGTGATTGTTTGTAAAAGTGAGATGTGATTGTTTGTAAAGGTGAGATGTGATTGTTTGTAAAAGTGAGATAAGATTGTTTGTAAAAGTGAGATGTGATTGTTTGTAAAAGTGAGATGTGATTGTTTGTAAAAGTGAGATGTGATTGTTTGTAAAGGTGAGATGTGATTGTTTGTAAAGGTGAGATAAGATTGTTTGTAAAAGTGAGATGTGATTGTTTGTAAAGGTGAGATGTGATTGTTTGTAAAAGTGAGATGTGATTGTTTGTAAAAGTGAGATGTGATTGTTTGTAAAGATGAGATGTGATTGTTTGTAAAGGTGAGATGTGATTGTTTGTAAAAGTGAGATAAGATTGTTTGTAAAAGTGAGATGTGATTGTTTGTAAAAGTGAGATGTGATTGTTTGTAAAAGTGAGATGTTATTGTTTGTAAAGGTGAGATGTGATTGTTTGTAAAAGTGAGATAAGATTGTTTGTAAAAGTGAGATGTGATTGTTTGTAAACGTGAGATGTGATTGTTTGTAAAGGTGAGATGTGATTGTTTGTAAAAGTGAGATGTGATTGTTTGTAAAAGTGAGATGTGATTGTTTGTAAAGGTGAGATGTGATTGTTTGTAAAGGTGAGATGTGATTGTTTGTTTTGTTGATATTGTTGGATTAGTTTACCTCAGTGATTAAACTCTCTTCATAATGATTTTTCTGACAGAATATCATGGCACCTATTAAATCTTCAACTAAACGCTGGTGCAAAACGTAACCCTTACTCGAAACCTAATCAAATTTTGCCAGAACAAGTCCTTACATATTAACCTTCAATTACAACTTTTTTTTAATGCAATACATGTACCATCATAAAAAGACGAAAAAAAGAAAAGAAAGCTTTTTTGCTAAAATAGCGGTTCACCTAAGCCTGTATCTCTCTCCCAGTTATTCATGCAATTTGTTTGGGTTCAAGATGGTTTAGTTTCTTAGAAAAAAAACTTTTATTCATATTTTTATTGTAAAAAAATATCCTGTGGTAGCCACAAACTTCAATTTCTGATCCCAACAAAAAATAAACAGTTTGTAAGGGACCATGATCCAATAATTATTCATGTACTGTTTGGATTAAATCAAGTTTTTTTTATTCTAAAAAAAAAATATTTTCCTATTGGTTCATGTGCTAGAAAAAAAATTCCTGTGGTGGCTACCATATCTTAAAATGATCACATAAAAAAGGGACATTACTGAAAATAAAATAAACTGTAAAGGAATTTTAATATGTGTATCTTTTTGTGGTAACAATTAGCCATGTGAAATTAATAAAGTCAACTGATTTATACTGTACCAGTAAGTCAAGTACTGGTAGTTGTTTTAAGTTGACACAGATGTAGGATGTAACAGGTGGATTCAATGTCTTTTAAGACTAGTGACCTCTTAAAAGAGGTTCAATTCATATGATATTTTCTATGATGGGAAAACAAAAGGGTGACCTTTAAATACAGATGACTGCTTAATAGAGGTGACCTTAGAGGTTTGATTGTACCAAAAAAGGAAAATTAGAATGGAGTTGAAATCTAGCATATCATGTATAATGATATTAATAGTGAAATCAATTTTATAGAAAGCATACATTATTAGCAAAAAGTTTTTAAAAAAATTTAGAAGTTGAAAAGTCTCAGAGCATTAGGCTTTCTTATCCGTACCAATCTTTTGAGTTTATTTCGAATGAACCGAACAAAAAATTGTGATTAATCCTTATAAATTAATTTCTAATTAATTTTTGTCTTGTCCTAAAAATATTTTGTCGGATAATAATTGCTTAAAAAGAATTAAAATTAAAAATTTTCCCAATTGAGACCCCAACATGTGACTTCCGGTTAAAAATTTTGTCTATGGAAAATAACATCAATTTTTTATCCAATCAAAATCTCTTAAACACATCAAATTAATTTATTCTAAAAAAAACATAAATTAATAGTAAAAAGTAAAAAAAGAAAAAAAAAAGATTTGGAAGTTGAAAAGTCTCAATTGAACATAAGACTTTCCTAGCATACAGACCGTAAGTGGCGTAAAACACCATAACCCTAACCCAAATTTTGCTAAGTCTCAATTGATCATTAGGCTTTTTAGCATGCAGACTGAATTTTGTTTCTAAAAATCAATCATTGAAAAATCAATCATTGTTGAAAATTCTCTGATTTAAAGACAGTGTCCTATTGTCAAACTTTTTATTCATTTGTTCCTTCGTAATCCTAAATCGCTGTCTGTATTGACAAAACAAGGGTATTGACAGATTGTACCTGATGTTAAAGGAGAAAGTAATGACTGACCTTCCGTTGACGTGCTGCGATATCCTTCATCATTAGAGTGCAACCAAATTATATAGGGAACAAAAGCATATTGTTGTCCGTAACAAAATATTACAAGTTGCCAAAATATCACTATCGTTAAAAACATAATGTCACATCTATTGTGTTTCCGAACATCACAAATTTATTTGGTTGTAAAATATCAAAATGAATACAAAAGAATTTGCTAACGGTATTCCAAGATGGTACAGAAATCAAACCCAAGCTCATTATAATACATGTACATGTATTTTAACTGTTATTTTATACAGTTTCAACTACTAGTGATTCATTATGAGGCTAAGCATTACCAAATTTATATCTAAAAGTAATTTATGGCTGTGTAATACGAAGTTTGAATTCCTTTTAACAGGATGTGTCCTATTTTTCCTCCTGTAATGACTTCAATGTTGTATAAATTAGTTAAGAGTTAAAACAAATAATAATAATAGTTTTCAGCAGAGTACTGGTATATTGAAGGTAAAGAATATCTTCTAAAAGTGTGGCAAGGGTAGTTTTGAAACTAGAGGCTCAGTGGGCTGAGCCTGTGTTGCTCACCTTTCATTCTGGTTTGAGGAAACTTAATACAGAACCTTCCATAGGTGCTTTCCACCAAATTTCTGTTCATTTTGGCATAGCAGTTTCAGAGAAGAAGATTTTTAGAAATTGACCAATCTAAAACAAGAATTGCCTGTGGCAGCCATGTTTGTTAATGGATCAAAACGAAATGAGCAATCTCTATAGAGGACCTTCCATAGATGCTTCTTATCAAGTTTCATATCATTTGGCCAAGTGGCTTCAGAGGAAAAGCTGTTTTAGAAATCGACCAATAAGAAACAAGAATTGCCTATGATGGCCATGTTTGTTAACGGATCAAAACGGAATGAGCAATTCCCATAGAGGACCTTCCATAGATGTTTCCTACCATGTTTCAGTCCATTTGGCCAAGCTGCTTCAGAGTAGAAATTTTTTTAGAAATTGGCCAATCAGAAACAATAATTGCCTGTGGTGGCCATGTTTGTTAATGATCAGGACAAAATGAGCAATCCTTATAGAGAACCTTCCATAGATGCTTCCTACCAAGTTTCTGTTCATTTGGCAAAACGGTTTCAGAGAAGAAGATTTTTAGAAATCGACCAATTAGAAACAAGAATTGCCTGTGGCAGCCATATTTGTTAATGGATCGGGACGAAATGAGCAATCTTTATAGAGGACCTCCCATAGATGCATCCTACCAAGTTTCGGTTCATTTGGCAAAGCAGTTTCAGAGGAGAAGATTTTTTAGAAATCATCCAATCAGAAACAAGAATTGTCTATGGTGGCCATATTTGTTAACGGATCGGGACGAAATGAGCAATCACAACAGAGGACTTTCCATAGATGCTTCCTACCAAGTTTCGGTTCATTTGGCCAAATGGTTTCAGAGGAGAAGAATCTAATTTTTTCAACAGTTTTCTATTTTTTACTGATTTTTTTCACTATTTATCAAGTTTGAGAAGTGGCAACGGCCATGTTTGATGGTAGTCGGGGTCATCATTCATGGTCTGAAAGAGAATTATATATGCATTGTTCCTTTATAGTTTGGTAGCAACATTGGCTCTTTACAATATTTTAAGAATTTAAAAAAAAAAAAAAATCTATTTTTAGTAACAATATCAGCCATTTTTCATAAGCGACCAGGGTTAGTAACCATAAGTCTGAAAGTGGATCATATATGCATCATTTCCATAAAGTTTGGTGGCAACTGGCTTTTTACCGGATTTTAAAATATGTTTTTTGACAATAATTTTCTAGTTTTTGACAGCCGGAGGTCTTCAATAAAAATTTTGAAAGAAGACCACATATGCATTCTTTCCATATGGTTTGATTGCATTTGACTCTTGATTTTAAAATAATTTTTTAATGAATTTTTTCACTAATTTTCTATTTATAGTAACGATGGTGGCCATGTTTGATGGGGGATGGGGTCCTCAACCATAATTCTGAAAGAATATTACATATGTATCAAATTTAATTGCAATATACTCTAAAGGATTTTTCTGGATTTTTTAAGATTTTTTTGCTGATTTTACCTCTATGTTCTATTTATAGACATGGTGGCCATGATGGTTGGTCGGCAGGGTCATCGGACATACTTTTTAAAGGGAACCCCCTAAGGATGATTCAGGCCAAGTTTGGTTTAAATTGGCCCAGTGGTTTCAGAGGAGAAGATTTTTGAAAAAGCTTACAGATGCACAACGGATACCAAGTGATGGCAATAGCTCATACAGGTGAGCTAAAAATTGCAGTGTAGGTAGATCTTGACAGGCTGAACATGTTTGCAGTTTAAACTTAACATCTATCTCTTATAGTTTTTGAAATAAAGGACGAAAAGTATTAAAATTTTGAAATTTTGATGAAAAAAGGGCAATAACTCCAAAATGGGTAATAGGATTTACTTAAAAATTGCAGTGTAGGTAGATCTTGACAGGCTGAACATGTTTGCAATTTAAACTTAACATCTATCTCTTATAGTTTTTGAAATATAAGACGAAAAGTATTAAAAATTTTAAAATTTGATGAAAAAAGGGCAATAACTCCAAGATGGGTATTCAGATTTACTTCACAATTGCAGGGTAGGTAGATCTTGTTGTGCTGATCATTTTTACCCCCGTCAGATTCTGTTTTTATTAACGGTTTTGAGTTATTAACCAAAAACCTGCAATTTTACCATATGTTCTATTTATAGACATGGCAACCATGATGGTTGGTCGGCAGGGTCATCGGACATATCTTTTAAAGGGAACCCCCTAAGGATGGTTCAGGCCATGTTTGGTTTAAATTGGCCCAGTGGTTTCAGAGGAGAAGATTTTTTAAAAAGTTTACAGACGGACGACGGACAACAGACACCAAGTGATGGCAATAGCTCACACAGGTGAGCTAAAAATGTAGATAAAAGAGGATCATCATATTCTCTTTAATATTATAAAATAATACAGAAAAAACAACTTTTTAGGTGGAAGACATTATGTGTAATATTTTATCAATTTAATTGAGAGTCATTCAAAATTTTGGACACTCAGGCTATGGAAAACAAGCATTACAAGAAATTCTTATAAGAACTGTTCTATTTATTGAAGAAATATTGCATCTGTAGCATTTCTGCCTAGTTTGGTCCAATAGTCCAATGGATATAGAAAAAACAAATGAAATATGAAAACTTTGGTTTAAGTTTGGTTTATGGTGTTTAATGCCACTTTCGACAATATTTCAGCTATATCCTGGCGGTCAGTTTTATTGGTGGAGGAAACCGGAGTACCTGGAGAAAGTGTCTGACCTGTCGCAAGTCACTGACAAACTTTATCACATAATGTTGTATCGAGTACTCCTCGCCATGAATGAGGTTCGAACTCACAACATTAGTGGTGATAGGCACTGATTGCATAGGTAGTTATAAATCCAACTACCATACGATCATGACCACGACAGCCCCTAAATCTCCAAAGAATTTGTCAATTAAGCCTAAAACACACATAAACATTAGTTCAAAAAAATATGGTGTTCAAAAAAATATGGTATACAGATACGAGATACATTTCATTGTAGAAAACTTTTAATATGCAGGCAAGAAATCAAATTATGCTTTTATAGTTAATTAGGACAGTCTAAAATGGGTTTGTAAAAACTAGCTTATGACTATTACATTCAACCCAGACATCTATCCAAAAATCAATATATACCCCCATCCCCTCAAATCACCTCCAGTCAGCCAATCATCGAACAGGCAAATCTTCACTGAAATATTCTTATGTTTCAAATGTTAAATTGGAAGGAAAAAAGGGGAATATATTCATATGTTGTCTGACAGTTTTACTTCCCTTTATCAAAATGTGACAAACATATTTTGAAAACGTGTGTGTGTTACCCACTCCCCTCCAAATTATCACATCTGTAACTTAGATGACCCTGTAGAAACATCAGATCAGTATGTTATAAGATGGAATGTTAAAGTTGGTTATATCCCACACTAAGTCAGAGGATTTGTAGAGTAACAAAAGTGTAATGATGAAGTTGATGATGGCATAACAACATATGATGGATGGTGATGCTTTTATATTGTATCTACTAGGTAGGTAATACAAAAATAACATTACAGATACATCAGTGTATAAAGTACGGAATAGTCAAAATAAATCTGTTAATGGTTAGAAGATATCAAACAATATCAGGGTGTTATGGTACATTATTTCTATGTATATTAAATTAAGTTATCAAAGAATATTGGTGATAACCTTTCATTATATTAGTTTTGATCTACATCAAGAACAAATTGAGAATGACTTGATAATAAGGTTCCTTTAAACACAAAAATAAAAGCTATATTCTGTGTTAGACATTCAAATTCAATAGCTGGCGTTGGCTTCAAATTGATAAAAAAAATTGTTATTTTGATTTTTACATCACAAATCACTTTCAACAATATTCCAGTTACATGTTTATAGTGGCGATCAATTTTATTGATGGAGGAGCACCCTGAGAAAAACCACAAACCTGGCGCCATTCACTACATATTTTATCACCTGAGTTCACCCCTGTTTTTTTGTGGTGTTGGTGTCGCTCAATATTCAGTTTTCTGTGTAGCGTTTTGTTGACCCATTGTTGTCTTTTTGTCCTTTTTGGCCATTGTATTGTCTGTTCTTCCTCAATTGATGGCTTCAGATTACCCCTTTTGGCATCTTCAAACTTCTCCTTTCAAATAAAGTTGTATCAAGTACATCTGAACATGAGCGAGATAGAACTCAAAACTTTAGTAGTGACAGGTTGCATAGGTAGATGTAAATCCAACTACCATACCATATGGTCATAATGGCCCAGGCCTTTCAATGGGGGTGGTACCAGGTAATTTTACCCGCCTAAAATGGTCTTTGGTACCTCCTGATTTTAAAAAGTGTTGTATAAGATACTCATGAAAATTGTTCAAATTTTAATAAAAAAGTACCACCTGTAAATAGTGAAGTACTAGTACAATTGAAAAATATTGAAAGCCCTGATGGCCCCCAACACAAATAGAAATCAAAGTTGTCACTTACATTGTACTGAAATAATAAGGGACAATTAGTTGATGGATTCTGCATAAATTACTTCAAAATGGCTCCAAGAACAATCTCTGTCTAGGTACGGTTAAAACTGATAAAATTTTTGTCTACATATGATATGCCTCATTTGCATAAATAGTTTCTACTTTCTAACTAATATAGAAAGGTATTGGTAGTGATATTACTGTCACATCTATACAGAAAAAAAACCAAAGCCGATGTTTTACAAATTTCCAATTGTATTGCTATACATGTAGTTTTAAGCTTTCACTTGAATCAATAATTTTGCAAAAATGTGTATCTTTTTAAATATCAACTTGTCCTTAAATCACATAGGTGTCAAACTTGCATGTAAAGGGAAATCAATGGAACCTGAAAATGTGCCCTTTATGAGTAGTTGCCCTTTATATACAGGTTAGAGTTATATCCACTATTCATTAATGGGGGAAATTAGGCTGCCCTTTATAGACAGTGATTTGTTATATAGAGGTGCCCTTTATAGACAGTGATTCGCTATATAGAGGTGTCCTTTATAGACAGTGATTTGCTATATAGAGGTGTCCTTTATAGACAGTGATTTGTTATATAGAGGTGTCCTTTATAGACAGTGATTTGTTATGTAGAGGTGACCTTTATAGACAGTGATTTGTTATATAGAGGTGTCCTTTATAGACCGTGATTTGTTATATAGAAGTGTCCTTTATAGAGTGATTTGTTATATAGAGGCAGGTTTGACTGTATAATCTGTCATTAATTTTATTTCAAATTCATTCAAAAATTATTTGATATCAAAACATACATAGAGAAAAAAATTGATAGAGAAAAAAACAATGATTTGAAATTGCATCAAAACTGAAAGTCAAACTGCTACAAACATAAGAGGGAAAAAAAGATTAACTGAAGATATTTATTTCAAACAAAAAGATTTTATAATTTTCAGCCAACACAAGAATATTTTGACACTCACGATAACATATATGAGAATATATCCTTGGGAAGGAGATTTAAAAGGAAGACAAAAAGCATGCACTGTTAATACGCTGTGACTACCACTATCAATGTCATACTTAACATAGCATACAAACCTTGATTACTGTGTCTCCTGCAGCCTTCTCCTCTGTACCCCTGGGCGGGAGTTCTGCCATCAGAACAACACCCATATAAACTGTTAGAACACTGTGGCTGCCCACGCTATAAGTAACAATCTTAGCCATATCAATTGGGTAATTACTTTAATTCAACATGTTACATGACTTTTTGTATTCTTTTTTCATAACATATTTTGTCATGAACATCTGATCAGTCTGAAGTGAAGGTAATGTGAAGGTTTTAGCTATAAAGATCACTCATTTCATCTGAATTATATATGTTTTGTGGGGCCGTCGTGGCCGTGATCGTATGGTAGGGTGAGGTGTACAACATAAAGTTTATCAATGACTTGCAACAGGTCTGTGGTTTTCTCCAGGTCTTCCGATTTCCTCCACTAATCAAACTGACCACCACAATATAACTGAAATATTGCTGAAAGTGGCATCAAACACCATCAAACTAACCAACCAAATATGTCTTGAGAAGGGAGTTAACTGAGTCAAAATAAATTTGACAGATATAGAAAATTAATAGCAGTTATACCATTTCTTGTTTTAAAATTATTGTCTTAAACAATGTTCAAATATACAAAATATATAAGTATATGTGTTATAATTTGTTATGTTTATATGTGTACATATCTAAAATTACATAACATTCGTGGTAAACTATGGTGTAATGGTTAGCGTGCTCGCCTCAAGTGTGGTAGATCATGGGTTTGAGCCCCCGTTGGGTCAAACCAAAGACTATGAAATTGGTATTTGTTGCTTCTCCGCTAAGCATACAGCATTAAGGAGAAAGAGGAAAGACTGATTGGCTCGGAATCAGAATAATGTGTCCGAGTGGAGTGACATGTCTACCCACGGACTGTTGTTTCAGTGAGCTAGCACTATAAAAATACAACTAAGCGTGTTGGTCTTCTACAAAGCGGAGCTCATCATCATCATCATCTCATTGAAAATTAACTTGTTCTCGTCATAATATGGCTGAAAAATTGCTGAATTGGCGATAAACAACTATCAATCACTCGTGGTAAACAGAAAAACTCGTGAAAAACATGATCGTAAAAAACAAGAAATTTGATAGTGAATTCGACTACCAGTTTTAATATTGTTAATGTACATAATAAATACATCATACATTTATATAAGGCCATAGTTACGAAGTCAGTGGAGCATAAAAAAATCAGCGAGACCCAAGACTTACTTTGATATTACATGCAAATGCTAAAATACAAGGAACCATCAAATTTGGTGCACATAAGACAAGTAGTAGACTAGAAACTGAACTGATTAAAAATAAAGGGCAACACCAAACACATCAAGTCAACAAGGGCTTCTTCCAGCATCAGTTATACTAAAAATTATTATTATACAGCAAAATTCATCACTAGGTAGAATCTGTTTGAGAAGTGCAGGGAATTTAAATTTTGTTTGAATATAAAACTATTAAATAAAAACTAATTTTTTTTATGTTGGCCCCTTATATTTCAGAAATAGTACAAGCTACAGCAAACCTGTTGGAAGACTCCAGACAAGAACTCTATGAAGAATTCAATGGAAATAAAGGGCTACGCTTGACACATCGTGATATGACTGCAGCAAGTCAACAACGGCTACTACTGCACCAATCTATTGTGAATTTGTGTCATGGGTTATTGTCTTAAATTTTCAGATGGATCTGTCAACTAGAACAAAGTTATTGCAGGAAAACCATTGTTTCTACAGACGAACTAAGACAACACCAATAACAACGACAAACCCATAACATAATATGACTGCAATATTTTTGCTATCACACAAAAAATACATACAAATCAATCTATTTACAAAAAAGGGTATTTCCTGCAGGCGTTGGTCCCTTTGACTCCCTTCACCTATTTTATCTCAGAAACCATAAGAGCTGGGTCAAATCTGTTTCAAATTGAAGGGAGGAAATTTTATCAGGAATTCAAAGAACAATAAACCCATCAAAATCAGACTTTGAATAAAAATTCAAATTATTTGGTACTGGCTCCATTTTTAACCCTTATATCTTGAGTGACAGCAAGTCAGTAAGACAGTAAGACCCAAACAAAATATGTTGGCATACTCTACATTATACTACATATAGAGAATTTTATACTGAACACTAAGAAAAAAATCTAAATTGGTTGAAACAAATGTTCTACAAACAAAAATCAGAAAATATCCTTTTTGGCAACTTGGGGTCATATACAGTCAAACCTGCCCATGTGGTCACCTGTACTGAAAAGTCACCTTTTTCTTGTCCTGTCATAGAAAATTTCATATGAATTAACCTCCTTTAAGAGGTCACCTGTCTTATAAGGCCACTTTTTCTTTGTCCCAAAGGTGACCTCTTAATAGAGTTTGACTGTACTTGGAAATGGGTAGAGATAGAATCCCCCCATATCAGTCCTAAGAATGATCAGTCAACTAGAATAAAATCATATCACGGAAACAATTCTTCTTCTTCTTGCCGTCAGGAGAATACTCTATATTGAGTGTTGACTCTCCGTGCATGTCCCTTCTGCATGTCAATTGAATCTACAGATGGCAGACAGACCAACAGCATATAGGACAGCAAATTTTTGCAATCATATAAAAAATCTGCTTTTAAGGTAGGTCAGTGGCACAATCAAAAATCAGTAAGATTTGTTATCATGAGATATGGATGCTTAACCACAAGTAACTACCAAATATGGGTTAGGTTAGGGTACTCGTGTTCGTCATCATTATCAACTATTTTTCAACTTCATCGTGACTACCAGATTTAATTGGACAGGAAAGCCCTATAAATAAGGTGAACCTTGGAAAAAAAGTAGGTGAAAAAACTGATATTATAAGAAAATTTAATAACTGTTGATAATGAAATGTTGCCAGAAAAGTAACACACAAAAGACTGCAGACTAGACAAAAATCACATGTATATGGGTTGAACATGAAAGTGAATTTCATATTTACATTGTAAATAATCTAGTAATTTACTTTAACTTTGATCTGCATAATGTTGTTTTTTACTGCTTTCACAGAGTTGTTTTGTTTCTCCTTTGTTTTTTTGTATTTGCAATGCTATAAGGGAGATAACTCCAATTTAATATTACAACCAGATGCTTGCAAAAGTAAAACTTATTTGGTGATTCCTGCAAAATTCAGACAATCAGAAACAAATATTCCCCTTGATAGCAATATCTGATGTCAGATCTGAATCTTTTTTGTAAGGCCATACATAGAAGCACAAAATTCTTGTTTTCTTTTTCTGTTGGCAATTGTGTTGTCTGTCCTTCGATTTACAGATTCTGATTACCCCTTTGGTATCTTCAAACTCTTCTTCAATGCTATAAGGGAGACAACTCAAATTTAATATTACAACCAGATGCTTCCAAAAAGTGTTTGATAAAATTATCAACCATAGGATGAGTCCTGCAAAATTCAGACAATCAGAAATTAATATTCCTCTTGATAGCAATGTTTGATGTCAGATCAAAATCTTTATTGTGGCCATACATAGATTAATCCTACAGAATTTCAGCTAAATATGGCCAGCGGTTTCTAAGCAGAAGTCTATCTTTAAAATTCAGCAAAAGAGACTATTATTTACCATGCCGACAATATTAACTGGCTCCTGCGGTTACAGATGAAGTAAACATGTGGTTTTTTAGGAGAAATATAGGGGGGGGGGGGGGGGGGGGGGTTGTTGTGGTGTTTAACGTCACTTTCAACAGTATTTCAGTTATATTGTGGCAGTCAGTTCTATTGGTGGAGGAACTGGAGTACTCGAAGAAAACCACTTATCGCATGTCACTTGCAAACTTTATCACATAATATTGTATCAAGTACACCCCACCGTGAGCGGGACTCGAACTCACAACCTTAGTGGTGATAGGCACTCTGAGGAGAAATATGATAAATTACTAATACCCATAACACTGCTCCATCCCACATTGAAAACCAAGAATGACTATTAAAATACACAACACAAACTGTTACTTGCCTATTTCAGAAAATATTATCCCAATTCATAGCCTACTTTTTAGTCTCTACAATACCTTTAAACACTCACCTCCAAAGATCCTGTCTCTCTTTCGTCACATCTTAGACTCTCAATACAACTTTTACTATATAATGGTCTTTCTAAGGAAGAACAGGCTGTTGTATCCAGTATGACTCTTCTACCACTAGGATCTGTACCCTGACAATATACTCTTCTAGTCTTCTCTCCTACACCACAATCTTTGCTACACTGGGTGAAAATAGGAAATGTTAATTGCATATCAAAACACACCAAAATTTAGCAATAATAAAATAAACAAGCATCACTCAACTGCAGGATAGGGGCCATTTCACACTCATTTTAAGGTATGAGTTTTACTCATTTTGTAATACAATATTGTGGATGAGAAATGTAGAACAGAAATAAATGTGCTGTTTCTGTATTTTCCTTTGTGTCTTAAATGTAAAATTAGATTGTATCTCATGTTTATTTACATCCATATCCTTTCTTACTAAGTAAAATGGAATCAGATGCTAAAGTGAACCCCATTGAATGGCTGTTTGTATCTAATTAACCTTCTCAAATTCAAGATTAATAAATTATTGGTTACTGTATGGCTTTTTATTTGATCTACTGCTGTGTTTCTACAATATTAAAAATGTTATTAGTAGCTTATTATGACAATACAGTTAAACCTGTATAAGAGGACACCTTTGTGATCACAAAGAATTAGTGGTCTTATAAGACCTCTTAAAAGATGTTCATTCTATAACAGGACAAGAAAAATGTGACCTTTTAACATAGGTGACTGCTTAATTGAGGTGTCCACAGAAACAAGTTTGACTGTATTTGAGATCATGTTTATGTTCAAATTTCAAAATGAACCTGCAGTTATGATGAGAATAAATGAGTGAGCGAGTGAGCGACTGTTGTGTAACGCCAAGAGAGCAGTTTGTTCAGCTATATCATGCCAAGAACAAAATACCTTTCGAAGAGATAATGATGATGATGATGATGTCTGCTTTGTACAAAACCAATATGATTAGTTGGATTTTTACAGTGCTAACTCACTGAAATAACAGTTGTGGGCAGACATGACACTCTACTCAGACATATTATCCTGATTCCTAGCCAACCAGTCTTTGCTCTTACACCTTAATGCTGCAGAATCAGCAAATACCAATTGCATAGTCTTTGGTTTGACTCAAATGAGTCAGAATAAATGAATTTAGTCTTAAAGGAAATATCTTACCCTTGACCAATCAGTTGTCTCCCATTCAGGACATCTTATATCATCATTACATGATCTAATATAGCGTGGCTTTACTTTGTAAGTCTCTAGACATTTTTGATCACTTGTCTCAAAACTTGATCCATCTTCTCTGAAAGCTCTACAGAAGACTGGTTTAGACTGGTCTCCTATATCACAAGATGTTGAGCATGGTCCCCAGTCACCACTGTCCCACTGGCTGTGATAATAAAAATAAACATTAGCTACAAAGGGATACAAATGTATAATGGTGAAACTATTCACAGAATAACATACCAGTACTTTCAGGATACATGTCATTTCCCTGAAATCCTGCAATCATTACATGTTTTGCTTTATTATACAAATAACAATATGCTGGTACAGGATTCAGAAAAAGCCAACAGTAAGAAATGGTAACAGTCTAGCAAAGACAATGTGCAAACATGCATAATGCAATTGTCAGTACTTAAGAAAGGATTTGGATGTAACTTAACATGAAATAAAATACATTTGAAACTCAAGTAATCATCAAAGATACACTGATACTGCCATTGTACTGTCCATGTTTATGCTGTCATTCATTTTTGTGATAGTGTGTGGTCCTTTTGAGTGGAAGCAAATCTGTGAAGGTTTTTTTTTATCCAATATATATTATCAGAGATGGCAAGTTGGGAATCAAATAACCGTTTTGACCCCACATATCCTTGTGCCTGTCCCAAGCCAGGTCCTGGTTATGTCGTTATCCTTTTTGCACTAAATAGTCTGAGTTGAGAGGTGCTACATTTTTGTAGTCATATTTTGTTTATATTGATTGAATTGTTTAAACTTTCTTTTTATAATACAGGTAAAGAGGACATTTATCAACATCAAGGCATCATCCCCTACTGTCATTTAGGAATAACACAAAAAAAAGTTTTTTTTGAAAATGGTAAATAAAGTAAACAATATCTATACTAACACATTAACTGTTGCAGATTCTTTACAGATTTTTCCTATACATTTACGCTGATTTGGTCGTGGATTTAAACCATTACAGCGATGTGCCGATACGACTTTTGGGTTTTTTGTATCCATACATGATACTGCTCTTCGCTGATAACCTAAAATACAAATATTTTTGTACAACTGTTCTTTGCAGTAACAACCTTTTTATTTTTTTTGTCTGTATAAATACCGTTCTTAACGATAATGATAGAAAGAAAAAAAACATAAAAACAATTTTATTTTTCTAATTCGTCGCAAAACGTATTTGACTCTGCAATCTTTGACATTGCCATTGAGCGTACCTGATGAAGGTTATTCCAGAAAAACATCATATGCACTAAATTATATATCTACATTTTTATTGTAAAATAATATATGCTTCTACTCAATTGAGAATGCACAAAACTATTTTTGCAAAAATGTAGTAACAACAGTAATAACTTTAAAATAAGCTAGCTTTGTCTCACTCAGACACTTTATCATCATCCAGGTATACTCAGTATATTTGGAATTTTGAATCATCATTCCGTTAAGAAATGCTGATACATGTTGAAATATGCATCGAGTACAAATCACATCAAAACGTTATAGGGAGCACTAGTATTTTTAACATTCTGATCTGCAGTGGTTGTCATCTGGTATATCTGACCGACATGAGTTTGCAAACAAATGGTTTAGTGGCTTCTGAGAAGACGCTTAAAAACATTTATCTCATTGCTCCTGAGTTATATTTATGTCATTTGTGTTTGTTTGCATATAGTGGTGTCCAACACATCTTGACTATATGAGTAACAAGGCGAGTGTCTTATCAGAGGCAGGAACTGCTTACCCTTCGCGAGCACCTAGTTTCACCCCCTGGTTTTGGTGAGGTTCGTGTTGCTCATCTTTTTAGTTTTCTGTGTTGTGCATTTGTGTTTTATAATATTTGTCTCCATCCTGTGTCTTGTGTACCCAATGTTGCCAGTGTCTCTGGATTGTCCACTCTTTATTGCCCCTTCACTTTTCTCTAACTTTTATTTAAATAATGCATTGTGGTGACAACCACTTTGTATATCCATTGGACAAAAAAAAACACATATATTTCACAATGGATCATAAAGTGATTATCATGTATAATTCTATATCAATCAGTTTTGCAGTTTCTGAGAATAATTTTTGTGAAGATTTTCCCATTAGGTCTTGTGTTAACCTATTGTAACAGTAGAGCATATGATATCTCCAAAATATGTATTGTCCTCTTCAGGTAGAGGAGCGTACCTGTTACACTGTCCTGAAATTGATTCCATCTTCAATTTTACAACTGACTCAAAAATGCAAATATTTTCAGAGGGTCATCCATGTATCATCAACAGAAAGTCTGCTTAGTGATTTCAAAAAGAAGATCTATTAAATACTTTAACAATAGGAACCAAAGTAGGACTATGTTCTAAAGAGGTAGCCATTTTGAATTTGCAATCGACATGGAACACATTCTCTGTAGACACCAATCCAGGGAACATTTCTGGAAGTTAAATTCAATTTGGTAAAGTGGTTTCAGACAAGAATAATGTAATGAGAGAGAAAGCAGGATAAGATTACAGACAATCTGACATCAGACCAATGATTGATATATTTACAACTACCTGTGCAATCAGTGCCTATCACCACTAACATAGTGAGTTTGAATCCCGATATTGGCGATGTTTACTTGATACAACATTATTTGATTAAGTTTGTCAGTGACTTGCGGCATGTCTGTGGTTTTCTCCGTTTTCCTTCACCAATAAAACTGATGCCACAATATAACTGAAATATTGTTGAAAGTGGCATTAAACACCATAACCCTAACCCCTAACCCAATGATGGATACAAAAGGATGACAATCGCTAAAGTGGCTCTACAAACCAATCAAGTTAAATGGCATTGATAATTACCTTCCCCACACTTTGTAGAACATACAGTCCAATGCCCTGTTAACCAGACATATCTAGAACCATCCACAGTTGTGTCAGAGACTTGTCTACTGTGACTAGACCTTGAGTTCTTATCAACAACAGAATACTGATAATGGTAAATCACATGCTCCTCATCTTGCTTTATTATCTTTGAAACAAAATATTGTAAAAAACAAAAATATGTATATATGAAGAAAAATAACTAATATTTTACATTTACAACAACAAAAGATTTAAATTAATACTCAAAATTCATTGTGTTCAATGGTTTGAGTTCAGAGGTTGTTGTTTGTTTTTGTTAATATTGGTGGAATTGTTTATCATTACTGTTTAACCCGAGTTCACCCCCAGTTTTTGGTGGGGTTTATGTTGCTCGATCTTTGGTTTTCTGTGTTGTGTTTTGTAGTTTGCTTTTGTCCTTTTTTTTATCCCCATGATATAACTGAAATATTGTTGAAAGTGGTGTTAAACACCAAAAAAGCTGCTTGTCCTTTTGTCCTGTACATTGTTTTGTGTCCTTCATTTACAGATTCTGATTACCTCTTTGATATCTTAAAACTTTTTTTCATACTCTTGTTTTGTATCTTCAGACAAAATAATTTTTCATCAAAAGTTTACCAAAAGCTTGGATAAAATGTTATCCTAATAATTAATTTCCAGTTGCAAGCCAATGAATTAATCTGACAGTCTAAACTGTTATAAAACATATACCAGTAATCCAATTTAATAAATTAATGAATTACTTTGTTATTAAGAATAAATTGGTAAATTAAAGTGTCAACAAAACTTTTTCAAGGGAAACAGGTCACATGACTAGGTGGTTAGGATTATGGTGTTTAACACCACTTTCAACAGTATTTCAGGTATATTATGACGATCAGTTTTATTGGTGGAGAAAACCGGAGTGCCCAGAGAAAACTACCGACTAGCTGCAAGTCACTAGCAAACTTTATCACATAATATTGCATCAAGTGCATCTGCCATGAGTGGGATTCAAACTCACAACTTTAGTGGTGATAGGCACTGATTGGATAGGTAGTTGTAAATCCAAATACCATATGATCACGACCACGACAGCCCCTTCCCATTACTAGGAGTTTTTTTTTTAATCCCAAATTGACAAAATCAAATTCAGATCAAACGATATCTCTTCAATACACAATATGTAAACAAAATGGAAGATAAAATACATGTTATTACTTCTACTTGTGTTATACATTGTTAAATGTTCTGTCTATCACAATGTCATACATATATACAACATTATGTCATAATGTTTGTCAGTGACTTGCGACGTGGTTTTCTCCGGTTTCCTCCAACAATAAAACTGACAGCCACGATATAACTGAAATATTGTTGAAGGTGGCTTTAAACATCATAACCCTACCCATACAAATATAATTAAAACGTACAGATATAACTAATGTATCATTTGTTGGTCCAATAGCTGTAAGTTTCTGTGTTCCTCTTCCTTGTTCAGACAAATGATATTTAAATGTTAATCCTGCTAATGACAGCATCACTTTACCATGTCCAACATTTCCATTTAATATAAGAGATTCTGTACCCTGCTGTATGGCTGCAAAAATGTAGTGACATATGTTTAATTACAGCGAATTTAACAAGAAAATGAAAAACAAAAAATACCACACCGCCGGAACAGTTCTAAAATCTAATTAAAAAAACAAAAAATACCACACCGCTGGAACAGTTCTAAAATCTAATTAAAAAAACAAAAAACACCACACCGCCAGAACAGTTCTAAAATCTAATTAAAAAAACAAAAAACACCACACCGCCGGAACAGTTCTAAAATCTAATTAAAAAAACAAAAAATACCACACCGCCGGAACAGTTCTAAAATCTAATTAAAAAAACAAAAAACACCACACCGCCGGAACAGTTCTAAAATCTAATTAAAAAAACAAAAAACACCACACCGCCGGAACAGTTCTAAAATCTAATTAAAAAAACAAAAAATACCACACTGCCGGAACAGTTCTAAAATCTAATTAAAAAAACAAAAAATACCACACCACCGGAACAGTTCTAAAATCTAATTAAAAAAACAAAAAACACCACACCGCCGGAACAGTTCTAAAATCTAATTAAAAAAACAAAAAATACCACACCGCCGGAACAGTTCTAAAATCTAATTAAAAAAACAAAAAACACCACACCGCCGGAACAGTTCTAAAATCTAATTAAAAAAACAAAAAATACCACACCGCTGGAACAGTTCTAAAATCTAATTAAAAAAACAAAAAATACCACACCGCCGGAACAGTTCCAAAATCTAATTAAAAAAACAAAAAACACCACACCGCCGGAACAGTTCCAAAATCTAATTAAAAAAACAAAAAATACCACACCGCTGGAACAGTTCTAAAATCTAATTAAAAAAACAAAAAATACCACACCGCCGGAACAGTTCCAAAATCTAATTAAAAAAACAAAAAATACCACACCACCGGAACAGTTTTAAAATCTAATTAAAAAAACAAAAAATACCACACCTCCGGAACAGTTCTAAAATCTAATTAAAAAAACAAAAAATACCACACCGCCGGAACAGTTCCAAAATCTAATTAAAAAAAACAAAAAACACCACACCGCCGGAACAGTTCTAAAATCTAATTAAAAAAACAAAAAATACCACACCGCCAGAACAGTTCTAAAATCTAATTAAAAAAACAAAAAACACCACACCGCCGGAACAGTTCCAAAATCTAATTAAAAAAACAAAAAACACCACACCGCCGGAACAGTTCCAAAATCTAATTAAAAAAACAAAAAATACCACACCGCTGGAACAGTTCCAAAATCTAATTAAAAAAACAAAAAACACCACACTGCCGGAACAGTTCTAAAATCTAATTAAAAAAACAAAAAATACCACACCGCCAGAACAGTTCTAAAATCTAATTAAAAAAACAAAAAACACCACACCGCCGGAACAGTTCTAAAATCTAATTAAAAAAACAAAAAATACCACACCGCCGGAACAGTTCTAAAATCTAATTAAAAAAACAAAAAACACCACACCGCCGGAACAGTTCTAAAATCTAATTAAAAAAACAAAAAACACCACACCGCCGGAACAGTTCTAAAATCTAATTAAAAAAACAAAAAATACCACACTGCCGGAACAGTTCTAAAATCTAATTAAAAAAACAAAAAACACCACACTGCCGGAACAGTTCTAAAATCTAATTAAAAAAACAAAATATACCACACCGCTGGAACAGTTCCAAAATCTAATTAAAAAAACAAAAAACACCACACTGCCGGAACAGTTCTAAAATCTAATTAAAAAAAAAAAAATACCACACCGCTGGAACAGTTCTAAAATCTAATTAAAAAAACAAAAAACACCACACCGCCGGAACAGTTCTAAAATCTAATTAAAAAAACAAAAAATACCACACTGCCGGAACAGTTCTAAAATCTAATTAAAAAAACAAAAAACACCACACCGCTGGAACAGTTCTAAAATCTAATTAAAAAAACAAAAAACACCACACCGCCGGAACAGTTCTAAAATCTAATTAAAAAAACAAAAAATACCACACCGCCGGAACAGTTCTAAAATCTAATTAAAAAAACAAAAAATACCACACCGCCGGAACAGTTCTAAAATCTAATTAAAAAAACAAAAAATACCACACCGCCGGAACAGTTCCAAAATCTAATTAAAAAAAACAAAAAACACCACACCGCCGGAACAGTTCTAAAATCTAATTAAAAAAACAAAAAATACCACACCGCCGGAACAGTTCTAAAATCTAATTAAAAAAACAAAAAATACCACACCGACGGAACAGTTCTAAAATCTAATTAAATAAACAAAAAACACCACACCGCCGGAACAGTTCCAAAATCTAATTAAAAAAACAAAAAATACCACACCGCTGGAACAGTTCCAAGATCTAATTAAAAAAACAAAAAACACCACACTGCCGGAACAGTTCTAAAATCTAATTAAAAAAACAAAAAATACCACACCGCCAGAACAGTTCTAAAATCTAATTAAAAAAACAAAAAATACCACACCGCCGGAACAGTTCTAAAATCTAATTAAAAAAACAAAAAATACCACACTGTCTGAACAGTTCTAAAATCTAATTAAAAAAACAAAAAATACCACACCGCTTGAACAGTTCTAAAATCTAATTAAAAAAACAAAAAACACCACACCGCCGGAACAGTTCTAAAATCTAATTAAAAAACAAAAAATACCACACCACCGGAACAGTTCTAAAATCTAATTAAAAAAACAAAAAATAACACACCGCCGGAACAGTTCTAAAATCTAATTAAAAAAACAAAAAATACCACACCGCCGGAACAGTTCTAAAATCTAATTAAAAAAACAAAAAATACCACACCGCCGGAACAGTTCTAAAATCTAATTAAAAAAACAAAAAATACCACACTGTCTGAACAGTTCTAAAATCTAATTAAAAAAACAAAAAATACCACACCGCTGGAACAGTTCTAAAATCTAATTAAAAAAACAAAAAACACCACACCGCCGGAACAGTTCTAAAATCTAATTAAAAAAACAAAAAACACCACACCGCCGGAACAGTTCTAAAATCTAATTAAAAAAAACAAAAAATACCACACCGCCGGAACAGTTCTAAAATCTAATTAAAAAAACAAAAAACACCACACCGCCGAAACAGTTCCAAAATCTAATTAAAAAAACAAAAAATACCACACCGCCGGAACAGTTCCAAAATCTAATTAAAAAAACAAAAAACACCACACTGCCGGAACAGTTCTAAAATCTAATTAAAAAAACAAAAAACACCACACCGCCGGAACAGTTCCAAAATCTAATTAAAAAAACAAAAAATACCACACCGCCGGAACAGTTCTAAAATCTAATTAAAAAATTGTAGAAACTTGACAAAATTGATATCCGAAAACACATTTACATGATGAACACACATTTACATGATCGCTCACTTTCCTGGCTTACAGGCACTTCAACAATAATTGATGGCATTAAACTACCTTCATAGCCCCAAACTTCCCTTCTTACTCAAATGATGCTTTAAATTTAATGCAAGTGTTTTCCACATGCAAGTCAAATACCAACACTCACATATAACAGGAGAGCGAGCGCCATTGTAAAGAACGCCAAGTCATTATCGCTAACTTATACCTAATCTATTTATTCTTCGTGACACAGAGGTTGTCATATGCATAATATTTTTTCTATCAAAGAGAGCCGATGTCCTTAATTAAACCATCATTTAAATATCGGATAGTACAAAAGGCCATTGATAGACATAATAGGGAAAGAATGAAATTCATTTATTTTTCTAATCTCTCCTGTCATTCGTTGTTAACTTAGGTGTAATTTTTTTTAAAGATGGTACACAGCGGCGAAAACCAGACAAAATACTTTATCCTACAATCATTTTTTTTCCTTTATGCATCTATAATACAAATAACGGTCTCATGATATCTGATTCATATTGAATGAATGGAAAATAGTTCTGAGCTGGACACAATCTGCTGACAGCCTGACAACATGACAGACAAAAAGATTCTACCATTCAGCGAAAATAAGAGATTTTAATATCTTCACTCGTGTGTGAATGTCAACATCTTTTATCCTCATACCACTATGCTCCACTCCAGAAGTACAGCATCAGTGGTGTAATGGTTAGCATGCTCGCCTCGAGTGTGGTAGATTATGGGTTCGAGCCCCGTTCGGGTCAAACCAAAGACTATAAAATTGGTATTTGTTGCTTCTCCGCTAAGCACACAGCATTAAGGAGAAAGAACAAAGACTGGTTAGCTCGGAATCAGAATAATGTGTCCGAGTGGAGCGACATGTCTATCCGCGGACTGTTGTTTCAGTGAGCTAGCACTATAAAAATCCAACTCAGCATGTTGGTCTATAGCTGCGGAACCGTAGCCCTTTATGGTCCTTTTTATTTATTTTTTTTTTGCGGACCATAGGGCTACGGTTTTCACTCTATCAAAAACTTTCGAAACTGCGCAAAAAAAATCTTGCGCCGCTTTTTTGCCAATTTTTGTAATGAAATCGGGTGCGAGAACGATCAAACATATATATTTCGTTTCGTTAGATATTTATCTACATTCTTCTATACTTACTTACCTATTAATATTCATTTCCAGTTCATTATCATAACAAATATCTCATTTGTGACAAATCCCGCCTACTTCGTCCGCCATCTTGCTTCTCCGGTAGTCTCGTTCTAATATAACCCTATTTATTTATAAACCGCAAACACGTGTTTGGTTTGTTTACGTTTTACCGAATATGTTTTCGGTGGTTTTATATAAGGAGAAATGAGAGTTTGGATCTTCTTGGCATATATTTTTCAATAAATAATCTGAATAAATAAATGGTTTTTTAAATTTCTTTTTCTGAAAGTGACTTTCATTGAACATTTTTGAAAATGATTATTGACATCTTCCACCCCCCTATTTTGGGCCAAGTTAATGTAGGGTTATATTTGGAAAAATCACGTGACCTCAGAACGAGACTACCGGAGAAGTAAGATGGCGGACGAAGTAGGCGGGATTTGTCACAAATGAGATATTTGTTATGATAATGAACTGGAAATGAATATTAATAGGTAAGTAAGTATAGAAGAATGTAGATAAATATCTAACGAAACGAAATATATATGTTTGATCGTTCTCGCACCCGATTTCATGACAAAAATTGGCAAATAAGCGGCGCAAGATTATTTTTGCGCAGTTTCGAAAGTTTTTTATAGAGTGAAAACCATAGCCCTATGGTCCGCAAAAAAAATAAATAAATAAAAAGGACCATAAAGGGCTACGGTTCCGCAGCTAGTTGGTCTAGTACAAAGGGAACCTCATCATCTTCTCATTGAAAATTAACTTATTCTTGCCTTGATATAGCTGAAAAATTGCTGAACTGGCATTATCAACAATCACTCACTCACTCACTTCGTTCCAGAAAACTGATTTTACCACACTTGTAAACAATATTCCTACATCTCTTATAACACCATATGGCAGAACAATTTAGAAGTCTTTCATGAACAAAAAGTGAACAATAACATATAAGCAAAGAGTGACTGTAAAATGTAGAACAGCAATAAAAGTGCTGTTTCTTTACTTTAATTTGTGCCTAAATGTGTACTTACACTGTCAAATATTTCCTTCAAATTCTAACTGATATTTGACAGTGTGAATACCTATCTAAACTTCCTTCTAATATATGATGGACCTATCAAATGTCTTTGACAACGTGTTTAAACTTCCTTCTAATATATGATGGACCTATCAAATGTCTTTGACAACGTGTTTAAACTTCCTTCTAATATATGATGGATCTATCAAATGTCTTTGACAACGTGTTAAAACTGCCAAATTTGTGTTTGGAACAGGTGCACCGGTAATGTTTGCTGTGAATTTGAAGGAAATATTTGACACAATGGGTGCCACTAGTGGAGCAGCAACTGCTTACCCTTCCAGAGCACCTGAGTTCATCCCCAGTTTTTGGTGGAGTTCGTGTTGCGCGATCTTTTGCTTTTTGTGTAATGCTTCACAGATCGTTGTTTGTCCTTTTTCTTTTGGCCATTGTCTTGTTCGTCCTTGTCCGATTTACGGATTCTGATTACCCCTTTGGTATCTTTAAGATCTTCTTGGCCATGTAAACTCACCTTAAGTGTAAAATAGGATAGGCTCTCATGTTCTAATAGTAAATTAAACAGAATATCTCTAAACAATATAAATATACAATAATGCCAACCTAAATATGATTTGCCTGGTTTGTGTGAAGTAATCTTAATTGTTCTAGCACCCAGTGGAATTCTTAGAACTTTATTATGACCTGTAAAAGATTTAGATCAAAATCATTTATTATTCAATGTACCAGTTATAATATAACAATAAATAGTATCTATATTTCAATATGTCCTGATAATTTAATACATTATAAACATTGCTAAGTTATTAAAGAATTTTATTTTTAAAATGTAATGAATTTCACTTATACTGTAATAAAAAAAAAAAAAAAAAAGCTATTTTCATAATTCTATTTGAAATTTTTAAATATTTTTTTTTTCTTTATTTGCATGCATGGCTTGTCAAAATTCAATGTGGCTAATTATAAATTATATTTGAAATTTTTGAAATATATCTTCATTTGCTTGGTTAATCAAAATTCAATGTGACCAATTACAATTAAAATTAGCCATTTTATTTAATCATAATTAGCCACTTTGGCTAATGAAGATTTTTGTCCACCCCTAAACACAGTCAGGTATTATAAATTAAGGTATGAGCAAACCTTTATGTCCTAGTGTTCCTGTCACTGTTCTACAGTTATAATTCCTTCCATCACACACACCACAATTATCTTCTTTCTTCTTAGAACCTAATACTCTATCACAGCCAACTTTCTGTAAACAAAAACAAATTTAAAGTCTTTTACAAAATACAAATACTCATAAGATATAAGAGACACAAAAAATACTATGTTTTGTGATAGGGACTTGAAAAACAAAAATTAGATACAAACTCTGTGCTCAAAAACCCAGAAAAAATATGTCCGCCATGTGGGCAATCAGACAAGTAAATTTTACATGCCTGTTAAGTTTTATTTTAGGGGCCCACAGTCTGAAACCACTCGTATGGGTGAGTGGGTGAGTGGATATCTGCATCCTTGATCTAGTTATATAGCCATTGGGTCAGATTAGAGGACCACAGTTTTTATAGGGAGAAATGATAATGGTCATTTACGTTGACCAATAAATTGAGCATGTACGTGTTTATCAGTTTTACTATGTACTGTTACTATTTTTTAACAATTGTACAAGACAGATATAAGTACTACTTACTCTGCACCCACCATCAACACACACATCTTTTGTATCAGGACTACATGGTGTACCATCTATGACTTTATCAGCCAGTTTATGGTAAAACTTCTCACTGTCTGCCATACAAAACAACTGGCACTGTGTCGAGTCATCTTCACCTGTATAATGTAGAAAAAGGTCAGTTAACTTTATCAATTAATTTCAGAAATTTTGCAGTCAATTTTACAATTTGGGTAAAATCGGTTTTATAATTTCTGAAAAGGTTGGTTCTTTGTTAACCTTCTGTGTTGGCCATTTTTTCAATTTTTCATCAAGGCAAAACAATGTAACCTCTGTAGAGGATAATGCAAGGAACATTCCAACAATACTACCTTCCAAATGGTTCAGTGGTTTCCGAGAAGAAGTCTTTGAAAATATTTACCCCATATGACCTTTTCATCCAGCTTTTGGATTTAGGATCAACACAAAATAAATACTATTTAAGAAACATTCGTCGATGATTTCTGCAAAAATTGTTGCTTCTGAATACCATGAAGATGTCTCTGAATGTTTAAATTCATTCTTTTAATTTTTGCCATTGCTTGTCATTCATATTTTCTTTAAACCAAGAACACCATGAGTCATACAATGAAATGAGGAGTCTTTTTTGGAGGACCATCCTTAGCTGATTCATATAGTTACAATTCTACCAGTACTGTGGTATTTTATTTCAATAATTAGGACTCATGGTCATAAAAACTTTCGAGCAAGAAGTTTGTACTTGTACTTGAACAAAAACAATCAGAATACTTTATCTAATAAATACTTTACTCTGATTGGACAATTTTGGAGTACGAGTATGAAAAAGTTTTAAAACCATAAGCGTTGAAACTATTATTTATCATTGTGGTCATAATGGATATCAGATCAGAAACAAATGAATCTTTTTTGGAGGATTATTATACCAGCAAACCCTTGGTCCAATCGACCCAGTAGCTTTTCAGGAGAAGAATGAAATATTTAAAATAGACAAAAAAAATACAACTGAAAATACTATATTAAACTTTAAGATAACCTTCATAATATGGAAACCAGTAGTAAAGTTTGCCACCTAATGGTGTAGAGTCATACTCGGAACACTGTGCAGCTCTAAAATCTCCTGAATCATCAGGACAGTCCTGTAAAACATTTATAACAAGTACATCAAAATCAAGCATTTTCTACAAAAGATTTCTTGTATTAAACAACACAATCGTGTAAAACATGCATACAAAAATTAATATATTGTTAAAAACAACATCTCCAAATTCAATATTAATCCTTTTGATGGAGCCTATGACAAGATGTTCAGGCTGCCACAGGAAAAAGAGGATATTATCGATAGGATAATACACCAGAGGTGGTTTGCAAGTTAATGGAAGAAGGATACAAAAATGTTGTCTTGCAACGGACCCACAACAACAAGTGGCTGTGCCAATAATCTGGTCTTCATTAAGAGCTGTGGCAAGTTGTTTGTTACGTACAAAGAGTGTGGCATTTTTAGAACATGAGACACTCATTTATGTCCTGTCCTTATGGGAAGTTGATTACGGTATATAATTGTCCTGCACAACAAGTGAATACCCTCACTGAGGGATTGTACATACGCTGCAACAGAGAAACTAGGTCATATTTATATATGCAACCGTTCCATTTAATTCATGAATCAGCCATATACAATGAAACTAAGTACAGACTCCTATATGGGCAAGAATTCTATATCGGGGAATTTAAAAAACAATCATGTCAACGAACTTTTCTGGGCTTAAGATCTATGTTGTTAACTACAAAATTATTTTAATTTTGTAAATAAACAAGTGTGGACACAGAAATGTGCTGTCCAAAAGGCAAGTGTGGATGTCAATATTTCATATTATTAACTTAAAAAAAAAAAATCCTGGACCCTGTGTCCTGGATTTTTTTTAATAAAAAACTAATCCTGGATTATTATTTTTGCTTAAAATCCAGTCCTGTGTTTTTATTTCAAATTTTCATCATAGCCCCCCTCCCCCTCCTAAGGGATATAAAATTGTATCATTAATAATAAATTAATAAATAATAAATTCAGATTTTCTATTTAAAATAAATTTCATTTACAAACCACTGATATTTGTTCAATTTTAAACGCTGGTTTAAGCTTTAGTCGCAACAAATTTTTATTTTTCTCTTTAAACTGTCGAAACATAACATTTATTTAAACTGTAAAATTCACAAATAAAATTCACCCCCCCCCCTTTTTCCCTTTTTTCTTGTTTAAATCAATGATCAACAATATTCCAGAATCAAAAAAATGAATAAATATAACAGATTTCTTATACATGCATCTTTTTACCCATCTTCGCTAGCCAAGGGTTACGATTCGAGTCCCCCTTCTCTTCACCCTTGGCAGATCTAGAATACATTTTGAGGATTCGCGCTTTAATATTTCATTGGTTACGGCTACCAGTACACGTATCCAATCAGAAGACGTTTAACACGGAGCACATGTTATCGACGAAATGTAAACAAAGATGGCACCGGAATGCTCTCATATGACAACGATTTGCCACTTCCCTTTTGGTTCTAATGAAAACATCTTTCCCGTCTGCCAAAGCTTTGAAACTTTCACTTGGTTGACAGTAAGTGCTTCTAAATCAAATTTATCACAAATAAGTTTTTCTTCACTGGGCGCTGCCATTTTCAACTCTCCAACATACGTATAACAAAACGATTCTGATTGGCTGGCGATGACGACTATCTAAGGGGCGCAACTTCGATAAACCACCAGGTGGCATTGCACGCAAATTTCAAAATGTATTCTAGATCCGCCAAGGGTGGAGAGAAGGGGGGCCCGAATCGTAACCCTTGGCTAGCGAAGATGCTTTTTACCATGCAGAGTCAGTGTGTTTTAAATCGGTCATCCAATCAGGATGCTCATTATTCTTGTCCAAGATAAAAATACATCGCTAAAGTAAATTTACCTGTGGTATTTACCCGTAAATTCACTTAGAAATCGGAGATATTTCGTCATAAAACTTCACACATGGTTTTGTCTATCATACTTCTTGAAGACAAACATAAAATTTTATTGCATTTATCAATATTGTATGAGTATCAACAGTTTTTTCAACACCGTATCTGTTTCTCGATACAGTGACCCGTGACCCAGATTAGCAGATCCCAGCAGTTTTTTCTGAATAAGGTTGTTTAATAAAGATTTAAAATGATTCTGGTGTGTTTTCTTACTAAGTTGTACAGTTTCAAAATGTAGACATGCAAGTTTTCCAGCATTATAAAGATATTTGTGTGCGGGCTTTATTGTTTTCTAAATACTGCAGTGAAAAAAGGACTATGTATGTAACGCATTCCCGTCAAAACAGTGTTACATACAATAAACGGATGCCAGGGGTACATATTTTGCAGAATATGATTGGACATGTCGTAATCAAGTCGCTTATTTATGCGGTTCAGTTTGCGATTTAAAGTTTTTCCTTATAGCGGCAAGTAAAAAATACTTACAGCTATGAGTAAACCTATTGAATTTTCTGTCAAATTCATGTTACATACACTAGTATGCAAGCTAGCCACAAGCCAATGGACAGAAACACACCCTTATAAACTCATAAAATGACTTGTATTGTATTTTTATTTTGTTATTAATACTGAAAGAAGCAGAACAATTCAAAGAATCAATGCAAAATAAATGCACATTTTTTTTTCCTTAGTCAATAAATTTTTGTCAATGTTATATACATATAACATGTCACAGTAATCAAATTGGTATGAAAGTTCCTGCGAGTATTTGTTTCTGAAAATAATACTTAAAGAATAAGCAATGTTTTAATAAATAAATACTTTGAAAAATATATATAGAAATATTGATAAATATTATTTAAATATATGTTTGTAACATTGACAATTTTATTTTTTTGCAGACCATATGTGCCTAAAGGTTAAAACTTTGTGTGATAAAATTAAGTGAAATTAAAAGAGTTTAACACTGCCAACTTGTTCAACTATTGAACCTTTAAAGAATTTGTTTGTGAGCTATGGTCCTAGGTTGTTTATAAAAACATTGTGTCAACAGTTAAATACTAGAAATTTAGTATGGAAACTTTATGCACAGATACAAGAAAGCATGCTGAAAAACTACTAATATTTACAGAAACTACATGAAATTTGCTATCTTTTCAGGTTGTAACTTAATGAATGTTTGCCCTTTTATTTTTTATTGCTGATGTCACACTTTCAGGTACCGATAGCAAATTCTTGCCCATATAGTATTTTATTATTTTTCTAAATAAATTCTGTTTTTCTATTGGAATAACAAATGACAGGTGACAAACTAGAAAAACATGTGTAGCATGCTAAACAATTTTTACGGACTGGGGATTTCCAAAAATAACCATATCTGAATATCCCGCCAACAGTAAGTCCACGACCTAAGTTAACGGTTTTATTGTTATTGTTAACTTGTTACTTATCAATTACATTTTTGTTTCAAAGACTTAATTGGAATATTAAGCCCTTTCAAAAATTGATGATTTTATAGTGAAGGTTGAAAAATAATAAAGCAATTGTAGCATGTTGTTTTCGGTTGATACATGATTTTATCGCACTGACCAAGAATAACAATATCAACCTCGGACTTCGTCCTAAATTTGATATTGTTATTCTTGGTCAGTGCGATAAAATCATGTATCGACCTCATCAACATGCTATAATTGTGTGATAAAGTTTGTCAGTGACTTGCGGCAGGTTAGTGGTTTTCTCTGGGTACACCAATTTCCTCCACCAATAAAACTGACAGCCACGATATAACTGAAATATTGTTGAAAGTGGCTTTAAACACCATAACCCTAACCCTAATATCAAATTTCCCTAGTAAACTGTAGACATTACAATATCTTACTGTAAAACTACCATCTGTTCAGAGCCATTTTGTGCTTGGTCAAACTTAGGTAAAAAACAAAAATGATTGACTGAAATTTTAAAACAAAATTTTGATGATGGTAAATCATGTATTTGCTATTGCATGGACATTGTGAAAATAACACATGGGATGATTTCAATTAATGAAGGAGGTAGAAGTTATTGTTTAGTTATTGTAAATTTCAGGAGGTTTTTAGCTATATTGTCACTACCAGACTTAATAGGGGAGTAACAGTTATAATGCATTGATTGATGACTCCTGCCTTGGAAGGTGTCTGGAAATCTTAACATTTGAGGTAGGAATATGAGGTCATGAATCTATCGTCAGAAGTCATTGACATTAACCACTGGACCACCCATGCCCCTCTCATTTAATGGCAAAAGGTGGGGTTTTTTACCATTAAAAATTTATTACCCATCAACTTCAGCTGTAAGTCAATCAAAATTATATTTGCACAGCAATATTGATATGATTATTACCCATTAGATATTTACCTGTAAGTACCAGGTAATAGAGAAGATAAATCATCAAGGTGTGAAATTACAGGTAGCTTAATTGAGGTTTAAATGATAGAAAATTGATCATTGGTAAATGGATGACACTGCTAATAATAATAATACCACTAATATGTTTTTAGTATGAGGGTAAATGCGAGACTTTAGATTTCAGAAGTTAGGGTCATGGTGTTTAACGCCACTTTCAACAATATTTCAGTTGCATCGTGGCAGCTTAACATTTCAAGACAGAATGCAGGATTAAAGGGCAATAAAATCTAATTTTATTTTACATTTAACCATAAAGTTATCCCTTTTTCTCTTACAAAATAACTTTCTGTTTAACAAGACAAAAACATTTTTAGTAAGCTTTCTCTGTTGAAAAATTCAACTTCAATGATTTTTGTTTGTCTTCATGCTTCTTGTATACTTCAGTGGTATTTTTTTTAATATTTAGGAATTATTTTGTAATGATAATAAAGTGAATTTACAGAAAAGTAGTTGTAGTCATCAAGACAACAAGTAGTATTGTATATCAAATCAAGACAATAAAATTGATATTTGTTGCTTCTCCGCCTAGCACACAGCATTAAGGAGTAAAAGCAGAGACTGTGTGGCTCGGAATCAGAATAATGTGTCAGAGTGGAGCGACATATATCTATCCATACCTGTTGTTTCAGTGAGATAGCACAATAAAAATCCAACTAAGCATGTTGGTCTAGTACAAAGAGACCTCATCTCATCAATGTAACTTGTTTCTCTCCATGATATGGCTGAAAAGTTGCTCATTTGGCTTCTTTTTTTTTCTTTTTTTTTACTAACATTAACAATTATCAAACAATTTTGAGCAGATCAACAGTCACCACAGCATAATTTAGAATGGGTCTCAAAAAGCATCAAATAGCATAGTCCAGTTCAAAACAGAAAGGTCAGATATCATTTCACATGAATTTTACAAAAGAAATTTTAGGATTTTCTTTGTTTTTGTGTTTTATTTAGACAAGAATTATAGCATTCTGATAAATAATAAGTTTCCATAGTTTTATGTTTATGAATTTCTATATATAACAAAATATATCAATATATGCCCAATATTGACGCTCATCAGATTTTCCAATGTTAATCCTTTACATCGTTCTTCAATAATAAAGCTAAACTAAATATGTTTAATATTTTCAAGGTTTTTAATATTATAACTTAATAGATAATACAATAAGCCATGTCCTTGACATTTTACTCTTCCTGTTTATAAAGAGTATATATTGTAAAAACCAAAGTTAATGATACTTAAAGTCATTACAAAGCCTTGAATTGTTTGACCTCAACTTGATTATTTTATCATCACACAGTAGTCAGTACAACTTGTCAGTGTCTGTGAACTGTCTTTTTACTATATAAGCTGGTTAGCTAGTAACAGATAGCTCTAGTCACCTATATATCATATCACAGTACATGCACTACATATTGATGCTTTTTTTCATTATTGATGACTTTAAGGAAAAATAATGCATTTTAAATTTATAGACATATTTTTTTTGGGGGGGAAGAGGGACCCTAATTATAGGTCACAACTAAAAGTGTCATTGTGCTGTTGGCACTTGTTTTATACCATTCATAGGTTGTAAAGAGTTTCATGAAGTAGTATGGTACAAACATGAACATGCTTAGGTTTATGGTGTTTAACACCACTTTCAACAATAGTTCATGATCGTGAACACACTTAGTATAAGTTTGTAATTAGGTAATAGTAAACAATATTATACTGGGAACTGGTTTGTTTCAAATTCACATTCGAAGAGAATTTCATAAAACAAATATTGGGAAATGATATGAAAAAGAGGTTAGACAAAGCATGAGGGGGTAAGCAGGGATACAAATGTAATAACCAATTTATTGTGGCTTTACTGAGATTTGTAAATACTATGTTATATGTATATTATTAAATAAAAACAATAATAGTATGCCTCTTGAATTATTTATAGAATAACGTCATTTGTTTTCTGCAAAATATTACCCAAGAAAGTAAGTATATACATATATTGAACATTATTTACCTGAATATTACAAGATCTATATTCTTTTTTCTCTCCTTGACAAGATTCAACTCCTCTATAAAAACAAATTAAGGAAATACAATTTGAGCTTTGTTCATGAAAACATGGAACTTGAATGAAAATGGATTTACAAGTCAATAGAATACAGTATTCCGCCAATCCTTGTTTAAGAACCAGAGGCTCACATGAGCCCCTGTATCACTCACCCTGTAAAGAAGCTTTATTACAGCATATACAAGTAATGTTACTTTTTTTCCCCGGACTTTAACCTAAAATATCATGTATTTCAATTCATTCCTGGTTTATTTCACGAAAAGTAGCTTTTGAAATCCAATGGTACTGCTGTTGAGCTTCTGATTCCAGAATTGCATGGCTGAAAGGTCTTTCAATAAATATACCAGAATTGGAATTGCAATCTTTCCCATATTAAAACTCACCCAAATCATAACTTGTAGACTTCATGCAAAAGAAAATGAAATCAAATCATTTTTCTTAAATTTTTGGTCGGGAAACAACAAACCAACTATTTTTTTTAAAGATGGGCTGAGCATTGCAACAGCAACATATTTCCACACTGTTTTTTCAATTATCTATATACAGACACAGTCTGAAATTTATATATTAATCTAAGTGTCATAATAAAATGAGAAACAAAAAATACTACACTGCCAGAACAGTCCAAAATCCAATCAAAAATAGCAGAAACAGCAAGAAAAATCAACACCCTTAGCATATATACATTTGTATAAAATAAACATATAATTTGAACTTTACTGAAGAAAATTCTCCATTTCGTAAATAAAGTATTCACCTATTTGATTTACAAGATCCATGTCTGGACTGTATACCACCTCCACAACTTCTAGAGCACTCACCAAAGTTACTCCAGTCTGAAAGACATGACACCTGAAATGATACATGTAAAAAGAGTCATTCAGAGAGTAGCTACAAGGCATCTCTATTAGTTCAACATGGTACACAGCAGCTTGATTGATAATATGGGAAAAATATTATAAATAGTGTCCAGGTGCACAGGGGCTAGGTGCGTCCAAAAAAAAGAAAAAAAATACTATAGTATTATATAGTTTTTTTGGGGGGGTTTTCGGACACACCTAGCCCCTGTGTCCAGGTGTACTGGAATCAAACATAGCAATAAATGTTTTATTTCTATAATAATAATAATAATCTTTATTTCTCAAACTGACAGTGCATAGCACATATACAGAGAAGTTACAAATAAATGGACAGATTAAACTATATACAATATATACAAATACATATATCTGAAAGTAATATACTAATTAATCTGTAAATGAATTGAAGAAATAGTTAATCAATTTATACCTGAGGCTCTCTTGAAATGATTTGATTTGCAGGTTTAATTGATTTTTTGTGCAGTGCAATTAAATTAAAGAGGTATAATTCTCTCGATTTCTAACTCTCTTTTAAAGTATTTAGACCGTGCAACATTTGATTTCCGCCTCACAACAAATCAATTGCACTGATCATAACATTAACGTAACAGACATTCATTTATTTAACGAGGTGCAATTATTTTTGAGTTTCAGTAAATTCGGTGTTGCATACATATCATGTTATAATGGCATTGATTCAGTTAAAAGTTACATGCACATATGAGGGGTTAATTCCATATATTTGCGCTACAAGGGGTTAGGTAGATTTCTTTTACTTTCAATATGCCCCTAACTATTTACAGGTTTCAAATAATTTTGCATGTGCTGTCAGAACTGGTCCCGTTTCCTTATCACGTTATTCAAAGAGCGAGTTGTTGGAGTTGCCAGTTGAACTCGGAAACCAGTCCTTCCCGGGGGAAAACTTTTCCCTGATTTATTCATTTATTCATTTCCTATTTATTATTCTGCCAATTGTTTTTACATCTCACATTTTACACATATTAGATTTCACTCATTTTAAAATATCCTCATTTTCGTTGTGAAACAGTGTATGGCGCGGGAACTGTGTCATAATGTTCATGCTTGAAATGTATATACATGTACAACAATACTTAGATCATCAAACAAATAAAAATTAAAAAGAGCCAACAAGCATCTCGTTTCAATTAGATTGTGTTTATACATCATACAGTTTATTCTGTCATCACAGAAATATCTAGATGCCATAGCATTTATTTGTGCCAGCGTATATCGGCATATTTATTAATGTCATGGCATATTAATTATGCCAGTGTATATCTTTCAATCTCTTAAACGGAATTATCGGTCTTCTTGGGGTTTTTTTCCTCTTCCATCTACTAGTAATATTAACCACTTGTTGCATTCCATGATCTTATTTCAAACGGAAAGAAATATTTCTGACACTGTTGTCGTTCTTGCGAATGATACCATAAATCGCTGAGAATGCATGACGGAAACATTTACTTGGGATTGCCACAAGTCCATTTACAATGCGGTACATCATTACCATTAATGCTTCTCATTTTAAGGTATCCATCAATGAATAGCATTTGTAAATTGCTGGTTGTCTGGTAAAATCTCATGAAATAACTTGCAGATCAGCATCGTACCATTTCCAGTTTGTGTATGTTATCCAATGAGTTCCATATTACACTTGGTCAGTATTCCATTATTGGTCTTACTAATATTTAATGGCAAAGATCCTTGGTCTCACTTGGACATCAGTGAATGCTTTTGTATGAAAGTTATGGTTGTATTTGCTTTCTTACTAATATTTTCATGTATGTTGACACCAAGGTATTTTCCTGTGTCAACTACGTCTAAGACATCCCAGTGTATGTTGTAAGGTTTATTACATAGATGTTTCTTTTTTTTTCTGGAAATATGTGAAATCTGGCATTTCTTGGGGTGTAATTCTATTTGCCAGTCATTTTCACATTCTTGTAGCCTATCCAGGTCATGCTGCAATTTGTCGGTATCATCGGCTGTACTTATGTTTCTGTATTGTACGCAGTTGTCTGCAACAAGTCTACCTGTCAAACCTTTGAATATACAATCTGTTGGGTCATTAATGAATAATAAGAATAGTAGTAGTATGCAAGTACCCTACAATGATGTACACCAGATTGTATTGGTGCTGTGCTTTAAGATGCTCTATTTAGTATGATTTTGTTGTGTTTTTACTTATGAACTCGTTACCGGTAATCCATGTGTGTATGCTCCCTCCTATGCCATATCATTTGAGCTTGTGCATTAGACACTGGTGTGCCAATTTGTAGAATGCTTTCGAAAAGTATGACATCTCTCTGCCATCGGCTGTCAATCCCTTTTACTGGATTTTGTATGGTGATAATAATTTGGTACTCGCATGAACGTTTGTTCTTAAATCCATGTTAGGCATCCGCTGCTATCACATTATCATATATTTTGTTATTTATCGACCCATAGAATCGCATACGGTTAGTACTGGTCATTTAATTGATTCGCTCCCTTAGAGGGACTGTAAGGACCGATAACTTTGTGTAAGAGATTGGGTATTTTTAGGAATATTTTTGTTGATCAACGAAAACTGAATCAATACAGAAGTTAAGACCATTTGGTTGACTTGTCCCGAAGACTTTCAAATTATTTGGCTTTCTAATCTTTTCACTATGAACGAACCTGATGAAGGTTATTCCAGAAAAGGGTCGTGTGCACTAAATTAGATATAGATCTGAGTGGTTTTTTTTTTTATTATAATCAATTTTTTTTGGGGGGGGGGGGGGTTTTCTCGATAAATTTATGTTTCTAAATAATGTATTTTATTAATATTAACAAGTGTGGACACAGAAATGTGCTGTCCAAAAGGCAAGTGTGGATATCAATATTTCATATTATTAGCTTTAAAAAAAACAAATTCATGGACACAGGGGTCCTGGATTTTTTTAATAAAAAACTAATCCTGGATTATTATTTTTGCTTAAAGTCCGGTCCTGTGTTTTTATTTCAAATTTTCATCATAGCCCCCTCCCAAGGGATATACAATTGTATCATTAATAATAAATTAATAAATAATAAATTCAGATTTTCTATTTAAAAATAAATCTCATTTACAAAACCACTGATATTTGTTCAGTTTTTAACGCTGATTTAAGCTTTAGTCGCAACCAATTTTTATTTTCTCTTTAAACTGTCGAAACATAACATTTATTTAACCGTAAAATTCACAAATAAAATTCACCCCCCCCCCTTTTTCCCTTTTTTCTTGTTTAAAACAATGGTCAACAATATTCTAGAATCAAACAAATGAATAAATATAACATAGATTTCTTTTACATGCATCTTTTTACCATGCGGAGTCAGTGTTTTAAATCGGTCATCCCATCAGGACGCTCATTATTCTTGTCCAAGATAAAAAAAAAAATACATCGCTAAAATTACCTGTGGGTGTTTCCCCACTTTAACTCGTAAATTCACATAGAAATCGGAGATATTTCGTCATAAAACTTCCCACATGGTTTTGTCTATCATATTTCTTGAAGACAAACATAAAATTTTATTGCATTTAACAATATTTTATGAGTATCAACAGTTTTTTCAACACCGTATCTGTTTCTCGATACAGCCGCAACTTCAACTCGTAAATTTACATAGAAATCGGAGATATTTCGTCATAAAACTTCACACATGGTTTTGTCTATCATATTTCTTGAAGACAAACATAAAATTTTATTTCATTTATCAATATTTTATGAGTATCAACCGTTTTTTCAACACCGTGTCTGTTTCTCGATACAGCCGCCCGATTACAGTGACCCGTGACCCAGATTAGCGCGTTCCACCAGTTTTTTCATAATAATGTTGTTTAATTAATCTCCCTAAGACATAGGTGACCTTAGCTGATTTTTTGCTATGTTGCTTATGCTCTTGGGTGTACTTTGGTTTATTTACTCCCAAAGACTTTTAAATTATTTGGCTACATGTATCCAATCTTTTGACTATTTGACAGTAAATGTTCGTGAAGAAGGTTATTCCAGAAACGTTTCGTGCACATTAAATTAGATATGACTGACACAATGGCGTTGTTAGAGTTCAGGTGTGTTAGAGTTATATGGGTGTTTAGCGCCACTTTTAACGATATTTCAAATTAAATGGTGGTTGTTATTTTTATTTGGTGGAGGAAACAGGAGAAAAACTTCAACCTACGCAAATCAGGGAGAAACTTGATCACATATAGTCGTATAATTTACACATTTCCACTGACGAATCTTAACACTAAGGGTATAGATATATACATATCCATATACATTTCGAAAAAAATAATTAATATTATTCTACCATATCAGACACACCTCAAGTCGCTGAGAAAATTAATCACATAAAGTTGAATAAATTACGTCTTTCTGCACTGACAAATCTTTACACGAAGGATATAGATATATATAATTATACATATGCATATGTATTTCGAAAAATAATTAATATATATTCTTTCATATCAGATACAGTTACCTCAACAATAGCCTTAATGTAATTTTGATGGATAGATTATCAGAGAAATAATTTAGACCAGAATCATATAACATATTTTCTTGATTAAGATACATATAGACCGGAATTAAGATATCGAGAGAAAAAAACATGCTTCCATTACAAAATGAAAAATCTCCCTTTAAACAAACGTTCTATTGCTTTTCATATGAAAAGCAGTCTTGTTAAAGTAGATTAAAAAAAAGAACTCACCTGTTTTTCTAGGACAACAGCGAAAACCCAAATAAGGAGATGGTTCCTCATTTTATTACCCAAGATAAACTTTCAACTTTCATTGATGCTACTGAATGTCATCGAAATATGTGGTTTCTCGCAGATCCTAAAATTTAAATAAAAGTCGTCACAGAATATAATAGAACATATTATATCATATATTAATTAAAAGATTTTACGATTATATTGTATGTAAATAACAACAACAAATTCAAAATCTTTAAGCGGAAAATTTTTCTTTCATAATTCTACTAGATTATAATAATAAGATTTATCTTTATCTGATGATGTGAAGATGAATTTTTGTCTACTGTCGTCCGAAAAAAGTGTCATGTAATACTGTCGTCCGAAAAGAAAGTGTCATGTAAGAGGTTAACCTGTCTGTTACTTCGACCAATATACCTACATGTGTCCTCTTATTCCGAAAAATTTATATAATCATGTAATCTTGTATCTTGAAAATTATGATATGAAGTCCCTTGTTTAAAATTTTTTTTACTGTTACTCAAACAAATATACCTACATGTGTAACTCTTATTGCAAGAAATTTAGATAATCCTTAATCATGTTATCTTGAAAATTAATAATGAAGTCCTTCTTTTTCAAAAAGTAATTAAAAATGAGAGAATGAATATAATTCCGCTTGAATAATTGGATGCGCAGAAATATTGAATCAGTTATTTTGGGGTATAATTTAACCATAACTACCATTCCTTATTACAAAAAAGCTGAATCTGTGTTTTCTTGAAGAAACTTAACGAAAATTAAAGATTATCAAGTTGTCACAGAGATGTAAAAAAAAAAACCCGTTCAACTACCATTCCTAATTACAAAATGCTGAAACTGAGTTTTCTTGAAGAAACTTAAACGAAAATGGAAAAATAACAAGTTGTCACAGAGATTTAAGAAAAAAACGTCCAAACCTTTGGCATTGTCGTTTTGTCCATCAAGTCTATAATCTGTTTGCTAATAACTATATCAAAGTATCTGACAAATGTTTATGTTAATGAGAAAACGAAATCTGCCATTATAACAATTTTCGGAAAGAACAGAGGATTCGTACGGCGAATGTAACTTTAAATGGGATGTTAATTTGTAAAAATGAGCATTAATTCTTTATTGTTTGAATTATCGCATTGTCAAAAGATTGTAAAAATTTGCCTGGAGGTTTGACATTGTAACATGTAAAACTGTGATAATTTAACTCTTATTACAATCATACATCTGGCGCTTTATTTGATTAAAACATTGTACAAGCTCTTAAAACAACAAAAAGACATGCATCACCCCTGCTCTCCGTACGCGTATTGTCGGAAAATAACGCATACATAATATATTATTCTAGTTAGCATGAAATGTAACTTAGTCAAGTTTTAACTCGAGATTTTAGAACTACATAATCACCAATTAATGCAATAGAAGTTTCTAATTAAAACACGGACATTTTTAATTAGTCTGAATTCCATGTCTCGAGTGTGTCCCGCAGGACTCTATTAAAGAAGTGGTTGAAAGAATGTAAATTGGTGGAAAAAAAGTTTTCATAAGGAGCGTTTGAATCTCCACAGCTGCATAGTGGAGTATGTTTGTGTCACCACCATTCCTAAGATTTGACGCCTACTGAAATGTGGCTCACATATAATAGAGGGAAAGGAATGCTGATGTGCTACCATCATACCAAGATCATCTTATGATTGTCTGATTTGACAAATTAATCACAATGTAGCAGTACCAGGGGGTACCTCTAATTGGGAAGTTCAAATTGCCCGTGTAATAGTTAGCGTGCTCGCCTCGAGTGTGGTAGATCTTGGGTTCGAGCCCCGATCGGGTCAAACTAAAGATTTTAAAATTGGTATTTGTTGCTTCTCCGCTAAGCGCGTAGCACTAACAAGAACGTGCATTTTAGAGTAGTTGTCTCGTAATCAGGATAATATGCCCAAGTGGGATGACATGTCCATCCGCAGACTGTTGTTGCAGTGAACTAGCACTATAAAAATACAACTAAGCGTGTTGGTCTAACTACAAAGCGGACATCCTCGTCATTTCATTGAATATTTACTTGTTCTCGCCATGATATAGCTGAAAAATTGCTGAGTTTGCGTTAAACAACAATCATTTACTCCCTCACTCCTAAAATAGTTTTCGATTTACGGATTCTGATTACGCCTTCGGTATCTTCAATTTTCTCCAAAAAAAAAGAGATAGTGGACTTTTTTTTATCAAAAATTGTTTAATCTTTGTAAATAAACATTGATCTCTTTGATATATATAAGTTGAAAATAAATATTACCATTGATAAAATAGATGTTCATTAAAAGTCAACAAAATATGACAGGTGCATCGGCTCACACTTAAAAGATAATACATAGGCCTAATGTGATGACTAGCCATGTTTTCGTTTAACCTAACATTCAAATCATTGACGAATGTATTTCTTTGATATTTTGAATGAAAGGGATTAAGTCATAACAAAACTGTTTTTTTTTTTCCATCATCTTCATCCATGTTATGTAAGAACTTTGGGAAGAAACAATCGCCGTTGGAAATGCTCCAAGTTTCCCCTTTCGTATCTTCAAACTCTTCTTTCACTAATTTAAATCTGTCTTTTATCCCTTTAACAGTTAATTGACAAAAACATGACATAAGAATGCGTACTACTTCAAACATTAACTATTTTTGTATCATATTACAACCCAACACCTTTATAAAGACATATACATAGGTCGTTTACTCTAGACAACAGGAGGGTATGTAAAGTATTATCTTGTCAAATATAAACAACCAAAGGCTGACGAAGATAAATAAGTTCTTTCGAAAATAACAGGATCATAAAATATAACTAAAGATGTGTTCTTCTTCCTTTTCTTTACCACATTTGTATATGTCTTGTACATTTATCGTTTATCTCATCTGAAGTCAACTATTTTTTTCTAACAAAACAAGTGTGGACACAGAAATGTGCTGTCCGAAAGGCAAGTGTAGATGTCAATATTTCATATTATTAACTTTAAAAAAAAAAAAAAAAAAAATCATGGACACAGGGGTCCTGGATTTTTTTAATAAAAAACTAATCCTGGATAAATATTTTTGCTCAAAGTCCGGTCCTGTGTTTTTATTTCAAATTTTCATCATAGCCCCCCTCCCCCTCCCAAGGGATATAAAATTGTATCATTAATAATAAATTAATAAATAATAAATTCAGATTTTCTATTTAAAATAAATCTCATTTACAAAACCACTGATATTTGTTCAATTTTTAACGCTGATTTAAGCTTTAGTCGCAACCAATTTTTATTTTTCTCTGTAAACTGTCGAAACATAACATTTATTTAACCGTAAAATTCACAAATAAAATGCACCCCCCCCCCCCCCCTTTTCCCTTTTTTCTTGTTTAAATCAATGATCAACAATATTCTAGAATCAAACAAATGAATAAATATAACATATATTTCTTTTACATGCATCTTTTTACCATGCGGAGTCAGTGTTTTAAATCGGGCATCCAATCAGGACGCTCATTATTCTTGTCCAAGATCAAAAATACATCGCTAAAATTACCTGTGGGTGTTTCCCCACTTCAACTCGTAAATTCACATAGAAATCGGAGATATTTCGTCATAAAACTTCACACATGGTTTTGTCTATCATATTTCTTGAAGACGAACATAAAATTGTATTTCATTTATCAATATTTTATGAGTATCAACAGTTTTTTCAACACCGTATCTGTTTCTCGATACAGCCGTCCGATTACAGTGACCCGTGACCCAAATTAGCGCGTTCCACCAGTTTTTCATAATAATGTTGTTTAAACATCGTTCTGACTGAATATAGCTGAAATACTGCCTGCTAGACGTTAAGCAAAAATCAATCAATCAATCATAACAAAAACGTAAAACTGTGTATTGTTCACTCTGGTGTAAATAACTGGTGTGTTGCATTTTTCGCACTTTATCATGTAAATAAGAGGATTTATGTGTTAAGCAGTGCAGCATGAAAGAACCTTATAAATTACACCCAGTGTCAATATATATTGTATGTTTAATTCATGCACTATATATTAACAAGACTTTTAGTTTTTACATAGACTCATCACTCTCTGACTAAGTACATCACATCCTGCTCATCTACAGCACATACAAATTGAACTGTATCTACGTATATTTCATTTGTACAAGATTTAATGGATTGTCTCATGGTATCTTTTGCATTTGAGTGGAGTGAGATCATGCACAGATACTTATCTTATCATATTATAATGTTTCTTAAATAATTAATTTATGAAGACAAAATATCAACTATTTATGGCATGTACAACATGTATGTGACCAAAAGTATTGGCGCATGTAAAAAAAATCCATATATAATCAACCAAAACCATATTTTTTTCAAAGATTATTGTGAAGTCATTACTGGATAGATTTTAACAAATTTTGCACCAAGACATTCGGAATTGTCCATATTTTGATTGTTTATCTACTCATTATGTTGTTATGAGTGGGTTTTATTTGTACATAATTTAAACACAACAAATAAAAATTGACTTTGATTTTCCTATATATTTCAACTAAAAATAAATCCTAAAAATTAAGAACCCTGTTTAAATAATGTACAAATAAAAACCACTCATATAAACATAATGAGCAAATAAACAATCAAAATATAGACAAAACCGAATGTCTTGGTGTAAATTTTTTAAAATCTATCCAGAAATGGCTTCACAATAAAAAAAAAATTAAATATGGTTTTGGTTGATTATATAGGGATTTTTTTTACATGCGCCAATACTTTTGGCCACATACTTTTTTGTATATTAAAAAATGGAAAGCTGCTGGACATTTACCACATAATGTTAAGACATTTTTATTTGGGCTATATTGTTATGAGTTTTATATGGATAGAAAACTGAAGTACTGAAGAAAATCACCGACCTGCCACATATCACTGTCAAACTTTAACACATAAACCTGTATCGAGTACACCTCAACACTAGTAGAAATAGAAATGCGATGCACATCGCGGCCATTACGGTCCAAGAAAACAAATATAGGAAAAGGTCAACAGACTGTGTAATATTCCAATATTATCAATTAAATTGACACAGTAAAGAGGTAAAGAAAATCACCGACCTGCCACATATCACTGTCAAACTTTAACACATAAACCTGTATCGAGTACACCTCAACACTAGTAGAAATAGAAATGCGATGCACATCGCGGCCATTACGGTCCAAGAAAACAAATATAGGAAAAGGTCAACAGACTGTGTAATATTCCAATATTATCAATTAAATTGACACAGTAAAGAGGTAACAAAACAAAGCAATTCTGTTGAAAAGCGCAGGGCATTTCTCTCGATCAACGTATCTTTACTATCCACACCAGATATGTTGACCGAAACATTTCAATGTCTGTCGAAAAAACTGCAGTTACCTTATACATCAAATAAATAAAAATACTCTTTTAAATTGTGCATTTTGGGCTTTAGCTCAGTGTAAATACTGCTTTGTGAAAGATTTCTGACATTTTAGAGGGTCACTATCGGACCAAAAGGCGGACTATTTTGATTGCGGTTAAGAAAATACTTAACACACATTCTGAATTTGGATCGTATATCAGTGTAGTAGAATTAAGAATACTATCCACTCAACATTGTTCCTTTGACTTTTGATATGTCAACCTTGTTTAGTTTAAACATAGTTATTCAGATAAATTTAAATATATACTGGACTCTCTGGTTTTCTCATCAGTACGAAGTTCTCTACAATAGTTTGGTTGTATGTAAATATATTTGCCGATTAATTTTTGACATGTTTGATCACCGGAATTTTATACTACTTTATACATTATTGATAATAGTAGGCCACAAATTTGAATTCGTCTTCAACAATAAACAAGTATAAATTATATTAACCATGAAATAACAAATCTGACTTTGACAATTTAAAGGGTTAGGCTAAAACCTTGTGTATACGACTACGTCGAAACAAATCGTAAAAACATATGAAGATGCACAACCCGAGTTACCTTGTATCATTAAAATTACTTATGAAAAAAATACATTGTCCACATATATAAAACTTGTGTATACATTTTGTATGGGTCTGTTGAGGAATTATTTTGCTAGTGCGGTAACAAGAGCATTTTCAAACCATTTTACAAGTTCTAAGGGCAAAACTCCTAAAATCTTAGGCGAAAAAATATGGTTTCCAAATTCGACTGATATATTATCTCTATAGAGCGGGTGTAAAAATTTGGTTTGAATATGTTGAGGAACTACTCTGCTATGGTATTACTAAAGGCAGGTATACATCTTCAAATTATCCAACTATGGTGGCCCGTTTTCTGACATGGTCTGAAAGTGACCCGGTCATCGTTCGTAACTTTACCAGAACATACCGTAAATTTAAAAGAAATTTAAAAAATTAAACTTCAGTTTGTTAAATAAACTTGAAGCAATTCATCTATTTATTATAAAATAAGCATGAAAAAACAAAAATATGAGATTAGCAAGGTCTGTAAATTTCATCAATGCGATGACTGCAGGTGCAAAATGTAATTAAAAAAATATATACTGGTATGAACTTTCTAGTGACAAAAGACAACGTTTCCTTGTAAAAACAAGATTAAAACAAACTTTGACATCTCTTTTGTGAAAAAATTTATTAAAAAAAAGCTTAGTTAATCGATCATATTTATTAAAGAAGAATTTGTTTTTTAAATTATATTTAAAAAAAACTTAACTATTAAATACATGTACATTGAATGATGAATATAATATTCAAAATATATGTACTAAATATATTCAGATATTATGAATTAAGAAGCACAAATTATGCAATAAGGCAAAAAAAAAAAAAAAAACTGATGTAAACGCTATTCAAGTTTTGAAATATATATGTAATGATGAATACAAATGCCGAAGACGTGTATAAGAAATAAAAAGTGACAGAACAAGATCTTAAAGGACTTAGAATTCTAGAATTAATAACGTAGACACCTTCTTTAGTGCGCATGACGCGTTTCTGAAATACTAGTAACCTTCGTCTGGTACGCTCATAGTTAAAAGATTAAAACATCAAATCATAAATACAAACAAAGGCTGTACAGGAAAAAGTAAAAGAAACAAAAATACACATATATATCCGGAGAAAACCACCGATCTGCCGCTGGCAACCTTTATCACAATATGTGGTATCGAACACACCTCGCCATGAGTGGGATTAGAACTCACAACTTAAGTGGTGATAGGCACTGATTGCACAGGTAATTGTAAATCCAACTATCATACGATCACAACCAAGACGGTTCCAATTATCAATTATTTAACATGTGTTTAAACTTTACTAATTAAATCGCTTCATAAGCGAGAAGTATGGAAGGTTTGATCCGCTAAATCGCTTACAGGAAAGATTGGCAAGCTAAATGGATTTATATAACCTAGATAAACAACATAGTCTCCACTATAAGGGAATCTCCTATAATAACCTTGACCATCCTTATACCTCATATACCAAAACATTTTTTATCCTTCATCTGTAGTTAGCAAAGTATGAATGCCAAAAAAACTAATGGAAGCTTATCTCCAGATATCATGATAAAAACTTTAAATTATCATTTATTGATTGAACGACAACATGTTAAAGCTCCTTTTTACTGAAAGTATTCACCGAGTGTGTGATAACTATCAGTTACTTGATCTGTATTAAGTCATATCTTTTTCATAAGATTAATAGGTAAGACAAATTATGAATGTTTAATAATGCTCAGACCTTTCTTCACCCCCTGTTTCCATTTATTTACACGGCTCCGTGTATGGCTAGTCTATTTAGTGTTAATAAAATATGCCATAATGGGTCTATTTCTGTAATATCTATTTTATGTCGGATAAGTCAACGCTTCTCGCCTTGATGTGTCGTAAAAATAAATCATTGCATTATATCGTTTAAATTATGTATGACAGTATCTTTGTATATCACAATATTATATGTATTATATAAGATAGCTATTACGAACAGTACATAAAATTCATTTAATCTTTGATTAAACTGCCAATATTCTGAACTAATGAAGATATAAATACAGACAGTGTAACGTGACAATGAATGCTGAAAGACTGCAGATCTGAACACAGCCATTTCATTGTGTCAATAAATCCAGAAAGACTGCAAATCTAAACACATACATTTTAACATATAAATACATGCTGAACGACTGCAGCCAATCAAACTAATCGCCACGATGTAACTTCAATATTATTGAAAGATGATTTTAAACACCAATAACCTATCCCTGTCTCCAGCCTAATGATTTCGAATAAAATACTATGCAGACCCAGCAAAATATTTAGCACGTCAATAAACCATATACTGTAAAACAAAACAAAGGTGACATATATACCAACGAGCGACACACTTTCTCACAAGAAAAGTGAATGTACGCGGAGGACAATCTGTACACTGACCCCAAATATCCATATAATTAAAAAAACAGAAAATTGAAACATTCATCACATAATGAGTAAATTTAAAAGCTGGCATTAATTTTCCTATTTTAAAAGTTCATTTTAGCTAGAGGCAATGAAGACGACACCGGGTAATGACTTTATAATGTGTTAACTATTATGTGTTGAAATCAAACACTGAATTCAGGTTGTGGTATTGTGACTACAAAACATAAATATGTGAACATGATATAACCACCAGACAAGCCAATAGTCGTAACGTAATTAGTAATAAAAAACCAAAGATTTAAAAATTGATTGAAACTGAGATGTTGTTAGGGCATCTGTTGTCTACCATTTAAATATTATACAAATATAAAACTCTGATATCATGACATTTCAAAACACTGAAAATTGCCAACTTTAATGTATTTTGTTTTGGGGTTATTTTAGAATAGTGGTTTAAAAGAAGAATGCAAACGTTATGGTATATACAATTGGTATGTCACGAACTCTGCTTAGCGCATCTTTAGTTATCTATTATTATTATTATCATCACAAGAATATTACCGGTTTGGGTATATCAAGAACTATATTATGTTTGTATTTAGTTGACAATGAGTGTCAAATAAGAACGAAACTTTAAGATAAAAAAGATTATTTCAATTTTCCCATTGTTAACTTTCCATTTACATTGTATATGTATCATTAATGTAGTTACATCCGGTAGCACCTGCAAAAGGAGTAACAGGCATATATATCTCAATTGAAACGGATTCTAGAGCTTGTGGTTCCTGTCAGGATTTCCTTGATAGAGGGTTTCTGCCAACGAGGAAGCTATTGAATCAAGGGTTCCTAGTGGTTTAGTTAAAATCACCTCTTTGAAAGTGTATACGTCGCCATCATGATTTTGTTAACCGCTACGGAATATCTGTGTTACAGATGCTGACGAATATGTTCCATTTTTGGTGGTGAATTGTTTCGAGTTGATAAGTAATACAACAACAAAATCCATTATGAAAAGAAATTTTAAACGGTGATTGTCAACAGTTCCATCAATATCAACAAAACGAACAATCATCTCTTAACTCCACTGAACACAAAAAAAGACCACGAGATATGAAATTAGAAATCCAGGTCACAGTCTGTTTTGGGACAGGCACAAACATATTGCGGGGTTACACCAGTTAATGGGATCCCAACCCTCCTCATTATGCATCCTTCTTTGACTTACAACAGTTTGTTTGTGGTTCTTAGACAGAGTGGTCGCACTTTTTGTATGAACATTACTGTTAATATTTTTTGAGAAATTCAAGTATATTTGGATTTAGGAAGCATTCAAATACAACCATAAACTAGTTATTGAATTGTGAGAGATGGTCACAACTTTAATATATTAAATGTACTTTACACATTCATGTATCAACATAAAGTTTCAACAAAGACGGATTGCTGAACAGTGGTGTTTTGTATAAATCAAAAATGACATATCTATATGTTCTACATATGAAATTTGTTAGACTTTGCTAATCTCCATTTTCTATAAACTATGACCTCGAAAAGTATACTGTGAATCTTTCAATAACAATTTTCATACTACCCCAACTTTATATGTCTAAAAGGGAAAACACATAAATAATTGTATGACATCAGTATTAACAAAGTTTCAAAACATCGCCGAAACTTTTCCGCCACCCCGTGAATTTTTGCTTGAGTAAAGAAAAATGAATCTATGATGCCAATGTTCTCCACCAAAAATGCTATTTCGTGATCAAATACAAAAAATGTATGCATGTCATAGGAGAAGACGGCCATCATAACCTGATAAAACAACATGACCTAGAAAACCACTGTTCAAATTTGTCAAATTAGAATGTCAGTTTACCCCTTAATTGATATTTATCATTATAAATATAGTTATATTTCCCCAAAAATTACATTTCATGATCTTATGCATGTCATAGACGAACAAGGCCATTGTAAGCTGATAAATCATGACCTAGAAAACCACTGTTCAAATTTGTCAAATCAGAATGTCAGTTTTCCCCTTAATTGATATTTATCATTATAAATACATTTGTATAGTTATATTATCATGTCAAACATATAGGACGGTAAAATCACTTATTAAAATATTTACACTAATATTGATAATTATTAATTATCAACAGACCTCTCTTGACCCAGCGAAAACTAATAATAAACCAATAAAATTAAGCTAAAAATAAATATTTAAATAATAACTGATTTATATCTAAGATTTGTTAATGTAATGCAAATTTGTTTAATTATGTTAATTGTTTAACAAGATTTCAACTCCAGACAGTATTTTGATAATTTTTAAATATCAGATTCATCTCGACTTATTATGAAAAGAAAGTTTTAACAACGATGGTCAACAATTCCACTAATATGGTATTAATTAGATCAAAGTACAAAGTAGTGGATTCAAAGAAATGTTTTTGGTAATTCAGCTGTATTTAAAGTGAGTGAGTGGTTGTTTTTAACGCCAACTCAGCAATTTTCAGCTATATCATGGCGAGAACAAGTTAATTTCAATGCGATGATATTGATGTCCGCTTCGTACTAGACCAACACGCTTTGTTGGATTTTTATAGTGCTAGCTCACTGAAACAAAAGTCCACAGGTAGACATGTCGCCCCACTCGGACACATTATTCTGATTCCGAGCCAACCAGCCTTTGCTCTTTCTCCTTAATGCTGAGTGCTTAGCGGAGAAGGAACAAATGCCAGTTTTATAGTCTTTGGTTTGACCTCATCGGGGCACGAACCCACGATCCACCGCACTCGGGGCGAGCTCACTAACCGTTACAACATCGATACTATTAGCTATACATGACAAAATGTATTTTAGAAGTTATAGACAAAATTCAAAAAGGTCGATATTAATGAATTCACATTTTACTGATAAATGCATACCTGGTAACTCAATTATATTTTTCTTTTTTTTTAAAGATAAACAGGCAAATCTAATTGTCTGAAAAAACACATTTGATTACAATATTTCACGCGAAAATTCTAAACTGCTTGAAACGTACATTTCGTCATTTATTATAATATATATGTAATGGTAGATCTCCGTAAGGAGACAGGACTGACTTTGTTGCAATGATAAATGGAACCATGAGCTTAAAATGTGCGAAAATTGAATGGATTGATGAATTTAAGCTACTTTTAAGTAATAATTGGGGTGGCGGACAATCCGGAAAAAGGGTGGTACAATAGTTTAAGCGTAGACAGAATGGTATACCATAGAATATGGTTGTTTTAGTAATAACGTTTAACGAGTGGGAAAGCAGTCAAAATTAAAATCAGGTCTCGGCTTCTGATACCCATTATCTATAAATCTAACCCCATGTCTTAAGAGGTATGCATAATATATTTGACATCTTATTGCCTTAATTATTAATAAAAACTTTTTAAATAAAGCAATTTCCTTTCAAATAAAAAAACAAAGCAAATAAGGGTTTGTACGCATTGTATATGATGCGTGAATTTCTGTTGACATGGATGTTTGAAATTTTGAAATTTTACTTTTCTGTCTATTTCCATTGGCCAGAAATGTTTCATAAGACCCACAAATCCCATTCCACAAGAATTAATTGACGTCCTCATCGATCAGCAAAGGCCGAAACCACAAAAATATAAATAAACTAGGAAGAACTGTTTTAGATACCTAAAACTTATGTCTCCCCCTAATGCGGCCATCTGTACAACAATAAGTTACACATTATGAGTTGAATGATACTATTTAAAAATCAATTCTTTGACTTTCAGGTCAAAGGTCAAGGTCTCACGATGGTCATTACGGTACGCGACACACCGCCTTATGGTCATGCACCCACATACCAATTATCATTGACCTATCTCGAAAGACAAAAAAATGTTATGGCCCGGACAAGAAAATACTATTTAAAAAACAATTATTTGACCTTGAGGTCAAATGTCAAGGTCCCACGAAGGTCATTACGGTACGCGACACACCGCCTTATGGTCATACATCCACATGCAAAATATCATTGACCTAACTCGAAAGACAAAAAAGTTATGGTCCGGACAAGCCTCGCTGAGAAGAAGCGGAAGCGGAAGAAAAAATCAGATTAAAACAATACGTTGCGACAGTTAAACAGTAGTAGTATGGACTAGATAATCATTGACTACAACATTGCTAACTTGGAGCCACCAGGATGATCTAGAAGATAATTATCAATTACAGCTTAACTTAATCATACTAATAGTAAACTACGGGTACATTTAGCGATATCAGTCTTATCATAGTAAATAATAGATACAAGTAATTGTGTTCGTCTTCGAGTACAAATAGTAAATCAAATATACACTTATGTGAATGTCATACTTGTCATACTAATAGTACATCAAAGATACCACTAAAAACCATTTGTCTTGTCATACTAATCACGAGTTACTATAGATACACTTAGTGGTGTCTGTCATCCCATGCTAACAGTAAAGTAGTCACGCTTGGTGGTGTAAGTTTTGCCACTCTAATATTACGCTAAATATACACTTACTTGTGTCAGTCTAAACATACTAACAGTAAAACAACTACATTTGTATATACTTAATGGTGTCAGTCTTACCATGCTAATAGTATATCAAAACATTCGTATACACATAGTGGTAACAGTCTTATTACACTACACGAAAAGGTGAAAGTATCATCATACAAATAGTATTATACAGTTTCTGTTTTCTGGTGTAAATCTAGTAATACCAATAGTAAACTACAGTTACACTTAGTGGAGTATAAGTCTGCTCATACTAGTAGTGAACTACAGATACACTTAGTGGAGTATAAGTCTGCTCATACTAGTAGTGAACTACAGATACACTTAATGGAGTATAAGTCTGTTCATACTAGTAGTGAACTACAGATACACTTAGTGGAGTATAAGTCTGCTCATACTAGTAGTGAACTACAGATACACTTAGTGGAGTATAAGTCTGCTCATACTAGTAGTGAACTACAGATACACTTAGTGGAGTATAAGTCTGCTCATACTAGTAGTGAACTACAGATACACTTTCTGGTGTCAGACTTGTAATACAGATACATTACGTTAACTAGTAGTCAAACGTAAAACTACATGTACAGCAACTAAACTACTAATCATTCATATACATGTAGTTAGGAAATCTATACCAAATACGTATTAAAATCTACCAATGGTGGAACAAACATTTGAAAAATGCTTCTTCGTAAAAACAAGATCGCGTTAATTATTTTAAAATACTTTACACAAAATAATTACAATTTTCCCATTGAGAACTCCTCCATTCATATGTAGCAACATTCCAGCAATACCTGCATATGGAGTATTATATATATATACTCAGTCGATATGATATTCTAGACCTTGTGGTTCCTATCATGATTTCCTTGATAGACGGTTGGTACTATCGAGGAAGCTACTAACCCAAGGGTTCCCAATGGTTATGTTGAAGTCATCAAGTTTTATGTTCGCCATCATGACTTTGTTACGGAATATTGGCGTTACAATTAGTGACTAGGGATATGTTCCGTTTGTCGTAGTTACAATCCTGTCCTCTTTCATGACTTAGCGCCGGATATGTAACAAGAGTAACACGACGGGTGCCACTAGTGGAGCATGTATTGGGTACCCTTCCGGAGCACATGAATGTACCCTCGGTTTTTAGAGAGATTTGTTTTGCTCAGTATTTTGTCTACCATTGTTTGCCTGTTTGTTACCTTTCTCTTAAATATTGCATCGTCTGTCCTTCTGCAAGCTGCGAACTTGTGGCTTCTTATTTACGTACCCCTTTGGTATCTTCAAACATTTCTATTCTGTATGAGAAACGTTCAAACAATATTCTATAGGATATCCATTTGCAACTGTACATCTTTTTTCACACGGTGACACGTGTTTGATCTGACATGAAGTTTACTAAATTTTGATCTTTATTTGTATTTAAAGGTCAAATGTGTTGACATTTGGATACTGAATATTAATATGATAATATTATTTAACCTGTGGGGATCTGATAGTACATGTATATAGATAGGTTACTTAACTCTATATACCTATATATATATTTGAATAACTTGTGATGCTTGATCTGAAAATAATGTGTTTGATAATCTTTTCTAGTAATTAGTGATAGCCTACTAGACAGAAACAGTAACCGAATAATATATAACCGTAAATAGTTACAAGCTTAAGCATTCTACCATATTCAAACAAATTGCCTTTAATGGAATTTTCTTTTTATTTCTTGTTTATTTCCTTGTTTTGTTTGCTTTGTTTGTTTGTTTGTTTGTTGTTGTTGTTTTTTGTTATTTTGTTTTTGTTTTGTTTGTTTGTTTGTTTTGTTTTGTTTATGGCTTTGTTTTGGGTTTTTTGCGGGGGGGGGGGGGGGCATAGCAACGTCGGTCTTCTATGATAATTCAATGCACATCCAGTAGTCTTTGGCAATCCAACAAAGCTTCGGTACACTTGTGAAAATCCGAAATATAGAAAGGTGTTTAAGTGAGAAAATGTATATTTGTCAGCATTTTGGTTTGAAATGAAAAATGAATGATGTCTGATTGAAAGCATTAGCTCTTAACATAATCATAAAGTATGGAAAAAGGGACAAGGGACAACTAGAACTCAAAACAAGATACAAATGGTATAGTTAAGCCTATGTAAATAATACTCAATATTTCATATTTAAAATTTCCAACATTTTGCTTTGTCCATAAAATATTATTTTTTTAAGCACTTTTCTCCGAGTCCTGGCTGAAATTATATCATCAGCTACAGTCAATTTAAATTTGTTACCTGAAACACAAACATCGTACCTGACTGAATCAGAATTATCAATTCAGTTTTAATTAGGTCCGTAGTTTCTAAGAAGAAGAAATATTACCTTGCAGTCAGTAAGGGTAATAACAAATTACCGAACTCCGAACAATCTTACAAAGGGAAAGTAAAAACTCATAAGTATATAAACAGACAAAATCAGTCAACAACCGGAAAACTGTGAAAACCGTAATGACCTCAGTCACATTGGAATCAATATATTAGCATCAAAACAAAATTGCTAAAGGGAATCACAAGGACCATTTAGTTACATCTTGGATAATCCGATCGACAAAAAAAACAAACAAAAAAACCCAGAGATATCCATGGAACACTCGTGTCATGTTTGGCGCTTTGATTGTTTCTGTTTTGGTGTCCATACGTGAAACTATGTTTTCGGCGACCATCTTAGATTTCCAATCTTTTCCAAAAACACAAACTTTGTACATGATCATTCTTGATGTCTTTGGGTTTTATCAGTTTTATATTGTCTAAGAAGACATTTATATATTTTCCTATAATGTTCCTATATAACGTAGATCACATTTAGTGGAACTATGTCATGTGGTGGAGGCCATCATCGAGTCCCTATCCGCAGACGAAAAGAACAATGTGTAAATGTAAGAAAAAACTAACTCGTTTGGTTGATTGGTTTGGTTAATGGTGTTTAACGCCACTTTCAACAATATTTCAGCAATAACGTGGCGGTCAATTTTATTGGTGGAGGAAACCGGAGAAAACCACCGACATGTCGTAAGTAACTGACGAAATTTATCACATAATGTTATATATAGCGAGCACACCTCGCCTGTGCAGGATTTGAACTCACAACGTTAGTGGTGATAGGCACTGATTGCACAGGTATTTGTAAATCCAACTACCATACGATCACGGCGTCCCCGTTTGGTTGAATATGGGTACCAAACACATTCATCTCTAAAATGCATATTAATTTTCATTCAATTTTGTTTAAATATACATCTTAATCGTTATATCTTTTATAGCACAGTCAAAGATGGTATAATTCAACATGTTTTCACACTTAAAATTGTCATTTTTATGCATTTATTATTCTAGAAGTAACAAAACACCATGGTTGATACGTTTGGCGACAGTAGAAACCAGTCGACTTTTATATTCTCAGTTATCAGCTCTTAATATTCATAAACACATACATTTACAACGAATAAAAAATAAGATATATTACTTTCATTAAAGTTGAGATTATGATGAACTGCATCGTGACTATAGAATGTTTTGTGTGTTAATTTAAAGGGATAATCTGTTGTATATAGGTGACACCGTGCAGATAAAGCTATTTAATCCAAGTTTTTCCTTCCCGACATAAGACTCCGGTTGATACTCCAAAAAAAAAGATCGTTTGTAAATGTATAAAACGTCTTCTTGTTCTCAATTCTCAAGCTTGTCGATAGAATCGTACAAGTAGATGACTCAATGCCATAAAGTTCCGGATATTGCAGCTTATCTCGTTGTAAGAATATGTGGTTACCGAGAAGCAGATCTGATCATCCACAAATTAGGGTGACGCATTCCTTGTTGGCTTGTATATCACAAAGCTAGTAGTGTGCTGATCTATTACATGTAGTAACTGATAAGCGGACATCATCACAAAAAACATAATGAATGGACCATTCAAATGAGTCCAATACCCCAATGAGTATACCAAATAAAAGCATAGGTCGTACTTACGAAATATCGGCGAAAATCGCTATAATATAAGATATTTTATTAAATGTCACACAATGGAAAGTATCTGTATTGATGTGAGCTGTGGTCGTTTACATTATGGCGGTTCTGAGACAAACTGTGCCAATCAAAAATATTTAGCACACAGACCATATAAGTCCATAGACCATAAGCACACGGTAAGTCACATGACAAAAATATGGTGAACATACAAAAATAGTAGTTGGTAATTGAGCTAATCAAACAACTTGTTGACGACGTCCGCGCTGCTGACATAACTGAACTTGCGCTTTGTATTAAATGACTAGTTTTAGAAGAAATATTTATTTCTCGAAAAAATCAACAAATTCATTCGGTGAAATTATTACACAGAGACATATTGCATTTTGTATAATCTATGAAGTTGCATATGTTAATGTTACAATCGGATAATGTTCTGTCCACACCCAGAATAGGACGTCTACTACTGACCAAGACAGTTTATGCTGAATTTCAAATTTTTGCCGGCATATTAAACTTCTAGTAACTTAATAAAGATTGTTTTATTGTGTTGCTATAAAACAGAACATAGTTTTACAGTCATGCGTTGGTATAATTACTACGATTTTTTTTTTCTGATATAAGTATGATGCATGTATGCACATTTAAATCTGTGCACTTAATTGTTCCTTCGCTTCAGCGTAGACTTCATTATATCCCCGTAGTCACTAATCTTCCCAATAAAATTACAATCTTTCATTCTTGTCTACTTTCTCCAGACAAGAAGTATCACTGAAAATACCCTCATGTCAATAAAGTATTTGTTATTTTATTTTGTAAATTGGTTTTACATTGTATATAAAAATATACATTAAAATAGGATTAAACGTATAACAACATAAAATAAAACCGTAGGAAGGTAGCCCGTTTAAATAAATCGTAAATTAATTATAAATATTTGATTGTATTAAGCTCATTTTAAAACAAATTTCAAATCCATAATCAGTCTAACTTGCAGTCAACCACCTGGTCAAACCTTTAATTGCTTTTTAATTAGTACAATACTAAAGTCAAGCTTGTTTTACGCTCTTTGAACTCATTGTACTCATGTGGACAATTATGCCTCTATTGTTAGGGTTAGGATTGTGGTTTTTAATTCCACTTTCAACAATATTTCAGCTATATCGTGGCGGTCAGTTTTATTGGTTGAGGAAACGGAGTATCTGGAGAAAACCACCGACCTTCCGCAAGTCACTGACAAATTGTTCGCATAATGTTGTATCGAGTACACCTCGCTTACAGCACTATGTGATAAAGTATACTGACCGCCAGTCCCACGATATAACTGAAATATTGTTGAACGTGACTCTTAGCACCATATCCCTCTCAAATTATTTATTAATCACATCTGATGTAATTTTTATTTTAAATTGTCGACATATCCAAAAAAAAAAATATTTTTTTCAAACAGTTTTCCCCTAAAACATTACCCAGGGGTGAATGCACGTTATAATTGGAGCCATTTTGTGCCGCTTGAAAGTAAATTTTTACTTATAGCATTAGTTATTGTTAGGATAACATTAAATGTGATAGTGCGTCAAATGCCCCTAAATGTCCGCTGAACAACGGTGTGTGCATAGTTCAAAAACTTGTTGTCAAACTCTCAAACACTTTTGACAACGTTTTCGCAACAGGTGGAAATAACATTGTCTAAGTGTTTGATAGTTTGACAAGTTTTTGAACGATGGACACACCGTTTTTTAGCGGACATTTAGGGGCGTTTGACGCACTATCACATTTAATGTTATCCTTACAATAACTAATGCTATAAGTAAAAACTTACCTTCAAGCGACACAAAATGGCTTCCAATTATGACGTACATTCACCCCCTGTTACTTATGGTAATTCTTCTTTGATGATCCCCAATAATGAAATAAATATAGTTACATGTATATTCAAACGTAAGTTTATATGTATCTTACTGTATTTAAAACCAGTTTAGATGGGTCAAGAAATGATACAGTAACAGGGGCGGATCCAGGATTTCAAGTTAGGGGGGGGCGCACTTAAAAAAATTGCGCCGAACGGAGGGAGGCGCGAAAATTTTTGGGGTATTTCGTGTGAGAAATCACGATTTTACGCCAAAAAATCATATTTTTTCCAATTTTAGGGGGGGGGGCGCGCCGGGTGCGCCCCCCCCCCCCCCTGGATCCGCCCCTGAGTAATTTCGAAACGACAGAAGTTCGACATTCTTACAAGAAGAAGTGCAAAATTAAATCTTTTTTCGCCATTTTGGTAGTTTTCAGATTCTGATAAACACCTCTGTCCTTGACATGTTGAGGTTGACATATTTAATGTTCCATGGAAAACGTTAACACATCATATTTAGCAAGTGTTTTCACCGGGTCATAAGTTGGTGAACTTTGAACAGTAAACATTTCATTGATTCTTAGATAAAACTGATTGAAATAAGAAAAAAAAAGAAAAAAAAAAAAAGAAAGTAGATGTGTCAACAACACCATCTGAGGTGCAAAGACGATTACTAATCGTCGAATTGAGTAAATAAAACGAATGTATATCGTTGAGTCAGTTTTCTCAAGTTATTCAGACATGAATAGTACAGTTCTAAGTAAATTAGTAAGAAAGGATATGGATGTAAATGAACATGAATGAGAGACTACCCAATATTAAACTTAGACATAAAGTAAAATAATAACATTTGTATTGCTGTTCTACATTTCAAGCCACAGTAGGATCGACAACAATGATACTTACTCATACCCTAAATTGAGTATGAAACGACCTTTAGCCTGCAATTAAGTGATACCTTTTACTTCCGTCGGTAAACGAATAAATGCTTCATGATATTAAAGCATGGTTGCTGTGGCATAAATATGTTCATCTTTCATTGTAATTTTTAAGTTTCCCGTTGGTCAGTAGCGATGCTAGAGTGTATTAACCAATCACAATGTACGTATTTATAGTAAAACATAATCGGCAATATATAATGATGCTATGAAAAACTTTATACTCTATGGCATAATTGCAGTCAGTAGGAATCCAGTTTACCGTATTTACAGAGAGACTGAAGCCAGTATTAATTTCAACTTTGCGTTAATGGTTGAGAAATTTCATCAAACGTTTCGTTATGATGACATTTATTTTTCATACCTCATCACCAGCACCCCAGTTATGCCCCTTATCATTATATTCCAAACTATTATAATAGTGAAATTGGACGGATTTGACTTGGTACATGTATTCTTTAACAAAATACACACAACTCGTTTGTGATAGAATTATCGTAAAATTTATTCTTGTCAAACGTTTTTTTTTACATTTCTCAGTTCAAATAACACATTATGTCTCTGCATTGGTATTGATTCTTACAGCTACTTGTTATTATATCACACCACTTGGGAAGTTTATCCAAACTACAAAAAAATGCAATTTGAAGACCTCTTTTGTTTCAAGAATCAATAGGACAATAAACAGTTATCACCAAGCAACATATTGCTAATGTCACCAATAATAAAGGTGTACTGCATTTGAAGCAGTTTTCTCCAGAAACTAGATTTACATAAATATTTTTAAACGATGGGTCCAAAATAATTTCTTGTCCAAATCCTTCATTTACGTTAAAGTGATACAGCTTACTGGGAAAATGTTATTTATTTTCTTTGAATTGGTTGGTTGGTTTGTGGTGTTTAACGCCACTTTCAACAATATTTCAGTTATATCGTGGCGGTCAGTTTTATTGGTGGAGGAAATGTTGTATCGAGTACACCTCGCCATGAACGGGGTGCGAACTCACAACTTTAGTGGTGATAGGCACTGATTTCACAGGTACACGTAGTTGTAAATCCAACTACCGTACGATCACGACCACGACGGTCCTTATTTTTTTTTAATAAATACGCTTCGCCAAATTGAATAAAGATACATATACCGGTATTACAGTTCGACTATTTATTTCTTTTTAATAAAACCCTGTTCTTTGATTGGATGAAAATCAAAAATCTACATTACTGATTTATTCTCGCATATCGTCATATTTCCAAAAATAAATTATTCGTAATATGGTGGTTGTCAGTTGCTATAGCACCAGACAATTGTGTTTTTCTGTGATTTTCCAGTGAATCAACGGAAAACCAGATATGCAAGACAGATTTTTCGCATACCATATCTAAAACTGTTTTCGATGTGTTCTGCAGTTAATGGATGTACCCATAGGGATGCACTTTGTGCATGACTCAATGTAAACACAAATTGAATTTTTATATTATTAATTACGTAAGTTTAATGGTAAAATAAAATAATTTGTTCGCACATTCACATGCATTGTATATTGGAAATTCCAAGCATGATTCGTTAATCTGATGACTGCGTTTGTTTTGTATGTTGTAAAATTCTCTTTGATGAGATATATATAGATATGCAAAAAAACATATATGGTATATATTGATTTCAAGCTTTTGAAAACGCAATTATTTCTCAAGGTCTTCGAATCACGTTGTATCATGCTAGAACGATTGACAAGTAATACAAATAAGTTTGCCGGTGTTCCTAAAACTCATTCAATTAATTAAGCTGCAAGTAACTTCCATTTTCTGATTACTTAGTAATTTCAATGTTATGAAATATTTTCCATTTATGACAGAATTGAGTACAAACGCCATCATGAAACTTGTTCAGGCAGTATTTGTTCTAAGATATGATATTTGATATTGGGTCTAAACGTAGTGGACCTATACCTACTCGGACAATAGAATGAAATAATAAGGAACATCTGTCACAAACTATGATATTAAAATGAGTCCCCTTTTAACAAATAATAGATCACACTGGTGCGTGAACGTACATCAGCTTCTCATATAAACTTAGACTTGTTTTCCAGAGATGTGCAGGTACTAACTTAATTGATATATCCCCTTATCTAATTGGTCGATTATCAAAAGTATAGAGACAGCCTAAACCAGATCCGAACTGAAGCTACTAAAGTATTTTTTTTCTCACTTACAAGATTATATGATAAGTATGTTATTTACATAATTAAATAAACTATTACAGGCGTGAGTAAAATTAGAAAAAAAAGTGTTAAATCAATGCATAAAAAAATATCGAAATTTCGAGATTTCACAAGTCGAAATTCCTACATTTAAAAAAGTCGCAATTTGACTTTAAAGGTCGAAATTTCTAGTCCAAAAGTCGAAATTTCGATATTTATAAGGGCGACATTTTGATTTTTGTTGTGTTTGTGAATGTCCCTAATACTCTTCCGTATATATGACCATCAAGTTCAGAATCGCGGTTCAACACAAACTGTATCCAATTGGTATATTTATTGTCAATATTTTATTAACCCATAATTGTTTGTATTTTTGTGATTTTTGTGATGTTTATTTTTAGAACTGCCGAAAAGCGTTACAATTTTTAAACAAATATTTGTCATAACAAAACTTGAAACTTGCTAACTTTAATTATTTTTTATATAAAAAAAATAATCCGCAACATTTAAGACTTTGCAACAAACATAAAGTTCTCGAACAAAAAAAATCATTTTTTCTGTACAGTGAAATTAATGAGCTTTTAAGGAAGTTCTCTTTTATAGCAACAAAACAGAAAGACTTCATGTCCAGTAGACAAGTAAATTATAGACTTTATATAAACGTTAGAGAATACTGAAGGTCGCGGGGCAATCAAAATGGACAATCCAGAGAAACTGGCAATATAGGGCACACAAGAAGAAGACAAACAAAGCAAAAACATAACACAATATGTGTTGGACACCACTATGCACAAACAAACACAAACACAAACAAGATATGAGCCCTCCCACAAACAAGATATGAGCCCTCCCACAAACAAGATACGAGCCCTCCCACAAACAAGATATGAGCCCCTCCCACAAACAAGATATGAGCCCTCCCACAAACAAGATACGAGCCCTCCCACAAACAAGATATGAGCCCCTCCCACAAACAAGATATGAGCCCTCCCACAAACAAGATATGAGCCCTCCCACAAACAAGATACGAGCCCTCCCACAAACAAGATATGAGCCCTCCCACAAACAAGATACGAGCCCTCCCACAAACAAGATATGAGTCCTCCCACAATCAAGATATGAGCCCTCCCACAAAGAAGATATGAGCCCTCCCACAAACAAGATATGAGCGCCTCCAACAAGCCTACAAACAAGATACGAGCCCTCCCACAAACAAGATATGAGCCCCTCCCACAAACAAGATATGAGCCCTCCCACAAACAAGATACGAGCGCCTCCAACAAGCCTACAAACAAGATACGAGCCCTCCCACAAACAAGATATGAGCCCCTCCCACAAACAAGATATGAGCCCTCCTACAAACAAGATATGAGCCCTCTCACAAACAAGATATGAGCCCCTCCCACAAACAAGATATGAGCCCTCCTACAAACAAGATATGAGCCCTCCCACAAACAACTGAGGGCAAAGACGAACCGAACATCGCTATATGCTCACAATCAAACAAGTGAAATTGCACTGTTAATTGATAGCACTTGGACAGGGGGCTTGTTAATATCAGTATATACGGTAATATATATTTTATCTTTAGTGTCTCGTCATGCAAGTAAAATGAAGTATACATCTGACCTATCAATACTAACGAAAACTATTAACACGACGAGTGCCACTAGTGGAGCAGGAACTGCTTACCCTTCCGGAGCACTTGAGTTCACCCCCGGCTTTTAGTGGGGTTCGTGTTACTCGATCTTTAGTTTTATATGTATGTTTTGTTGATCGTTGTTTGTTCTTTTGTACTTTTTCTTTTGGCCATTGTGTTGTCTGTTCTTCTTCGATATACGGATACTGATTACCCCTTTGGTATACCTTCAAACTCTTCTTCCTATTGCAATGGATCTAACACTAGCGATAAGCTGAACTTTATTCGTTATATTCTGAACTGGGTTGCACAAATCTTAAGGTTTATTTGAGACTTATTTAATTGAGCAAACAAGTTGTGAACTTTTCATTAAGGTACGACAGATGCTGCATCAAGTTTGGCTGTGACACAACTCAGATAACTACTTTTTATAACACTAAAACAATTTTCCCAGTCGTTATCTTTGGGTTAACTGGTGCAATTTTATTTAACCTTTCTTTTCACATGCTACCATTTATCTACGATTATTGTTTGTTTTCCCCCTTTTTTAACAATGAACTACTTATATGCTGTTTGGCTGGATGCATATTGCATTGCGACAGGAACTTGTATATACCCTCCCAAAGTAATGCTCAAATGCATCTGGTAGCATGTATACCGTGTTAATACGCTGTCGAAATAACGTTTATATACAACCTGTTAGCATGCATACTGTGACCCACAATCTCATTCATTCAAATAGAAATTGACTAGCGCAAAACAGTTGTTGAAATGAAATTAATGACGGTTAAAATTGATGTATTTATCGTTTTAAACTGTCACCATCATATCAAATTTAGTAGAGTACATAATAATTATTTTGATATGAAATTGACTACTCAATATAAAGAGCATGTACATATTATTTTACAGCTTTTAGATAAAAAAAAATTCTCTCTGCAAAAGGATGTTTAAAATTAAAATCTTCATGAATAGAAATTCATACATACAATGTTGAAAATTATAAATCAACATTTCAGAATGACGAAAACAGAAAGAAAAAGTGCACCATGTGAATTTCAATAAAAAAAATATTCGTGTATATATGTGGTTAAACCATTAAAAAACGAAATAAGGTCGTTGTCTATTTTACATCTCCCCAACCTAGGAGAAAAAGGCAGGTCGAGGTTATTTTCCCATTCCTTTATCAATAACCGGACATAATGATCTTTCTTTTTTTCTTTTTTTTTTTTATCAAACTTGAATACACTGGTCGATTTTGTCCATGTACTTAAAGTAGCAAATTACTGGAAAACTGTTATAATGACTAGTTTATAACACCAAATGAATGGATGTCAACACAAAAAAAAGTTCCTATTCCCATGTTTTCAATTTTACAATACATGATACGAATTACATGTACTTTGTATACGTTCACAGATGTTCAGACAAATAATACGTGTCAGAACGCCACAGTGTTCTAGTTATATTTGGGCCAGTTATAAGGAGAAAAGCATACTCAGCTATATTTTTGTCGACTGCAAATATAAAAATGATTCCATCCCTTCTCGAGATTTGTCTCTGAATACCGTTACGTTCCCAAGATATGAATATTTATAAATTAAACTAAAATTTGTTATTTAAATTTTCTGTGTTTGGCATTCTGTTGTATTTTGTCCGAAATGGTAAAAAGGTTCGACATCTAGGCATTTTTTATCGCAATTAATCAAAATGAAAATTTAAAAAAAATGTATATCTTACCTTTGTTGTTTCTAATAATGCAGTAATTTATCCTTATAGATTATTATAAGCCTAAAATCAACGTTAATTAATATTTAAAATCCAAACGTCAGCACCCGCTAAGCACGAAATTTATCAATGAATTTAAAAACTTCGATTATATTTGTCCCACAGTTCAATATTCCATTTGATCAGGTGCTGTTCTAGTTTGACCCAGACATCCAATGCGCGTTAAAAATAAGTATTTTATACATACATGTAGGCGCAGTGCTATATAAAATATACAGGTAGCCAATTTACCTGTTACACTGAAATAACGTCATATCATATAGGTTGAAATTAAAATTTTAATATGTTTATTTAGACAGCATGACCAAACATTTTATCATACTATTAGTATGTTGAAAAATATTTCTACATGCAGTTGACAAAATTATACAGATAATTTATACAAGACTCTCTGACAGCAAACCTGCCGTTTGCCTGAGTAATTTGACAAAAAAGCTACTAAAAATGAGAATAAATGCCTAAAACATCAATTATATTTACACCTGAAAAGTTTTAAATGACATGTGTTAAATTCCATGGAAGACGACCGAGAAACTATTCAGTGTTAACACAAAAGCTAACAAATTTATGATGTTTTGAGAAATGTTTTAAGAATATTAATGTAAATTTTACCGTAAATTTAATTAATTACAATATTTTTTTGTATATGTTTTTTGTCCGATTCTAGTTATTTTTACATAACAGTTGTATCATTCCAGCTGTCTGAATAAACAAAAGAAGAAAGAAAAAACACAGAAACAATATAAAAAACCAAGCCGGATATAATCTGAACCTGCCTTGAATGATCTTATGGATTTATAAGATTTACCACACATAAATAACGTCTCTCCCACCATTCTTTTACTTTTGAGAAATATATCTTGTAACTCCCGTATAAAATGTAGGAGAATTTATGCGTACAAACTTTTCGATGAAATATTCTAAATTCCAAAAGGGCAACAACTCGTTCAAAAATGAACAAATCAAATTTCCGTATAACGATATGCGAATCGGCATTTTGTAATAAAGGAGCATGCGAGCTTTGACTATGAGCAATTGACATTTAAGATATAGAAGAAGTTATAAAAACTTAATGATGAAATATTCTAATTGAAAAGGATTTGAAAATGGTTCAACCAAACTGCAGTAGCGGCATGGAATCTTTATATGGTAACAAGCAAGCATGCAAAGGTTTGAAATAGTCTTATTTAAAATGTAGGAGGCATTGTGGGTACAAATTTTTAAGACGGAAACAATGTTTTCCCCATAAGGAAAAACCAAATTAGAAACAAGGTGGGCGCTCCTTTAGTTATTTGTATACCATCCACTTTTTAATTATTTTCATTCTACCGGTAGTAGGATATTTCGAACTTTCAATCAGTATAGAAATACATTTTTTGGTACAAGACCTTGAATGGTTTGGGTTCATTTCTGGTATTTTTACAATAAGGTACAATGTAAGCATTCTCTGATATAGTGTTCTTTCATCTTTGCCAACTAAGGCCAATTTAATTTTTAATGTCAATTAAAAATCTCGCGCCCATCCCAATCGGAATTAACCTTGATCTATTGAAAATCGTTCCCATGCATGAGACAGACTGTTTACATACATAAAGGATGTATAGAGTAAATTCGGGTATCTCCAAATGAAATCTGACAGAAATTTTGTTCAGTTGTATATTTTTCAACGTGTACATTTAAATTGTATTCCTATTATGCAGTTCAAATTGATTTCTATTTAAATTTTTTATATTGCAATTGATGGCATGTCGCCTACACGTTTTATAATAAAGCTTCTTATAACTAGGAACCACAATATTACTATCAAAAGATACTTATAATATTACGTATTACTTATATACTCAGTGGCGTAGCTTCCATTGAGGCAATGAGGCAACTGCCTCACTAGATTGTTTTGCAAAAAAAATTAATGTGATTAATATTATAAAAGTTGATTAAAATACGAGAAATAAAAACCTTTTGTCAAAGTTTGTAATAAAAATGTATATTCTACATCATTAATTGTCACTAGACGCATATCGAAATAGTTTTCTGCGTGTTATTTCGGTTATTATTGAAATCATAAATTATCCATTTAATCTCGGGAAAATGCGTTTCAAGCGCCCATCTTTTTAAAAAATGTAGGGGGGAGCATGCCCCCGGACCCCGATAGCATTTTTTGCCTCACTAGAAAAAAGACCCAAGCTACGCCAATGATACTATTAATCATAACATGCATAAGAAAATAATAGTTAATTGAAAAACACAATACACATGGATGAGCTTCACCAAACCTTAGAAAGGACAAAAAAAAATGAAATATAATACAATTTAAAATGGAGCTAATAAAATATATCTTATGAATTATTAATTTAAAACGAAAATTCATGTGAAAACAAGCAACAGACCAATATATTATACACCAAGGTTATATGCTTCCGAGTCCTATAGCTATATATAGGTTAGGGACAAGAAGATTTTTAAATTCAGTTTATTGGTGACCAATAGACCACTTGATTACGAATGAAATTCAAATGTGGACACTTGATTGATAATAACTATTGACCGTTTGGTTTTCATTATGGTTCAAACATCTGCATAAAAAGTTATTTTGTTCAGGATCAGTCAATATTGGACCTGTATGTTATATTATATCCATGGACCATTTGGATAAAAACCTATGCATCAGTTTATACTGCAATCATCAACACTCTCCTCCATCAGGTATATAGGTGACCTTAGGCCATTTTGGGTATCCTGTTAAAGTCGTTGAGTTTTGCTCCCAAAGACTTTAAAATTTTTGTCTTTCCAATCTTTCGACCTTGAGCAAACCTGATGAAGGTTATTTCAGAAACGCGTCGTGCGCACTAAATTAGATATCTACGTATTTATTTCAGTAATAGCAGATCGACCAAAATTATATTGTTCTCTGGACAAACATATATTTCATAGAATTTTCAGATAAATATACAATACTTGTGCACTGTCGAAGCATATAGGTAATATGTGTACGAGACTTAGAAACATGGGGAAAGGCGAGGCTTCGCCGAACCTTTTCCGGCGTTTCGCGCCGAATACACATATTTACCTATATGCTTCGACAGAACAGATGTATTGTATTTATCCTGCAATTTTAAATCGTAAATAAATGTTTACTGGACGATGATAAAAGTATTTGAAATAATTTTGTGTATGTATTTGAAAACAATATCCCCCGATGTGCCCCGTTTTACATTTGTATGTTCTATTTATAACTGACCAATATCAAAAAAAATATTGAGCAGGCTATATTGGTCGGTAAATGCTGTCATTGCAGGATAAAATGGTATACAATTAGAGGGTTCCACGCGTGCTTGTATTTTTTGATGGTTTGTCACACACCATTCGTGAACATTCTCAAGCAATTGTAAAACATTCTAAACTTTTCAAAAGATGTCCGAACCCCATAAACTAGCTTAAAAAAATTTGAAAGATCAGTTTTAGATACACGTATATTAGATAGTAAGTATAAAAACCTAATATCTTATTTACAGGCACTTGTCTCCATCAACGTATATTTTCTATCCACACTAACATACAGATTGGTGTGGATAGTAAAGATACGTTGATCGAGACAAGTGCCTGTGATCTCATCAGCTAGAATTTGCATGTATAACATGATAACAGATACAACATATGCTCGTAATCTCAACAGCAATACTATTGGTAAGATGTGTAACTTGTATTATAATGCTAATATCGTAAGGCTATGTTTGGTTCAAATTGATCACTCGGTTTTAGGGGAGAAGGTTTTCAACCCATTTGTTTTGCTGAATAGTCAATATTACTTATTCATTTTACAGAAAAACTCGAAATAAATTAAACAATTCATTAGCATAAAGCTATAGTTTAAATGTCAACTAATTCAGTCAGTGCTAGTAAAGTTAGCAGTTTTGGCCATTTGAAGAAATTGTTATTGTTAGTTACGGCGGCCATCTTAGATGGAGGTCTGGACTGTCGGATACGGTTTTGAAAGGAGACAATCCAAGGACTATCACAACCTAAGACGATTATTAAGTACATCAGTGAATAAATTATAAAAAACAACCATGTCCCAGACTGGTGTATCACTGTATCTTTTACATTTACATTTACATATGTAGGTACAACAACGAATCAGTATATCACAAATGTGTTCCCCTTGACGTCAACCACACATTCATGTCATGTAATTCGCTCGATCGTAATTTAGAGACAAGTATAACTTTGATATTCTTTGACGTCAAAAAAGTTTAGGTCGTGTATCGATATTACTTCATATTTGGTAACAAATTTGATTATTAATTAACTTTTATTTATTAGCCTTTATATGATCAAATATGTCAATACAATATAGAAACTTTCATCGGGCCAATACGGCAAAAACCAGTCCAATACGGATATTTTCCGTATTGGCCCGATTCCAGTCAGTCCAATAACAGCTAGATCGGAATCCGCTAGTCGTTTCGACAATCGCAAGGTAAAGTCCAGAGAGATATTGCACTGATTAATTAATAAAGGTATTATTATGTGATGCTTTTCATATTGGCCTAGTTATAGGTCCTCGGTCTGATGTATTGGCCTGAGGCGCCTCAGGCCAATACAGCAGGCCTTGCGCCTCTGGCCAATACAGCAGGCCTCGGACCTATAACTAGGCCAATATGAAAAACATCACATAATAATACTATAGTCATACGCATATTTGATATTTCAGTATTTACTAAAAATGTAGATTCAGTGCAAGGCAGTGCATTCAAAAAAATCCTTTAAAACTAAGATTAGATCCATATCAAATCGTTCTTCTTTTCAAATCTTTTTTTTTATCTAAACATTACTTCAATGGAAGATTATTATACACATGTACTATCGCTAACGAAATGACTACACCGACCTATTTGTTCTATATCCTACAAAAAATACACATCAAGCCACTTAATACTATTTGTACAACGATAAAACTATCACTATAAGACCAATCTGTCAGTCTAGAGGACCTTGATTTTATGAATGAGTATCAATTGTGACGTCACGTGTTTGACAAAGGATAAAAACTACTATTTGGACTATCAAAAGAGGTCATATTGGTCACTTTGACTGTATCCGTACTCTTATATTTATGTCTTATCATAATGTTCAATGAGAGTATACGTTTGAAGGAATGTAACAATTTGATGATACTATATTTTGGATCTTAATACCGACACTGATAACAAGACACTATCTTTCAATATAAAGTAGACACAAATTAATGTGTCAGAATAAGTGTGGGTTGACATATGAAATATCGGAGCGATGATTACATACAGATTAATACATGGGCATCTCCATATTGGCCTGGTTATCATTCCGAGACCCCCATATTGGCCCGAGACGGAGTCGAGGGCCAATATGGGTCGAGAGATGATAACCAGGCCAATATGGAAATGCCCATGTATTAAACTTTATTAATTAACTTTGATTCATTAGCCTTTATATGATCAAATCTGTCAATGCAATATAGAAACTTTCATTGGGCCAATACGGCAAAAACCAGTCCAATACGGATAATTTCCGTATTGGCCCAATTCCAGTCAGTCCAATAACAACTAGATCGGAATCCGCTAGACATTTCGACAATTGCAAGGAAAAATCCCGAGAGATATTGGACTGGTTAATCAATAAAGGTATCATTACGTGATGTTTTTCATATTGGCCTAGTTATAGGTCCTCTGTCTGCTGTATTGGCGTTCGGCTGCGCCTCAGGCCAATACAGCAGGCCTCGGACCTATAACTAGGCCAATATGAAAAACATCACGTAATAATACTATAATATTTATTACATACTTCCGACATCTAGAAAAGAGACACCCATATTGGCCTGAGACGAAGTCGAGGCCCATATTGGTCCGGGCCAATATGGGCCTCGATAATGATATGGAAATGATCTTGTAGTAATCCAATAACCGGTTATTTTCCCGGGGTGTGAAAATATGGACAGTTTACTTCCGGTCATATTGGTAATACAAAAATGCCTTTATTTGAACTAAGTATGTAATAATGGCATTTAATGTCCTGGGGTCCGTTGTTGAACTTGTGATTAAGCTAATCATATGTTTAGCCATAATTACATGACTCATTCCTAATCACATACTTAGCTAATGCAATGATTAAATTTTGTTGCTGCACTCTTTTTTAATCAATTTATTAACTAATCATATTTAATCATTGAATTAGCTAATTATGTGATTAGGAATTAAAAATGTAATTATGGCTAATCAGATGATTAGCTTAATCACAAGTTCAACAACGGACCCCAAATGCTATGCCTCCCTATACATGTACCATAACACTTCCGCCGACACTAAACAGTCTTTCTCAATGACGAACGTATCTGCATGTCATTCACAATGTACACTCGGCATACGCTGACTCGTTCATATCCCTTGTAAAGTGAGAATTTCGTCTCGTTAGTGAACAATACTGACTGCCAACGTTGTCATCGTCTGCCTTGTTTAAAAAATGTAATAACCGTTAGAAAATACCGAAGGGAAATCAAAATAGATACTCTACGTGACTTGCAATTTGCCATCCCCCACTCCCCCCTCCCCCGGCTCGCACCAACAAGATTAACATTGGGGTGTTGTATATATACAGATATATATATATATATCACCTTGCTATGCAGTTTGTTTTAACCCAATTGTACCTTCTTCTTTTGTTTAGATATCACATGCGATCACTTTTTAGTTATGGAAATTGCGACCGCCATTCCATGGGTTATTTCCCTTTCTTTTATTTATGACGTAGTTGGGTACAGTGGGGCATCATGGGAACAAAACATTTATGTTTTCCTCGATGTGGAAATTAATAAATTATCACTTCACATTTGCTTCCATCGTACACGTATGATCGAAAGTCTTTAAATGAATGATTTTACTACAAATATATCTTTCTACACGGATGCAATATCGCACGAATAAGATGTTAACAAAAATTATGTCAGGATAACTGAATGACAATTGGTTTTCGTCAACTTTAAGTGTCGATATAATTTGACTGGAGCGACGATACGGTACACTTGTAAGCTCTTCTGAGAGATGAATGAGTAATGATCATTTTGGTGTGTCATTTGTAACTAGTTATTGCAAAATTATGTGGAAAATTATCGTAAAAATCTATGAAGAAGCACACAAGTATTTTACCGAGATCGTGTAATGGATTTTAACACTTTCTTGTTGGTGTCTTCAACCACGTCCGCGTTCGATCTATATAAACAAGAACAACTGTCATTCGTTGTTTGAATCTCACAGTGAAAGGCTGGGAGGTAATTTCAATTTTTTTTTTATTATTAATAAAAATGATGTTAATATATGTAAACACTCATTCTTGTCCATCTATTCTTCGTCTTTTCGATTCTTTAAAAATATTTTTTTTTTTTTTTAAAATGAAATATTGTGGAGGCCTTTTGAGAATCCCGCTCATTTCGCCCCGAATCCCGTTTGTTCCCTTAGTCGTTTCCCATTCGTCCCTGTCGTTTCACTCCTATTCCCATTCGTCCCTGTCGTTTCACTCCTGTTCCGATTCGGCCCGGTCGTTTCGCTACTATATTTTGATTCTGTACAATACTGAGTATAATTTAAATATAGTTCAGTTGTGACATGTATTTTACCTGTCATAAATGTGGATTAACTATATTTTTTGTAAACAGTAATCAGTGTTTAACAAGGCTCGGTGCCAAGTGGTGTATTTTTCGTCGCACACCTTTTGTATATTTCGGTTGTTGTAGCAACAGGCCCTTTCACGATAACTGCGATCCTGCATACATTCTGGACATTTGTGAGTGGCAACAAAACCCTTTCCCGTAAATTGACGTCATAGAACAATTATAGGCGTTTATGACGTCGCGATTTTTCCACGGTATCGTCATTTTTCCATTCACACAATGTCCCGGGTGAATGTAGGACCTCAGTTATCGTGAAAGTGTCAATGGCACCTCCGTCGCCCTAATACGATGAACGAGAATTTTACAAGAAAAGTCGACACCGATTGATTGACATGGTATTTTCAACGGCGTTTTATATAGAGACATGGCACCCGTGTACAAATGCTTCGAGTATATGCATATTAAAAGTAGGGACGACAAAATAGGCGTATATGGGAATTAGTGAAAACATAATTCGAAGTGAAAAAATACGATTTAAGCCATGTCGCTAAATCAAGGTTTAATTTTAACAAATTCAACATCAGTTTAACAATGTTTATGTTGTTTTGCCTGATTGGACCTCCACCACAGAAAAATAGGCCCAAAATTGTTTTTCTTGTTTACCTTGCATATCTTTAGTGATTCCATATATTTGATGCAGATCTATATATTGATATTGTAAATAACATTCTTTTAATTATTATTCCAGACAAAAGCTAAAATGGGTATTCGAAAGAAAAGGAAATTAGAAGAAATTCAAGAATTACAAGAGTTAAATGCAGTGAAGAAAAGAGTAGAACATTCGTTACTTGAAGCTCAGTCAAGTGGAGCAGATAGCAATTTGTTCTCGTTAGATGACCGATCCGATACCGCTAATGCAACAAATGTTGACACTTTAGAAGAATCAGACTTGACAAAGACAAATTACGACGTGTTAGACAATTTACACTGGACAGACACCAAATTTGACACTTTAGACGACTTAGACTTGACAGAAACAAAATTTGACATTTTAGAGGATTGCGACTTGACAAAAACAAATTTTGACATTTTAGACGACTTAGACTTGACAGAAACAAAATTTGACATTTTAGACGATTGCGACTTGACAGAAACAAATGTTGACATTTTAGACGACTTAGACTTGACGGAAACAAATTTCGACATTTTAAACGTTTTCTCATCTCCTGCTCATACTGACGTTTTCTCATCTCCTGCTCATACTGACATTTCCTCATCTCCTGCTCTTACTGACGTTTTCTCATCTTCTAATACTGACGTTTTCTCATCTCCTGCTCATACTGACATTTTCGCATTTCCTGCTCATACTGACATTTTCTCATCTCCTGCTCATATTGACATTTTCTCATCTCCTGCTCATACTGACATTTTCTCATCTCCTGCTCATACTGATGTTTTCTCATCTCTTGCTCTTACTGACGTTATCTCATCTTCTAATACTGATGTTTTCTCATCTCCTACTCATACTGACATTTTCTCATCTCCTGCTCATACTGTGGTTTTCTCATCTCCTGCTCATACTGACATTTTCTCGTCTCCTGCTCATACTGACGTTTTCTTATCTATTGCTCATACTGACGTTTTCTCATCTCCTGCTCTTACTGACGTTATCTCATCTTCTAATACTGACATTTTCTCATCTCCTGCTCATACTGTGGTTTTCTCATCTCCTGCTCATACTGACATTTTCTCGTCTCCTGCTCATACTGACGTTTTCTTATCTATTGCTCATACTGACGTTTTCTCATCTCCTGCTCATACTGACATCTTTTCATCTCCTGCTCATACTGACGTTTTCTTATCTCCTGCTCATACTGACATTTTCTCATCTCCTGCTCATACTGACGTTTTCTCATCTCCTGCACATACTGACATTTTCTCATCTCCTGCTCATACTGACGTTTTCTCATCTCCTGCTCATACTGACATTTTCTCATCTCCTGTTCATACTGACATTTTCTCATCTCCTGCTCATACTGACATCTTTTCATCTCCTGCTCATACTGACGTTTTCTCATCTCCTGCTCATACTGACATTTTCTCATCTCCTGTTCATACTGACGTCTTTACAGAAAGCTATGCATCATCGTTTAATGCCTCAATGAACAATACTCGTAATGTTGAAATACTTTTAGAAGAAATTGAAAATATAACGCAACTTATTGCCGGTTTATCAATAAATGATTGTTAAAAGTGGTGCCAGTCGTGGTGTAATCCAGTCATACTATATATAAATTTATATATTTATTAAAACCCCATAAACCATGATGTTGTTCAGAATGATATAAACATGTCGATGGATAGACTAGTCTGTTACCACCAATTGAAACATTTGTAGAACTACTGAATGTATCATATGCAGAGGGTTCAACCCACCATGGGTTTAGTATACCATTGGCATGGTGTTCGATATATCTTGAGTAGGGGCGTCGAGATATACACGGAACCCGTAAGGAAGTTGAAAATACCATAGACAAGGGGTTTGATATACAATTGGTAGGCGGTCAAAATACCTTAAGCAGAGGGTTCAAAACACCATGGGTTGGGGGATTAATAAACCATAGGCAGGGGTTCGATGTACAATGGGTAAATGGGGGATACCATAGATACTATAGGCAGAGGGGTTCGATACACCATGGGTAGAGGGCTCAAAATATAGGCAGGAGGTTCAATATACCATGGGGTGGGTCAAAATACTATTAGCAGAGGGTTCAATACAACATAGGTAGAGGGTTTGTGTACCATAGGCAGGGGTTCGATATACAATTGGTAAATGGGTGGATACTATAGACAGGGGGTTGATACACCATGGGTAGAGGGCTCAAAATATAGACAGATATACCATAACCAGGGGGTTCAATATACCATAGGTATACTATAGGCAGAGGAGTTTGATATATGATATATCATGGGTAAGGGTGTCAAAAAATACACGGGGTCCGATATACCATGTGTACAGGGGGGGGGGGGGTCAATATACCAGAGACAGGGGTTCAATATACAATGGGTAGAGGGCTCAACATATAGGCAGAGGCCCCACTATACCATGGCTAGGGGTTCGATATATCATGGATAGGGGAGTTCAATATACCATGAGTAAGGGGTCAAAATACCATATACAGTGGGTTCAATATTCCATAGATAGGGTTCGATATACCATAGGCAGACAGTTCGATATACCATGGATAGGAGTCAAAATACCGTAGACAGGGGGTTCAATATGCCATGTGTAAAGGGGGGTCAATATTTCATATTCAGGGGGTTCAATATACCATGAATAATGGGTCAACATACCATAGACATGGGGTTGGTAGGGAGGTCAAAATACAATAGGTAAGTGTTTCGATATAACATGAGTAGAGGTATCAAAATATCATAGGTAGGGGGTCAATATATAAGCAGGAGGTTAAATATACCATGGGTATACCATAGGCAGGGGGTTTGATATATCATGGGTAGAGGGTTAAAATATAGGCTGGGTCCAATATACCATGGGTAGTGTGTTCGATATACCATAGGCAGGCGGTTTGATATACTGTGGGTAGGGGGCTCAAAATCCATAGGCAGTGGGTTCAATATACCACAAGTAGTGGATCAAAATACCCTAGACAGGGGGTTCTGTATATTAATGGTACGGTGGAGATCAAAATACCATAGGCAGGGGGTTCAATAAACCATGGGTATGGGTTCAATATCCCATAAGCAGCGGGTTCTATATTCCATGGGTAGTGGGTCAAAATACTATTGGAAGGGGGTTCTATTTACCATAAGTCAGGAGGAGGGTCAAAATACTATAGGCAGGGGGTTTAATACACCATGGGTAGGGTGTTTAATATTCCATAAGCAGGGGGTTCGATATACCATGGGTAGGGGGTCAAAATACAATAGATATGGGGTTCAATATGCCATAGGTAGGGAGGTCAAAATATCATAGATACGGGGTTCGGTAAACCATGCGTAGAGGTGTCAAAATATCAGGGTGTTCAATATACAATGGGTTGGAGGTCAATATACTATAGGCAAGGAGTTCGATATATCATGGGTAGGGGTGTCAAAATCCCATAGGTGATGGGTTCAATATACCATAACTATCAACTCAAAATACCCTAAGCAGGAGGTTAGGTATACAATGGGTACAGTGTGGGGTCAAAATACCATAAGCAGCGGGTAGGTAGGTGGTTCGATATACCATAGACAGGCTTTTCAATATACATAATGTACCTTGAATAGGGGTCAAAATACCATAGCCAAGGAGGTAGATATATCATGTGTAGGAGTGTCAAAACATCATGAGCCAGTGTATATAATGGGCATACCATAGACAGGGATTTAATATACCATGGGTAGGGGGTCAAAATATCATAGGAAGAGGGTTAGATATACCATGGGTAGGGAGGGCACAATATCATAGACATATACCATGGGTAAAGGGGGGGGATCCTGCTCAAAAACCTACTTCCACCTCCCCGTGGTGAGCAGGGGGCAACAGACTTAATGTCTGGCTGACGGAAGAGGGTCCTAGCTATGGGTTAATAGCTCCACTGCCTTGTGGATAACTTGGAAATGATATCTCAACATGGAATGGACAAAAAATATATTAAGAGTGAGTGAGTGAGTGATTGTTGTTTAAAGCCAACTCAGCAATTTTTCAGCTATATCATGGCGAGAACAAGTTAATTTTCAATGAGATGATGATGAGGTCCGCTTTGTACTAGACCAACACACTTAGTTGGATTTTTATAGTGCTAGCTCACTAAAACACCAGTACGCGGATAGATATGATGCCCCACTCGGACACATTATGCTGATTTCGAGCCAACCAGTCTTTGCTCTTTCTCCGTATTGCTGCATGCTTATCCGAGAAGCAACAAATACCAATTTTATAGTTTTTGGTTTGAATCGAAACCACGATCTAGAGCACTTGAGGCGAGCACGCTAACCATTACACCACCGATGTGGTACTATATTAAAACTAGAGGCTCAGTGGGCTGAGTCTGTGTCGCTCACCTTTCATTCTGTTTTGAGGAACAAGTGGCTTCAGAGAAGATTTTTTAGAAACCGACCAATCAAAAACAAGAATCGCCTGTGGTGGCCATGCTTGTGAACGGATCGGGACGAAATGAGCAACCTTTATAGAGGACCTTCCATAGATGCTTCCTACCAAGTTTCGGTTGATTTGGCAAAGCAGTTTCAGAGGAGAAGATTTGTTAGAAATCAACCAATCAGAAAAAAGAATTGCCTGTGGTGGTCATGTCTGTGAACGGATCTGGATGAAATATGTAATCTTGATAGAGAACCTTCCATAGATGCTTCCTACCAGTTTCGGTTCATTTGGCCAAGCGGTTTCAGAGAAGAAGATTTATTAGGAATCGACCAATCCAAAACAAGAATTGCCTATGGTGGCCATGTTTGTTAACGAATCCAGACGAAATTAACAATCTTTATAGAGGACCTTCCATAGATGCTTCCTACCAAGTTTCGGTTCATTTGGGCAAGCGGTTTCAGAGGATTTTATTTTTTAGAAATCAACCAATCAGAAATAAGAATTGCCTGTGGTGGCCATGTTTGTGAACGGATCAGGATGAAATGAGCAATCTTTATAGAAGACCTTCAATAGATGCTTCCTACCAAGTTTCGTTTAAATTGACCAAGAGGTTTCAGAGGAGAAGATTTTTTAGAAATTGACCAATCAGAAACAAGAATTGCCTATGGCGGCCATGTTTGTGAACGGATCGGGACGAAATGAGCATTCTTTCCAGAGGACCTTCCATAGATGCTTCCTACCAAGTTTCTGTTCATTTGGCGAAGCGGTTTCAGAGGAGAAGATTTTTAGAAATCGGCCATTCAGAAACAAGAATTGTCTGTGGCGGCCATGTTCGTTAACGGATCGGGACCAAAGAACAATCTTTATAGAGGACCTTACATAGATGCTTCCTACCAAGCTTCAGTTCATTTGGCTAAGGGGTTTCAGAGGAGAAGATTAAAATGTGAAAAGTTTACAGACGGACGCTGACGGACGACAGATGGACAACGGACCAAGTGATGGCAGGTGAGCTAAAAAGCAACTAACCGCATCTCTGGAGCAGGTAAGAGAGTCATCTGGGAAATATATATGACTGAAAATGGTCAATCTTTTGATTTTGATGTCTGTCAAAACAAATTGATACTCTCAGAATCGCCAACTGATTTTTTTTGGTACCTTTTTAGACAAAGGTTACATACCATTAAGCGCAACATATCAGCTAGTGCAATGACAATCCATCTCTCAGGGGTCCTGATTTTGGCAGTGATGAGTTTAAAAACTTCTGTATTGAACGTCCAAAACAGAGACGTTTAGTACATGCCTGGGACTTGGGAATTGTTCTAAAGGTCTTACAGCTTTCACCTTTAGAGCCTTTAAGACTTGATTGCATTTATGTTTTTATTTAGAAATGCTGTTTTCTCTTAGCTATGGCTCCAGGTCGCAGAAGAAGTGGCCTTTATGCCCTTTTATTGTTCCTGAGCCATGTATTCGTTTTGCAGCAGACAAGTCCTCAGTAACCCTTTTGAAGGTCCCAGCTCCTCTAGCTAAAAACCAGTTGTCAGAAAAGGGTTCTGGGATTTAATTGTCATTCCAGCATTACATAATTCAGGTCCAACAAATACATGTCTAGTTCGTAATTTATTGAAGTATTAGGACAAAGCTGTCTGCATAAGGTCTAAAGGCCCAAACAGGCTTTATGTTCCTATAAAAAAGGACAAAATGACATTACTGCAAAATACATCTCTTCAATACTGTCATGTTGGCATACAAATCCTATGGAATTGTGCTATCAAGAGATCAGGTTAAAGCCCATATAAGGTCAATAACCTCCTATGTTTAATTCTACCTCTTTGACAGAAATTTTATCTGCGATATATTGGAGGTTAAATAACACTTTATATTATCATTACCATCTTTCGGTTAAAAAAACACTTTATATTATCATTACGATCTTTCCATGCCACAACATACTGATAACCTATATTTTTTAGAGTGTTTAGTTTCAGCACAAGAAGTAATTTATCCTCCTACTAGTTAATAGACTTTACCCATACATCACTTTTGTAGATTCAGTGCTATGATCAATTATGTTATCTAAATTTTATTAAGGAATAGATTGCACTTCTGCCAAGTTTAAAAAAAAAATTGTTTTCCGGTTCATGTAGGCTGCTATTGGGTAGGTATTTATTACACAAAAAATAATTTCAATTCTAAAAATTACGTTTTTACACAAGTAACATTATTTTCTTTGCATTTTACATCTCACTATCACTCTTGATATTTTTTTTTTTACCAAGATAATATTGCCCATGTTAAAATCTTTAACAAACTAAATAAATAAATATAAATGTGAGAACATCCCAACACTGTTGAAAATTACATACCATACATATGATATTGTGGCTTTATGGACAATTCATTGTATTGATAATGCTTGTTCTTAAGAGGATTTTTGACGATTTACCTAACTTTCCCTTTCTAGGTTTCCTATTGCACCCTTTCCATGGAGGGTCAACTTCATTTACATAACTCTGAATCTCCTCATCCCAAGAATGTTCCCTGTCAAAGTTGGAAATGACAGACACCAAATACCATAATGACCTATGTATATTGCACTAGATTTTACATAGATTCTTTATTTTGCAGGAGGGGTGTGCATTATAAACAAGAACAATATGTTTCACTCTTTTTTTCAGAACGGGAAATCACATTTTTCTGTGGATTTTGAAGGCCAAGAGGGGGTGCGCATTATGCACGAATGTGCATTATGCAACCCTTATGACAGTAATGGCAAAAGATCCCATGGTCTTTGGCCAAGTGATGCGAAGAATGTGGACAAAGCATCAGAATAAGAAAAACAAGTATGGACACAGGATCAGCATAGACAAAATGAGTGTAGACACAATAATAATAATAATAATAATAATATGGACAATGATAAACTTTTAAATACCCTGCTTTTTAAGACATTTATTTCTCACCAGTGGGGTAGTAATCTACAATATAATCATCATATATTAGTATACTCTAGTACGAGTGATGAGTGTCATGTTCAAATGTACTGTATTACAATCTTAATTCTTATACATTTTAACAATATGACTAATTTTGGTACCAGCTTGTATAGTACAGGTCAGAACTATAACATTGTGTACAAATAATAGCCAGAACACTCAATTTCAAATTTGATCATTGTTTTTTTAAGATCACAAAAAATTTAAATGATTAAATTTAATATTCTGAAAACAAATGTGTACTATGTCCGCTAGTATATGTACATCAGCTAAAGAAAATAAAGATAAAGTAGGGAACCAGTTGTTAATACATGTAGATGATGACGACATTACCACTACAAATTAGTGAGGTCGTATAAAACATCAAGTTATGACGACATTTCCACTACAAATTAGTGAGGTCGTATAAAATATCAAGTTATGACGACATTTCCACTACAAATTAGTGAGGTCGTATAAAATATCAAGTTATGACGACATTTCCACTACAAATTAGTGAGGTCGTATAAAATATCAAGTTATGACGACATTACCACTACAAATTAGTGATGTCGTATAAAACATCAAGTTATGACGACATTTCCACTACAAATTAGTGAGGTCGTATAAAATATCAAGTTATGACGACATTACCACTACAAATTAGTGATGTCATATAAAACATCAAGTTATGACGACATTACCACTACAAATTAGTGATGTCGTATAAAACATCAAGTTATGACGACAATACCACTACAAATTAGTGAGGTCGTATAAAATATCAAGTTATGACGACATTACCACTACAAATTAGTGAGGCTGTATAGAATATCAAGTTATGATGGCATTTCCACTACAAATTAGTGAGGTCGTATAAAATATCAAGTTATGACGACATTTCCACTACAAATTAGTGAGGTCGTATAAAATATCAAGTTATGACAACATTTCTACTACAAATTAGTGAGGTCGTATAAAATATCAAGTTATGACGACATTTCCACTACAAATTAGTGAGGTCGTTTAAAATATCACGTTATGACGACATTACCACTACAAATTAGTGAGGTCGTATAAAACATCAAGTTATGACGACATTTCCACTACAAATTTATGAGGTCGTATAAAAACATCAAGTTAAGATATTTTTTACCATATAAATAATTGTTTACATGACATAATTATTTTATTATATTTCAATAAATACTTTTATAAGTTAATCTCAATCAGAAGTAATTTTTTTGGCTCCTAATTTCATTCCGCCTGTAGTTTTTCTTGCTTCTCTCTTTTGTTGAATCTCTTTTTGTCGTTGTTGTCGTTTTTCCTCCCTTTCATCTGTTTTACTTTTACCCATATCACCTTTTGTTGAATCTATCAAAAAAAAAATAAAGCTATGCTAATAAAGGTGATAAATCTAGGGCATGAGATTTAATAAAGGTGATAAACTAAAGATATCAGATTTAACTAGTATTACTGTGAGTACTGTGAGCACAGCTCACTAAGATATACCCCCCGCTCCCCACATCTGTCCAACCTATTTCCATAACCAAAACATTACTGATTGTTCCGACCAAAAATGAAAGTGACCCTCCTCTCTTCACCGGTAAGCTACTGATAAAATTTCAAAACATTCTGAGAAACACTACTCAAGTTATCATACGACATAGGGGAAAAATCCTATTTTCCGTCATATCAAGTCCAATAACTCTGGAATGGCAAAAGTGAAAATCGTCAAAACTGAAAGAGATCCTCCTCTCTTCACCGGTAAGCTGCTGATAAAATTTCAAAACATTCTGAGAAACACTACTCAAGTTATCATACGACATAGGGTAAAAATCCTATTTTCCGTCATATCAAGTCCAATAACTCTGGAACGGCAAAAGTGAAAATCGTCAAAAATGAAAGGGATCCTCCTCTCTTCATTGGTAAGTTGCTGATAAAATTTCAAAACATTCTGAGAAACACTACTCAAGTTATCATACGACATAGGGGAAAAATCCTATTTTCCGTCATATCAAGTCCAATAACTCTGGAACGGCAAAAGTGAAAATCGTCAAAAATGAAAGGGATCCTCCTCTCTTCACCAGTAAACAACTGATAAAATTTTAAAAGATTCTAAGAAACACAACTCAAGTTATCGTAAGACATAGGATTTGTCTACAGACGGACGGATGGACGGACATGGTGAAACCAGTATACCCCCCTACAACTTCGTTGCGGGGGGTATAAACAAAGGTGACAAATCTATGACATGAGATTAAACAAATTGACAAAACTATGGGCATGAGATCAAACAAAGGCAACAAACCAAAGACATGAGATAAACATATGTGATAAACTTATAACTCAGAAGATTAAAATAATAATTTGAATAATAAAACCAGAGGCTCTCAAGAGCCTGTATCGTTCACCTGGTTATAAAAAAAACCAATTGGTCCTATGTAAAAACTATGTCCTGCAGTGGTAGTCATCTTGGAATTACGATCAACATAAAAAACACAAAGTTTGTAAAGGACCTTCCAATGATTGATGCACAATTTAGGTTCAATCAGTGCAATAGCTTCAGAGAAGAATATATTTCTGTATTTTCCCCTGTGTTAATACTATGACCTGTGGTGGCAGCCATCTTGGATTTCCGATCGGCATAAAAAACAGAAACTTTGTAGAGGACCTTCCAATGATCATTCCTGGGCAGTTTGGTTTCAACTGTCCAAGTGGTTTCAGAGAAGAAGCGTTTTGAAACATTTTTCCCATAGGGTCCAATGTTAAACTAAGTCCTGCCGTAGCCGCCATTTTGAATTTCATATCAGAACAAAAAACGTAAAGTTTGTAGAGGACCATCCAATGAACATTCATGTACAGTTTGGCTTTAATCATATTTGTAGTTTCTGAGTAGAAGGCATTTGAACATTTTCCCATAGGGTCCAATGTTAATCTATGTATTGCGGTGGTGGCCATCTTGGATTTCCGATCGGCATAAAAAACACACACCTTGTAGAGGACCTTCCAATGATCATTCCTGGGCAGTTTGGTTTCAATTATCCAAGTGGTTTCAGAGAAGAAGCGTTTTGAAACATTTTTCCCATAGGGTCCAATGTTAAACTAAGTCCTGCCGTAGCCGCCATTTTGAATTTCATATCGGAATAAAAAACGTAAAGTTTGTAGAGGACCATTCAATGAACATTCATGTACAGTTTTGCTTTAATCATATTTGTAGTTTCTGAGAAGAAGGCATTTGAACATTTTCCCATAGGGTCCAATGTTAATCTATGTCCTGCGGTGGTGGCCATTTTGAATTTTCGATCGGCATTCCTGGGCAGTTTGGTTTCAACTGTCCAAGTGGTTTCAGAGAAGAAGCATTTTGAAACATTTTTCCCATAGGGTCCAATGTTAAACTAAGTCCTGCCGTAGCCGCCATTTTGAATTTCATATCGGAACAAAAAACCTTAAGATTGTAGAGGACCATCCAATGAACATTCATGTACAGTTTGGCTTTAATCATATTTGTAGTTTCTGAGAAGAAGGCATTTGAATATTTTCCCATAGGGTCCAATGTTAATCTATGTCCTGCGGTGGCGGCCATCTTGGATTTCCGATCGGCATAAAAAACAGAAACTTTGTAGAGGACCTTCCAATGATCATTCCTGGGCAGTTTGGTTTCAACTGTCCAAGTGGTTTCAGAGAAGAAGCATTTTGAAACATTTTTCCCATAGGGTCCAATGTTAAACTAAGTCCTGCCGTAGCCGCCATTTTGAATTTCATATCGGAACAAAAAACCTAAAGTTTGTAGAGGGCCATCTAATGAACATTCATGTACAGTTTGGCTTTAATCATATTTGTAGTTTCTGAGAAGAAGGCATTTGAATATTTTCCCATAGGGTCCAATGTTAATCTATGTCCTGCGGTGGCGGCCATCTTGGATTTCCGATCGGCATAAAAAACAGAAACTTTGTAGAGGACCTTCCAATGATCATTCCTGGGCAGTTTGGTTTCAACTGTCCAAGTGGTTTCAGAGAAGAAGCATTTTGAAACATTTTTCCCATAGGGTCCAATGTTAAACTAAGTCCTGCCGTAGCCGCCATTTTGAATTTCATATCGGAACAAAAAACCTTAAGATTGTAGAGGACCATCCAATGAACATTCATGTACAGTTTAGGTTCAGTCAGTTCATTAGTTTCAGAGAAGAAGATCTTTGAAATTTCAGCCAATCAGAGCATATTATTGGCCTTGGCAGCCATATTGAATATCCGACTGGAACGAAAAACAGTAACTTTGTAGAGGACCATCCAAGGAACATTCCTGCTAAGTTTGGTTCCAATCGGCCCAGTGGTTTCGGAGAAGAAGCTTGAAATGTGAAAAGTTTACAGACGACAGACAACAGACGACGGACGCCAAGTGATGGCAATAGTTCACCTGGACCTTTGGTCCAGGTGAACTAAAAAAATGAATTTTAATATTAGTTCTATACATAAAACTCAAATAAAAAAAAATCTATTTATGCAATAATTACAACAGCATGTATGAGAAAGTCAAGATACATCTTAACTTTAAACACATTTCAATAGACCATTTGCCAGTTTTCGACTTGATTCTAAAATTATTTTTTTCCCTGTTTTTGTAGTAGTTGCTTCCCTTTAAGCTGGAAAACAGTGTCCATTTCATGCAATGTTCAACCAAAATAATATATATTTTTCTCATACTCTGTATAAATTAAAAAAAATGCAAAAAAACCCATACAATTTTAGAATCAAATCGGGAATGTGCAAATAGTCTATTCCACGAGTATCATCTCTTGTTGCTATTTGTCTTCTTTTAAAAACTCCATTTCAGTTGTACTATAAAATTTAGACCAATTTCATCAATGTTAAACCTGCCAAAAACTGCACACAATAAATATAACATCACATTTTTCTTCAAAACATATATTTAGATAATACAGGTCAAATTTACAAAGTTATTTATCATAAGCATTCAAACCAATTGAATTTTAATCAGATTGACATTCAGATTTTATTATATGTTCACTTTACACAGGTTTTTGATTTATAAGACACGTTTTAATGTGCTTAGCTATACATTCATGTGCTATACATGTAGGGATTCAAATGGTTTTCAAACTTATTCCCTTTAAAAGCACTGATTAAATAATTAGTTATTTTAAACATTTTTATTTGGATAATCACCTGAAAATGAGCCCCATCCATAGAAGCACTGATTAGATAATTAATTATTTTTAATGTTATATTTGTTTTATAATCACCTGAAAATGAACCCCATCCACTGTCTTCCCATTGACCACCTGAATCTTGCCATGTATCACTAGAACTACTTGTTTTCACACTTGATTGTTTATTATGAGAAGTCACAGATTTTACGGGTTTATTAGAAACTGTTGTATCACTCCAAGAATCCCCTCCCCACCCTGAATCCTCGGTATCCCATCCTTCTTGAGACTGAGACTTATGTTTAGTTTGACTAGGGTTTGCATTGCTAGTGTTCCTGGCAGGACTTGAGCGAGAACTTCCTCCTGACGGAGCTGGACTAGGTCTGGATGGCTTTGCTGATTTTTTCTGTAATTTAACAAAAAGTAATTAACTAATATTGTAAATTGTGTGTTTATCTAATAATTGATTAAATGAAGAAGAAAAAAGAAAAAAAAGGAAACTATTTCTAGCTTCATCTAAAAACTTTTAAAACATTAAAAGAACACATGTATATAATTTTTTGGTTAATCAATATTGTAATTCCATGCATGAAGAAGAGAGCTGCTGTGACAGTGATTGTAGAGCTGCTGTGACAATGATTGTAGAGCCGCTGTGACAGTGATTGTAGAGCTGCTGTGACAGTGATTGTAGAGCTGCTGTGACAATGATTGTAGAGCTGCTGTGACAATGATTGTAGAGCTGCTGTGACAGTGATTGTAGAGCTGCTGTGACAGTGATTGTAGAGCTGCTGTGACAGTGATTGTAGAGCTGCTGTGACAATGATTGTAGAGCTGCTGTGACAGTGATTGTAGAGCTGCTGTGACAGTGATTGTAGAGCTGCTGTGACAGTGATTGTAGAGCTGCTGTGACAATGATTGTAGAGCTGCTGTGACAGTGATTGTAGAGCTGCTGTGACAGTGATTGTAGAGCCGCTGTGACAGTGATTGTAGAGCTGCTGTGACAGTGATTGTAGAGCTGCTGTGACAGTGATTGTAGAGCTGCTGTGACAGTGATTGTAGAGCTGCTGTGACTGTGATTGTAGAGCTGCTGTGACAGTGATTGTAGAGCTGCTGTGACAGTGATTGTAGAGCTGCTGTGACAGTGATTGTAGAGCTGCTGTGACAGTGATTGTAGAGCTGCTGTGACAGTGATTGTAGAGCTGCTGTGACAGTGATTGTAGAGCTGCTGTGACTGTGATTGTAGAGCTGCTGTGACAGTGATTGTAGAGCTGCTGTGACAGTGATTGTAGAGCTGCTGTGACAGTGATTGTAGAGCTGCTGTGACAGTGATTGTAGAGCTGCTGTGACTGTGATTGTAGAGCTGCTGTGACAGTGATTGTAGAGCTGTTGTGACAGTGATTGCAGAGCTGCTGTGACAGTGATTGTTTTATAGTTTGCCTTATGTCTACATATACAACACAATAACACTGACCTAAATATCATTGAAAGTTGTGTTATTAACCCATAAAAACCAAAAAATCTTATAAAAATGTGATACCTAGACATTTCATAACTAAAGTTATCCTCATATTTCACCTTTACCTTTGTTGTACAACACATGTATATACAATATGAATTGAAGTAATCCAATGCTGTGTTATCTTCTTTGCAATGTGATAACTTTTGTACCACTTGTTTAAATGTGGGTTAGTGTGAAATATAATTTATGCAGGAGAAATGTTGAGTTTGATTTAATGTTGTTATACTCACAGCTTGTATGTTTTGTGTGGTATGCTCTTGTACAACTTGTTAATCCTAACACAAAGGCCTGTACTATACAATATATATACTACTACCATTAATGTTAATGTGAGAACAATTCATGTCCAAGCTTGGTCAATATATGATTATCAGTATGGGAGTTATGGAGTAATAAGTCACCACTGACATACAGTTAACCTATATGTTGGAATTTATAAATTGTATTATTGATAACCACATCCATATTATTGACTAAGTGAGTGTTCTTTAATGCCAAATGAGCAATTTTTCAGCTATATTATGACAAGTTACATTCAATGAGATGATAGAGATATTGACTTTGTAATAGACCAACATGTTTAATTGGATCTTTATAGTGCTAGTTCACTGAAACAACAGTCCATGGGTAGACATTTTGCTCCACTCTGACACATTATTTTGATTCCTAGCCAACCCATCTTTGTTCTTATTCCTGAAAGCTGTGTACTTAGGGCAAACACAGCAAATACAAATTTATGAAGTTTCCTTATAGATGAAGAAGTTTTCTGAACAATATGTGTGCCCTTTATACAAAAATATGTCTACATCATTCAACTACCTGTTCTCTTGTAAGTAATGAATCAAATTCTTATTAATGACAACATATATATCTTCATGATGTATTTAGACACTCTGCAATGTTTTGTCTTGGATAAACTGTTGGACGTGTTATCTCTTAAAAAAATTGTACCCTTTTTACATACCGTAGCTAATAAATTAGCTTAACAATATTCAAATCCTTAATTTATGATCACATTAATATCAATATTTGTAAAAACATCAAGCAAAATATGTACCGATACTTGGGTAAAAAAAACCAATATGTCCCCATTCCTATTCAACACAATCTTGAAACATTTTCTTTAGGACAAAAACAAAATATAGAATGTAAGTACATGAATTTGTCAACAGCTTAGCCTCATTATTTAAAGTCAATCATTAAAAGTAAATTGAATATTCTCTGATGTGCTGTACAATGTCCTTTCCAATTAAATTGTTAATTTCTTTATCCTGTAATACCATGTCCTTTTCAAATCATTTCTGTTATATTATAAATAGTACAAGTGTTTTGTTTTTAAAAAATATTATTAAGTATCTAAATGATAAATACTGTTGGTAAACCCATTGCTGAAGCAAAGAAATCATCTTGTTGATCAGGTTCACCCCAGCTGTAAGTACTAGCTTGTTCTAGACCACTATCCTCAGTGGATAGGAATTCTTCGTCCACATTCCATTCTGATTTCTGTGGTTTATGTTCTAGTTTTAATGCATGAGATGAACTGGAAGTTGGTTTCTATAAAAAAAAATGTTCATAACAGATTAATTTTCATACTGATAGCAATTTCAATTTCAAACTTCTTCATCCTTTCATTAAGTGATCTTTTCTAAAAGTTTACAATCAACTTTTAGGGTGGGGGGTTATGATATTTAACGCCACTGTCAACAATATTTCGGATATATCGTGGCGGTCAGTTTTGGTGGTGGAGGAAACCGGAGTACCCGGAATCAACTAAATTACACTTCTAAAAGACAAAGGCCTTTTATATTGCAGTTATTATTTAAATGGTTCAGTAACTTTAAAATCTGGCTGAAAACGTAATGAACACAAGAAAATAAAGAAAAGCTAAGAATTTAACATAATGTGGTATTTTCATCAGTACTTACATATTGTAATTGAGACGATGTGTCCTCTAGACTTCCCCAGTTATCATCATTCTCATCATTGTCCCATCCTGAGCCACTGTCTTCTGTTATATTTGTTGTAGTTGTTACAACTGGACTAGAAACAGGACTGGTCTGCAATAGAAAATGTATATTGCTGAAATATAGTGGGACATGTATAACTAGACAGGAAACAGGTCTAGCTTGCAATAGAAATGTACATTGTTGAAATACACTCGCACGTGTCTAACTTGGACTGGAAACAGGTCTGGCTTGCAATAGAAATGTATATTGTTGAAATACACTTGCATGTGTCTAACTTGGACTGGATACAGGACTGGTCTGCAATAGAAATGTATATTGTTGAAATACACTGGCACGTGTCTAACTTGGACTGGATACAGGACTGGTCTGCAATAGAAATGTATATTGTTGAAATACACTTGCACGTGTCTAACTTGGACTGGAAACAGGTCTGGCTTGCAATAGAAATGTATATTGTTGAAATACACTGGCATGTGTCTAACTTGGACTGGATACAGGACTGGTCTGCAATAGAAATGTATATTGTTGAAATACACTTGCACGTGTCTAACTTGGACTGGATACAGGACTGGTCTGCAATAGAAATGTATATTGTTGAAATACACTGGCACGTGTCTAACTTGGACTGGATACAGGACTGGTCTGCAATAGAAATGTATATTGTTGAAATACACTTGCACGTGTCTAACTTGGACTGGATACAGGACTGGTCTGCAATAGAAATGTATATTGTTGAAATACACTGGCACGTGTCTAACTTGAACTGGAAACAGGATTGGCATACAATAGAAATGTATATTGTTGAAATACACTGGCATGTGTCTAACTTGAACTGGAAACAGGATTGGCATACAATAGAAATGTATATTGTTGAAATACACTGGCACGTGTCTAACTTGAACTGGAAACAGGATTGGCATACAATAGAAATGTATAATGCTAAAACAGTGGACTACGGCAATAAAAATGTACAGTGTTGAAATATAGTTAGAACTGTCTAACTGGACCATCCTGAAATAGAAATTTTTACGGGCTACTGCCAATCATGTGTTCTGTAATACATAGTACAGTTTTAACAGTTGTTATCATCTGTTTGCTAGTAAAACACAGAATAAATTGGCAAGATTTTGCCATCACTTGGCCATTGTCATATTGTGCTGAGTAAAACATAGAATAACTCTTGTCAGTGACTTTTTGTCATCTCTTGACTACTGACACCTTGTGTAACCCTTCATTATCTTGGCAAACAACTTACATCAATATCTCCCCAATCTTCATCATCCCAACCACTGGTTGTATCTGGTTCTTCTGGCTCATCAGAACTGGCTTGATCTGGTTCTACTTGTTTTGACTCTGGTTTAGACTGCTCTTTAGGCTTTGCTATGTCAGCTGTTGACCCATGATCTGTCCCTGATAATGGAGGATTGCCACCTTCAAAATATCAAGTTGAATGTCATTAGGTCAAAACCGCTTTACTTAAAATTTCTGAAGTCCCTTTTTTTCTTTCTTTCTTTTTTTTTTTTTTATCTCAGAGCTTTTCAACTTAGTTTACTCCTCTTTTCACAAAATTTGAAGTGTTATGATTTTGGGTGTTTCTAAGTAACTTTTCTATCCCTAATATACAAAATCATTCAAAATATGTTCGATATGAATGAATAATTCCGATTCCTGCCCACCCAAAATACATCATTGATCCAGTAACATGAATAACAACACAGAGAATATATATACTGGTACTTTTATTTGAAGAGTGTTTTATTCAAAATGAAGTTTGAATTGCCCTACCTTGTGTGTTTTTCGTTTTGGCTTTATTATAGATTTTAGAAGTTAATGAAGATACACCAGTGACAGCCCAGCCTGCCCAACCTGCAGCCAAACTGGACGGAGATCCTCCCATCATCACATCTTTCTCTGTAAAAGTACAAAACATATTTAGGGTAAAACTAGTCCCTATAAATTCATATTACATGTATATACACATAACAAATATCATCCAAAACATCAAATTTTCTTCTCACGTTCACCTTAAAAATAGGCCACCGTTTACATAGAGGGATTTACATATACATGTATCTAACCAATCAGTGCCTACCAATCACAATAATGACACAGAACAAGGTATTAAACTCAACATATCTGTATGTGATACCGTTTGTCAGTAACTAGTCACTACTCGAGTGTTGGTAGTTTTCTCTGTGAACTTTGATTTCATCCATCAATAAAAATGATAGACACAAAATAACTGAAATATTGTTGAAAATGGAGTTAAAATTCAAAAACACAAAGATAACGATGATGGAAGCTGGCGGAAAAACACAAAGATACCAATGATGGAAGCTGTCGGAACACATGTCCTAGTTTAAAACAGGCACCAAAATCAGCAGGGTTAAAGTTCATTAGATTAATTTACTATAAATTCAAACATTTTCAGATATCTACTGGCCTAATATAAAACTCAGCTAAGAAAATCTTGTCAAGTTTCAATCAGGCCTTCAACTCACCCAGATGTGATATTTATGAGATCTGAAGAAAAAGTCCCACTGACCAACCTCCCATATATCGGATGTGGAGAAAATGTCCCTTCCATATATGGGATATGAAAAAATCACCCTACCCACAATTGAACTGGAAATCTGTATTACTATTACTATTAATAGAAGCAATTTATTTAGTTTGAACTGTTATAAGAAGATTTCATTTTATGTGAGATGTGATACTGAAAACTGAATTTTCGTCAACCATAATTAGACATTATCGATATCTAATTACTCAATCATTCACAACTTACCCATTTCTTCTAAAAGGTCAGGATTTTCTGATACTTTTTCTAATTTCGACAAAAATCCTTTAATACCTTTAAAAGCCTGTCAAAACATAATATAAGTTTATGATAAATAATAAAATTGATGGACAATCAAGTCTTTATATAAAGGGTACTGAAGGGAACCTGAAAATGTGTTCTTTATGAGCAGTTGTCCTTTATATACAGGTTAAAATTATATGCACTAATCATTAATGGGAATGATAAGACTGCCCTTGATAGACAGTGATTTGCTTAGGGCAGGTTTGACTTTATTTACATTTAATTTGTAGTTTCTGTGTCATTTTTTCAAAGGTTTTTTCCTTCATCTTTAATTAATTTCCAATACACAATTTTATAGTTGTTTACAAAAATGAAAAACAAAATTGATTATATTTTCCCCCATATATATCAAAATGTTATAAATAATATGTTGTAGCCTATTTTTATTGGGGGGCATCGTGTTAGTGATCATATGGTAGTTGGATTTACAACTACATGTGCAATCAGTGCCCATCACCACTAAAGTTGTGAGTTCGAAACCCATTAATGGTGAGGTGTACTTGATACAACATTATGTGATAATTTGATAAAGTTTGTCAGTGACTTGTGACAGGTCGGTGATTTTCTCCAGTTTCTTCCACCAATAAAACTGACCGCCACGATATAACTGAAATATTGTTGAAAGTGGTGTTAAACACCATAACCCAACCAAACCAACTTATTTTTATTGGTGTTTTTTATGAACTTATTTTATGTTCATAATTTAGATTGAACAGTATCATAATCATTTGTAGCTTTCATTTATAACACGCTTATGAACTTGTAAAATCCATAAGAAATGTTTAAATTTAAGTTCACACATACCTGATCACGCACTCCTTTCTCAGGGTCCATTGTTGCTATACACAGTGCTGGTAATAATTTGGATGAGATTTCTTTCAAATGATAATAGTTTTGTGTAGCTGCCATACCTAAAATACCAGCCTGTCTAGCAGCAGGGAATGGATCTCTTAATGATCTCAAAAAGGCAGATGTAATAATTTTCTGTCTTATCTGCAAAAACAAATAAACATTATGCTTATCATCAACTTATTTTAAAGATAAAGATTGAAAGTAAAAATATAAAGAATACAAATCAGAGACATTCTGCAGTTTAATGTGAGTGACTGATTGTACAGTGAGCAATTATTTTCAGTTTTCGGCGATATCATAGCAAGAACAAGTTATTTTTTATGAGATAATGATTTAGTGCACACAACACGTTTCTAGAATGACCTTCATCAGGAACGTTCAAAACCAAAAGACTGGAAAGACAAATAACTTTTGTGAGCAATAAAACCAAAAGGCCTAAAAAGAAATAGCCAAAATCGGCTAGCTAAAGTCACCTATGCCTGACGGAGAACCTTAGTTTTGATAATAATTACATTATTTAGGAAGTGTAAATTTAAATAAAAATATATCTAATAAACCATGTCTGTGCTGAAACAATGACTACTGGGCTGATGATATCCTCGGGGACTAATAGTTCACCAGAACAAATGCACTTTGTTGGATTTTTAAAATGCTAGCTTATTGAAAAAACAATCCACGTGTATGCATTTCATTTCACTCAAGACACATTATCCTGATTCTGATGCCAACCAGTCTTTGTTCTTAATCCTTAATGCTGCATGCTTAGTGGAGAAAAGCAATAAATACCAATTTCAGTCTTTAATTTGACTCAACCGGGAATCAAACTCATGACCTACTGCACTCAAGACAAGCAGACTAATGATCACACCACTGTGCTAAAATTTTGTCAGACTGAAAGATTTTCATTCCAAATAAAAACTTTGTTTATTGATTTACAAAATATATACAATAATAAATGTTATAGTTACTTACATTAGGACTAAGGTAACCTGCTATTTTACCTAAACATACTGTTGTATTGGTTCTGATACCACCCTACAAAATTTTTTACATATTACAATTACCAGTAAGTCCTATCAACTAATGAAGAAGATATGACAAGATTTTAATGCTTTATTGTGGTTGCAAGATAATAATGTTGTTAAATTAAAACTCGATTTGGAAATTGTGACAGTTTGTGACTTGACTGTAATCGTAAATCATATCTATGCTACATGAATCTAATACAAAAAAAAACTGTTTAAAATCAAGTAGAAATTTCAGAATTTGCATAAATTTTTTGAAATTTTTGAAAAAAGTCTTAGTTTGTCTCAGAAAATTTAGCATGTGAATTGGGAGTTCCGATCTATCACAGCCTTTTTTTGGTTTAGAGATTATGTTTTTTATATAATTTAGCTATCTCTAGATACCGATGTAAACATGACTTTAACAAATGTTTTTATTATACTTCTCATACTTTTTTCTATATAAATTTTATTGCAATAAAAAAAAAAATATTTCCATAGTTTCATTCAATTTGTCTGAAAAGTACTATTCACAGGTGAATAGCACAAATGACTATTCACTGGCCGGTGAATAGCACTTTAATCACATGTTTTTTTGTGTTTAAAATCTTTTTAATTTCTTCTTCAAATGCACACATGAAAAAGTATTAGTCTTTAAAAAAGCATTAATAAAGTAGACTAGAAATCCATCAGAAAAGGACCTAATTTAGAATTTTGAATTGCACAGTTGTTCAGTATAATAAAACACTTATAGACTTGATATTCGGGTAATAGCACTTTAATTGTCCCCTCTGTACCAACTATTTTCCTCGGCATTGCCTCGGAAAATAGTTGGTACCTTGGGGACAATAAAAGTGCTATTACCCTCATACCCAGTCAATAAGTGTATAATATTATTATGAAATATAAAAATTAATCAAATATTTTCTAGGGACTAAATATATTTTCCTGTGAACTGGTTTCACTGCATTGCAGAGACAGTAATTATTGTCATCTTGTTTCTATAAGCTCATACCTGTTCATCTCTAGCTTGCAACCTGGCAAAATGTTTCATAAGTTCTTCATTTAAGTTCTTGTAGTTTAATTTTGGCGCCAAACGTAGCATTGCCTACAATAAATCAATAATAACTATAAACCAATAATATTTAGTCTAGTCTATTTAATGATCAAAAAGAATTTACACACATTTATCGATGATTTGTAAATTTTTCTTTGATCTTTACGCACGATAACATCTATTATTAAGCAACGAGTGTGATACAAACATATTATTGTTGATTTCTATGTGTGATAATGTGACGTTATATTGACGTAATCTTGGCAAATCGTTGATAAATATATTATTTTTGATATATTTCTAACTGCTTCTCGTATCTCAGGATTTTCTTTTGTTTGATATTACTCTGAGAAATCCATTCTCGCAAATCAAATAAAAAAATATGATGTACATATCAATCATTTTTGTAGTTATTACTGGTATTCGTTTGATATGACATATTTAAGTCCTTACCACATCTAATCCTTAATCAAATTAAAACCAGGTTTATACCTGCAGATCTAATTTTTTCATGCTAAAACTAGTTGTCATTAACATTTTTTCTTTCGAAATCATTGATCTACTAACAAAAAAGATATTTTTTAAACCAGAGGTTTTTATCGTGTAGTCTAAAAATGTTTAATGAAGATTATGTAGGTTTTGTGTTGGATAAAGTATGCAATTAACATGATTAAGCAGTCATTCAGTATGCATTACAGTGAAGTCTGTCCAAACCGAACCTTGAATAAACCGGAATCCTGTATCAACCGAACTCTAAAGAAAGTGCCAATGAGGAAATCTTTGTTAATATAAACTATACACTTGTCTATTCTGAACACAAAAAGTCCACAGGAGGTTCAGTTTAGATGTGTTTCACTGTTCAATGTATGTGGCATCCAGTATTTATTTATTTTTTTTATCAAATATGCAACCATATAATTATTCCATTGCTTACTAGTGTGTTACCTTAACAGTACTTTCTCTAACAACTGGGTTTGTGTCAGAAAACCCATGACTTATCTGTGGAAAAATCTGATTATTGACAGTATCTGGCTGTAAAAATTCTCCAAAACTATCAATCTGCAAAATAGAAACAAGTGCAACTGTCACTATTTGATATTAAAAACAAAGCATTTGCCAAAAGGAATAAGTGAATACTACTCAGACATTACTTATTCTAGTGCATGTTGATTCCAACAATATTAACAAAAATCATGGAATCTATTCTTTTTCTGATGTCATTGAATAAGAGAACAACTTGCAAAAAATGTAAAATATTAATTGATGTTCTAGTCATTAGTATTTGAACAGAGAGAACCATATTGTATCTAATATTTTTCTACATTAATCATTGATTTGCAAATATGGGTTTACTGGCTTACAACAATACAATTTGTGACCATCAAATAAAAGATTGATGTTAGTATTTATTAAAATACAATATAATTTCATCTCCTAATTATAAGATATGCAGGGGCCTCTCTGCCTGAGGTTGTTTTGTGGTTCACTTAGTGTCTATATATGTCTATCAATGTAAAGCAGCTCCTTAAATATCTACCAAAACTATTGTGAGTTTCAAACATGAACCATACTGACTATCTGCCATAGATCAAAAAGTTGTTTACAAACAAATAATTACATTACTTCCGTTTTTCATTGAAATGTTACAATATGATTGGTTATGAAGTGGTCACATGATTATAAAAGAGATGTTTTACATCCCAATAAAACTCAAACCCGAACTTGCACGTGCCTCCATGACGACGTCAGAGGTAAACAATCAATGGCGTAGTAATTTCCAACAGCAAATAATCTAACACAAGTAAAATTCACAACGAAAAATTCAACTATATTAAATTTTGGTGTGATTTAAATGTAATTATAAGAATTGAATGCATTTTTTTGTAGTTTTATAGGCGTGTAAAAGTGTGGATCGAGGCACATTTTTTGTATGAAGCGTGCTTCATACAAAATGTACTTCGGTCCACGCTTTTACATGCCAATAAAACTACAAAAAAATGCATTCAATTCTTAATTGAAATGCACACAAATGTTGAGACATCATACAAACAAAACACATTTATACATTCTATATCTAAAAATTCTTAAGGGATTTATTTTGGGTTGTTCTGATCTCATAATAGTTTTTGTTATATTGAATATAAATTCCTGAACAACATTGTTTTGTATTCTAATCTAATAGAATCATAACGTCACTTGACCATGTTAAAATCAGGTGGGCTTCTAAATATTATCTGTCATCAATAATTACTCAAATAGACCATTTTCCCCTTTATGACTTTGATTCTAAAATTAGACATTTTACAGGAAAAAATCAATGAAAATAACATACCTTTTTCCACATAATCTGATCAAAATTTAAATGTTGCAACAACTTTTTCTATTTGCTATAAAATTATACTTTGATTTTTTACAAGGTTCAAATATCTACAAGTTATGAAAAAAATGCCCCAAATTTGTTTTCATTTCCTTTGCTCTTGCTAGTCTGGATACAATTTTGTCTGTTGTAAGGGAAATAACTCAAATAAAAAAGGCTTAAAACGTTTAAGTTCAGAATCATATAAGGAATGTGCAAAAGATCTATTAAAATCAATTTTCTTTCTTTAAAAAATGGGGTTAGGGGGTTAGAATTGTGGTGTTTAATACCACTTTTAACAATATTTCAGAGTTATCGTGCTGGTCAGTTTTATTGGTGGAAGAAAACAGAGTCCTCGGAGAAAATCACCGCCCTGCCAAACTTTATCATATAAAGATGCATCATGTACACCTTGCCATGAGCGGGATTCGAACTCACAACTTTAGTGGTGATAGACACTGCATTGTTAGTTGTAAATCCAACTACCATACGATCACGATCATGATGGCCCCGCCAAAAGATCTATTAAAATCAATTTACTTTCTTTAAACAATGACAATTGATTACCTGTTGTAGTAGTTTTACTCTAGTAGACCTGTCTGTAGATGAAAACAATTTAACAACACATGGAACTATCTTCTTCTGGTACTCGTCCATATCTAATAGCTTTCCAATCTAAAAATAGATATGTCATGAAAACAATTTAACAACACATGGAACTATCTTCTTTTGGTACTCGTCCATATCTAATAACTTTCCAATCTAAAAATAGATGTCATGAAAACAATTTAACAACACATGGAACTGTCTTCTTCTGGTACTCGTCCATATCTAATAACTTTCCAATCTACAAATAGATGTCATGAAAACAATTTAACAATACATGGAACTGTCTTCTTCTGGTACTCGTCCATATCTAATAGCTTTCCAATCTAAAAATAGATATGTCATGAAAACAATTTAACAACACATGAAACTATCTTCTTTTGGTACTCGTCCATATCTAATAGCTTTCCAATCTAAAAATAGATATGTCATGAAAACAATTTAACAACACATGGAACTATCTTCTTCTGGTACTCGTCCATATCTAATAGCTTCCAATCTAAAAATAGATATCATGTCACACTAAGTCAATAACCACCATGCCTAATTTTATCCATATTTCAGATCTCACCAACAATGACTATAAATAGACAGGTGTATGAAGACATCTAGTTTTTGTTTTTAAGTTAAGGAAAAAATAGAGTTATTGTTTATTGCTTGCAGAAATTATCACATAAAAAAAACTTTTACAAGTTTACATTAGATTTATAACTTTTTTTCATATTGTTCTTGTACTAAAATACAGCATTACACCCATTGTCTTGTATTTCCGTACAATCTGTTTTGGTTAAAAAATAATTTTGCTGTTTGAGAAAAAGCAAGTTCCCAACGAAACTCAAATTTTTCTTTTAGTCAATTATTTCTTACCTTAAATAATGGAGCTAAAACAGCTGAACCAGCATCACCATACTCAAAGGCATTTAGTAACTGTGGAAGGATTTTATTTTTACAGAATGATGGAGGGAATGAATCTAAAGATGGAGTCAGCTTATTGAAGAAATTGCCTTTTTCTGTCTTATCTTTGATCTGAAATATATGTTTCGTACATGACAAACAGGAAATCAACAAAAATAATACATGTTAAGTGGTGAAGTATGCTATGGATGTAAAAACTAAAAAAATATATGATCTATCCATTCCATTTTTTTTTGTCAAATAGACATAGACATATATCACAATAGAATAAAAGCAATTATCACTTTATTTCAGAATACAAATCTCATATTAACGTCAAGGAAATCAGGAAACTCATTTATACATTTTTGTTTACAAATTGACTTAATATTAATATAAGAATAAGTCTAATCTGTAATTGAAATAAATTGCTTCTCTACTTTCTTTAAATACACTTTCTAATTTAAAACTACAGTTTTAATGTACGCTCGTACACCATGTTGGCACTTTTGCTGTTACCGTTTATTTTTGCTTGCTCTACATGAATCAGGTACCAGAAAAGCTTTACTAGCTCAAGAACTAAAATAATACTGAAGATTAGTTAATACCTCTTTAAAATGACATGATTACAGAATAGGTTTGGTTTATGGTGTTTAATGCCACTTTCAATAATATTTCAGTTATATCGTGGTGGTCAGTTTTATTGGTGGAGGAAACCGTAGTACCGGGAGAAAACTACCTACCTGTCGCAAGTCACTGACAGATTTGATCAAATAATGTTGTATCTGGTACAACTCACAATGAACGGGATTCGAATTCATAACTTTAGTGGTGATAAGCACTGATTGCACAGCAGGGCTCTCACTACTTTCAAATTAGAGAGAAATGACTTCTCTTTCAGAGAGCTCACAGGGAGAAGTGGGAGACAACAGAGAGAAGTGGGGAGACTTCTGGGAGAAGTTAATTGCGATTAATCGAAACATTGTTTCACAACCCCTCTGAAGTTACCCTGCCCAAATTTAGTAAATAGTTAAAAAGCTGTCTGAATTTATTTGTTCTTGGTTTTTTTTATTCAAAATTAATTACCTTCAGTACATCTATTCAATATAAAATTTGTATTTCTGTCTACCTTGACTATTGGAGTCTTTTATACCAGTGATTTTTTTTATCTGTACCCCCCCCCCCCCCCCCCCCCCCTCCTCCTTTTGAAATATTACTGTGCTGTGATCCAATACCACACAAATTATAATAACTCATATTTGTGTAATCTTCAGCAAAAGAACGATGTCTCTGCCAGTTTGCTCAATGGTCCAATTATATATAGCTAGTTAGGCCGAGGGAATGAAAATATAGCACAAACGTAAATTGAAACTGTCAGTCAAAAACAGAAGAAAAAAAGGCTGTAATTATTATTTGTCAGACCGCAAATCATATATGAACATATTAGATATGAGAACTATAATTTTATGTCACAGAAATGAGAAAAAAAATAAATCAAAAGTCTGTTTTGTTGAAAGTAGATTCAGACAAAAAGTTTGGTCACAGTATCGCATTGTGTCCCCTTTCCAATCGGTGGCGCCATTGTTGTTTGCTTACAAAAAACAAATACAAATAGTTTTATTTCAAGTCAGGCATATATAAACAATAAACATAAGCTCTAATGAACGAAATGAAAGTTTCTATAAACCGTAATGGATTACTTTCCAAGAAAATTTCTTTCAAAATACTTAACGGATACGATAGATTTCAATAAACATGATATCGACATTTTCATAAATGACAAGTGGAGAAAATATGCAGGCGACGACATAGGGCGACTCTTCAGAATTACAAGGCGACTTGAACTTCGCTTTTGACCAACGAGAAAGCGAAGTCAACCTTCACCCGAATTGCCCTCCAACGTGAGCCTTGGCACAGGTAGTTGTAAATCCAACTACCATGCAGTATAAAGAAGCTATATTTAGTACATGTATCTAGCTCGATTTAGCCTACCAGTATAAATACATACCTGGATTTCTTCTAAAAATAACATTGTGTCAACAAATGAATTATGCATTACTCCTTTAGGACTTCTACAAACTTGTATCAACTTGGCTGGGTTTGGTCTGGAATTTGGATTGGCACCTACCAATTCACAGTAATTAGGGACTAATGATTTTGGAATCTGAAATGAAATTTCATTTGTTTTACATAACACTAATAAGACATAAATAAACAGGAAAAAAATAATGACATTTGAATTTGATTATTTGAATATTTGCTTTAACTCGGATAGGAGGTGACTCCAACACAGGAAATGATGGAAGACAATAATTATAATATCTGGTCTGCTTCCCTGGCATGGCAAAAATCATAATACAATGAAAACATATTATATCAAGTCCAAAAGACAAACTAATTTAATTTGAACTACATGTAGGAAGAACTGTTTTAGATACCTAAAACCTATGTCTCCCCTTAATGCGGCCATCTGTACAACAATAAGTTACACATTATGAGTTGAATGATACTATTTAAAAAACAATTATTTGACCTTGAGGTCAAAGGTCAAGGTCCCACAAAAGTCATTACGGTACGCGACACACCACCTTATGGTCATGCACCCACATACCAAATATCATTGACCTATCTCGAAAAACAAAAATGTTATGGCCCGGACAAGAAAATACTATTCAAAAAACAATTATTTGACCTTGAGGTCAAAGGTCAAGGTCCCATGAGGGTCATTACGGTACGTGACACACCGCCTTATGGTCATGCACCCACATACCAAATATAATTGACCTATCTGGAAAGACAAAAAAGTTATGGTCCGGAGAAACTTCGCTGAGAAGAAGCAGAAGCGGAAGAAGCAAAAATCAGACTAAAACAATATGTCTCCCTTCGTTCGAAGGGGAGGCATAATTATCTAGTAAAATTATAACAGAAGTACCATGAAGAAAAACAAAATATAGACATTTTACCGAATATATTTTGAAACATCTACATTAAAAATTGTGAAATAAAAGTGTCAAGTGGCCATCGCTCATAATTACCCCTTGTCTTTGTATAAAATAGTGGAGATAAAAACTGAAGAATGAAACAAATTATATATAGTGTACAAAATGTATGTATAACTAGAGGCTCCCAGGAGCTTGTAATCGCTCACCTGGTTTTTAATTTGACATCGAAAGTTGATAGAAAATGGGGGTGTTACACATAATTTTGAAAGTGGGCCATCCAAAGATCATTTTAACTCAAATTTCTAAGCAAAAGATTTTGAATGATGTGATTTCTTATCTCATAATATTCCTAAACGGAATAAACTGGTGAAAAAAGCTCACAGAAAAACCCAGAATATATGTTAAACTACTCATTGCCATGTAGCTGCAGCTAAAATTTGAGTTCATTTTGATTTGTAATAAAGCAGAAATTGACAACTAAAGAAATTTCTATTTTTGGTAACAGCAGCCATTTTGAATGGAGGGTGGCACTGTCGGACACAATATTGAAAAGGGACCACCCAACGACCATCCCAGCCAAATTTGCTTTAATTTGGTTCAGCGGTTTCAGAGGAGAAGATTTAAATGTGATCTTTAATTAAAATATGCCTAATTTGCATAATCGGTATAAATCGGCTGAAAGAAAAATTTCACAGAAAAACCTGGAATATATGCTAAACTACTCCTTGCCATGTAGCTGCAGTTAAAATTTGAGCTCATTTTGACTTATACTAAAGCAGCAATGGACAATTGAAGAAATTTCTATTTTTAGTAACAGCAGCCATCTTGAACGGAGGACGGTCGGAACAAAAAGTAACAACACTTGATAAGGATCTTGCAAGGAACATTTCTGCCAAGTATGGTTCCAATCCATCCAGTGGTTCTTGAAAAGAAGTTTGTTTTACATATTTCCCATAGGGTCGCTATGTTAACTTATGTCCCCTGCTGGTGGCTATCTTGGATTTTCAATCGGTCCAAAAAGTAACAACACTTGGTTAGCAGCTTGCAATGATCATTCATGACAATTTTCAATTCCATCCTCCATGTAGTATCGGAGAAGAAGATCTTTGAAATTTCAGCCAATCAGAGGCTATTATGGCCCCTGGCAGCCATATTGGATAACCGATTGGTACAAAAAGTAACAACAATTGATCAGAACCTTGTCAGGAACATTTCTGCCAAGTATGGTTCCAATCCATCCAGTGGTTCTTGAGAAGAAGCTTGTTTTACATATTTCCCATAGGGTCGCTATGTTAAATTATGTCCCCCGCTGGTGGCCATCTTGGATTTTCAATCGGTCCAAAAAGTAACAACACTTGGTTAGCAGCTTGCAATGATCATTCATGACAATTTTCAATTCCATCCTCCATGTAGTATCGGAGAAGAAGATCATTAAAAATTTCAGCCAATCAGACAGAGGCTTTTATGGCCCCTGGCAGCCATGTTGGATAACTGATCGTAACAAAAGTAATAACACTTAGTTAGACCATGCAAATTAACATTCCTGCCATGTTTGGTCCCATTTGCTTCAGTGGTTCTCTAGAAGAAGATTGAAATGTTTACGAACGGACGCCAAGTGATGGCAATAGCTCACATGACCCTTTGGGTCAGGTGAGCTAAAAATGTGTATTAATCTGATTCAAGTATGTGTCCAAACCACTCTCAGTCTTATTTCCACTTTATTTAGAAAAATGGTGCCTTTACTTATTTTTAGGCAATTATAAGTAACAAACAGGTTATAATGACCTACTAGTAAAATGTTCAAAAAAAGTACTGAATTCTTCTCAAATTCATATTCCTAATTAAATATAGTTGGTAGGGTTTATGGTATTAAATGCCAGTTTCAACAATATTTCAGCTGTATCGTGGAGGAAACCTGAGTATCCCGAGAAAACCATTGACCTGTCGCAAGTGATTGACAAACTTTATCACGTAATGTTGCATGGAGTAAACCTCGCTGTGAACGGGGTTCGAACTCACAATTTTAGTGGTGATAGGCACTAATTGCACAGGTAGTTGTAAATCCAACTACCATAAAATCACGACCACGACTGCCACAAATATAGTTTGAAAATAATTTCAAAGCAAATTAGGTCAAGGCTATGTCCTAATGACTTTATGCTAATTTTTGTTTATTTTCAAATGTACACAATATCTAAATTTAATACATGTAAAACTTAAGAATATAAAATACTAACCTTTCCAAATGATTTTAATGATGATGTTTTAGGTAATGGACCATTAAATACTTCCCATATCAAACAACCAAGTCCCCACATATCTGACGACCTGAAAAAATGTATCAAATTATATAACAACCAGGTCCCCACATATCTGTTGACCTAAAAATTGTACCTGTACATATTTTATAACAACAACAAGAAATGTATGCATCACAAAATACACCCGTCTATATAAATTATCAAACGGGATAATGGTAATGACCCCAAAATAAATAGGGTTCTTCCCCTTCCACAGGGGAATCATGTGGTCAAGTTTGTTAAAGATCCAATATACAGAACTAAAGTTATTGTGCGGAAACGATCCTGTTGTCAAAAATTATATCTATAGTAATGGTGACCTTGACCTTTGACCTAATGACCCCAAAATAAATAGGGTTCTTCCCCTTCCACAGAGGAATCATGTGGCCAAGTTTGTTAAAGATCCAATATACAGAACTAAAGTTATCGTGCGGAAACGACCCTGTTGTCAAAAATTCTATTTATAGCAACAGTGACCTTGACCTTTGACCCCAAAATAAATAGGGTTCTTCCCCTTCCACAGAGGAATCATGTGACCAAGTTTGTTAAAGATTCAATATACAGAACTAAAGTTATCGTGTGGAAACGACCCTGTTGTCAACAATTATATTTATAGTAACAGTGGCCTTGACCTTTGACCTAATGACCCCAAAATAAATACGGTTCTTCCCCTTCCACAGGGGCATCATGTGGCCAAGTTTGTTAAAGATCCAATATACAGAACTAAAGTTATCTTGCGGAAACGACCTTGTTGTCAAAAATTATATTTATAGTAACGGTGACCTTGACCTTTGACCCTAAAATAAATAGGGTTCTTCCCCTTCCACAGGGGAATCATGTGGCCAAGTTTGGTAAAGATCTGATATACAGAACAAAAGTTATTGTGCGGAAACCTGTGTAGACGCCCGCCCGCCATACCCAATCACATAATACGGCCGGTCTCGAGATGGGCATATAAAAATGTAATGATAACTTTAAAATTGATCTTTATTCTGATAAACAAAATCAGATATCCAAGAAAATTATAAATTTTGCAAAGTGAAAATGGTTGGTCAAATGACCTTGACATAATGATGATGCAATATTGGTGGAATTGTTGACTATCACAGTTTGAAATTTTTATAATTAGTGTAAAAATGTATATTTCTTATCAAATTTTAAGCTGTATATCAATGTTAATAGGGTTTCCAGTAAAAAATTTATGATAATGTGTTTTTGTCATGTCTGCACTAGAATGCCACTCCCTACATGCATCCACTCATCATGTACAAATGTTTAAATTTAGTTATTTAATATACAGAACAGCTTAATTTCATGTGGTCTTTTAAGCTAATGTTAATCTGTGCAAGTATTTAATTGTTTGTTATAAATACCCGTACATGTATCTGTTTGGCCACAGGAGATCTATCTATCAAGTGGCACAGATAGAATCCTATTAACACCCATAACATGTTTATGCATGTCCTTTGACAGGACCTAGATTTTCATTGGCTTATGTCCTTGGTTCTTGGGTTGTTGTTTTTTTTTTATTTGAGGTTTTTCAGAAAACTTGGTTGATATTGTTTTGATTGGATATATTGTTGACCATTTCTGTTAAACTTCCTATTTTTGACCCCAATATCTTAAATGGTTTCAATATTTAAATTACATCAGAACAGCAAAGAAATTTCAAAGATTTTGAAAACAACGGTTACCATAACCATATTTAACCTTAAAAAAATGGCTATGTTAGTCACTTGAATTATTTATTAATTGGTTAGTGCTTAGTGCAAACTTTAGCATTATTTCAGCTATTTCGTAGAGTATACACTTGAATTATAGCATGTGCCCAAATTGAAATAAAAATATTTGTTCGATGAAAAAAGAAATCAATATGAATACTTCTATTACCACTTCTTGGCCATCATGCCTTTTCTAAGATCAACTTTTTCTGGAGGATCATATTTCTCTAACATAGGTAAAATTTTTAGTGGTGGAACACTGTCTTGACCGGAGGCAGGATACATATAATCAACTCCACCAAGTTTCCACTCTCCGGCAGGATCAACAAATATTGATGATATACACACATTATTGTGGACTAAATTACAATCATTTATCAGAAAAGACAGACCTTTCTGGAAAAAATATATAAAAGGATTTGATTAAAAACCAATGAATAAAATGATGTAAACAAATAATAATTTCAATTGTGTTTAATATTTGCAAAAATGATTTATGAATTACTGCTACACTTCATGCAAAATGTACTTCGGTCAACATTTTTAAACACCAACAAAGCTACAAAAGATTTCATTCAATTCTTAATCAAAAGTAATTAAGATGATTATATTTACTACACCATGATAATGATGAGAACAGTAAGTTTTAAAATCTTTCTAAAAGATCTTGTTTTTTTCATCATCAGACACCTGTAAGTTGTATCCATGATAATCTCAAGAAATAAAAATTCAATATTCAATATTTGTTGCTGACATTTCCCTATCAAATACAATGTACCACATACCAAAATTTGATGTAGACCCCATGATATGGCTAATTCATTCTGTGCCCCTTCACTTGATGATTCTCTTAAATAAGTTTCTAGAGGTGTTACAGGTTCTGTAGCTATGTAAATTACTTTCTCTGTCTGAAAGTAAAAATATTTCAATTCAATATCTACGTTTTTATTTCTATGCATGGAAGCATATAATTATAAAAGCCTAAAAATAGGTCCAAAATCAAAGGAACAAATTTCTATAAAGCAGCATGCAACATTCTACAAAACTTAGGTGTCCTTAAGTATCTAATATTACTTTTAATAATATTTCCGCTATATAGTGATGGTTAGTTTCATCTGTATAGAAACCAGAATACCCAGAAAAATGATCAGCTTCCACAGTCAACTGACAAACTATCAGTCCTCCAGTACAGTCCCATATAATAATCCACCATCTTCTTGGTTGGGTATAAACCACTGTATAAGGTTAATATTCATTTCAGAATATTAAACAATACTTTCTGATTTTAACTGTCAGGTTAATATTCATTTCAGAAAAATAAATGTTACTTTCTGATTTGAACTGTCAGGTTAATATTCATTTCAGAAAAATAAATGTTACTTTCTGATTTGAACCGTCAGGTTAATATTCATTTCAGAAAAATAAATGTTACTTTCTGATTTGAACTGTCAGGTTAATATTCATTTCAGAAAAATAAATGTTACTTTCTGATTTGAACTGTCAGGTTATATTCATTTTAGAAAAATAAATGTTACTTTCTGATTTTAACTGTCAGGTTAATATTCATTTCAGAAAAATAAATGTTACTTTCTGATTTGAACTGTCAGGTTATATTCATTTTAGAAAAATAAATGTTACTTTCTGATTTTAACTGTCAGGTTAATATTCATTTCAGAAAAATAAATGTTACTTTCTGATTTTAACTGTCAGGTTAATATTCATTTCAGAAAAATAAATGTTACTTTCTGATTTGAACTGTCAGGTTAATATTCATTTCAGAAAAATAAATGTTACTTTCTGATTTGAACTGTCAGGTTATATTCATTTTAGAAAAATAAATGTTACTTTCTGATTTTAACTGTCAGGTTAATATTCATTTCAGAAAAATAAATGTTACTTTCTGATTTGAACTGTCAGGTTATATTCATTTTAGAAAAATAAATGTTACTTTCTGATTTTAACTGTCAGGTTAATATTCATTTCAGAAAAATAAATGTTACTTTCTGATTTTAACTACATAAGATCAATATATTATACCTCAATACCATCCATAAATGTTAGAATGTTTGGATGTCGTAAGGTCTTGATTCTTTTGAAGGAGGCTTTTGCAATCTGAACCTGTAATAGATAAGTAATACTATAAAACTCAATTCTAGGATATCAATTTTCGTGGTTCAAAGTGAAGCTATACTTGTGCAACAAGTATCAATCTTGTATGATTCCATATTATTAAGGTGGACAGATATGAAATTTGTCTAAATATTGAAGGTTTTCAATTTCATTTGTTGTATTTATTAGCTAAATGAGACACTATCATTTTTCTTAGTGTTTTAAGTTTGTAGATTAAATGACCTATCATCCACAAATAATAAAGAATTCATGGTGTGTAATATAAGTGTAGAAAGACAGTTGTTATGTTAAAGAGGGTCATCATTATTACAAGCAATCAGCATTCATAGATGATCTATGACATAGATTTGTTACAAGTGTATTCCTATTTTTATTATTTTACTTAATTCCCCCTCATTAATAATGCTGATATAACGATGATCAAGGAACTTTTAATTATTGACTTAGACACCTACCCGTAGAAATAAAACATTCTTGTCTTTAAAACAACCGGCATATATGGAAAATGGGACTAAATAAAAAAAATATTCAGTATCATCATCCTTTAAAAAAATACAGCTGACTTACTTGTGAATCACTATTTCCTTTCACATCAAAAACAAATATGGATACAGGATCACCAGATCCCTGAAATTATAAACAATAAACAGTTTGAAGACACTCCTTTCCATTTTTGCATACATACATGTACATGTAACCAAACTGATAAATTATTCATGCTTTTACTAATGGATTAAATATCAGATGCGGTCTAGTTAACAGACTTTTCATCATGGTCAAATGCAAAGAAATATACTGGTCGAGGACCAATTATCACCATTTTTTCTTGTTTTTGTCAAATTATTCTATGTAGTCCAATACACCCCTTCAAGTGCCTCATAATTTTGAATGTTACCAATCGACTTAGCTTGGACGGAAATATAAATAATTTTTATGTGCATGCTCGTATCAGGGACTCTTCAAACAGTTAAATATAAACTATGGCCGAACCGGAGTGTGGACGAAACGTCTCGAAAGCGTCTGTACAACTGGGCATAGTCCGAGATACCTCTGTCGTTTAACGGCTTTTATAAAGTTGCTGTAGCCGTTCAACGTCAGAGGGTAATATATACGGATTACAGTGGATTTGCCTCTCCAGCTCTAGGGTCGGCACATTTCCACGTTTCGTGGCTATCAGATTTTATTTTCTATCAGAAACCCTTATATAAATCGCTTCACCAATCATTTTTCTATTCATTCATAACCATCTTACCCTCAGAAAGTGGTGTTACACTCCATTACAGCACGATTTTGCCTTAGATCCTATTATTCCGCCATTTAACTTCCATTTTCGAATCTACACACGTGATCTCGCGATACTAACTGAATGATGACAGCAACGCATTATGATGGGAGCTAATTAATGCAGCGTGCCAAATTATTTGGAGCATTATTTGCATACGTAAACAACATTCAAATCACATGGAAGACGATACATTTAAGCGTATTCTGCAGGACAAACAGTCCATCTACAGATCAAAGCAGAGCAGAAGGAAATAATACAGAATGTGTTGGAAAGAAAAGATTCAATGGCAGAGTGTTACCAACGGGCTTCGGAAAGAGCATGTGTTACGTTCCCCCTTTTTGGACAAGGTACTACAACATTTTTTTTTCTTATGGTTATCTGTAATTCACTAAATTTGCTGTTAAAATCATTACCAATCAATATAATCAACTGTATTAAATTTTATGCTAATTGTTCTGCCTTAACAGACACCTATGATTGGCAATAAAAATATTTGTTTGTTTGTTTATATGCAAATCATCTCCCATGATACATTGCGGTAATCGTAGTTTTCTTGTAGTCACGTGACAAATGTTTGAAAAATGGAAGTCAAATGGCAGAATAATAGGATCTAAGGCAAAATCGTGCTGTAATAGAGTGTAACACCACTTTCTGAGGGTAAGATGGTTATGAATGAATAGAAAAATGATTGGTGAAGCGATTTATATAAGGGTTTCTGATAGAAAATAAAATCCGATAGCCACGAAACGTGGAAATGTGCCGATCATAGAGCTGGAGAGGCAAATCCGCTGTAATCCGTATATATTACCCTCTGACGTTGAACGGCTACAGCAACTTTATAAAAGCCGTTAAACGACAGAGGAATCTCGGACTAAACTGGGCACTACCACTAGTAGTAGCACTACCAGTACCACAGGGCCTTGTCACTATCCAGGTAAATATACTATCAATGTATAAACATATACAAGGGCGGACATCTTTTTTTACCCCCGCTCGCTTCAAGTCGTGTTTGTTTTTTAAATTCCTTCTAATATATTCAAAACCCTGTTTGGTTCAACTCCCAAGACCTTATTCTTTTCAAAAAATATCATGACCTCCCCTCGACTACCTCTTGTGAAGGCGCAGCGGTCGTTTTTGTCAGGAATTCGCCTGAGTAGAGAACAACATGGACCCAAAGTGAAAGTAACAGCGCCACCTATAAAAAAACGGAAGTTCAGAACTCTCGGGGTTTTACCATTCGATATTTCGTTTTCTCGCTAGTTATCATGTTTCTAAGTATAAGATACCGCGGGAAATAACAGACGAAATAATAAATTAAAGAAAATGGACAGCAATCAAGAAAAAGCCTTGAAAATGGCATTTATCATTCATTGTATGTATAAGTAAAAAATGTTCAGTTTTCACTTCAAATCGTCCCGCTCGTTTAATGATGTTTGAATCTTAACGGTATTTTCCTTACCTCAAAGCTAAAACCCTGAGAGTTCCGAACTTCCGGGTTTTTTTTAGGTGGCGCTGTTACTTTCACTTTGGGTCCATGTTGTTCTCTACTCGGGCGAATTCCTGACAAAAACGACCGCTGCGCCTTCACAAGAGGTAGTCGAGGGGAGGTCATGATATTTTTTAAAAGAATAAGGTCTTGGGAGTTGAACCAAACAGGGGTTTGAATATATTAGAAGGAATTTAAAAAACAAACACGACTTGAAGCGAGCGGGGGTAAAAAAAGATGTCCGCCCTTGTATATGTTTATACATTGATAGTATATTTACCTGGATAGTGACAAGGCCCTGTGCCAGTACCATGCTAAACTAAACGCTCATTTTATAATTTTAAAGTGAGTTTGATGGCTTTAACTTTGAAGTGGCCAGGTAAAATGAACTATATTTTGCATAAACACCTGCCAGTTATTACCTTTTTCTTTCCTTTGTGTAATGACCAAATTGATTTGTCATCCAACCCCGATACCTTTTGGGGGATTATTTCGTAATTAAAATCTTTCGTAGGGTCTCTCGAGAAAAAAGACCACATTGTATCGATTCTGTATAATATATTCAGATGACAATTACGACAAAAAATATTAAATAAATGACAGAGCAGATATTAGGGTCATTTTCGTGCTTTCGTGTTTTCGTGGTCGTGTGCGGAAGTTGACGTTTGACGTTTACGATTGTCGTAAATAAAATTATTTTCTAAATTCATGTGACAGAAATTATATAACCATAATTAGCAAATACAATATTTATCTCTTTTACAAAAAATATTTTAATAGATTTTTATAATTATTTTCAAGGTTAGTAAATGTTTTTACAACATAGGTTGTTTACACTGGACAACATGGCTGCCAAGGCTCCTCTTTTAATTAGACTTGTTTCTGCCTCAGTTGCAGTCTCAAACAGGGCTAGTCAGATAATTCGAGATGTTCTACTTAAAGGAGAATTGGGGATTGTTGAAAAGGTGGTATTATTTTCTATGTTCATTTATTCTACTTCTTATATATAGTGATACAATTACCTTACAATTACGCTATATAATGGCTTTATTTATATTTTATGTTTGGACTTGTTTCAACATAAAATCATTCGTGTACAAAATTCTCAAATTTCATTAAAAGGAAATATGTTAGAAAGTTATCAAAATATCTCACTGGTAACTGTTCAACACCAGGACACTAGAATATAAATAAATAGGTCAAGTTCAACATTATGAAAGGGGGTTGTTAATTGAAAGGGTGACTTTCTCACTTGATATCTGTCACAAACATGATAAAAAAATCTTAATTTTTAGTTACATAAACAAGTATGTATTCATCATATTTTTTTAATTGATAAAAGGATTTACTAAAAACTATTAGTTTTACAGTATCTTGAATATATTATTACATAGAAATAGAAATAGAAATAAGTTTATTAACCAAATCAGGGCCCCAGGAGGGCATATGCAAATAACAATTATGATTGATACACAACAATATATCAAAATAAATATTTGCGGTAAAATATCAATAATTGTGGTGCAGGCACACATATATTTTACCTTTTTTTAATGGTCACCCAGGCTGGAATTTCACAATTTATTTTGGTCATATGTTATGGCACTGTCGTCGTCCGTCTGTAGACAGAATGGTTTCCATGTAATAACTTCAGTTGTTGTCGACAGATTTTTCTGGATTGAGAACACAATGATCCTTGGCACTGAATAAAGGTTGATATTGATTTGGGGTATTATAACACTACCTGTTTTCAAACAAGAGAACTAAGGTTAAAAAATGTATGTGTCTGTTATTTGTGCACAGAGAGCTTATTTTTCATCTGATTTTGATGGTTTTTTAAATGAATTCTTGAGGAAAATCTCTTTTAGAAAGTATCATAGCATTATTATGTAGCTATTGCCGTTTTTTTACATATTAAAAAGGGTGAAATTTCAAAATTTTAGCTTCCTTAGTTTTCATCCAATTTGAATGCAGTTTTTGCAAAGTGAGCATCTTAATGGGTTTTTGACACAACCATAAAAAAAATTTATTTCAAAAAGGGGTCTTAGTCTAAAATAGGCTGAAATTTGCATATTTGGAAGGTACATGTGTATATTAAATTTTTATTTTACATCCAATTTTGACACATTTTTTTCTTCTTTGAATTGATTGGGTTGAGAGCTTTCGGTGGTATATTAACTGATTTCATCTTTTTCTTATGGTAGCGTAGATAAACTCTGGACAACAAAAGCCAAATTCAAAAAATAGAATTTTCTTAGTTTACAATGTATATCCAATTTTAATGCATTTTTTTTTGCAAAATGATCATCTTTATAGGTTATTGATGGACTGTGTAAAAGTTTTGCTATAATATTTTGGAAAGGGGTTTAGATCATAATGAGGCCCAAATTCCTAAAATTTGCTAATTTGGAAGGAATATTTTACACATGAAATAGTAAAACAAGATATATGACCAAAAATCAATGGGTCCAGCATATTACTGTGTCAAGTAAAATACTAGATCTCTACTTTGTTTTAATGCACTTGCTCAACTTTCCCTTGTTGACATGCTGTGGTCGTATCATGCTCCACTATGTGTAGTCCTTTATTTATTCTTTATCCGAGTTTAATGTGTTTTTTTGCAAAATATTAAATATGTATTGATAAGCCATTAAAAAGCTGTTCAATTTTATATCTAAAAGGGGCCCAAATTCAGAAACTTGCATGTATTTGGAAGGTTCCAGGGGTATATAAAATTTTGGTTTTTCATCCAATTTGATGTTTTTTTCTTCTTTGAATTGATTGTGATGAGAGCTTTCAGTAATTTACACCAAATGGTGAATTTTTCTTTTTCTCTAACAGTTTCTGGGTTGATCTTGACAAAAAGGGGTCAAAAAGTGATATTTATTTTCATCCAATTTTAATATATTTTTTGCAAAATTATCATCTTTCCCGACTTATTTATGACTCAATAACAAAAATTACCTATTGCATTTTGGAAAAGGTGTCTAAATGGACCCCAATTCTTGCTGTAGCCACATGTAATCTGTTTAAAGCTAATTAATAAGGTTTTTGATTTGTGGGTTTCTCAGTGAGCAAAAAAATTGTTTTGTGAATAGAAGTTTTGTGTCCACAAGTCCATAGTTCCCTTTCTTATGTCAGCTTGCATTTTATTTTATGCAAGTATGATCACTTAACGTGAGCAATTGTACAATAACATTTTTGATTTATTGTTTGTGACATTTTGGGTTAAAAAGTGTTTTGCATGTGAATATGATGTTGAATCAGAAAGTATCATTTCTGATGTTGTTTTGTTATTTCGTTATCTCCCTTGGAGGTGAGATTGTAAATAAATTAAATAAGACCGATTTGTGATGGGTCCTTGTGGTACCACTTTATATGTTCAGAGACAATGTCTGTAGGCTGTCATTAAGTTTTAATATGCACAGCAATAAATATACCTGTGACTAATATTAAATGTGTCCCAATTGAAGATTGCAGAAGGAAAGAACTATAATAATTATAAAATTTTAATAACTTTAAAAATAAAGTGATGAATCATATATTTTCATCCTTTACTTTGTCAGTGACAATAATAATAGTTTCCAGCTAAATCTCTGCTTTTTTCCGTCAGCTGATTTATTTTGTAATCAATAAAAAAAAATTGTTGATATACATGTTAAGTATCTACTGTACATGTATGTCATTTGAACCGGTTGATAAACATGTTAAGTATCTACTGTACATGTATGTCATTTGAACCGGACCTGTGGTGTTTATGTTTAGCATGCAGCAGATCGTGGGTTCGAGTCCTGGTCAGGTCAAACCACAGACTATACAATAAAAATTAAGACTATAAAAGGTATTTGTTGCTTCTATGCTAAGCAAGCAACATTAATGAGTAAGAGCAAATACTGGTTGTCTTTTGAATCAGAATAATGTGTCCGAGTGAGCCACATCATCATGTTTATCAATAGACTGTTGTTTCAGTGAAGTAGCACTATGAAAATCCAACTAAGCATGTTGGTCTGGTGCAAAGCGAACATCATCATTATCTAGTAGAATGTACTGCTAACTTGTTCTCGCCATGATATAGCTGATAATTGCTCGCTCACTGTATGTATTTTGAATGGAGACCATGTGTAACTGTAGCTATCAGTTTCCATCAATGCACTTATATGTAGTTTTCTATTAATCATTGCTTATTGAACGGTGTTAAACAGTTTTTACAGATCATTATTTTCTACATTTCAGGGAAAAAATGATTTACAGACTGAAGCCGACAGATCTGCTCAAAGATGTATTATTGCTTCCCTCCACAAACAGTTTCCTAAAGTCTCCATCTTTGGTGAAGAGGTATGGATGTGTAATACTAATACATGTACTGGGTACTCAATTTTAGTTATAATTAAAACAACCTTCGGTATATGCAATTGGTCAGTCTGTTTTCATTTTAACCTACAACTATAGAAAACAGGAGTTATATATACTAGTAGTTTTCATGTGCTTGTCCATATGTTTATAGGTTAATATGATTTTGAAGAATATAACACACTGAGTTAGAATTTTCATAGTGCTAGTTTGCAGATAGACATGTCATTCTACCTGACACATTATACGTATACTGACTCTTAGGTTGAGGCAAACATTTTTACTCTTACTCCATAATGCTGTGTACTTAGTTGAAAATCAGCAAATACTAATGTTATAGTGTTTGGTTTGACCTGTGACTTGGGATAACACCCATGAGATTAGTAGGCTAACCACCACTGAAATTGTTGCTTTTCCTGTCCTTTTTTCTCAATTGCAAGACCAATTCAAGAAAACAATTATGACCCAACACAAATTCTTACATATCTGTGTACATTTGTAGCCTTTGAAGTTGGGGAAATTATGCTGTCCTTAATAATTCTAACTTGTCATGTTTTTGTTAAAGAAAATTTCATGTTCATCATTCTTTTTCCTTCCATTCAAATCTTTTTGTTCATTAATCTCAGCATACATTTAGACCACTTTAAGTACATGTTAAATGTTTAACATCAAAGTTCTCCAGAATGTTAAGATTTAGATACTTAAATGGAAAAGTTTTGTTATTATTGGATTATTGTTGCAAAAAACTTTTAGATTAATTGGCTTTCAAATATTTAGGATTTGAGCATACCTGATTAAAGTTATCCCAGAAATGTATCGTGTGCACTAAATTGGATGTCTACGTTTTTATTGGTAATCTGGTAGAAAGATCTCAAATGTAAAAATAGACATCTTGTTTTTAGCAGAATTTGTCATCAGAAATTTTGATTCTGTTTTTTTAAACAGGATGAATGCATGAAAAATCTTGGTTTGACAAGCAAGTTGTCTGCCTTTGGTCCATGTAACAAACTACAGGAAGATTACTCCCCTTGGGTATGTTAGGCAAAAAAAAATTACATGCGTTTCCGCTAATTTTTTGTGCCTACTCGCCTAGAGTTTTTTGGCCATTTTTGAACAAGCACTGTTTAAAGTCAGAATGTGTCCCCTGTAGAAACCAGTTAAAAATATTTAAAAAAATGAAATATTTTTCCTACCTACCGACCCTAATATTTTAGAGCATGTTAGCGGAAACACAGGTTGGTTTTTTTTTGGTCTTATCTGCATGCATTGGTTCATTGTTAATGATACAATGTGAGTTATTTCCCTTTGCTGTTTGTTAAACCTTATAAGCTACACACACCTTTGCAGTTCCTATTCTGACTACATTGTATATATGGAGCTTAATTGTTTACATTCCTTGGAGCCCTAAACATGCTGCATGCTACATTCCTAACATTCTAGCTACATAGGTAAATGACGAATAGCAAGTTTTGTTTCACCACACAGAAAACATATAGACTCAGTTTTAGAATAGTTAACTCCTTAGGACTCACCAAACCAGGCGAAGTGGGCGAAGTTATCACCCTCCCTTGACTCCAAAGTGAAATTAAAGTCGCCATGTTTCTTTTGCAATTCGCTCCTATCTTGCAACTTCCAGGTGAAAATTCAATCCCAAATCTAAAAATAATCAAACATACACTTCCTGTACCAAATGTGTTGTTGGATTGTGTTATATTATTTTTAATTATTTGAATACAACTTGACTTATTTGTAGCATTTTCAAAGGCAAACTATGATCTTGTCAAGTTTTAAACATGGCAGCATTTTAATAGAAACAAAGGGAGGGAACTCACATTTTGATGTAATACATATCTTCCAGATTTCAATCCGAAACAAATAAAATCTAAAATCGACAAATATTAGATCAACAACAATAAAACAAGAACAAAACATGAATTTAAAGTTAAATATGAAGGAAATTAACAAGATATTAGCAGAGGCACATTTAAAATGCATTTTGGTGTTAAAATGATGCAAAGAAACAACACATTTTTGTGGAAATATGTCTCTATGAAGTTGTTGGAAGTCTCCCTATCATGCCTTCACTTCTCCCTCCAGTCCTCTGAGGGAGAAGTCAAGTCTCCCTGTTTTTTGCAAGTGTGGTGAGCCCTGCTCCTTAATGGTTGGGTTATTTTCAAGTCAAAATTGATATTTAGAAATGAGCGTGTAGACTGAAGAGATTTCAACATATGAACAATGTAGTGACATATGGGTAGCTTGGTCATGTTGATTGAGTTTCATATTTTTGTCGGAATTTGAGAGTTTTATTCACAGACAGAAGACAAAATGTTAACCTGTTGACTTAACTTTGACAGTCAATAGCAGAAGATTGAGTTGGGTTTTTTCTTGGTTTTTTTTTGAATTTTGTTTATGCCATGGTAAAAGAGATTTCTTAATGCAAATTCTATGTCTTGTTCTTTAAAACATTTATGTCTACATAATAATTATATCCATTTAAAATATTGTAGGAAGTTATTGCAACTCATGTAACACTTGAATTAAATGAAGTTTTGATGGAAGCTGGTTTTTTTGTTGTTGTTGTAACATATTAAAAAATAATTATTTGTGCCATCCTATTTTTTTCTCTTAGACTTAAAAAAAGTGTGGGATATTGTCATCACATACATAGAAAAGGATTATTGCACAAAATTTGGGTGAATAGTTTGCTTGTAAGTGCAAAACGGTCATCAATATCTTAATGAGTTATTTATGAGTCAATAGAAGAAATTACCTATTTTATTTTGGGTTTGTCATTGATTTGTGGTAGGTCGGTGGTTTTCTCCAGGTACTCCAGTTTCCTCCACCAATAAAACTGACTTCCACGATATAACTAGAATATTGTTGAAAGTGGCATTAAACACCATAACCCTAACCCTATTTTATTTTGGAAAAGTTCTGGGTACTAAATCAAAAATGCATTGCGACATGAACAATTCTGGTATACTACCGTATATATGGATAGTAAATTTTTTGAGAGGATATATATGATAATAAAGAGACAGATTGGTCCCTGCACCTGCATTATGTGTACATGTTTCATATGTATAACATAATACAAGTGGGTGTTTTCCAAAAATAACTGTTTGCATTAAAAGTCAATAGAAAAGAGTATATACAGTATTTTATTTTATGTGTAAGAAAGTGATGAGTGAGGGGAGGGGTATTAGTTACGGTTATGGTGTTTAATGCCACTTTCAATCACAGTCGGTTTTATTGGTGGATGAAACCTGAGTACCTGGAGAAAGCCACTGACAAACTTTATCACATAATGTTGTATCAAGTACACCTTGCCTGAGTGGGATTGGAACTCACAACGTTAGTGGTGATATGACTGATTGCTTACATAGTTGTAAATCCAATTACCATATGATAACCACCACAATGGCCCTGGTATTAATCAGTATCTTCAAAGAGAAGACAAATGTAATATTCTAACTTCAACAGACTCTGTGGTAATCAACATACAGGAGGTTTTTAATTTAATATGTTTGTTGTATTTTTGCATGATTACATAAATAATAGCCTAAAATTTGAAGTGAATTTTCTTTCATGCATGACTATGTGTGGGACTTCACTAACCACCATAGTTAATTGTATATTTAATTATCAAACAATGCATATTCAGTTAGGAATACCGCCACCTTGAACAAAATGAGAAATATGCCTATTTACCTGTGCTTAACGGCAATGCATATGCTACATGTATCTGTTAAGTTTATTTACACAGTTCATAAGTTTTTGTACCAAAGACTATAACTTTAGTATTTACTACTTCTCTGTCAAGCAGCATTAAAGAGTAAGAACAAAGACTCAGGTTCACCCAGAGTCAGAATGGAGTGGCATGTTTACCTGTGTATGGGTTGGTTAGTACAAGGTTCACCCAGAGTCAGAATGGAGTGGCATGTTTACCTGTGTATGGGTTGGTTAGTACAAGGTTCACCCAGAGTCAGAATGGAGTGGCATGTTTACCTGTGTATGGGTTGGTTAGTACAAGGTTCACCCAGAGTCAGAATGGAGTGGCATGTTTACCTGTGTATGGGTTGGTTAGTACAAGGTTCACCCAGAGTCAGAATGGAGTGGCATGTTTACCTGTGTATGGGTTGGTTAGTACAAGGTACACCCAGAGTCAGAATGGAGTGGCATGTTTACCTGTGTATGGGTTGGTTAGTACAAGGTTCACCCAGAGTCAGAATGGAGTGGCATGTTTACCTGTGTATGGGTTGGTTAGTACAAGGTTCACCCAGAGTCAGAATGGAGTAGCATGTTTACCTGTGTATGGGTTGGTTAGTACAAGGTTCACCCAGAGTCAGAATGGAGTGGCATGTTTACCTGTGTATGGGTTGGTTAGTACAAGGTTCACCCAGAGTCAGAATGGAGTAGCATGTTTACCTGTGTATGGGTTGGTTAGTACAAGGTTCACCCAGAGTCAGAATGGAGTGGCATGTTTACCTGTGTATGGGTTGGTTAGAACAAGGTTCACCCAGAGTCAGAATGGAGTAGCATGTTTACCTGTGTATGGGTTGGTTAGAACAAAAAAGACTTCATCTTTGTTTCATTCAAAAATTCTCACCTGATAAAGCTGAAAAATTGCTCAGCTGTTGTTAAAACAACATTACCCGTATTCACCTTCTCTATAAATAAACAATAAATATGTATGTAAATTGATAGTCTGTACAATGTTTTAATTCACCAGGACAAAAGCCATATGAGCTTTTAACATCACCCTGTGTCTGTCGTCTGTTAACTATTTATATTTCAGTATTATTAATCTTGTTCTTAGAAATACAATGGACAATTTGAACTGAAACGCTTGAAGAATAATCCAAGGATAATCCACAAAAAAGTTTTCTCATTTCATTATGATCCAACATCCAATATGACTGTCATAATAGCTTCAGATCTGCTGAAATCTTTTCTTATTTTATTCTTATACAACATCCAATAAATAATATAAATATGGCCACCACAAAGCATTTATAATAGTTTGAGATTTTTGTAATGAAAAATTCCTCTCCTGAAAAGCCAATTGTACTGATCTGATTCCAATATGGCACCATATAATGGTTTTTGATTGGCTTAAATAAGAAATAGTGGTATTAATTTCTGATTGGTTAAGTATGGTATATGCAATATGGATGCTAAACAGGTGTGTTATTCCAACTTGTATGTAACTGTAACTAATACTTGTAGTTAAGAAAACAGTTGTAATGGATGCCAGAAACAAACCTGTTTCATGTTGAGTAAAGTATAGATCTACAGGTATCTGCTCCTGCAAGCTTAATATACATATAATTTAAACAATATTTTAGAAAATAATCAGAATATACAGTACATCAAACATAGTAAATACAGACAGGATTCAGAAACAAGCAATTATTGCTTTTATAAATATGTCTCCTAACATAAACATACATAGCATAATCATGACTATTATAGCATGCTCTTTATCAAATATATCTATAACTATTAATATATTTATATAATAATATTGCTGGTACGTTGTAATATATAATAAGACATCCTCCCGAGTCAAGGTCACTGAGTCCATACAACGCGACATGAACGTATCGCGCTATGTGGACACAGGAACCCTGGCCAGGGAAGATAATAATTTGATAGAGTAGAAAAAAATTATGTGAAATACTAATAATGTATACTACGGAGGGAAAAGTGATAACTTATGATTAATTTTGAGGCGAGATGTACGTCACTAAAGTATGGTAAGTCATATGATCATGGTGTAAACCTTTTACTTTTGATGATGTATTTCTGTATCGAAACGAAAATTAACGTATTCTGTTCGTCCGTCAATTCATTTGACTTTGTTCCAAAAATGAGTAAGTTTATGGTAATATATACAGGGATGTTTGAGATAGATAATATCAATTTCTGCCTAATGTCAGCAAATCTAGAACAGTGTAGAATATAATGAGAAGTTGTTTCCACCCCCTCCCCCACAATTAGGAGAGTCAACTAAATTTCGTAAGAAAAGGTGTTCGTTTAGGGAGCTGCTGTTCATTCGAAGACGCGCATGTAATATTTGTCCAATTCGTGAGCCTATGTAGTAGTAAGTACATTGTAGGAACTTTGGCATTTTGATTTTTGAGGTTTTTTTTAAATATAGATAGAGATTCGGTTTTTCGGAGAGTGAGTGGCAGATTGTTCCAAAGTTTTATAGTTGACGGCAAGAAATAGTCTGCGTATTGATTTGTTCGAGTATTAATTTCCAACATGTTGTTAACTTGTCTAGTATTGTGGTTATGTCTACTACCTACGGAATTCGGTATCAAATCTAATAAATATTGGGGAGTTCTATTATTTTTTATTTTGTGAAATAAAATTAGTTTATGGTTTTGTCTTCTATCTGATAGTTTTTCCCACTTAATTTCTTCATATAATCTATTAAGTCCGGTTAATTTAGTCCCTCCCGTTACTATTTTTGCAGCGTCAAGCTGAACGTTTTCTAATTTATTTATTAAACTTTGATTTTGAGAATCCCAAATAACGTCAGCATATTCCAAGATCGGACGGATAAATGACATGTAGATTTTTTCAAGACTAAAACGATCAAGAGTCATTCGCACTTTCCTTAGTATATTTAATCGAGTATATGATTTTTTAACTATGTAATCAACATGATCGTGCCAAAATCCATTGTTTGAAAAGATTACGCCCAAATGTTTGTGATTATCTACTTTTTGGAGTTCTGAATTATTCATTTTTATGGGGGGATGGTTTGGCTTATTATTTTTCTTAGATAAAATCATAGTTTCAGTTTTTTGTGGGTTAAATTTTACGAGCCATTTTTCAGACCAAATATGAATTTTGTCTAAGTCGCCATTTAATGTCTCCGCAGTTTCTATAGGGTCATCTACAACAAGATATAAACTAGTATCATCTGCGAAAAGTTTTATTTAAGCGTCAATATCTTGAACAATATCATTAATAAAAATTATGAATAGAAGAGGTCCAATATGAACCCTTGAGGAACACCAGCATTGATCGATAACCAGTCAGAATTTGAACCATTTATAACCACTCTCTGGGACTTCCCACTTAAATAATTTTTGAACCAATTTAATAAATTTCATGAAATGCCAGATTATTTTAATTTGAAAAGTAATCCTTTGTTCCATACTCTGTCAAACGCCTTACTGATATCACAAAAAACAACCCTCATGTCCTTCCCACTATCTAAAGCTTTTCCAAATTCGTTAGAAATATTAACTAGTTGATTAACAGCTGAGTCGCCTTTTGTAAAGCCAGACTGGTTACGCGTCAGTATATCATTTATACATATACCTGTAAAATGTTAAAAAAATATTGTTCAAATATTATTTTGTATTATTCTTTATACTTGTATCAATCATGTTTACAGGTGTATGATATATAAATTATATTTTTCAGACATTGGATCCGTCTGAGAGTATACCAGAAGAAATGTATGAAATGGGATTTTCAGAAGAAGTTCTGAAACATGAATGTCCAGATTATCTTAAAGATGTCAAAGATGAAGAGGTATATATATATATATATATATATATATATGACATCAACTATTGTAACATAACTTGTTGCGATGTAACCTTCATAGACAAATAAACTTCCTCTGAGGAAGGCAGTGAGGCCGATACGTACGGAAAATGAAGTTATAGTTTTTATTATATATATGTCTATAGCTACTATACTGTGATTTAATTTGATTGATTGGTGTTTAATGCCAACTTTAGCATTATTTTTGCTATATCCTGGTGTGAACAAATTTAATATATAGACATAGACACATACAAGACACTTAGAAATAAAGCATTTTTGACTATAAAACATTAGGGTTGATTTAATTTGATGATTTACAACACATTGTGTATATAATTGAAAAAAGATTTTCTTTTGTGTGATTTACGAGATCATATGCCATGGTCTTTTCTTATGTTTAATGTACTGAAGTGAGAGATGATAGTTTGTGTTGTTGATATTGGTAGAATTGTTGAACATCACTGTTTAAACTTTCTTTTCATAACATTTAAAGAAAAATACATTTTAATAAAAGTTAATAGCAAATGGCTAATCGAAAACCTTAAATCTAATAAGGGAAGACAATAGACAAACAATGATCAACACAACATTACACAGAAAACAAAAGATTGAACAACACAATTCTATGTTAATTACCTTCAATAATTGTTTTAACTTTTAAACATAGTAACCTTATATTGTATATAAATATTTAAACTGTCATTTGGTAAACTTGTTAAAGACAAAATGAAGAAATTAGAAGAATCATTCACAATCTAACCAATAATTCATGAATAAAGATTTCTTTTCATGTTGAAATAATTATAACATGTTTATTATTTCAGATTGTTATTTGGGTAGATCCACTGGATGGAACAGCTGAATATACACAGGGTAAGTTATAAATACTGCTTTATTCATTTTTTAATATGAATATTCATGAAAATTGTTGAAGTAAACAAAATATTCAGTGCTCTGGATAAGTTTTAAGTAATTGGGTTTTTTCTTCCTGGTTTAGAAATCAATTGGGTATCCTATATTTTTCTTTGAGTGTTTGAAAATCAATACTTGTAGTATTTTTATTGGTTTTAATTTGGTATTTTATTTATTTATATGTAGTAAAATTGGTAATAATGGGACTAAGATTTACATGTGCTGGAGAAGAACATGGGCAAATATGTATTGATAAAGATTAGATTGGGAAACAGCAATCAATAATTTAGAGTTATGGTGTTTAATGCCATGTTCAACAGTATTTCAGTTATATCGTAGCGGTCAGTTTTATTGATGGAGGAAACCGGAGTACCTGGACAAAATCACCGACCTGTTGCAAGTCGCTGACAAACTTTTATAATTTATGATGGTCCTTAGCTTAACAAAATGTTTAATACACTTTCATTAAAAATTTAAACAATATATTTATATTTATGTATGAGACAATATTATTGTCTTTGACTCTATTTTATAGTTGGACACAAGAACAAGTGGTATATGTACAATATATATGATTTAATAGTCTTTTCTGTCAGACCATATTGATGATGTACAGTATATCATATATCTTTTATTCCATTGATTAATGACACAAGTTTACTGAATAAAATCACAAATCTCATGGGTATGGTTATAGCTTCTGCAACAATATTCCATCCATTAATTCAGAAATAACCTTCTCACAGATTTTGTCAATATATATTACTGACAAGTTGCATTAACATTTTTTTTATAGTAATAGGGAAAAATTATTTCCTGTTTTATCTTCCGGAAACTTTTTTACCACATTTGAACTTTGTCTCTGCTTTTTGTCAAAATAATACACATTCGGAACACACGACATTATGTTTTAGCCTCTTGCACACTTATAATTTGAAAGGAAAAAGTCAGAGAAAGCCATTCATTCAATAATAATTTTACAGATAAGATGGAAGATTACAAACTAAAAATGGAATTGGTTACAGTGATGCAAATTAAACTAAATATATGATTATTTTACCTGTTTTACTGCATACAAGTGACTTTCTGCCAGTTCAGCAGATTTCAGACTTTTTTCATATTTGATGAACCATTTCTTTGGTTTATATATCTCTATAAATTAAACCTTTATACAATAATTAATTAACATAGACATGTCGTACATACTAAATTTTATTTTGATTACTAAGCATGATTAGAAGCTTTAATATTTACAAACACAATATTTTAACAGGTTTATTAGATCATGTGACATGCCTCATTGGAATAGGAGCACGGGGACACTCTGTAGCAGGAATAATAAATCAACCATATTATAACTACAAAGAAGGACCAGACGCTAAATTAGGACGATGTATTTGGGGAATTATTGGTCTAGGTAAGAAATAAAAATAGGCGTGTTTGTCTGTGTACATTTCAACAATAGGTGTGGTTGGCAAAAAACAAAAATAGGCGTGTTTGTCTGTGTACATTCGAATAATAGGTGTGGTTGGCAAAAAAAAAATAGGCGTGTTTGTCTGTGTACATTTGAATAATAGGAGTGATTGGCAAGAAACAAAAATAGGTGTATTTGTCTGTGTACATTTGAATAATAGATGTGGCTGGTGATAGACAAAAAGAGGCATGTTTGTCTGTGTGCATTTGAATATAATAGGAGTGGTTTGTAAGAAACTAAAATAGGTGTGTTAGTCTGGGTACATTTGAATAATAGAAGTGGCTTGTAAGAAACAAAAATAGGTGTATTTGTCTGTGTACATTTTAAAATAATAGGAGTGGCTTGTAAGAAACAAAAATAGGTGTATTTGTCTGTGTACATTTGAATAATAGAAGTGGCTTGTAAGAAACAAAAATAGGTGTATTTGTCTGTGTACATTTGAATATAATAGGAGTGGTTTGTAAGAAACAAAAATAGATGTGTTTGTCTGTGTACATTTGAATAATAGGAGTGGCTTGTAAGAAACAAAAATAGGTGTATTTGTATGTGTACATTTTAAAATAATAGGAGTGGCTTGTAAGAAACAAAAATAGGTGTATTTGTCTGTGTACATTTTAATATAATAGGAGTGGTTTGTAAGAAACAAAAATAGGTGTATTTGTCTGTGTACATTTGAATAATAGGAGTGGCTTGTAAGAAACAAAAATAGGTGTATTTGTCTGTGTACATTTGAATATAATAGGAGTGGTTTGTAAGAAACAAAAATAGATGTGTTTGTCTGTGTACATTTGAATAATAGGAGTGGCTTGTAAGAAACAAAAATAGGTGTATTTGTCTGTGTACATTTGAATAATAGGAGTGGCTTGTAAGAAACAAAAATAGGTGTATTTGTCTGTGTACATTTGAATAATAGGAGTGGCTTGTAAGAAACAAAAATAGGTGTATTTGTCTGTGTACATTTTAAAATAATAGGAGTGGCTTGTAAGAAACAAAAATAGGTGTATTTGTCTGTGTACATTTTAATATAATAGGAGTGGTTTGTAAGAAACAAAAATAGGTGTATTTGTCTGTGTACATTTGAATAATAGGAGTGGCTTGTAAGAAACAAAAATAGGTGTATTTGTCTGTGTACATTTTAAAATAATAGGAGTGGCTTGTAAGAAACAAAAATAGGTGTATTTGTCTGTGTACATTTTAATATAATAGGAGTGGTTTGTAAGAAACAAAAATAGGTGTATTTGTCTGTGTTACATTTGAATAATAGGAGTGGCTTGTAAGAAACAAAAATAGGTGTATTTGTCTGTGTACATTTTAATATAATAGGAGTGGTTTGTAAGAAACAAAAATAGATGTGTTTGTCTGTGTACATTTGAATAATAGGAGTGGCTTGTAAGAAACAAAAATAGGTGTATTTGTCTGTGTACATTTGAATAATAGGAGTGGCTTGTAAGAAACAAAAATAGGTGTATTTGTCTGTGTACATTTGAATAATAGGAGTGGCTTGTAAGAAACAAAAATAGGTGTATTTGTCTGTGTACATTTTAAAATAATAGGAGTGGCTTGTAAGAAACAAAAATAGGTGTATTTGTCTGTGTACATTTTAATATAATAGGAGTGGTTTGTAAGAAACAAAAATAGGTGTATTTGTCTGTGTACATTTGAATAATAGGAGTGGCTTGTAAGAAACAAAAATAGGTGTATTTGTCTGTGTACATTTTAATATAATAGGAGTGGTTTGTAAGAAACAAAAATAGATGTGTTTGTCTGTGTACATTTGAATAATAGGAGTGGCTTGTAAGAAACAAAAATAGGTGTATTTGTCTGTGTACATTTGAATAATAGGAGTGGCTTGTAAGAAACAAAAATAGGTGTATTTGTCTGTGTACATTTGAATAATAGGAGTGGCTTGTAAGAAACAAAAATAGGTGTATTTGTCTGTGTACATTTGATTAATAGATGTGGCTGATGATAGACAAAAAGAGGCATGTTTGTCTGTGTGCATTTGAATATAATAGGAGTGGTTTGTAAGAAACTAAAATAGGTGTGTTAGTCTGGGTACATTTGAATAATAGAAGTGGCTTGTAAGAAACAAAAATAGGTGTATTTGTCTGTGTACATTTTAAAATAATAGGAGTGGCTTGTAAGAAACAAAAATAGGTGTATTTGTCTGTGTACATTTGAATAATAGAAGTGGCTTGTAAGAAACAAAAATAGGTGTATTTGTCTGTGTACATTTGAATATAATAGGAGTGGTTTGTAAGAAACAAAAATAGATGTGTTTGTCTGTGTACATTTGAATAATAGGAGTGGCTTGTAAGAGACAAAAATAGGTGTATTTGTCTGTGTACATTTTAATATAATAGGAGTGGTTTGTAAGAAACAAAAATAGGTGTATTTGTCTGTGTACATTTGAATAATAGGAATGGCTTGTAAGAAACAAAAATAGGTGTATTTGTCTGTGTACATTTGAATATAATAGGAGTGGTTTGTAAGAAACAAAAATAGATGTGTTTGTCTGTGTACATTTGAATAATAGGAGTGGCTTGTAAGAAACAAAAATAGGTGTATTTGTCTGTGTACATTTTAAAATAATAGGAGTGGCTTGTAAGAAACAAAAATAGGTGTATTTGTCTGTGTACATTTTAATATAATAGGAGTGGTTTGTAAGAAACAAAAATAGGTGTATTTGTCTGTGTACATTTGAATAATAGGAGTGGCTTGTAAGAAACAAAAATAGGTGTATTTGTCTGTGTACATTTTAATATAATAGGAGTGGTTTGTAAGAAACAAAAATAGATGTGTTTGTCTGTGTACATTTGAATAATAGGAGTGGCTTGTAAGAAACAAAAATAGGTGTATTTGTCTGTGTACATTTGAATAATAGGAGTGGCTTGTAAGAAACAAAAATAGGTGTATTTGCCTGTGTACATTTGAATAATAGGAGTGGCTTGTAAGAAACAAAAATAGGTGTATTTGTCTGTGTACATTTTAATATAATAGGAGTGGTTTGTAAGAAACAAAAATAGATGTGTTTGTCTGTGTACATTTGAATAATAGGAGTGGCTTGTAAGAAACAAAAATAGGTGTATTTGTCTGTGTACATTTTAATATAATAGGAGTGGTTTGTAAGAAACAAAAATAGATGTGTTTGTCTATGTACATTTGAATAATAGGAGTGGCTTGTAAGAAACAAAAATAGGCATGTTTGTTTGTGTACATTCGAATAATAAGAGAGTCTGGTGAGAAACAAAAATATATGTGTTTTTTTGTGTACATTCGAATAATAAGAGTCTGGTGAGAAACAAAAAATAGGTGTATTCGTCGGTCATGAGTCTACATTTGAACTGAAGAATGGGTAGAATGCAGATCTCAACACTAAAACAAAAATATCATATCATTCTTATTTTTTTAACAGGATCATATGGATTCACTAGAGATATATTACCAAAAGATGAATTCATTGTAACTACATCAAGATCTCATTCTGATAGATTAGTTACAGAAACAGTAGAAGCATGTCAACCTACTAGTGTAGTTAGAGTAGGAGGGGCAGGACATAAGGTAACACTATAAAAATCCATCTAAGCGTGTTGGTCTAGTACAAAGTGGACATCATTATCATCTCATAGAATGTGAATTGTTCTCGCAATGATATAGCTGAAAAATTTCACTTGCCCAATAATTCAACCTATAATCATGTATGTTTATTGATGCGTGGATCTTCCAGATGTTTTAAATAATAAAACAATTAGTTTTATTTTGAAATTGATAATTCCTATTTATTTGAACCCTTTTCAATATTGAGGAATCCTTTCAGCGATGTTATAGAGTTTTCTAACTCAGTTCAAGGTCAAGACGACTTACACCTTCAGTAATAAAAACTTATATCTAATTTAGTGTGCATGACACATTTATGGAATTACCTTCATAAAGTATGCTCATAGTCAAAAGATTGCAAAGCCAAATAATTTTAAATGTTTTTGGAACCAAGAAAATCAAAACGTCTAAACAGGACAGCCAAAATCGGCTTAGGTCACCTATACCTGAGGGAAAACCTTAGATTTATTGAGGAACTGTAAATTTCAATAATAAATATATCTAATAAACCATTACAGCACAGAAACACTTACTACTGGGCAGATGATACCCTCTGGACTAATAGTCTAACAGCAAACTTCACTAGTATTTATCACCATTCTCTAGGCTTACTGGCTTCTGTTCCACTACACCTGCTGACCTCAATATAATTCAATAATTAACAAAAGTGACATGATTAGTGGAGTACTGAGGAAAATTTACAACTAAAACAATGTTTTAAAATGTTTGAAAACATTCTTCTTTTATTAAAATACTAAATTTTTCAAAAATATTTATAGGTTTTACTTCTGATCGAAGGGAAAGTCAATGCATATGTTTTTGCCAGTAAAGGATGTAAGAAATGGGACACTTGTGCTCCTGAAGCAGTGCTTGCAGCAGTTGGTGGACGCTTAACTGACATGCATGGTATAAAAATGTCATATGGTGCAGATGTTCAACGCAAAAATACCGGTGGAATCTTAGCTACAGTGTCTGACCATGAATATGTTGTTGGAAAAGTTCCAGATCATGTTAAAGAAGTTTTTGATAAGAGTATACAAGCACCTGATTGGCCGGAATTTGAATTAGCAAGATTAAAACATATGGCAGATAAAGATGGTGATCAAGGTGTAAAAAGGAAGAAGACGGATACGCCTGACTCAGGGTCAACAGAAAGTGATAGCGTAGATTGCACAAAGGAGCGTAAAGCAAGCAGTAGTACATGTAGTGACATAGTGGCAGACGAAAATGTCAATACCAAGCTTTAGAATATTCATTTGTTAGTCTTTAGGTTATATCAATTTAAACTTTATTAATGTTATTAGGGTTAATATATATATATATATATATATAGATTAAAATTTTCTAGATAATTATTACATGTTTTGTAATTTGTGTACTAAACAGAAAAAATAGCTTACCAAGAAAAAAAAAGGTGCATCATTTATTTCATCCGTCATAATGTCAAACAAATGATATATAAATATATATACTGTAAGTTGTTATGTATTTTTTTGTTATTTTTCATATTTTTAATTTGATTGATGCTGCTTTCATTTCTTGTTGAATGTTAGTAACATGTCATTGTATATATATATATAAGTTTCATTTATTTAATTTCTGTCTCACATTTAATTAGAAGGTCTAATTATGACACATTCCATATTCAGTCATCTTTTTTTTTTTATTTAAACAGTTTACCGATAATTAATTGTTACATACAAAATTAGATATTGTTCATTTTGGGGTATACAAATTATTATAATTCATTAAGTACATTAATTTGCATTTTTGCATCTAATCATTTTTTTTATACAAAGTCAAATTTCATTAGCATATCTTCAAACAATCATTTTGTTAATTCATTGAAGTGGAACTTAAACACCTGTATAGGTACTATGCAACTTTAGAACAAATCAGTGTACTACACATGGAATAAGTGCTAAAAAGTAATTTCATCCCCTTCTTTCAGCATAAATTAAGAGCAATTTATTATATAAGAAATATATATTTCAAAGCAGATAAAAAAAATAATTATTTCACCAAAGCTTTAGCAGCAACACTATAACAGCCAAATTGTTGTAAAACCTCTAAATTTTGTGTCAAATTGACAATCAGTTTAAAAGTGTTTTGCACAAATATGAGAGTAATTCATAATTGTTCTGTATACTCTCAGAGGAGAAATAGAAATTTGAGTGTTCTATCAGAATATAGTTTCATTTTTTGTTTGTAGACATTTTGGTGTCTGTTGTATGTTAATCTTTATATGTAAAATAGATTTTGTTTAATTTAATGGAAGTTTCAATTTATTTGATCTTATAAATCAAGTGCCAATTAGTTTACAATCGAACTGTCAGAATGTCAATGCTTCAAATCCTATGCTTTGCAATTGTTAGATTATCACTATGCTCTTCGTTGATTTTATGCTATTTCTGTGTCACTTAAAAATGTGGCATGACACATATTTACCTTGTGATAACAAAATCAAGTGACTTACAAACCTGGCATGTTTAATTGCAACTTCCAGTATTTAACTACAAGAATCTCCAATTGACCCTTTCATCATAACTGCAGTCCTACAATCATCCAGGACATTTGTGAGTGGAAACATGACGATTTCACGGGAAAATCGTGACGTCATAAATGCATTTAATTTTTCTATGTCATTTTACGAGAAAGGTTATTATTACCTCTCACAAATGTCCCTGATGAATGAAGGACGACAGTTATCATTAAAGGGTCTATTATTACCATAGTACAGAATTGTTTTGTCATCTTGTCATTCAAAGGGAACTTCTAATAATATGATCCCTGCTCTGCCTAGGTATTAAAATTGACAACAATCTCATAGCTGTATGATTGCTTCCATGTAATGGAAAAAAATGGCATAAACCTTTTATTTTTAACTCAATCATATTAGGTGGAAGTGGATTACAGGCAATACTATTATTCTCCACTATCACGTTTGTAAGGATTTTTTTCTGCAGAGGAAAGGTTTCCAACTAATAGTTTGGGGCCATTGTTGTCATATGGTAGTTGGATTTATAACTACCTATGCAATCAGTGTCTATCTCCACATCTATCGAACCCTGTTGAGGCGAGGTGTAGTCGATATGACTTGCACGGTGGTTTTCTCCACCAATAAAACTGACCGATATAGCTGAAATATTGTTGAAAGTGGCATTAAACACCAAAAACCCCAAATAGTTTTGAAGTAAAACAAGACATGAATATACTCTTTAGTTTTTTCTCGCAATGATTAGAAGATACAATTGAAATATAAAATCACTGGCATTTGTGGAACATTTTTATCATTGTAAGTATTAGTGCAATATGTTTTTTTTTTAAATAATTTAATAAATTATTCTGTTAAAATATTGAATCAGACTTATAATGATTATTTGAAATTTATCACCAATTCTGCCTAGTGTTATTTAGTGATGAAAAATATAACTGGGAAAGAAGAATTGTAAAATCCAGTCTTAATAAATTTTACTGTTACAAACAATAGGTGTAGTTCTGGAAATATGTCAAGTGCAAAAAGGTGATCAATCAAATCAAAAAGTTTTATTTAAAGTCGGTACATTTTATAACAGTACAACATACATCAAATACTTCTAACAACATGTTACCAATTATGAATTGAGCTGATTTCATGTTTATTTGTTTTACATATGGGTATATTTGGTATAATATTTAATATATTTGTAACATCCGTCCTATTACACTAAAATTGTTGCCTTTTCCAGTGTAAACATAGATAGATGTTGTTATGAGAGCATGTCAATGTGATAATGGGTTTTAGTAATTACTAATTCTTAGTTAACAAATGGATAGCAAATTATTTTTGATGGAGATATTATAACAAGTTATATTTATTATTTTTGATGGAGATATTATAACAAGTTATATTTATTATTATGGATCATTTGTAAATTTTCCCTTTGATCTTTACACAACGAGCATGATACAAACATATTGTTGATTTCTACGGGAGGTTATACTGTCGTCGCCTTGACAGATCCTTGATAAACATAGTATTGTTTATATGTTTTGCTTGAAATGGACTTCTCATCGCACCTTCGATGCAACAATGCTCTGAGAAATCCATTCTTGCAAAATAAATCAACGATAGTATATATATTTGTTTTATACTCTTTGAAAGCAAACAAAAAATTGAGATAAATATTCTTAGAAAATGTTATATGTCATACAAAACCACTTTTATATGCATATCTGTTTACAGATCAAAGATTAATTTTGTTGTACTAATTAAATATTTATCTTTTTTATGAACATTGTCTTAGGAATGTTATATGTTGTAATCGTGTCTTAACATTATATTTAGTTATCATCTAGCACTTTATTTAGATCATCTCTTAAAACATAAAATATTCAGCAATAAATATAAAAATACATCTCTCAAATATGTCATTTTCTTTATATTATTGTCCTTGTACACCATCTTACATTAATTGATGGGGCCATCATGGCCGTGATCGTATGGTAGTTGAATTTATAACTACCTATTCAATCAGTGCCTATCACCACAGATGTTGTGAATTCGAATCTCGATCAGGACAAGGTGTACAACATCATGTGATAAAGTTGTCAGTGACTTGCGACAGGACGGTAGTTTTCTCCAGTTTCCTCCATGAATACTGGTTGCCTAGATATAACTGAAATATCAAACAAACATACATGTACATCAATTGATAGAAAATGCAGAGGAGTGGTGCAGCACTTGTATGTGTAAAATCTAGATACCAAGAGTGAAGGTTTTGGATCCCATTAAGGCCCATTTACACGATCTGTTCTCTCCATAGCTGATAACATATGCATCATTAGTCTGTTTAGACGGTATGTCATTTCACGTCTGAGCTAATTAATATTTCCCTCCAAATTTTGTTTTTATTTACATTTACATGATGATTTTGTTGCTCCTATATGTATTTTAATGATAGCTGCTGCATGTCATATTATCTGTAACAATCAACGTGGTCGGAGAATATGGGTGAGGCCATGGATACAACTAAGAAGAGAAGTTGGTGCTTACCATGCATTAATTAATGAGGGAGCTGGAACAGGAGGATCAAAGAGGTTTCAAAATTTTGTGAGAATGAACCAAGAAGATTTTGAAGAACTTTTGCAGAGTATCCCCTCTTATCAAACCTGCGCCCTGGGAAAATTACATGTGCACATCAGTATATTTATAGTATAACCTTATTGACCTTTTTCATGATTGGTTTATTTGCTGTCTTGACAGAGAGAATAGGGAAAGTTTTAAACGCTCTGTCTTCATATCCGTCCTATGTTTTCCCAATTCAGTGTGTTTTAACAGCCATGGAAAAACAGATCGTGTAAATAGGCCTTTACTGGGTCTAACTGAGCGAGCGAGGGAATGTTGTTTAATACTTAGTGATTTTCAGATATATCATGGCGAAGAACAAATTGCATTCGATGAGTTTATGTCCATTTTGACCAACACGCTTAGTTGGATTGTTATAGTGCTAGCTCACTGAAACAGCAGTCCGTGGGTAAACATGTTGCTCCACTCAGACAAATTATCCAAGATTTCAAGTCAACCAGTCTTTGCTCTTACTGTTTTAAGCTATGTGCCAAGCAAAGAATTAGCAAATACCAATTTGATAATAATAGTCTTTGGTTCGACCCGACTAGGGCTTGAACCCATAATTACCACACTGGAGACAAGCACACCACCTGAGTGGTTAGGTTTAACCTTCACAAGCATTAAACTCTATAGATGTCAGTCAGATTATGTTGTCATATCTGTGTTTAGATGCTTAAAGTTTATCAGTGGATTTGTTTGTTGTTTAATAATTTTATTGTTGACCATTACTGTTTTAACTGTTTAATTACTATATGCATAGGACTGTCCAATGAACATTGTAGTCTCAAATATGACTTTATATTTTCTCATAATTTGGTTTATACAGGAATTCGTTTTATTCAAGATTCAGTTAAGACAAGGTTTCACAGTAGTTCTAGAAAAGATGTCATTGCAAATCACGATCAGGGTGGCCATCATGGATTTCTGATTGACTTTGTGGAGTACAATCTGATGAACATTCCTACAAAGATTGGTATCAATTGGCCCAGTGGTTTCTGAGAAGGTAGAAATGCTAAATTTTACAGACGATGATATGATGGATGCAAAGTGCTGACAATAATTTGTATGACCCATTGGGTCAGGTAAGCTAAAATTAGGAGACAACTTTATTGAATTTGACAATTTCACGGCATCAATTGGAGATTTGATGGTCGCAAATTGAGTTTACTGGCGACGCGATAGCGGAGCCAGTAAACGGATATTTGCGACCATTAAATAGTTATCTCCTAATTTTACCTGACCCATCAGTTATCTCCATTCTAATGTAATCATGTGTATTGCCACATTATCTCAACCATGGAATTGAAAATTACAGCATTGTCCAATTACAAACCAGGAATATTAAACAACTACATTAGAATTGTAAATGTCTCTATTCCAAAAACTAAAGTAGTACTTGTATTAGGGAATTTGTGATATCTTTGCCAATTACCAACATTGAATCAAAAAATAAGAAAATATTATTGAAATTCTTATTTTTTTGGGTTTATTAACAATTATTTCAGAATTCGAGTTGAGAGTGATTATTGTTAAACGCAATTTTTCAGCTATATAATGACGAGAACAAGATAATTATCAACGAGATGATGATGAGGTCCGCTTTGTACTAGACCAACATGCTTTGTTGGATTTTTATAGTGCTAGCTCACTGAAACAACAGTCCACAGATAGACATGTCTCCTCACATTATCCCGATTCCAAACCAACCAGTCTTTGCTCTTTCTCCTTAATGCTGTGTTCTTAGCAGAGAAGTAACAAATACCAAAATTATTGTATTTGGTTTAAACCGACCAGTGCTTAAACCCATGATCTACCACTTAATTACACCACCAATGTGGTTCGATATCAGTTGACATTTCTGTATCATGGGAAATAACTCTACAACAGTTGTAATTATATGAACATCTCTGTGTAATAATTGACCTCACAAGAATCTTTCGGATTTATTTTTCTAAACCAAGGGGAATAACTCTTCAAAAAGTAATCCAATAAAATTCAATATCGAAATGGTAATACATATAATGTAGGTGGCCTTGGTGGGAAAGTGGTTCAAGTCATTGACTTGACAATAAGCTCAACACCACTGATGTGGGGTTGCACCCCTAATACTTTCCTCATGTGCTAAAACTTTCTAGAGACTAGGAATTTTACTGGTCAGTTGCGTGTGTGCACACAAATGCATACATATCTGTTCGTGCTGTCCTCCCCCAATAAGTATGGTAGTCATGATATAACGGAACACTTTCTGACAGATGATAAGAACCAATAACCCAATCTAAATGGTAATAAGCAGATACCAAGTTTCACCAAGATCTGATCTAATGTGAATGATGTAGTTTCTCTCAATTTATTATGTGACTGTCAATGAAAACAATCACTCAGTTTTATTTACTTCTGGTTCAAATATTTTTGGAAAGAAATAAATGTAAAACAAATTTGATCAGATAAATTATAATTGAAAACATATAAATAAATAACAACTTTTCACATACAGCAAATATTAAATTGTACAAAAACTAAATATTCCAAATGTTTATCAAATAAAGCATTTTCATAACAATGGCAAAAGTCTTTGCATAAATCATTACCAAGCTTTGATACATAAGTGTATTACACTAAACTCTGTGTCACCGAGTTTCCAGTCAGTTGAAATGGACAGAAATGAAAACTAATTACTGTATTGTGTCAAACTAAAGTGCATCTGAAAAGATAAAAAACTTTGTGCAACTTAAAATCCTTCAATTGAATCTTTTGGAATGCACATGTTTATTCTAGCTTCAAAGAAGATTTGACATGGAATTTTCTGCCATTGTTTATACAGTAAGTCTAACCAAAGTGTATTTGGTCAAATGTCAGCGGAATTCTTCTTAATGTCAACCCGTAGATTTAGGAAGATGAAACATTGGCAGATGATGAAAAACAAAGTTATCATATTTTATTTAACTCACAAACATCAGATATACTTACCCATAAACAGAAAGTTGCTATAGAATATGTAGAGGTAAAACTAATGAAACGAGGTAAACAACTAAGTGTCCCATTAGAAACAAAGAGGGTGACCACGTATTGTTAAATCTCAGTTCACAACGTATTCATTCATATTTTCAATGAGAATATAAAAGTCAACTTAGTTTATGTATCTAATTTTCGATCCAAAAGGGTAAGAAATAAGCATATAAAAATAGTACAATAGTTAGAAAAATAATTTATGTGACACAGAGTAGACATATTTACTTGCATCAGTTTGATCTAAAATAACATTGATGTGTAATCATATTCCAGTCATTTTTTTTTTAATATTCAAAACCTAAACCTTGAAAAAATTATTATCTGTCCCCATTTCTTTACAATGAAATATTAAACTGCAAATATACTATACCAAATACATAATGATGACTAAATTTAATATTGAATCAGGTTATTGTATGTCTGTTAGAAAAAAACAGTACCTACCATTGGAGAAAGTATTGAGTGTTAAGAAAGGATCAAATTACTTTACAATCCTTAAGTATGAAAGCATTATCTTATAATTTTGATTTAAACAAAATACAAATATAATTGGTATGAATTATATTATAAATATAATATAATAAGCTTTTTAGGGAACAAATTATTTTTATCCCCCAATATGTATCAAAAATAGAGCTTTGAAGAAGCAAGATCTTTTAAATATTAGCATTATGGATTAATCTGCATATTGGTTTCCACCAAAAGTATACATCTTGATACATATTACTAAATAGCACAAACAATAGACATTACTGTGTTACCACAGGTGCTAGAACTCTAACATAAATAATGATCTAAAGCAAAACGTTATACAGAATTTAGGTATGAAAAAAATCACTTAAAAGTGCTCTATACAGAAAAATAACATATTACAAAATAGACATTACTGTTTGACTACAGTGGTGCTAGAACTCTATAACATAAATAATGATCTGAAGTCAAACTGTAAAGAATTTAGGTATAAAAAACTCATTTGAAAGTGTTCTATACAATACTACAATGAAAATAAATTTAACATACTTACAAAACAATGAACAACTTGTCTCTTACAAGAGGTCATATAAAATCTTCAATATTACAAGCGATATACTGGTAAGCAAGAACTGTAAAAAATACATTTACCCGTATTACCAATCAAGCTCTCCAAAGAAATCTTATTTTTGAACTAAATGCCATATGTTGAACCTAAATTAAGACATCATTTTTCTTTATAAATAAGAAATTGAAAATGGTAATAATAATGTACAAACATCATACAGAATAAAAGTTTTGTCAAAGTACAATATATACATAGCTCTTCAAAACTGAGTGGATTAAAAGCCACACACGAACCAAACTGTTATCCTACGATTGGCCAAATCTACAAATTGTATATTATAACAAATTAAGTATTTATGTCACATTCAAAAATTATATTCAAGGGCATTAATTTGCACCTATATGTACATATATTTTCACTCTGTGTTAGCAACTACTAAGTACCCAAAATACATATTAAGTGCCATCCTATCACATTTATAAAGGTAAACAAGTTACAGATATTAACTGTAGCTGTAAGGTTGACAAAATTATCTGAAATAATTAAATGTTTACAACTTCATTTCAAATTATGTCAGGTTTTCTTTATCACTTGTTGTTGTGCGGAAATATTTTATTTACCAATTTGGGGGGGAAAAGTCATACTACCATTAATCAAATATTAGTAATAAAGCAGCCTTACTGCACCTAACAGACAACTTCTGATTATATTGTGTTTAAACTGCTTAAATATTTGTTTTGGATGTTTGGAAGTTCTTCAGGTTAATAGCAGTGATGATTTTGAAGAATTAATAAAAATAACGAAAAAAATATTGAGAAATGATTATGAATGGAAGGGGACCTTAAGCCCCCAGAAGCTCTGGGGTAAATGGCTTAAAAATGGCGGAATCTAATTTTGGAGTCAGAACTGTAGAAACTATCAGTTTTGCTGGAAACATTGTTTCATTACCAATTTTCACATTGTTTTCAACTTCACACCCCTAAACTTTTTCTCTCCACAAATTTACACCAAATAGTGGAAATCTGCTAAAAACAAAAACAGGAAAAATCCTCCCTGTTATAGGCTATAAATATATCTATTTGACATTGAGTTTCATTCAACCAAAAGCTAATCGCACTTGTATGATTATTTTTTTTTTATAAAAAAATAATTTACACATAATAGGGTATTTTGAAAATAAGAGGTTGAAAACTAAAATTGTTAACATACCAACATGACTCAATACAAGTGTAAGTACACATGTTCATTAATTTTTAATATAAATTCCACTCTCGTTTGCATTGACAGTACATCACCAATGAATCTCTCGTATAGATTTACATAATTTGACAAATAGAATACAAAATCTACTTTCTAAAACACTGAACACTACAGAGAGTGAGAGAGAAGAGAAAAAAAAAGAAGAGTCATGAAAGAATCAAGTTCTAAAAACACATTTGTTTTTAAAATATCACATTTATTGTAAAGTACATTGTAATACTTTAATAATGTTTCTTTTCAGGACTCGTCATCACACAATCCACATCTTCACAATATGTAGAGCAATAATTTTCAAAATGGTTGAAACAGCTTTATTAGAGTATGTGAAATAAGCTTAACTGCACAAGCACTGGCCTTCTCCTGGGTTGTAATCGTTCAGCTACATTAACTCAACTCTAAAAGCACTGGTCTCCTTCTGGGTCGTAATCGATCAGAAACATTACTTCTACTTCTTGTCAGTCTATTATAAAGTTCTTTCTTTTGGTTTTTCGAGTGATTCACAATATTGTGAGCTGGGAAAGATTGTCTTCGTGTTGAACTTAGTGCTAGAGAATCAATTTTATTAGGACACGTTCTGAAAAACATACGTCTCATATTGTTAGTCTTTACAATTAACTCTTTAGTTTATGGCAACAAAATTTTCAACTAGGTAAATGATATTAAATTTATAAGAAGTATCAACTGTGCTACTCCCCCCCTGTAATATCTAGCCAGTAGATTCTACTATCTTGGCTAGTAGCAGAGTATGAATATGAGCATTCATTGACCCTGCTATTGCACTGTCCATGTCTTTAATTCTATTATATATTCACATACACACATAGTATTGATCATGTTAAAAACAAACTATATATTGTTTATTATATATGTAAAGCCACTGAAAATCTATGTATGTCAAAAGGAAAAGGTTTGAAATCTTGTCATATCTTTGGATTTGCAAATATCTAATTAAAATTTGATATTGTATCTTTTTCCAAAAAGAAATTTCTTTGGTGATACACTAACATCTAACAACATCACATTTGGGGTCATGTCATGTCATCTTTCATTTATCTTTGACTGTCCAATCAAGACAGTTAAATATATTGACCAATCAGGTGATAGCTCTTAGTGTGTATTCTATTTTGATACCTCATGATTTAGTCGGCTAATAGCTGATTGGTTGGTTGAAAATATGTAACCCGATCATGACATTACCCCATATGGGATGTCGTTACATGTTAGTGTATCGCCAAAGACATTTTTTTTAAAGGCATACAGGCTGTCAGAATTGAATTTTTTGCTTACACTAAAAGTTGCCAATATTCGATGTTTTATACTAATTGCAGTTGAATTTTTTCATAATAACATACGTATATAGCCTAGAATGAAGGAAATACGTCACTGTTTGATTTTCTTACATCCCGTAAAGAATTCAATGTTGACCCTCGCAATATTCATATGACCTAACAGTGAACTCATTCGGGAAAGCGTTCGTTAATGAAGAAAATGTGCATAAATCGAATCGTGGAAGAACAAAAACATTTACGGATAAAACAACACAAAAAGGAGGATTCAGCAAGCTTTGTGTAAAAATTAAAAAAGATGTTATACCGACCTACTCCATTTTTCAACACGTATCAAAGTATAATTTATTATCTTTTTCAGCAGAATCATATTTTGACAGTAGAATTGCATCATAATTTTTTATATATTCTTTTTTTCAGGAGAAAATGCTATGTGATATCTCTTTTAAATTAGACTAAAATAATGAACTTCATGTCTGTTTTTTTTCTAAAAAATATATAATCAAGTCAACTCGAGTGTTGTCAATAATATGCAATACAATTTGTTTATAATTTTCCCTTTATCTGGCCCCTTTCCGCAGTTTGGGTTTGTTTTTATTGATTTCATCATGTATTTCCGATTTTAAGTGTCATTCTTACTAAATACCATTATATAATATTAACTGATTACCCCGGGATCCAATTTCATAGATATATTTCTTAAATTATATTAATTCTAACGAATTTCCATGCAACATGCTTCCTCGGTTATTTATAGCAGTTATCAGTGTTCGGCAAACTTCGGAACTGTAGCCGACTTATAATTAGGTCGTGTTAATGACGATTCCACCAAAAGACATTCAAATTCTTTTCACTAATTACGACATTATAACATATTTTTTAAAACTGGCTTTTTGTTCAGAACATTTTATTAGTATAAAACATCGAATATTGGCAACTTTTAATATACAAAAAATGTAAACAAAAAAATTCAATTCCGACAGCCTGTATGCCTTTAAAAAGATACAACCCTCAATTTTTATTTACATTTAAAAATGTTATTTAGGTTTGTGCAATACAGTACTAGACTGTTCGTCTGGATCAACAAATACAATTCAATGATAATTAAGATATTAATTTATATTTAACATAATACAAGATTTTTTGCTTCATGAAATCAATCATACAATAAATTCAGTCCAACAATGAATATGGCATGTTAAAAATAACCATTTAACAAACTATCCTATACTTACAAAAGATGATCTTCAAGTTCCCATTCCCAAACTTCAATTTGACAACCACTATTTGTACATTCTCTAACACCAAGACACCATTGGCTCTCTATGTTGTCTTCAGGAATGTCAGGTCTGAAGGTAAAAGAATATTTTTTGTGGATTTATCTTATACAAACCAAGACAAAAGTATTGTCAGGGCTCCCGTTAGAGGGCGATTCGGGCGAAGAAGTCGCCTTGTGAAGGTTGACTTCGCTTTTTCGTTCGTCAAAACGAAGTTCAAGTCGCCTTATAATTATGAAGAGTCTCCCTATGTCGCCGTCCGCGTATTTTCTCCTCACTTGTCATTTATGAAAATGTCAATATCGTGCACGTGTTTATTGAAATCTATCGTATCCGTTTAGTATTTTCAAAATGATTTTCTTGGAAAGTAATTCATTACGGTTTATAAAAACTTTACTTTCGTTCGCCCACTCTTGTCCAAGTGACACCCTGCCCTTTTTCTCTATTTGTAGCGGCGCCCTGCCCTTTGTGACTATCGTGGATGTCTTTTTCCATATCTGTTACTAGTTCATAATAATAGATTTTTCATATTAAATGCATCAAGTCACGATTAGCTTTATTGTGTAAGACCGCCATTTTTTTTTTACAGACAAGTTGTTCACGTGATGATTTATTATTGTTGCTTTGGTTTATTTCTGATCTATATTAAATATTTAAAATTGCTTACTATAGAAAATACCGTTTTAATCTTTCAATTTTATAAATAAATAATCGTGATTTTGAAAATTATTGAATTATGAAGTACTGGTTCCCAGCATATATTTCTGTCAACATTTGTTTAACGCGCGGTAACAGATCAAGGTAAACACATGCTGATTGTGTGATTAGGCTATTTATAGCTTTCGGCGAGTGATTGAAGTTGAATTTTAACGTTTTGTCAGGAAATTTCATTCTTCTAATCATAATGATTGGTTGATTGGTGTTTAACGTCCAGCGAGCAATTTTTCAGCTATATTCAGGACGAGAACATTTAACAATTTAAACGCCACGGGACTCGAAACAAGGAAAGGTGATGGGTAGGGACGGATAATTTTGCCAGTGCAACAGGTCTCTTATGGACCACTCATCATGAGCATGCTCATAATGAGCTGTTACACTGGGTTCTTTAACGTGTGGAGAGGGTGGCAATCTCTCAACACAGGACCTCGGTTTTATTTACGTCTCATCCGCAGGACGGGTTGGTTGTGAATTTCTACATCCCGCACAACCGACGGACGCTCCTTCAAGCCGAAGAAGCTCTCGGTCCCAATAAATTCTAATTACGATGACAATTAAGATAACATTAGCTGTTGAAAGAAAGTAAAAAAACTCGATCTTTTAATATAATTTTTTTTTTTAAAGGGATATTAAAGCTCGTTTTAACATATATTTTTTCAACTCGTGACGAAGGTTGTTTCTTTTCAATTTAATTGTAAAAACAATCCAAAAATACTTTGCAGTATGCATTTCCACAGTGTTTGGATGGAGATTATATTAATATGAATGTCTTTGAATAAAGTTACCTATAGTTATACTAATAAAAAAAAAAGTTTGAAGTATAACTGTATTACAGTTGTGGAAATATGCAATTGTAAGAGGTAGAGGTAGAAAATATATAATTAAATAATAAAAAACATTACTTATTGACTTCTATTTACTGAAGAGAAGTGCCCTTTTCAAATCAATCTTTGCACATTAAAGTGCCCTTTTTCAGCCAACGTTTACGCTTAAAAGTGCCCTTTTCAGAAGTAGCACCCTGCCCTTTTGAAATCCTAGCTAGAACACTGTGTTTATATATGCCAGACTTAAAATAAAACTATATGTGTATTTGTTTTTCGTAAACAAACAACAATGGTGCCATTTTGGAAAGGGGACACAATGCGGTATTGTGCTATGGGAAATGTTGACCGAAATTTTTGTCCGAAGCTACTTTCAACAAAACAAACTTTTGATTTATTTTTTCTCATTTCTGTGACATAAAATCATAGTTCTCATATCAAATATGTTCATATATGCGAAGATTGGCAATTCAAAATTCATTGAAATGCACGGGAGGCTTCCGGATATTTATCCATCCACATTGGTATTTTATACTCGACACCGGGTTAATATTACGATCTGTTTATTTACATCCAGACATGTGTAAATGTTAATGCATATCCAATTAGAAAATAGAATTTGAACTACAGTAGCTTTACTCCATTTTTGTAATCGGGTTTGAGGTCTGGCAAATGATAATTACAGCCTTTACTTTCTTCAGTTTTTACTGACAGTGGCAATTTACGTTTGTGCTATATTTTCATTCCCTACTGTACTGTACTCCTATATATAGTTGGACCATTGAGCAAATTGACCGAGACATCGTTCTTCTGCTAAAGATTACACAAATATGAGAGTTATTACAATTTGTGTGGTATTTGATCACAGCACAGAAATATTTATTTCAAGAGGAAAAGGTGGGACATATAAACAATCACTGGTATGCAAGACTCAAATAGTCGCGAAAGAATGTTTTGATTAATCGCAATTAACTTCTCCCAGAAGTCTCCCCACTTCTCTCTGTTGTCTCCCACTTCTACCTGTGAGCTCTCTGAAAGAGAAGTCACTTGTCCAGTTGTCCCTCTAATTTGAAAGTAGTGGGAGCCCTGATTGTGCAATGAAGTCTCGAGTGTAAACGAGGTACACACTACAAAACATTTGCACACACCAAGGCTTTCCATAAAAATAACATTGGTGTAATGTTTCTGAACACACGTCACGATCGACCGCACTCGAAGTGAACACGATAACCATAACACCACCAATGCGGTTTTAAATTTGAAATTAAAAAATAAACTGTCTACCTACATTTTGTACATGTATCAACTTCTAAAATTGTGGGTCAAGAAACGGCATACCAATTAGTTTTTAAGCAAAGTCCAATTCTATGTACACAAGGCATATTTGAGATCCTCGCTTAACTGATATCTGATAAAACAGTAGGGTGAACATTACATGTAGCCTATTGTAGGTATCATCCCTTGTAGTTTTATAGCGAAGTCAAAGAGAGTTTGAAAATACCAAAGGGGTAATCAGAATCTGTACAGCACGCACAGAACGTTTTAGCAAGAAATCACTTTGGTCGGTGTTTTTTCGCGGTGAAATGTCATAAAATCACCGTAAAATGTCGGTGAAACTTTCACCGCAAAAATTAACAAATTAGGACCTAAATGTCGGTGAAATATTTTAATTGCCGGTGACAACACCGCGGCGAAAATCATACGTGTATACACGTACATGTAACTGTACTTCATGTGTTCTTTTGTTTTTTGTTGCTTAGTTTAGTTTTTTTTACTATTTCATACTTTATATTTCAATTTGATACCGTTTTTTTTCTTCTTCAGGGATGCCAGCATGGCATACATTTTATTTATAGGATTTATGAGGCTGAGCATGCATCTTGTTTTGCGTATATTATCTAATCCAGGGATATATATAGTAGTCCTACTATATAAATCCTTGTCTAATCCCAACATTTCGATTGGTTTATATCGATGTTATTTTTTTTAATCACCTGTGTTTTATCAATGTACGGATGTGTCTATTTTTATGTAGTGCACACATTGAACTCGGTCACTAAAAGGTCAAATACACAGTTACCTGAGGCTGCGAGATTGATTTAAAAACACACCGAGAATAATTGAAAAAAAAAATCGATGTAATTTTTTATCTAAAGCAAACGTGCTTTTTCGTATTTGTATGTCGTTAATCCCCTTGCAAGCCACGTGTTATTTTACCTTTGATAAAAGTTCCATTTCTGATTTATACACATATTTTTCACGTGAACGAGAATCTAGAAAGGTTTCCACATGCTATCGATCAAAGCGTGCTTTTGGGGATCTAGAAACTTTTGTAACAGGTGAACTTAAGTCACGTGCCAAGTCGACATTAATTGAACACCCGAAAGCAAATTAACTCGGGATACCAAGCTTGCATTCAAAAGATCAAGTTTATTTTAATTAACAAAATAATACAACACAAGCTTATAAATGGTAATGATCACATAATACTAAACGTTTGTACCGGCATTGTTTTCTTAACATAATAGATTAAAACAAAAGCAAATATCAGAATTAAAGAACGAAAAATTATCACATAGCTTGCACACCTGAAAAAGAAAATTTGCTATGAATCATTCATATTATCAAAAATGACAGTCTCAAGAACATACAAATGTACAAATAAAGGTTAATATCCCATTTCTTTATTTCGCGGCGTTTAATCGTCAATGTCGGTGTTTTATAGTAAATCACCGTGTTCGATTTTTCTCGGACATTTCGCGGTGTCAACACCGACTTTTTTTTTAATTTCTCCGACATTTTCTTGATTTCACCGACGTCGGACCCGAGTGATTTCTTGCTAAATCGCGCTGTGCGTGCTGTATATCGAAAAAGAACAGACCACATAATGGCCAAAAGAAACAGTACAAACAACGATCTACAAAACATACATATAAAACTTAAAATCAAGTAACAAGTAAAGAAACGTGTTATCTACCTTCGATTTTTAGGTTCACAACAATTCCGACGGCTGACATGAACGTATATGTATATCATTACTCAATCAATCGGTTTTTTAAAGTTGTTTGTAACAAACTTATATTTTTTACATGCTCTAATCAACTAGAAAGAGAACGATTTACCAATACAACCCTTGAAATAAAGCTTAGTTTGCCATCTGGTTCAGTTTATGCTAAAAAAAAACAATGACACATCCTGATTATGTCTTACCTGAACAATGGGAAAGCATCAATTTTCTGACAAGTTGGACATTTTTGCATACTGGGTCTCCTCACATCTAAATTAGAGTATAAGCAGTCTACACAAATTCTGTGCTGACAACTACCATATACCATTTTCAATCTTGGACACATGCAGATTCCACAATTAAATCTATAAAACAAATCAAATCAAATGTTATATTTGAGTGAAGTAACAAGGGGAAAATATAGCAAGCTGATAAGGAGAGGTGAAAAAAAATATATATCATGAATAAAATAAAACTTTACAATTTGTCCTGGATGTTTTGTCTGAACACAGAATGAATTATGTATCTGTGGAATATTTTTATATTGCAATGACAATTGTGATAGGAATGCATAACAATACAACATTACAATATAGATGACAATAATAATGTGTGGCACAGAAAACATGTTCTACAATGTAGTACATCTGCAGGATTGTTAGAAATGTTAGTCTCAATACAACAAGGTTTAGGGTTATGGTGTTTAACGCCACTTTCAACAATACTGAATTGACATCATGGCAATCAGTTTTATTGGTGGAGGAAGCCAGAGAAAACGGCAAGTGACTGACAGAACTACCATATGATCACGACCAAATGACTTTAATTTCGTCATAAATAAACCCAAATTTAACAGTATATGGCTTTATTTGTATTTTCCCAGTTAAATTTACACTTTTCTCAATCACAGTTGCTGATTTTAGTAAATGCTTTATTTATATTTCCCTCCTATAAAATTTTAATACACTTGGAGATTTGTACACAACTTTACAAGTCTCTACTATGCTGTATAAAACCCATTTTGAAGATCAGAACGGGAAATGAATGGCTTGCAATCTTTTCTGTTCTTCAATTTGATATACCTGTATAAAATAGCAAGTCAATCAAGGGCGACATTTATGAAAATTTCTTTCATCGACTTGTCAATGCCAGTTGCTAGTAATATCAATGCAAGAACTTATGTGAATCATGCCATCGAAAATGGGCGCCATTATGATATGCGAGATATATACACATGTGACCGTAAATCGGTCTGTTAAGACATTTCCTTACGATTCTCATTCAAATTGGTATTTATCTCAAAGATAAATGCCATGCTTACTTGGGCACTTTAGTCAAATAAAATACCAAAACATCGCTTAATTTGATGAAGAAATGTCGGCTAGCTGACCTTTTTTGTTTGCATATGTTTTGTAATGGCGCCCAAGTCACGTTACCTGAAATCGGTCAACCATAAAATAGTCACGTGGAACACAAATAGGCCTAGGAGATTGTATTATATATTTTTTTAATTTGCTTTTTCATTAAATTGTATTTGCTGTCACTTGTTTTTAGCAGATAATATCTCTGTTTTCATGTACAATTTTATGTGATTTATATTAAATCATATATATTAACCCACAAATATGCCCATTAAAAATTTCAAAACGAAAACAAAGCCATTTCCTTTGCCTAATTGAGTTGTAAATATAGGTCAAGATGTGCAGTGGAATGTAAACAAACACAGGATATGCAAATTATCGATTACCGACTGTATTTTTCTGAAAATATTTGTCTTTGATTTTAAGTCAAAATGGTAGTAGTAAAATGGCACCAAAACCTATAGATATATTTTCTTATCTGTTTAAATCTCATTGTTGCCTTGATCAAAGTGAAAGTAAATCCATTATCTATTTCTGGACGCATTTTGCAGGATAAATGACGTCATCGACATCTGAACTCACGCGACAGTGCATTACAAAATGGTGACCGATTTTAACGGACGAGAGGATATTTGTGTGCTAGAACTTAAACACTGATGCCAAGATAATTTTCGTGAAGCAGAGCTGTCGAAAATCGTCGGACCTATCGGACCGTCGGACAAAAATTGACTAGGTCCGATTTAAACTTTTTTGCGTCAGACCCGATGTCCGGAGCAATTTTTCAGTAACTTGGGACCGACAAAACGCTTGAAGATGACCGGCATCATTACTTAATTTCGCTTTTCAAACTTGTCGTTGTTTGCAATCTCCGATTTTTGTCTATATAATCAAATTTTGACTTCACATTGAAGAGTTTGACTACTAAATGTGTAACCAATTCCGGACGGACGCGCACCGATTTTCCGGAAATTACGATTATTTTTTTATTTTTGGCAATTTTTTTTTTGAGTCGGTTGGTGAAAGGGGAAACAAACTTTATTTTAATTTAGGCCTAGGTTGTCAGTCATCCAATTGATTCTATCCAGACCTATTGCTACTTTTATTTGTATAAGAGGTAACACCTTGAAACATGTGCATAGCAACTTGGTATCTTTTTTTATTTCCACATGTCACACAAAAATGTGTTGTATCCTACCGTGACATCTGCTCGGTCATGCAATAAAGTCGGTCACTTGTTTTGATTTACAATTCTCGTGCAGCACGAGACCAATGACGTCATTCTGTATATTCATAGCGTACATAAACACTGAGGGAATACTTTTCAACGTCAAAATTACAAGATGAGATTAAAACAGAGAAGTTTGAATTGAATAAATTCCATGCAAGTAAAAAAGATCCTTTTTACTAATGTCTTTTTTTCCTAATCATTATGCTTGTTAAATATGTTTCCATCGATGGTATTCCCCAAACATTTGTATTTTTCCGGTTTGTTGACATAATCGTCATCACAGTTCATGACCGTTTCTGGAATGTAGGCCAAGTAAATTGTATTTTAAAATACTTTGAAAATATGATGATTGATCATTCAGATTCCACCATTTTCTAGAAAATGGCCGATTTTACCGGGAAAATACATGCAAGTGCTCTCCATTAGTCACAAAATGGCAGATTATTTTGCATTTCCACTGCTGCTTTAATAACAAATATACCCCTTACTTCTTGGGGTATTGAAATGAAATTCACAGAGAAGATAGAAAATGGTTTAATTTAATTCTCTGTTCAATTTATGCTAGAAATTTTGATTATTGCTGTTAAATTAATTCTTACAGAAAAATGAGATTATCTGGGTTAAAAAAAACCTGTCATTATTACAAATAGCATCAACAAAACTGTATTGTTACCACTCTGTGATAATAAATAAATTGAAATCAGTCATTAATTGTTTTACCAAAATATGTCGGTCTAATAGATTGTATTGACAAAAGCAAAAACACAAAATTCACTGGATTAAATACTTTTTATGTGGGTAAGCAAGTTTAATTTTTGCATCACATAATTAATTTTTAATACTTCAATTTCAAACTATTTAAAAAAACCCATCTTTTGAAATTTTTCAGACAAATCAATTACACTGAAAAAGCTAAAATACTGTACTTTCTTAATCTGGTTTACTTTTTAAGTTTGGTTAGTCTATGACAAAATCATGTGCTTTATTGAACTTTGACCGGCTTTATGTGACGTCATACGACACCATTTGGAAAATGGATGGTAAACAAATACAGGTCAGTGAATGTACTTGTATGTGTGATGGGTGCTATAAATGTCTGCATCTATTTTGTGTTTTGACTTCTGGTCCTATGACAATAAGTACACAGAGAGGCACTGGCTGTGGAGGTCCAGAGGTCGAGACACAGAAATGTATGCATAAATATTATCCGGATATGTATTTAATATTGTATTGCATGACATGTTTTATTGTGCTGTATTTAATTTATGTAATTTATTATGCATGTCGGTTTGAAAAGCTCTTGAGAGCTTATGTTGATTGTTACAAAATGTACCGACTTTAAATAAAACTTTTTGATTCGATTTGATTTTTGATTTGTGTGTTATTATTATCGATCTTTTTTCCATGGAACTTTACACATGTGAGCAAGAATAGATGAGGAACATAATTAAAAAGAAAAAAATGTTTACTTTTCAAACATGAAAAAAATAATCAAACATTATCCAATGACTGACCGACTTATTGTCAGACGAGGATACTGAGTATTCCAAGGTATCACTTGAAGCTGTAAACAAACCATTTTATGGATTTGGCCAGTATATGTCAGAACAAACACCATACCAGGCATCTCGGACCATGACATCGTATACACAGAATTTGACCTCAGACCAGTCAAGCTACAACAAAAACCACGGACCATCCCTTTATACAACAAAGCTAACTGGTATGGAATGAAGATAGACCTGCAAAACATCAAACACACCTTATCAAATATGTTCAAGGACAATGACTGCCAAGTAACCAATATGTGGAATGTCTTGAAAGAAACAATAACAAAATCTGAAGTAAAACACATTCCACAAAAAAGAACTAAGGTCAAAGACAGCAGACCATGGATAAATATAGAAATTCGAAAAAATCTGAGAAAGCTACAAAGACTCTACAAGCAGAAAAAGAAGACAGGTGACCAAAATACAAAAGAAAAGTACAACCAACTTAAACATCATACTCAAAAGATCACACGACAATCATACTGGAAATATATTGAAAATATCGTAACACCAAAGGAGGAAGAACCACACTCGGGAATGAAAAAATTCTGGACATACATAAAACACAAACGTAAGGACAACATAGGAATTTCCTCTCTGATGATGGATGGCAAACTGTTTTGTGATCCAGCTTCAAAATCTAACATACTTAACCGTCAATTCAAATCTGCATTCTCAGCAAATTCTAAATTCACGAAAAAAGAGTTTATAAAATCTAAAAGAATGGACCCTAACATTAAACATCAAACAATGAAACCATTTAATATCACAACAAATGGAATAACAAAACTACTAAAGAACCTTAATCCATACAAAGCACAGGGACCAGACAACCTCTCACCAAGAATACTCAAAGAACTAGCTGATGAGATCTCGCCTCTCCTCCAACTTATCTACACAAAATCCTTAGATACAGGAGAAGTACCAGCAGATTGGCGTACAGCTAATGTCTCCCCGGTATACAAAAAAGGACTAAAATCTGCAGCTGAAAACTATCGACCAATTTCACTAACATCTGATTGCTGTAAGATCCTGGAGCATATCATTGCAAGAAACATCATGCAACATGCAGAAAAAAAACATTTTATATCCACTACAACATGGATTTCGAAAAGGCCATTCCTGTGAGACACAGCTCATTGAATTTGTAGACGATATTTCAAAAAGTCTTCAAGAAGGCCGTCAAACCGACATACTTATAATGGATTTTGCCAAGGCCTTTGACAAAGTAAACCACAGTCTACTAATACATAAACTGAGATACTATGGAATTGATGGGAAAACAACAAGATGGATCCAAAACTGGTTAGAAGATAGACAACAAACAGTAGTGCTAGATGGAGTTTCGTCGGAAGCAGTAAGTGTTGACTCTGGTGTACCCCAGGGCTCAGTACTAGGACCAGGACTCTTCCTTTTCTACATCAACGACCTCCAGTCAAGACTAACCTCCAAAGTCAGACTCTTTGCTGATGATACCATCATATACCTCACTATCGCAAATGAAGATGACGCATCAACACTTCAAGAAGACCTCAATAAGCTCGGCCAATGGGAAAATGAATGGTGTATGAAGTTCCATCCAGATAAATGCAATGTCCTAAGAGTAACAAATAAAACAAAGAAGACTGAGGCAAACTACCATCTGCATGGTCACACTCTAGAGCTAGTAACATCAGCTAAATATCTTGGATTAACAATCACCAATAAGTTGCAGTGGGATCAGCACATAAACAATATAACTGCCAAAGCAAAGGATTCCTCAGGAGGAACCTGAAAATTCCATCAATCAGGATTAAAGAACAAGCCTACCAAACGCTTGTTCGCCCGTTGGTTGAATATGCCAGTACTGTTTGGAATCCTTATACGAAAACAGAAATAAACAAAATTGAAGCCGTACAAAGAAGAGCAGCTAGATATGTCGTGAGCAACCAGAGAAACCGATCTAGTGTCAGCAACATGCTCCAGAGACTCAAATGGAGACCTTTGGCAAACAGGAGAAAAGATGCAAGACTGATGATGATGTACAAAATTGATAGAGAGCTAGTATCCATCACCAAAGAAAACAGACTAATACCACCTTGTCGACGCTCTAGAAATACACACAACAGGGCATTTCAAATAGAATCCTGTCGTATTGACACCAGAAAGATGTCATTTTTCCCAAGAACAGTGAGGGATTGGAATCTGCTGCCACCAGACATTGTGGAGCTGGACACACCTGAAGCCTTTAAGGCCAGGATTGTGTCCCTTTAGCCGCCAGGCAGTCCCAACATGTACATGTATATACATTTGTAGTTTTAATTGTAAATAAGCCCCATTAAATCATTATCCCACACACTTGATTAGTTCAACTAAAATGCGCAGTCCAAAAATTCATTGCATAATCTTCAACATGATGAAGGAGGAAATTACATGGCAGAAACAGAAACAGAAATGTGTAATTCAGTTGAAGTTGTAAAAAATATGTAGGTCCGGCAAATGTTTGATAGGTCTGACACATTGTCCACATCTGCCAGACCTATTGTCTGACAGACAGGAAAGAGATTTCGACAGCTCTGGTGAAGAGTGATGATCATGAGGACCCCCCTTGTTTTTATTCCGTGTGTAACGCAGTGTTGTCAAGTATTTCTATTTAAAAATATTCATCATGTGACCCATACTTCCCTTGAACGTTTCTTTCTTTTTCACTGTTAAAAGTGTTAGACCGGACACGAAATCAAGACCTTTTTTAGAAAGTAAATAACAATCTGAGGCGTGCACCTCAGTTGAGCTGTTAAGATAAGATAAGATAAGAAAACTTTATTTGAATTCGGTTTTTGTAAACAATAAACACAAGCTCTCAGGAGCTTTTTACCGAATATACATAGTAGCACAAGATACATACACATATTAACATAATCACATAAACACACATACCGGTATAGACCGAGATTCCTCTGTCGTTTAACGGCATTGATAATCTTGCTGTAGCCGTAACGGCTACAACGGCTACAGCAAGATTATCAATGCCGTTAAACGACAGAGGAATCTCGGTCTAATACCGGTACAGTTAGCAAATGCAACATAAAAAGCACAAAAATAAAAGACATTCTAAAACATGCTGAAGCAATATCAAGCAAACATAAAATAACTAAGCAGCATTAAAACTTGGAAAAAGAACTAGAAATAAAACAGAAAGCTGAATATGTTATCTGCATGCAGAACAACGACATACTGAGCCATTCCAGGACTGAATCAAACTTTTAAAGTTGAATTTTACAAAAGAAATTTGTGAATGTTAATAGAAAAACGTTGAGATAATAAACAACCTTTGTTCATAATTGCTCTGTGTTTCCTCCAGAACAGAGGGTGTCCTCTTTGACATTTTCCCAACGTTAATTCTCTACAGTTCGTTCAGTTGTTGTTTGGGCTTCGCGCGTTGTTGATCACGTGGTGACGTTAAAAACAAATGATTGGTTAAAATATCGGTGACACGGGAAATTTTAACAGACAGTTGTGCTACAGAGACCAAAGCGACATTACAAAAAGTTAATAATAGGTTTATAAAGTTATTAATTATTCATTTTAATTAATTAATGGTGGCCAGTTAATGTTATTTTATTGCAGATATTGAAGGAACAAGTGTATACTCAACTACTAATCATCATAGTTATGGCGGTGTCATATGAAAATGTGTCCAAATCCAATTTTATTAAGATATAGCCCGAATACGTATTAGAAATTCATAAAATCTAATATGTTTTGTTATTATTATTTTTTTAAAGGTATTCCACTTTCACCTGTTCATTTCTAATTTTTTAGCTCACCTGGTCTTTAGGCCATGTGAGCTATTGCCATCACTTTTTCGTCCGTCAACATTTCACATTTTAATCTTCTCCTCAGAAACCACTGGGCCAATTGCAACCAAACTTTGGTGGAATGGTCCTTGGGTGGCCCCCTTCCAAAATTGTGTCTGGGGATCCTGATTTCCAACCAAGATGACCGCCAAGCTAAAAATAGAAAAAAGGGGGATGAAATTTAAAAAAAATCTTCTCCTCTGAAACTAGTTACTACTAAGCCAATCTCAACCAAACTTTGCTGAAATGATCCTTGGGCGGTCCCCTTCCAAAATTGTGCCCGGCATTCCAGACCCCCGACCAAGATGGCCACCACAGCCGAACTTAATTTAACATAGGACCCTATGGGAAATTCCCATAAAAATTTTCTTGTCTGAAACCATTTGCTCAATAAGAACTAAATTTTGATGAAATAGTCATTGGATGGTTCTCTTCCAAAAATGTGTCCGGCGGTTCGGCCCTTCGACGAAGATGGCCCCCATAGCCGAACTTAGCCTAACATAGGACCCTATGGGAAATTCACATAAAAATCTTCTCCTCAGAAACCACTGGGCCAATTGCAACCAAACCTTGGTGGAATGGTCCTTGGATGACCCCCTTCCAAAATTGTGTCCGGTAATCCTGACTTCCAACCAAGATGGCCGCCAAGCTAAAAATAGAAAAAAGGGGGGATGAAATTAAAAAAAAATCTTCTCCTCTGAAACTGCTCAGCCAATCTCAACCAAACTTTGCTGAAATGATCCTTGGGTGGTCCCCTTCCAAAATTGTGTTCAGCATTTCAGACCCAGGGGTTTCAAAGTGGGCCGGTACCCGGTACTTTTACCCGTCTGAGATCGTGTATAGTACCGGTAGAAATTACTGAACCCCCCCAAAAAAAATTAGCGGTGGTCAAAACCACAGGTACGATTGGCTTGTGGAATATTTTTCATAAAAAATGAATGATCATACGACCAAGTTGACGGGATATTCCCTGTTTTAAAAATAACTTTACCTTTAGAATCGTAAATAGCAGTTTGCGCATGCGGTAAATAGATATGTTTTCGCCCCAATATCTTTTCATCCTTGTGTAAAACTCGGACCGGAACAAGGCTGACATCATTTCAAAATAAAAAATGACCGATTACAAATTATGTTCAAACACAAACTAGTGTAATCTTCAGTAATATAAGTATGATCATTTATGTATTATGAATATATGACTACACAATATTTTTTTATCCATTTAAAACCCAGGTTCGATTCATTTTGGGGCGTACTGTCTTGTTGCTTAACTCCATCCATATTGTTTAACTTCCGGTATAAAAAAATAAAAACCTACATGGCTAATTTATTTACATATTTTGACGGGGCCCTACCGCGGTTGTTCACAGAAATGAAAGTGTGCTGAAAAGCATTTTTAAAAGGGGGTACAAGGAGATAAGGGATAGAAAATTACTAGGAATCTTGAAAAAGGACCGGACATGGCTCAAATACGAATTACATTGTATCGTCACGGTATGTGTTTTCGTGTGTCATCTGTTTTCGTTTTATCCATTTTATTTTGATTTCCACAGCGAACGCATTATTTTTGACGTGTCTTCCGGTTTCTATTTATGGAACGTAAACAGGACTACAACGTGACATCTGTAAAAAATGTTAAAGTTTGCTTCTAAAGACGTAAGTACCAAAAACAGTGAACCTACCTACTGAACCATACTTTTTGTAATGCTAAAAATTTACTTCATTTAGAGACCGACCATTTAACTTGAAGGGGGGGGGGGGGGGGGGGGGGTTATGGTTTTTTGTTTCTTTCAGAATTTTTTTTTTCGGACAACACAACAGTTAAAATATTATTTTTTTTTGTCGCACGAAGCGCTAAATTTTTTTCAAGAACTTAACATTAGGTTATATGACAAAAACTTTGAATCAGATTATTTTTTTTTTCCTCCACCAAAATCAGAATATTTTTTTCAGCAACATTGGGAATCAGAATATTTTTTTAGAAAAAAACCATAACCCCCCCCCTTCAAGTTAAATGGTCGTTCCCTTATAAAGTAGCTAGAAAAAAAATCCAGAAGGGCTATATAAAATTTAACTATGTCGTCTGCCTCTCAGACACCGGCTCTTCCTGTCATGGGGTCGCTGATCGTACTTGTAAACAAAAGAGCTGACTGAAATGTGCCTGTTTCTTATATAAAATACATGTCACTTTGCAGTGCATTGTGGTTTCAGCACTAAAAAATCCATCTAAAGTAAACACAATTTTGAAAGTGGTCATTTTCAAACATTCTGTTATTTTATTTAGATGTAGTATGATTTGGTAGATGGCCAGAACCATGAAATTTTAAAACCAGCCATTTCCGGATTATATATTCGTTTCCATCCCGTATATCGGCCTTGTTTTTACTTCACACGAAAACAGATGACGCCATTTTACTGACAACAAAAGTTGGCAGATAATCGAGAGTATATTAAAATACAAGAATGGCTTTAAAAACAATCTTATGTATAAAGAAATATTTAACTAGCCATTCTTTGAAAATTCCAATCGTCATATGAATGAAGGGTTAACACTGTTAATCGCTATGTCGGAAAATCGATAATAGCACGAAAACCGATAACACGATGCTAATGGAGTAATGCACAGGCACTTGTTTCTGGTATTTTTTTTTTTACCTAGATACTATATATATATATAGTATCTAGGTAAAAAAAAATTACCAGAAACAAGTGCCTGTGTGCTAATGTCAAAACGCCGGCCCCACTTTTTTTTCCAAAATAATTTAACTTTTGTGATTCAAATGTTAATAAATGTCTTCCCGCGAATCGTTTTTGTTCGAGCATTTTTTTTTGCGTGAAAGTAACAATATATATTGTTTTTGTTTAATTATATTTGTATTGATCTATTTATTAAAATTGTAAATTTTATTAATGATGATTGCAAAATAAATTTATGTTTCATTAATTATGACACTTGTATGTCTTGATCCGTGCCAATGGTCTTTGATGAGTTTAATTACTGGTAATAAAGTAAAGAAACACACAAGCCAAGATATTGTGAAAAAGAAAAGGACAAAGCCAACAAATCCATTATTATGCATGGTGAAATCTGAACTCTAAAGAGAAAGTTAATGGGATTATTCTTTCAAAAACACTTAATGTTTTGCAGTCTCTGAAGTACATTTTTTGGTCCACAAAATGCTAGATTTCAGGAGCTTTTTTTAGGTACCTCCTAAAATTTAAGAAGTACCTCCTGTTATAAAAAACTTTGAAACCCCTGCAGACCCCCTACCAAGATGGCCACCACAGCCAAACTTAATTTAACATGGGACCCTATGGGAAATTCCCATAAAAATCTTCTTGTCTGAAACCATTTGCTCGAAGATTTGATATCGAATGTAAGACACTAGAAAACATTGTTTATGAAGTAACATTAGATAAAGTAAAGTGGTTAATATTTGCATTATATAGGCCACCATCTATGCCAATCAATTTATTTACTAAACACATGAGTACATTATTGGACAAAGGTATTGAAATACTATGAAAATTTAATTGTTATAGGAGATTTAAATTATGACATGCTGTGGACTGAAAAATCACAAACACTTGATGTTTTGTGTGATCTTTTTGATCTGACAAATATTATCAAGAAGCCAACTTGTTTCAAGAAAGACTGTATGTTATACCTACCAACAAAAGTAAATCTTGTTTTAAGTCACTGAATTTTAACACTGGTGTAAGTGACTGTCATCATTTAATTAGTACATTTATCAAAGGTAATATACCAATTTGTGAAAACATAAAGCAACCTTATAGAAGTTTTAAAAATTTTGATGTTGATGCATATGTTAATGATTTGGATAAGATTCATCTTTTAAATGAATCTTGTGATAATGTTACTGATATAGATATAGAGTATGATCACTTTGAATGTGAAGTCTCGAAGGTCATTGACAAGCATGTTCCAGTCAAACACCGCTACCCCAGAAAAAAACCTCAGTCCCATATATGAACAGAGAATTAAGAAAAGCAATTTACAACAAACAAATGCTGAGAAATAAATATGAAAAATACCATACAGACAAAACATGGGAGGCATACAGAAAACAATGCAACCTTGTTACAAAGTTGAAAAAAAGATCAGTCAGAACATATTTTTTAGAGAGGTGTATATGAAGTCATAAGGCAAATAACTTCTGGCCTACAGTCAAACCATTTTTGTCAAAAAATCGACAGGTGGTCAGCAAAAAATTGTTTTAATGGAAAGCAATGTAATCTTAAATGAAAAAAGATGTATGTGATACTTTTAATTCTTTTTTTGTAAATGTTGCAAATGATATTGGTAAAGGAATTATCTTTGATGAAAACAACCACCCTAGCATAGACCGTATTAGAATAAACACTCCAAAAAACAACTTTGATTTTGATTTCAAACCAACAAACACAGACACTATAACTAAACTGGTCAACAAAATTAATATCAAGAAAGTTACTGGTGTTGACCAAATATCATGTAAACTTCTCAAAGCTGGTGCACCTGTACTCAACAAACATCTCACCACACTTCTAAACAACATATTACAATAAAACACAGCCAATTTCCAAACAGACTAAAAGAAGCAAAAGTTGTACCTCTGCACAAAAAAAATGATCCTCTAGACAAAAAAAACTATCGTCCTGTCAGTTTTCTGCCAACAATTTCAAAAATCTATGAAATGGTGCTATCAGATCAGTTAGTTGAATTTTTTAATAATATTTTTCTTGATTTTTTATGTGCTTTCAGAAAGGGCCATGGATGTCAGACCACACTACTGAGACTCCTTGAAGATGGAAATCAGCTCTGGACAAGAATTGTTATGTGGCAGCTATTTTGATGGATCTTTGGAAAGCTTTTGATTGTCTGCCACATGACATTCTTCTCAGTAAACTGGCTGCTTATGGGCTGTCATCCCTATCAGTACTAGAAAATTATTTGACAGGCCGTAAGCAACAAATCAAACTTCAGGGGGTGGTAAGTGGTTGGCAAATTTTACAGAAAGGTGTTCCCCAAGGCTTCATAATGGGGCCCTTGCTTTTTAACATTTTTATAAACGATATTTTTTACTTCATTGAACATGGTACATTGTACAACTATGCTGATGACAACACCTTATCATATGCAGAAAAAGAAAGCTCTATTTTAATTGAATGGTTTAATATTAATTGTATGCAAGCCAACCCAGATAAATTTCAAGCTATTGCTGTTGGCAAGAAAACTTATGCAAAAGAACCTGTTTTTAATATTGAGTCTGCTAATATATCATGTGATGAAGTTGTAAAATTACTGGGTATTGATATATCAGCTAAATTTTGATAAGCATATAAAAAATATCTGTCGTAAAGCTTCACAGCAATTGAGTGTGCTAAAGCATATTGGTTGTTTTTTTATACCTAAGCTTAATAAGCTAACAATTTTACATTCTTTTATATTGTCTAATTTCAATTTTTGTCCTTTGGCTTGGCATTTTTGTTCAAAAGTAAATACTATAAAACTCGAGAAAATACAGGAAAGAGCTTTACGTTTTATCTATGAATATTACAATAGCACATATGAAGAACTTTTACATATAGCAAAAGTACCATCTCTACAAATAAGGAGAATGCACACTATGGCATTAGAATGTTTTAAAATATTGCATAAACTGTCTCCACCATGTTTAATTGATTTAGTTGTTTTAAAAAATAGCAAATATAGTTTTAGATATTCTAATATTGTAGAGATACCTAGAGTAAAGACTAGTACCTATGGTAAGAACTCTTTTAAATATACAGCTGCTGTTTTATGGAATGACCTACCTGATGATTTTAGAAAAATTGCCAATTTTAACCAATTTAAAAACATTTTACTATCATGGAATGGCAATGAATGCAAATGTAATGTTTGTAAACAATTTTAATATCATCAAGGTCTTTTCAATTTTTATATTATTTATATTTATTTATTTTTTAGCAGTATAACATGCTTTTAACTCATAACACCAGCTTTATTTTTTAGATCATAAGCTTTTATTACTGTTCTTGATTAACTTTTTTACTATTTTATATGCTTACCTTGTCTGTGCTGTATGTGTGCTTTAACTTATTTGATATATTTTGCTACTATGAGTGCTTTTATTTAAATTATTAATTTGTGTGCATGCTTTTGTTGTTTTTAATTGTTATTTATTTTTGTGTTATGTATGTCGGTCAAAAGCCCACTAGGGCTTGTGTTGTATTGTTATCTTAACATGCCGACTTTAAATAAAACTTATCTTATCTTATCTTAAAGGCTCAAGTGAGCTCTTATCACTTGTTCATTGTCGGTAATATTTTTATTTTTTCGATTTTGATATTCTCAAAATTCATAGGGCTAAATTGGACCAAACTTTGATATTAAACTCCTTGGATGTACTCTGCTTCGGAAGTTGTGTCCAGTCACTTGCAAGCCTGATATCTAATATGGCCACCATGGCTTCTGATTGGTTGAAAAATTGGAAGTCTTTGAAAATCTTCAGAATCCCTGGATGGAATGAAACCAAATCTCGTCCATACAGTCCCCTTCAACAATTGTGTATTTTTGTCCATGATGGCTGCCACGGCTGATTATTCAACTTTGGTTTTTTTCACATCTTAAGTTTGTGATATCCCATCTATCTTATGTTTTGAAATTACACTTAGATTGATATAAACAGGTCCAGCATTAGACAGATATACAGATTTATGTCCCATAATTGCATATATGCAAAAATAATATTTTTCCTGGTTTCCAGGCATTACTCATATACGATTTGACGATTTGGATAAAATAAATAAATATGCTCAAAATTTTCCCAATGCAAAAATAGAAGTCATAAATGATCAAATATATATCAAACTTGATTTTGAAGTATTCTACTTACATTCCAGATATATCACATTAATTATGGGTAAATTGATGTTTTTACTGGTTTTCAGATATTGTTCCAGAGTTATGCCCCCATAATTATGCTTAAAATGTTTTCTTGATTTCTCTGCATTATTGTTAGTTTTTAATATCCGATTTGACTAAAAATGTTGATATTACATTTAGATTGATAACATACAGGTCAAGTGTGATTTTGAAGGTATCTTACTTGTATTGTTTTTGAGTTATGCCTCTTGATTATATGTAAAATGATATTTGTATTGGCTTCTGGGCATTGTCTTTAGTTTCTGATATAGGATTTAACAACCCAAATTGTTTGAAATTACATTTAGATTGATACAATACAGGTCAAGTTTGACTTTTTAGTTATCTGACTAATATCGTTCCAGAGTTATGCCCCTTAATTATGTGTAAAGTGATGATTTTATTGGTTTCTAAGCATTATTCTAGGTTTGGATTTCTAATTTTCACTAAAATTTATACATTACAAATACAAATGTAGATGGTAAAATTCAGGTCATGTTGATACTTTTATCATTCCAGAGTTATGCCCCTTGATTATGGTAAAAATAATGGTTTTATTGGTTTCTGGGTGTTATATTAAGTCCTGGTTATTGCATTAATTTAGAATTTTAAAACTAGCTTTAAATGGATAACATGCAAGTTTCGATTTGGAATTCTCTTTCCAAGGATGACATTTTGCTTACAGAATAACAGTAATAACTCGGCTCGTGTATCTCGGATACCATATACTAGTATATTTTTTAGCTCATCAGAGGGTCAAATGAACTTTTACCATTTCAATGCATCTGTCTCCATTGTGATACTCCTTGGATGGTCCACTTCCAATATTGTGTCAGATGGGTGAGATGACCTTGCCCGTCATTCAAGATGGACGCCAAGTCTTCTGATTGTTGAAATTTTGAAATATATGATAACCTTCTTAAGAAATACACTAGTTGGAAAGAAATGAATGTGAATCAAAAAGTCCTTGGATAGTTAGTTACCTTCCAATATGGCCACTTACTCTCAAACAAATGGTTTCAGGCTGATACTGCCCTCTGAAAATTTTTTATTTGTGCCCATCATGATTATCGGTAAATGATATTGTAAAATCAAAAAAGATGGTCGGGGTTGTGTTGTTTATCACCACTTTCAACAATATTTCAAAGATATATATATATATAACTTCTTAAACAATTCCCATTTTCTTTCTATGACTTATTTTAGAGATTTTTAAGAGTGGTTTGTGTTGTTTACTTCATTTGTGATTCTGAAATAAAATCTTGTGTAATCAACTAGGTATGAAATGTACAGCTTACTGGTACCTTGTCAAAAATAAAAACTTAGACTCTTAATATAATGAATTAGTGAGTATTTCTGAATTAATCCAGGAAAGTAATAGCAGTGTTTCTTGTTGTACTTAATGAAATACATTTTTAATGTTAAAAGTATGGTATACATATTATGAGATCATTTATATTTATTATTGAAATTTACAGTTCCTAAATATTGTAAACATGCATTATTAACTAAGGTTCTCTTCCCTCAGACATGGGTGAGGGCCCGGGTGGCTCAATGAGTTAGGTAGTTGGATTACCTAAAAACTCATACAAGCCTATCACCAATACGGCATGGGTTTGCACCCGGCTTTGTAAATTACAAACTAGAGGCTCAGTGGGCTGACCCTGTGTCGCTCACCTTTCATTCTGCTTTGAGGAAACTTAATACAGAACCTTCCATAGGTGCTTCCCACCAAGTTTCGGTTCATTTGGCTAAGCAGTTACAGAGAAGAAGATTTTTAGAAATCGACCAATCAGAAAAAAGAATGGCCTGTGGTGGCCATGTTTATTAACTGATGGGAACTAAATGTGCAATCATTATAGATGACCTTCCAATGATGCGTCCTACCAACTTTCGATTCATTTGGGCAAGCGGTTACAGAGGAGAAGATTCTTTAGAAATCAACCAATCAGAAACAAGAATTGCCTGTGGCAGCTATGTTTGTTAAGGGATCGGAAATAAATGAGCATTCTTTATAGAGGACCTTCCAAGGATGCTTTCTACCAAATTTCGATTCATTTGACCAAGCGGTTACAGAGGAGAAGATTCTTTAGAAATTAACCTATCAGAAACAAGAATTGCCTGTGGTGGCCATGTTTGTTAACGGATCGGGACAAAATGAGCAATCTTTATAGAGGACCTGCCAAAGATGCTTCCTACCAAGTTTCACTTCATTTGACTGCGGGGTTTCAGAGGAAAAGATTAAAATGTGAAAAGTTAACGGACGGCGGACGCCAAGTGATGGCAAAAGCTCACATTGCCTTTGGCAAGGTGAGTTAAAAAGGGTGCACTTGACTCGCTGCCGCAAGTGATAAAGTTTACCAGTTGCTTGCCCATGGTCGGTGGTTCTCTCTGGGTACTCCGGCTTCTTCCACCACTAAAACTGGTCGCCATGATATAGCTGAAATATTGCTGAAAGTGGCATTGAAACACCAAAAATCAAAATCAAATCAAATCAGACATAGGTGACCTTAGTTGATTTTGGCTATCCTACTTAGGCCCTTTGGTTTACTTTATCTAAAAGACTTTTAAATTATTTGGCTTTCCACTGTTTCTATTTTTAGTGTACATGGTGAAGGTTATTCCAGAAATGTGCTCTGAGCACTAAATTTGATATTTACATTTTATTAAAAAAGAGACTGATGTTTTTAAATAAAAAATATGTACATGTTTTTTTTAACGTTTTTTTTAGGAATTGAAGTTACATACATGAGTTTGGACACAACAGTACATAGTGGAGAGATTGATAGAAGAAATATATCATTTATCATTTTCACAATTTACCAGATCAATTGATGGTCATGATAATGAATGCATTGGAGGTGGAAAAATTTCAGTGGAGACAAAAAAAGGAAATGGTTAAACAGGAGCAGAGTTCTGGAATGGTAGAATTCTTCAAAAATATTACAATAGGAGCACAATTCTCAGAGAAAGTGGTCAAAGGTAAACTATATAACGGCTAATTTCCAATTTAAAAGGTAAAAGAGCAAAAATAACTTGCGACGTTATTAACAATGACTTTTCTAGGTTAGGTAACTCACAAATGTTTACTCAAATGTCCACTTGTTTCTTAGCTTATAGCATGTTAGTAGCTCATAGTTTAAAAAAAATATAGGCATAATTAAAACAAATGAAAAGACAGTTAAAGTGATATCCCATCAAAATGTTAAGAATTTCAATTCACCATTTTTTGTGCAATGAGGCAAAGTTACATATATCATCTGACCCCCAAATTTGTTAATATAAAATGTGACTCCATGAAATATTTGGGTTTATTTCTATAAAGACTTTAAATTTACTAAATTCATTGATCTTGAGATAATTTTGATATTATTTCCACAGCAATTCATATGTAAATATCCTGTATAACCATTGAACCATTTTACAAACAGCCATTTTACAAACAGCCTGTGAAGGGGTGGCTCTTGGTAGTTCTCCATCAAATTTATGTCTGCTTGAATATTATCCAATATTATTGACAGGTTAGAGGGTATCGGTTTTTTTTTAATATTCAAAGACGAAATTGTTGCCAGACACTGAAGACAAAGGGCAACACCCTGTGTGATTGTCTGTTGGAATGTTTAAAAGACCACTCATGTACTGATTACTAATAAAGGGAAGTAATTTTAAATGAGTACATAAAAAAATGAGTTGTCTCCCATAGAATGGTTGATAAACCAAAAGCTTTCATTGCATAGATGGTCAACAAATAGGGACCATTTGGCCATTGTCCTGCATCTGTATTACACTTTTCCATATAACTTTCAGATTTGGCATGGAGATGTACATATTGCAAAATTTTCCAGATTGCATTTTCTCGATCATCAACTTTGTCTTATTGAGATACGGGCACCATGCATTTGCATATGACCAGTCCTAATTCTACATTTTAAGTGAATGATTTTCTCATGTGATATACCATAGTCAAATTTCCACTACATAATCATTGAGATAGTTTGAGAGAGATTTTTAACTAACAGCCAAACAACAATGAAATTCTCATCACAGGAAAGTAACATGTTACATGTATGGTTTGATGAAATTTGTTCAACAATAGTATTAATAGACAAATTTCTAAATGACCATAAAGTGATAATGCATGTACAGTTGGGCTATACAATAGTCAGTGGTTTCTGAAAAAAGAATTATTCCAACAGATTTCTATGTTAAATTAAGTTCTGTGATGATTATCTAGCATCTTGATTTTTATAAAAATGGACCATTTTTTTAGTAGTCATTCAGGTAGTTTCTGATAAGAACATTTCAAATAATTTTTCTAAGATGTACTACATAAAAATATATGGTTTTGTGCTGACTTTTAGTTTCTAAGTAAATGGGAGATAACTCTATCACTGGAGTTGCATAAAAATACATGGTTTTGTGCTGACTTTTAGTTTCTAAGTAAATGGGAGATAACTCTATCACTGGAGTTACATAAAAATACATGGTTTTGTGCTGACTTTTAGTTTCGAAGTAAATGGAAGATAACTCTATCACTAGAGTTACATAGAAATACATGGTTTTGTGCTGACTTTTAGTTTCGAAGTAAATGGAAGATAACTCTATCACTAGGGTTACAAAGAAATACATGGTTTTGTGCTGACTTTTAGTTTCGAAGTAAATGGAAGATATATAGAATCTAACACCGGGGAGAGTACAAGATAGGGAAATCTCCGACACCCGAGGGTAAGATTTCAATCATTCTCTTTACGAGGCTTGCTGAGTTAGAGAACGATTGTAATCTTACACAAGGGTGTCGGAGATTTCCCTATCTTGTACTTTTTCCGGTGTTTGATTTTATTTCTCACTAATCACCTAATTGTTTTTGTTTACATTCCATCGAGTGTTTTCCCGCAATTTATTTTTCCATTGCTGAAGTAAATATTCGATTTATCCATATGCAACCGTATCTCGGCAGTATTTCAAATGTATTTCATCATAAAGTACAATGTATGTAATAAATATATTATAAATGTTACTACAACAGAGATAAATACCTGTAAAAAAATATTTGAATTTGGTCAAAGGGAGGTAATTTCTTTCTTTACGTTAGTTACTAACAAGGGAGAGCACTCTATTATTTACTCAAAGTAAACAAACATTGACTGGAAGAGAGCCTGAAAAAAGAATCAAACACCGTGAAAGGTGCACGTTAGCTAGCAGAATATAATACATAAATGAATTTAAAAATACTTATGTAGTAGAATCGTGGTTAATTGTTTATTTTAAAAAGTAAAAGCATGGAGAATTGGGGGGCAGTTGACATAAACTGTACATCATGCATTTGCCGGTAAAACGCACATGATTTTTTTGTCTTGCACTAGTGCAAGATAAGAAAATCTCACATGGCTAAAAATAGGAACTGGTCTGTCTCAAAAGTGAGAAAACTCTATCACTAGAGTTACATAGAAATACATGGTTTTGTGCTGACTTTTAGTCTCTAAGTAAATGGAAGATAACTCTATCACTGGAGTTACATAAAAATATATGGTTTTGTGCTGCGTTCACACGTAATGCGTTTTCTAATACGTTTCGGATAAAACGCTTTAGTTTGAAACGTTTCAGAAAATGCTTGCGTTCACACGGAATTTCTGAAACGTTTTACGTTTCGAAAACGTATTGTGTTCACACGGGTTTAATGCTAATAACATTTTTTATATTTGGAAACTAATTAGCATTTTTTTTATTTAAGAGGTGCATTTACTACAAAATTGTATTAATTGATGGAAATAACTAAAAACACAAAATGGAGGTTAAATATTCTAAAAGACCGATTTCAGTGGGGTCCAAGTGAACAAAAGTGGGTTTCTGTTATTTTTTGCACACTTTCAAGCTAATATTTTTTTTACCGGAAAAGAACGTTCTTGGTCCAAAATCCTTTTGTTACATCAGTATTCTTTAAAATTTGTAAATACGAGTAAAATAATGAATCATTACGTCATTCATCAATAACGTCATAATTAATATCGCAAAATAACGTCATTTCACGCAACATCATTCCCAGAAATGGAGAGATCAAAGCCAAATGCTGATTTTTTTCAATTATGTTGTATGTTGCTGTCTATGAAAATGCAAACTTGTATCAATGAGAAAATTAAAAGGAGGAGGAGTGTCCTGAAAAAGGGAAGAGAGAGAAGAAGGCACCACTTTTTCTTACAAATGAGAAGACAGCTTTTGGTAGTATTGCTGATGTTTCTTTTTGCTCAAAAACCTATATCAGAAAGATCTGTTTGGAAACAACACAGATCAACAGATGTGTATGAAGAAGTTGTTAATACATGGACAGATAATGACTGGAAGCGCCATTCGAGACTTTCAAAAGAAAACTTCATTTCCGTAAAAACCCAACTCAACGTTCACATTACTAAGCAAGACACTGTAATGTGACCAGACGTCTACTGATGACTTTGTGGTATTTAGGTACGCAAGTAGATTTTAGAACTTTGGGGGCTTTGTTTGGAACGGATAAATCCACTGTGTGTTCTATAGTTCATGAAGTTTGCAGAGTAATGTGACAAGTCTTAACACAAAAATGTATGAAGTTTCCTAATGACAATAACGCACAAGAGATTATCCGTGGATTTTCAAACTTAGGATTCCCGCAAACACTTGGTGCTATCGATGGAACGCATATTCCGATTATTTCACTCGGAGAAAACTCTAGTGACTATTACAACAGAAAGGTTTATTACTCTGTTGTTTTAGAGGCAATTGTAGATTGCAACTATAAATTTATCGACATAAATGTAGGCTGGCCCAGAAAAGGTACATGATGCTCGTGTTTTTAGGAACTCGCCTCTTTTTTCATTGGGTGAACGAGGATTGCTTCCAGGTGAAAGTAAGAACATTAATGGTGTACAGATTCCTGTGCATTTTATAGGTGATGCTGCATACCCTTTATTGAACTGGATGATGACTCCGTATAAGGGAACATTAAGTGAGTCACAACACATATACAATTACAAATTGTCAAGTGCACGAATGGTAATTAAAAAATCATTTGGAAGATTGAAAGCTAGATGGCGAAGATTCCTGAAACACTTTGACGGAAGTATAAGATTCCTGCTAGATGTTATTGTTGACTGTGTTATTTTGCATAACATTTGTGAGGTGAATAAGGAGGCTTGTATTGGAGAATGGTTTACCAACGAAGCTATTCATGTTGCCGAAAACGTTCTGAGGAATCCAGACTTTGATATTGAAAGTGCAAGAAACATAAGAAACGCAATCACCAATTTTCTGTGCTAAGCTTAGTCTATGAACTGGATAATAAATAATGATTCTGATATATATGCATTATTTTAACCCATATTTTGGATCCCTGTATTCAACACCGTCAATCATATAACCAAAACTTGGCATCCTTATCCGATTCATGTTTAACTCAAGAAAAGCATTGAACCAGTAGACGTGAATGGAATTTATACCTCCGCCTTGAAACCCATAAACTTCTACTGGATCAATGCTTTTCTGGCTTAAATATCAACCTGATACCAATTTACAGCTATATCCTGTCTAACACGTTTATTGATTGAATGATTGTTGGTTGCTTTACGACCAGTCGCAAATATTTCATGCATAATCAGGACGATGTAACATGTTTATGATTGAAATATTTGATTTAGGTATTAGCCCCCCCCCTCCCCTAGTCTTTGACAACCAAAAGCAATAACCATGAAAGAAAATTAAAATGTGAAAAGTTAACCGACGACAGACAGATGACGAATGCAAAGTGCTTGCAAAAGTTCAACCTGACTAAGTCAGGTGAGCTGAAAAATAAATATAAACACAAAAAAATATTGGATGTGGATCCACTTGCATGTTCCTTAGTTACTTTTGTTGTAATATTTGCGTTTCCAATTCATTTTTTTTTCATATGATCACAATAAGAAATGCACAGAATAATTTTTCAATTTATACTATTTTATCTTCACTCAACAAAGGAATGTAATGTCAAGCATACCAAAGAATAAACTTTCTAACAAGCATTTGGAAAATATTGTGACAATATTAAATCGACGGTGAGCTGTCTGTAGATATAAATAGGTAAAATCATCATTGTTCAAACAATTCATGGCCTGTCTGATTCCAAGGGTATCGTTGTCATCTCCAGAAGGTTGGCTACAATTCATAGCCTCCCTCATTCCCGGGTAATCGGGCGCATCTCCAGTAGGTTGGATACAATTCATAGCCTGCCACATTCACAGGTAATCCAGCACATCTCCAGTAGGTTGGATACAATTCATAGCCTGCCTCATTCCCGGGTAATCCAGCGCATCTCCAGTAGGTTGGATACAATTCAGAGGCTGTCTGAATCCCAGCTTATCGGGTGCATCTCCAGAAGGTTGTATTTGTGAACCTGTCGGCTCCTCACTTCTTTTTAAAAACATCGACATCATCTGCATTTGCAATTGTGCTTGCATCTTGAACATTTCCATTGAAAAGACCTAAAGATTAAAGCTGATCTCAGATATTGGCAAAACATTTTGGTGACAGTTCTTGATTTATAGAATCAATTAACTTAAAGACATTTAATTTTCTGGTATTTACTTTGACGTTACTTTTCACCCTCTGGCAAACTAAAATGATACTCTTAAAACCCTGACATATAATTCAATAATTCATCAAGCCTAAAATTACCTGCCAAAATTAGTATTTTGTTAAACTTTTATTAGGTTCCGTATTATGAAATAATTTTTTTTTAAATACGTGACGAATCATTGACGAATGGAATCAGAGACATATAAATACAATGTTAGATCTTTGTAAAAAAAGTTTAATTTTACAGTCAAAGACAAACCTTTCTCTGCCTCTGCTATTTTATCCTCTAGCTCTGAACCAGCATTGAATGAAATGTCGGGTCTCGTCAAAGGTTGTGTTCCTAAGAAAACATCTATTTGGTCAAAATAAGGAAACTTGGATCTTCCTTGCCCGGACGTAGTGTTCTGCTGTTTGGCTTTCATATAGCCAAATCGAAGTGATTTTAATTTGTTCCTGATGGCATCCCATGCCCTTAAATAGCTGTGCTCTTTCATCCTATACGATAGCTTTTCATACACATGTCTATTCCTATGGACCCCCGATATCTCCTTTTCTACATCTTCCTCTCCCCATAGTTCTATTAATGTAAACGTTTCCATAGTTGACCATGTTGATCCTCTACATTCAACCGACGACGACATATTTGACGGTGAACAATGACGTCATATTTTACTTGATTTATTACGTCATAAACATTTGACGTCATTATATGAAAATTTATTTTAAGCATTAATATAGGCCTTTAGGGAGCGACCATTTGAAAATCGGGAGGGGGCATGGATTTTTGTTCCGGGTCAAACAATTTTTTTTTTCAATCTTAACCATTAATAAAAAATCCATGCCCCCCCCCCCCCCCCCCCCACCCCCCATTTTCAAATGGTTGCTCCCTTATAGTTACATATATTTCGTTTAATTTGCATAATTGGAAGCACCTGTTTTAAAACGAATTGTTCAAGATATCGTGTCCACACGACAATATAATACGTTTCGAAAATGTTTTAAACTGAAACGTTTCAGAAAACATACACCTAGTGCGTTTTCGATAATGCGTTTCAGCTGAAATGTTTTTGAAATGTATCGCTAATTTGTTGACGTGTGAACGCTACATGCGTTTTCGATACGTATTAAACATACGTGTGAACGCAGCATTAGTCTCTAAGTAAATGGGAGATAACTCTATCACTGGAGTTACATAAAAATATATGGATTTGTGCTCACTTTTAGTTTCTAAGTAAATGGGAGATAACTCTATCACTGGAGTTACATAAAAATATATGGTTTTGTGCTGATTTTTAGTTTTTAAGTAAATGGGAGATAACTCTATCACTGGAGCTACATAAAAATATATGGTTTTATGCTGATTTTTAGTTTCTAAATAAATGGGAGATAACTCTTATCACTGGAGTTACATAAAAATATATAGTTTTGTGCTGACTTTTAGTTTCTAAATAAATGGGAGATAACTCTTATCACTCTGGAGTTACATAAAAATATATGGTTTTGTGCTGACTTTTAGTTTCTAAGAAAATGGGAGATAACTCTATCACTGGAGTTACATAACAATATATGGTTTTGTGCTGACTCTTAGTCTCTAAGTAAATGGGAGATAACTCTATCACTGGAGTTACATAGAAATTATGGATTTGTGCTGACTTTTAGTTTTTAAGTAAATGGGAGATAACTCTATCACTGGATTACATAAAAATATATGGTTTTGTGCTGATTTTTAGTTTCTAAGTAAATGGGAGACAACTCTATCACTGGAGTTACATAAAAATGAAAAATAATAATAATATATATGGTTTTGTGCTGACTTAGTTTCTAAGTAAATGGGAGACAACTCTATCACTGGAGTTACATTAAAAATATATGGTTTTGTGCTGACTTTTAGTTTCTAAGTAAATGGGAGACAACTCTATCACTGGAGTTACATAAAAATATATGGTTTTGTGCTGATTTTTAGTTTCTAAGTAAATGGGAGACAACTCTATCACTGGAGTTACATAAAAATATGGTTTTGTGCTGATTTTTAGTTTCTAAGTAAATGGGAGACAACTCTATCACTGGAGTTACATAAAAATATATGGTTTTGTGCTGACTTTTAGTTTCTAAGTAAATGGGAGACAACTCTATCACTGGAGTTTTAAAAAATTTAGTTTTGTTTTGTATCAATAAAATATAAAACCTTTTTCAATATAGGCAATTGTACAATTTCAATAGGAGGCTTGGATTATTATTTCCAACGTGCATTAATTTTAATTCTCATTTAAGATAACTGTTAAAAATAACATTACTTCAGATTCTTATTGTTTTTCTTCCGTGAAAATATTTCTTGGGTTAACTTCTCATGCAGGCCAGTTTTCAGAATTTTTAAAAATATTGGTTGCAAAGAAATTCAAGCTAATTTTTTCCCTCCATTTCTACAAGATTGCTCTTTTGGCCAAAAACCATTAAAAAACAATATATGATGCAGCCATGGCCATATGTCAATACTGTGAATTTCAAAGGAAATTTACATGATAGGCGAAACTGACATTAAATGAACCCAAATATACATATTAAAATTTCAATCATTTTTATGTTTTAAAGGTCAAATTTAAAATATCTGTACAATAAAAAAAAAGTTGAAATAGATTATCCTATTAATGTGAATATAACCATTTACTACTAAGTTAACAACCTATCAAACAGTGGCATTTTCTTACTATATTTTGCCAGGGGGCTACCGTATACCTGTCAACAATGATGACGATCAGGTGAAAATGACTAAAATGTAATTGTGTGTAGGTGAAAGTACATGTTGTTTTTAGTGCAGGATTCATTCATTTAATGTTATGTTGTGTTAGATGATTTTACCAAACCACAGAGGCAGAGAGCATTTGGCAGAAATTTGGGACTCTTTTTTTTTAGTCAAGATGATTAGGACTGGACATGTATACCTGTATTCAAATTATTAGGTAAGTAACATTCATATTATGTTTGTTTGTTTTGTTTTGTAAAATTAAAATCAAATATAAGGCCATTTTAGCCAAACAAAATTTACATATGAAAGATAAAACAATTTTTATATTAAATTTGGTAGTTTTTTTAGAAAATATTTTAGTTTTAAATTATTTTATTGTATTTAACCACACAGCTCTATCTATGAAATATATAGGATGTGATAGTTAAAGTTTTTCTAATCTATAGCTTTGATTAGACAATTTGCAATTTAGAAAACAAATCAAACAGAAAAGAACAAGGCAGGTTTTCAGTAAGTGTGTGTTATAAAATGGGAAAGGATATCTTGAATATGACAATTGTTATAACAAAAATGGTACACAAACCTCCAGAATCAAAATGCTTGAGGTTAAAATGTATTTGCCACTTAATTTAACTGTGTTTGATGCTTTGACCAAAATTGACAAAAGAAAGATACTTTTTTGTTTTCATAGAAAAATGTTATACATTTCTTTAGATTACCGTAAACGTATTTTATTGCTAAATATTATAACAATTGGATTGGACACAAATTATAACAATTTACAAGGGTCCTCTCCATATGTTTGACTGGTATAGACATGATGTATTTTACAGGGGGTGCTCTGTGGCCACAATTGTCTGGCAGTTGGATTTACATCTACCTATGAAATGAGTGCTTATCACCACATTAAATTGGTTATTTCAATTCTTGTGTGGTGTGGTGAACTTGATGCAACTGAATGTTATAAAGTTTGTCATTGACTTGTTTGTGGTTTTCTCTGGATATCCTGGTTTCAATTACCAATAAAGCTAACCAAATATTGTTGAAAGTGGTGTTTAACATCGACAATCCTTGTCCTATATTTTGCACTTGATTGACTGAGTCTGTGGTCATCTAGTTAAAAGATGATATTGCCGACATTCAGAAAAGATATCCTGATCTTTAAAGGTTTTAGAAATGCCCACATATAGTGATTTTGATATGTACATTTTGTTTTAATCTTGTTTAAAAAAAAGTTCTCAATCAGTACTTCCACATGAATTACCATGTGAAATGGGTGGGTGGAGGTAAGTTACTAGAAAAAGAAAAGGAAAAAATCTCATCAATTATCCCTTTTTCCCATTAAAGTAGATTACATATGATTGTACCAAACTTGTCATTCATGACATATATACATATAAACCTCAGCCAATTTAATTGTATATAATATATCCCCACATCCTAGTCAGTAGTGTGATTTTTGGATTTAGTCATGTGCAACTTGCATAAATCTTGTGGTTTGTTTGATGACAAAAAGGTTTTTATATATATTTGATGGGAAAACCAGGTAAGTGTTCAGACATAGTGAAATAAATTGATATAGTTTAGAAAAAAAATGACAAAATTATATTTTGAATATACAAATGTATACAAGTTGCTAATATTTTTCCTACCTGTAAACAAAAGTTCTAAATTAATATTAGTTTCCAGTGTAGATTAAACAAGATAGTCCACACTATCCATTACAAAAATAGTTTGAAAAAAAACCATATGACAATCGTTTACATAAGTTACTAGCTAAACGAAAATTTAGCTATGGAACGGTAGCATCCCAAATTGCCGATTCCCAGTTTGCCGAATCCCAAATTGCCGAGTCCAATTAGCCGATTCCCAAATTGCCGACATATGAAAAATATTGTTATTGCAAGTAGAATAATGCTTCTAATTTATGAAGGAATATTGTAAATAATTAAACAAATATCTCTTTTGAAATGGTCCGACATACAAGGGAGTTTAGATTATAGCATTCGAGCTCAAAGTCAAAAGGTGGATTAGTCCTGCAGACAACCATGATTTCTGTCAAGATGAAGGATGCCAAGAAATAATTTCAAAACATATGCTCTGTGAATAATAACTAGCATAAACATGAGAGAATACACATTTTTTGTTTAGTAAATAGGTCCCACATTTTGCATTTGAGCGAGACTTAGTAAAACTCTAAATAAACATTTACTTATTTGTAGTTTATTTCCATTGTTCTTCAATTATTTGAGTAATGAGGATCGGCATCTCCTATTCATCAGTGCATTTAATTATGGTTTTTCTAATTAAAATTGTGCGAAAAATTACTGCTTTCAATAAAATATGTACACATCATCAATATTTTTTTTTAAATAAAAAATAATATTATGAAACTTTGTCATTTTTAACAAAAGTCGGCAATATGGGATTCGGCAAAATGGACTCGGCAATATGGGATTCGGCAAAATGGACTCGGCAATATGGGATTCGGCAATCTGGTACTAATTCTATGGAACACATGTTCAAGGCTTTTATTTTGCATATTGTTAATCCAACCAACTTTGAATTATGTTATGAATATATGTAAAAATTACTACCAGGGTATCTTGGTTACTTCGACTTAATTTTTTTTCTGGAGAAATGTGCACAGATGATTTACAGGGTGCAGGCTAGCTGCGGAACCGTAGCCCTTATGGTCCTTGGCCAGTTTTCTGATATTTGCGGACCATACCTAGCTGCGGAACCGTAGCCCTTATGGTCCGCAAATATCAGAAAACTGGCCAAGGACCATAAGGGCTACGGTTCCGCAGCTAGGTGCAGGCGAGACATATTGGCAGATCTGTGTTCACACTTGTTCTAAGTATTTGTCTTGCCAAAGAAAAATGAAATATTCAAAAATTCAAAGTATCGGTAGAGGATCATACTTTTGCAATACCCAACATATACCCAGTGCTCTAAATAACAGTCAAATCTGTATTAAGAGGTAACCTTTGGGACAAAGAAAGGGTGGTCTTCTTAGACAGGTGAACTCTTAAAAGAGGTTCAATTCATATGAAATTTTCTATGACTGGACAAGAAAAAGGTGACCTTTAATACATGTGACTGCTTAATAGAGGTGACCTTTCACCAGTAAAGTTATCAACAAAAATCCTTTACAACCATCAAAATAAAGAGGCTACATTTTTTATACCTGAGTTTTTTGAGTATTTATATTTAACACCAACAAATTTGATTGTATATGATAGCTGTTTAAGGTCACTTTCAACAATGTTCAGTTATATCATGGAGGTATCCTCTATTTTTGATAGAACTTTGAGAAAATCACTGACCTGCCACAAATTATTGACAAACTTTATCACTTAAGTTGTATCAAGTATACCTCACCATGAATGGGCATAAAACTCTAGCGGTGATAGTTTAAGATTTAATAAGATGATGGCCATAACAGCCAATATTTTATGTCTTTCCTTAAATAATTTAAAAAAAAATAATATGTTGTTATACATGTAATGTATTTATTTATTGTACTATCATATGAGCAACCTAAAAGTACATGTACATAAGTATGGAATTATACAATAACTAAAACATGGTTTTATATTGAAATTATTTCTTCTTTGTCAAATATCTCTAAGTTATTTATTGATGTGCCACTTGATGTACAATATACAAAATTCATCAAGGTCTCATCAATACTTTTACAATCAAATCAATCTTTATTGCCACATAAATCAGTAATGATTTGTGACATATAACATATACATTGTCAGTTAGAAAAAAAAACCAAATAAGCAAAATTAATACATAACATAAAACAAGTTCAAAGATCCTCTTGTCCTCAGTACATGTACCAATGACTGGTTTATAAAGGAACTTGTATTTTTCACTAGTGTTGATGAAGAGAGAATACATATAGGTATATGTTGTTTTTTTTCATTTTCTGTCACAGTGTCAAAATTAAGGGAACTATCCTCTGTTGTAGCTTTTTAAAAACAGTTTTTTTTCTTAAATTCAAATTGTTAGAGAATTCCAATAGAAAATGTTTTTCGTCTTCTAGGAGCAAATCTGTCTTCTTTGGGAATCTTTGCAATGGTCGCATATTCTAAGTTTAGTTATAACATGTCTCCTTTCAAAGTTATCTTAGTTTAGATAAAATAGTAACAATTGATTGTTATAGTGATTAACAAGAAGATAATAATCCTCATTCACCACCTATTTGCTTGTTTATATTCTATTATTTGAGTTCTTTTGAAGAATAATTCTCCATAGATTTTTAAGAAACATATAATTTAATACTTATTATATATATAGTAATGAATTCTGCTTCCACTATGAAAAGAAAAAGAACAAAATTCTGACATAGGATTATCAAATCTGGTGAGTTTAGATCATTAAATAATTTTTGAGTTATCTCCCTTGAAGCAAAAAATTATTGGACAGAGACCACTCCAAATTGTTATAAATACACAATTTATTTTTAAAAGTAAAATATGTACATTTTGATTAAAATTGCCCTCTACTATATGGTCAGTAAAAAATTGACAGAATTACCAAAATAGATTTCAAACTAGTCCTTTGACTGAATTTTTTTTTCTGAATAGCTTTAACTATTTGACAAAGAAAAGGACCACAAAATTAAGGGAAATATCTACTCCATTCTAACTGGCACTTTTTCTTAAGCCACTGTACATTTTTATAGGTGTGAATCCATGAAGAATCCAGAAAAATAAATGTGCCGAAAGATCTTTTTTACAAACTTCCAGTACAATAACATGTTCATTTAATGACTTTTCATATGCTTGAAAAAATTTAAGTGTTATATATTTCAGCTATATCGTGGTGGTCAGTTTTACTGCTGGAGGAAACTGGAGTACCAAGAGAAAACCACAGACATGTCGCAAGTCACTGACAAACTTTATCACATATAGTTGTATCAAGTACACCTCGCTATGTGTGGGATTCGAACTCACAAGAAAAATTTAAACAATTAATATTGCAAAGAAATAATATTGTACAGACATTTTCATTTATTTGACTTTTATTACGCACTGAGTTAACATATATATTATTTAATTGTAGATGACAGGATTGGTACAAATTTATTGTGTCAAGTAGATTAAGTCATAAACTCTAGACACAAGTCCAATGGATCAAAATATCAATAAACCAGTTGATAACTACAGTGGATACCTAGCTCCGGATCCACAGAAAGTGGATGTTGATGCAGTAGATATCAAGTTTTCAGATTATCTCCATCCTTTGGCCAGAGAATCTCTTACAGAGGATAAGACATCTTCTAAGGCAGCTCACAAGCATCAACAGAAGGGAAAATATCCACGGTTAGATAAAAGACAGAAGCCTGTTAACATGAGAGAATTAAGATTTGATTCTGGTGAGAATATATTTATTTAGTATATCTTGTTATATTAATGTCTAAAACTTGATAGAAATAAAGTAAATTTTCAATCAATCATAGATTTAAGTGATCTCGTATTTTACAGGCATCTAAATATAAAACACTCCACATTTTTGACTCAGTTTTCCTGTTGTTTTTTTTTGTATGCTATATTTATACAATTTTGAAATCCTGTCCTGATCCACAGGAAAAAAAATGAACATGGCATAGTAATTAGGAATAAAAACCCATAAATGCTGTAATTTAGTTACCGGTAGTCTCCTTTACTAAAGTTGTGAGTTTGAACCCCATTCATGACATGGTGAGGTGTACTCGATACAACATTATATGATAAAGTTTATCAGTGACTTGCGACAGATCGGTGGTTTTCTCTGGCTACTCCGGTTTCCTCCACAAATAAAACTGGCCGCCACAATATAACTGAAATATTGTTGAAAGTGGCATTAAACACCATAACCCTAATCCTACAGGCTGTACCTATTCATACAAGAAGTTGCACTTTATATTGGCATACACAATATGAGAGATAATAGGTACATTCTATATTTTGTTGTAGTATTTAGACATTTAGGTATGTTTATCCCTGTCATAAAATACAAGATTAACATCTAGTAATACCTAGAGTTTCTTTATCCAAGTTTATCAAGTAGAAATGAAATAATGCCAACATAGTACGAACATGTATCATATAATATATACATTAATAAATGTACATGTAAAAATGCACAGTAAGTAAATCTAATAATAGTCCATACAACATTTTCACCTCCTTGACTTTTTGTTGCCTTTTTTTTTTACATGGGTCTAAAACATTTTTTCAGACTTAAACTTTACTTTCATAGAAACACTTTGACAATTTGTTTTCTATCACCTCAAGACTGAAGGAGCATTTTATCTTTATAGAATCTGAGGTGTTAAACTTAGTATTTATGTTTTCTAAATCTTTGTTCATTAAGAGGTGATTAAGTCAAAGGGCTGTCTGTCATGGTGTAGGTAGTATGATAGTTTCATTTATCAGCCCTTTTAATAAGGTGCTGTACCAGGTACTTTTACCCATTTAAAAGGGTAATTGGTACCTCCTAATGTCAAAGAGTGTTGTATAAGATATTTGTGAGAAATGTTCGAATTTGAATAAAAAAAGTACCACCTTGTAAATAGTGAAGTACTGGTATACTTGAAAAATATTGAAAGTCCAAATTTATACCTACATATGCAATCAGGGCCTATCACCATGATTATTATACCCCCCGCAAACAAAGTTTGGGGGGGTATATAGGAATCACCCTGTCCGTCCGTCCGTCCGTCTGTCCGTCCATGTACTTTGTAAGTGCAACTCCTCCTAAACCGCTTATTGGATTTTTATGAAACTTTACACATTTGTAGTACACTACCTACAGATGTGCATGAAGGAATAGGGTTGCTGTCCAAAATTTAAAAGGGGAGCTAATTCAACTTATACTTTCACGAAAAGGGGAGGGGGCATGTACCTTGTAAGCGCAACTCCTACTAAACTACTTATTGAATTTTTATGAAACTTTACACAGTTGTAGTACACAACCTGCAGATGTGCATGAAGGAATACTGTTGCTGTCTAAAATTTAGAAGAGGAGATAATTCAACTTATACTTTCACGAAAAGGGGGGTCGTGTACCTTATAAGTGCAACTCCTCCTAAACGGCTTATTAGAGTTTTGTGAAACTTTACACAGTTGTAGTACACTACCTGCAGATGTGCATGAAGGAATATGGTTGCTGTCCAAAATTTAAAAGGGGAGATAATTCAACTTATACTTTCACGAAAAGGGGAGGGGGCATGTACCTTGTAAGCGCAATTCCTACTAAACTGCTTATTGAATTTTTATGAAACTTTACACAGTTGTAGTACACAACCTGCAGATGTGCATGAAGGAATACCGTTGCTGTCTAAAATTCCAAAGTTTGAACATCATAGTATTGCAAGCGGGGGGTATCACTCAGTGAGGTCACTCACAGTTCTAGTATTAATAGTGGTTTTCTCTGGGCATTCTGGTTTCCACCACCAATAAAACTGACAGTCATGATAAAACTGTTATATTGTTAAATGTTAAGAATCCTAACACTGTAATCATGTTGTATGTAGATGGGTTTTCGTGTTTAATTAAGGTTTCCACCATTTAGATTCTATGTAATAACTTTTGTCCTCTTTATCTGATTTTCACAGTTTTAGCTCATTGTGTCCTTATGTTATATATAACTTTTCTGTTTAGTTTTTGGAGGTTTTTTTTAACTACCGTAACCCAAATTTAAGGTGATAAAGACAATATTATTGATATGTCACAATCAGAGTTGAAAATCCTAGTTTTTTTCAACCACTTATAGTTAAATTGAAAAAAAAACTTAGAAAAAGTATGTAAACTGTCAAAGAAAGGGGGTTTCAAGTCACATTTGAACTAAGAATAGCAATATTTCATTCTGATATCTTTAGATTTACAAAATCATTTTTTGAACAAGATCTTTAGAGAGTCTCACATTCTTTCACTTTAATTACTTGAAATATCAGAAAAATGATTTTTAATAATATTTCTTAATTTGTGATGGTTTATTTGTAATAAAGAATTTGGTAAATAGAAGAAAAATAATATGAACACTATATGATGTTACTATCTTGTACTAATGACCTCTTGGTTTACTGCGTATTAGTAAAGGTGACAACATTTTATGTTTGTTCAAACCAGCAGCATTTAGCCAGTATAAAGACTGGAGAATATCCAAACAAAACTCTTTAATACTTGTGGTCAGTAATTAGGTCTGACTGGGGAAATCCTACGTCTTTACATAAAGAATTTGCATGGATGAGATTGTTCCCCCGATGTTACACGTTTGGATGTGAAGCTATTTCATTGTGCTATTCTATGCGTTATTGAATTTCTACGGCACATTGATCAACGATTGTTCGTAAAACACTTCTGATTTTTATCTTAATCTTGTCTCAACGGTTTGTCTGGTACTTTTTATACCAGTAAAGACCACATGCTTTAAAATATCATGGAGAATTGAAATATTTTTATCAAAATAAGTTTAAATCTGTGATTATTTAATCTATAAAATTGATAATTTATTTAATCAATATTGGAATAAGTAAAAAGCTCTTTATCATGTGATTTTATGGACCAATACAAATTCGTATGGATGAACCTGTTATATATTTGGAGTTGCTACCAGATGACGAGGATTACGTTATGAAAAATAATGTCCAAGTCCCGCTTTTAAATAACCAAGGTATGTTCGGTCAACTGTCTTTTTAATTCCTTTTATGGGGATCAATTATTGTTTGATGTATTGTGAGATCTAACGAAAAATCAATGAATTAAAATGTGATTTTGTAAAGAGAAATAAACAGGTAAACAATCTACGTATTTATATATTTGTCCATTTAAGTATGGTATTTACCTTTTAAGAGCTATTTATATACCATAAGTACTTAAGATAAAGCTTATCTGTATACCTATGTTAGATTGTAATGTAGACTGTTGATCAGTGGTTAAAAGAACAATAAAATTACAATTTGTTGTGTTCAAGTCATTTTTCAATAAAAATAAACAAAACATGTAAATTTGTAAATTGGGCCTTTCAGTCTGACAATTTATAAAAGTGGTAATAGAAAAAAGTGAAATTTGTAGTTTTTTTTTTTTTTATTAACTGCCTTTCAAACACAGAGGGGATAATAATGAAGAAGGTGTAAGAAATTTCAAAAAAACTACACATTTACATATTAGCTTCAGGCATTCTTTCTAGTATAAAGGAACAAGTCCAAGAAGAGGTAATTTTTCTGTAATCTAGAGCTTTTAACATTTACTGTCTATCAACAAAGGAGTGGTTGTTGACAGATTAAACTATTTAAATTTTGTTTGTATTGTTTCACTTAAGAATTTTTTTTTAAAGTTTGTAAAAGTATAGAGTTACGAAACAGTTCTCGAAATGAAAATGTGAATTTTCCTATCCAGATGAATTAATTTTTATATACATGTAGTTCTAAATAAAAACTGAATAATTTACTGGTCCAAACAAATTTTACTGCTCTTGGACCGGTTCTTATTGTGAGGACTGACTAAATCAATATTAGATCACTTATTTTGATTTGTTCCAAGTTCGATACCTAACAAGACGTTTTTTTTAAAATTTTCATCACCTTTGACACTGAAGATAGACAATGTTTCATGTGTTCTTAACCCCTTTTCAAGTTGTCTTAGTTTAGAGACCAAGAACTAAGACATTATTAATTGTTTCTAAATTAAACCATAACACATGACTAATCATTTAATTTTACTAATTGACACAATAGCCTAAAGTATCTCTGTAAGTGTTGTTTGGGTGTCAATTTTATTATTTGGGTTTTATGTTGCGTAGATTTGTAAAATATCTGATTTAAAAAAAATCTGACATCAAATCCTGTACTAAATGTACTGATACATGTTTTATATCTGTAAAATTATTAAGTCTCCCAAACAATGTTTGGGAGACTTATTGTTTTTGCACCGTTTCTTATTATTATTATTATTATTATTACATAATGATTTTATTTAAACAATTTTATTGGCCATCATTCCATAAAATTTGATATTGCTTGATTAAAACTCGTATTGACTCGCTTTCACTTTCAATTGCATTATGTATGACATCATAATGAAGTGTTTCATATTGACTTGGTTTCACTTTCACTTTTCATTTTAATGTAATAAAACAATTACAGTCTTTTGTATCGGTCAATATGAGTTTTTATGGACCTTAGAAATCAATCTTCACCTCAGCCTAAAAGCTTTGGTGAATATCGATTTTAAGGTCCATAAAAACTCGTATTGACCTCAACAAAAGACTATAATTGTATATTATTATTATTATTATTATTTTTATTATTCTTCTCCTCCTTTCTTTCTTTCTTTCTTTCCGTGGACCATGAACTTGTCCATGGCAGATCTCAGGAACTACTGGACAGAATTTCATGAAACTTGGTGGAGTTATAGATATATGTTTCTAGTTGGTCTTAAAGTTTTCAGCTTTGTGGTAAAGGGGGTCAATGTCATATTTTGAGGGGTTCAAAGGGGGCGAGGGTTACTATAGAATCCTATGGGAAAGTTGAAATTTCGTACATTAATGTTGATATCTTCTAAATGGATAATGATAGAGACATAAAATTTGACATAGTGATAGGTCACCATTAGAGGAGCAATTTTGCATTTTCAAAAATTTCAAAATGGCTGCCAAAACATGGCATAAAAAATGGGCGGTAAAAATTCAACATTGTCCGATATCATCAAAATTTGATATGTGGGTAGATAATGATGTCCCGAATTGATTCCCGACATTGAAAAATAACTACCGATCACCATTTTCAAAATGGCCGCCACAATATCGCACAAATTCAACATTGTCCGATTTCAACAACATTTCATATGTAGGTAGATTATGATGTCCCAAATTGATTCCTGGCATCGAAAAATTTCTACCGGTCGCCATTTTCAAAATGGCCACCACAATACCGCACAAATTCAACATTGTTCGATTTCAATGAAATTTCATATGTAGTTAGATTATGATGACCTGAATTGATTCCCGACATCGAAAAATTTCTACCAATCTCCATTTTCAAAATGGCCACCACAATACCGCAAAAATTCAACATTGTTCGATTTCAAGGGTAGCTTTTTATTTATTTTTTAAACCTGTTGTCAGTGGCCAGTTTGGGAGACTTGAGATTTCATAATCGTTAGATTATAATCATCTTGTTTTATATGAAGTCAGATGCTTAAATATCATTTTGCGCAATATTTCATTCATTTTGAATATTACAATTGTGTGTATTTCAATTATCTTGAGCAATATTTCATTCATTTTGGGCAATATTATTAATTTTGGGCAATTTTTCATTCATTTTGAGCAATATTCATTTTGAATAATATTTCATTCATTTTGAATAATATTTCACTCATTTTGAATAATATTTCACTCATTTTGAATAACATTTCACTTATTTTGAGCAATTTCTCATCTGCCTTTTATGTAGTGATTAGTTTTAGCTTTAAATGGACACTAGAATTGAACTGGTTAACTTATATAGTAGTAGAAATCTATAGAGACTGGACAACTGGTTGACTTTTTGACAGTAAGATAAAGAGAACCAGTTAAAATAAAACGGACTGATTGCTAATTAAAATTGTAGATATCAAATTTAGTGCACACGATGCATTTCTGGAAAAACTTCATCAGGTATGCTCAAAATCGATTGGAAGGCCAAACAATTTAAAGTTTAGGGAGCAATAAAACCAGTATAGCCAAAATCAGCTAAGTCACCTATGCCTGAGGGAGGAGAACCTTAGTTTTATTAATAACGTTGTGATGAAATAAAAAAAAAATGACAAGCAAAATTAAATAGGAAAATTAAATAAGTTTTGAATTGTTTAAATCTAATTCTATCTATAGAAGGTTATAAAGCGTAGTTTATGAACATTGGAGATATTTTGACCTATCATGTATGATGATGTATATTTGGAATACTATTGACAGCCCATGATTACAGAGTGATCAAGGTTCAATTTGTGTATATTGCTTGTATATTGCAAATTGTCTGGTCCGTATGTATCAGGGGTTTGATGAATCACAACAATAATTCCAGGCCCATATTACACGAACTGTAGTGATAAAAGGGCTTTTTCTGTAAAATCCCATCCTCATAGTAGATATGATAACAAAATACAGTGAAAGCCGTCTAAACCGAACCCTGACTAAACCCAAATCCTGTATAACCTGAACTTTAAATGAGGGGGGTGGGGGTGTGTGTATGGGGGTTATGGTATTTAATAATTGTAGTCCCAATGAAGGAAACCTTTGTTAATACAATCTGTATAAACCATATAAATGTGTATTCTGAACACAAGGGTTAGGATTATTGTCTTTAATGTCACTTTCAACAATATTTCAGTTATATTGGTGAAGGTTCCGAACACCAATGTTGGTCCCAGGGAGGTTAGCTTTAGACAAGCTTCACTGTAATAACTACATTGATGAGAATGGGAAATATTGTTAAAAATGATGTTGACCATAAACAAATTAACAACCCATTCAATCTGATTCAAAAGTACCTTAGGTAATTATAGCAGATGTCCAGGGTAGAATAAAATTCCATAATGTAGATTTAAAGTGAGATTTACATGTAACAAGTCATTATTAAGTTTACTACTAACATATGAAGTTGTTACTTAATTTTATAGTTATGTTACTTCAGAAAAAATTTAATGAAAACAATAATTATAATTAAGCTGCCCTATTACCCTGATTTTCAACCCTTGTATGTATACAGTAAGTATCCACTCAAAACTAAGTTCCTTTTATTTATGAATGATAAATACCGTTATGTAAACAGTGTGTAAGGAAGGAAGCAATTTTAATTTCTTAAGAAGTCACTGAAGATGCATGTATAACATGCCATTTAAGGCAGTAAGACACTTAGAATATTTGTCACAAGTCAGATCAGTTTTGTTTCACTTAATTTCAAGTACAGAATAATACTGAAAACGGGAAATACTTAACAATTAAAACCATACAACAGATTTAGTCAGAAATATATTACTTATGAAAAGAAAGTTTAAACAGTCAGTGATGGTCAGTAATTCTACCAATATCAACAAAATGAACAATCACCTCTCACCTCAACTCATTACACATTGAAACGAGTTAAACTGTTTAATGGAATCCCAACCCTCGCCTTATTGTCTCGATCCTCAGTTCACTTTTAATTTTTTTACATACATTTTGTAAAATTTCGTATTCATTATATTGAGAGGTTTATGCCCATAGAACTAGTTTAACCACACCACTTTGTATTGAAGTGCCTGTACCAAGCAAGGAAAGTAAGCAGTCATGTACATGTATGTTTTTAGGGGTAAACATTTTGTTTCTGTTTCTATAATATTATACCCCCACTCATAGAGAGGGGGCTATATTGCAATCACCTTGTCTGTCCGTCCGTCCGTCCGTTCACACTTTCGTAACAGATATCTCAGCTTCTACTGGAAGAAATTATTTTATATTTGATATATGGCTTTGGCATGGTGACTTGTACCGTGTCTCCCCTTTCCAGGTTTACCGCACATCTACTTCCTGTTTACCGCACAACTTAGAATTTTTCATGTTTGCCGTAATGAAAACTTTCATAACAGATATCTCAGCTTCTACAGGAAGAAATGATTTTATATTTGATATATGGCTTTGGCATGGTGACTTGTACCGTGTCTCCCCTTTCCAGGCTTATCGCACATCTACTTCCTGTTTACCGCACGACTTAGAATTTTTCATGTTTGCCATAATGAAAACTTTCGTAACAGATATCTCAGCTTCTACTGGAAGAAATGATTTTATATTTGATATGTGGCTTTGGCATGGTGACTTGTACAGTGTCTCCCCTTTTCAGGTTAACTGCACATCTACTTCCTGTTTACCGTGTGACTTAAGAATTTTTTATGCTTTTACCGCATTTTCTGGTAATGAGTGTTGAAATATATACAAATTTGACACAAATGAACGAGTGGGGGTATTCTTAGCACGACGTAGCGTGCAACATCTTGTTTTGATTAGATTTTGGAGCTATCCTAAACAGTGTGGTATTTTTTGTATTTCATATATTAGTCATTTTATCATAAAAATTGATTTCTTACTGTTGTTATTGTCTTGAAGGGGGAGATAATTTTTTGGTGACCTTTGGACTGTCATGTTGCTTGCATCTGGTATATTGTTAACAATTGCGAAGTTTCTTTTATTCTACCACACATTGCAGGTCGATGACCTTTAGTATATTGTAATATTTTAGTGTTCACGTTTTATTTTGATGTATGTCATGTGACCTAATGTTGATGATTTTTCATGATCCAGTGACCTAGTAAATTTTATGTTTATGTCTGTGTTAACAATAAGTATGCATGTATAAGTGTAGATGAAGGTCTTTAGGATACATGTATAAGTGTAGATGAAGGTCTTTAGGATACATGTATAAGTGTAGATGAAGGTCTTTAGGATACATGTATAAGTGTAGATGAAGGTCTTTAGGATACATGTATAAGTGTAGATGAAGGTCTTTAGGATACATGTATAAGTGTAGATGAAGGTCTTTAGGATACATGTATAAGTGTAGATGAAGGTCTTTAGGATACATGTATAAGTGTAGATCAAGGTCTATAGGATACATGTATAAGTGTAGATGAAGGTCTTTAGCATACATGTATAAGTGTAGATGAAGGTCTTTAGGATACATGTATAAGTGTAGATGAAGGTCTTTAGCATACATGTAGAAGTGTAGATGAAGGTCTTTAGGATACATGTAGAAGTGTAGATGAAGGTCTTTAGGATACATGTATAAGTGTAGATGAATGTCTTTAGGATACATGTATAAGTGTAGATGAAGGTCTTTAGGATACATGTATAAGTGTAGATGAAGGTCTTTAGGATACATGTATAAGTGTAGATGAAGGTCTTTAGGATACATGTATAAGTGTAGATGAAGGTCTTTAGGATACATGTATAAGTGTAGATGAAGGTCTTTAGGATACATGTATAAGTGTAGATGAAGGTCTTTAGGATACATGTATAAGTGTAGATGAAGGTCTTTAGGATACATGTATAAGTGTAGATGAAGGTCTTTAGGATACATGTATAAGTGTAGATGAAGGTCTTTAGGATACATGTATAAGTGTAGATGAAGGTCTTTAGGATACATGTATAAGTGTAGATGAAGGTCTTTAGGATACATGTATAAGTGTAGATCAAGGTCTTTAGGATACATGTATAAGTGTAGATCAAGGTCTTTAGGATACATGTATAAGTGTAGATCAAGGTCTATAGGATACATGTATAAGTGTAGATGAAGGTCTTTAGCATACATGTAGAAGTGTAGATGAAGGTCTTTAGGATACATGTATAAGTGTAGATGAAGGTCTTTAGCATACATGTAGAAGTGTAGATGAAGGTCTTTAGGATACATGTATAAGTGTAGATGAAGGTCATTAGGATACATGTAGAAGTGTAGATGAAGGTCTTTAGGATACATGTATAAGTGTAGATGAAGGTCTTTAGGATACATGTATAAGTGTAGATGAAGGTCTTTAGGATACATGTATAAGTGTAGATGAAGGTCTTTAGGATACATGTATAAGTGTAGATGAAGGTCTTTAGGATACATGTATAAGTGTAGATGAAGGTCTTTAGGATACATGTATAAGTGTAGATGAAGGTCTTTAGGATACATGTATAAGTGTAGATGAAGGTCTTTAGGATACATGTATAAGTGTAGATGAAGGTCTTTAGGATACATGTATAAGTGTAGATGAAGGTCTTTAGGATACATGTATAAGTGTAGATGAAGGTCATTAGGATACATGTAGAAGTGTAGATGAAGGTCTTTAGGATACATGTATAAGTGTAGATGAAGGTCTTTAGGATACATGTATAAGTGTAGATGAAGGTCTTTAGGATACATGTATAAGTGTAGATGAAGGTCTTTAGGATACATGTATAAGTGTAGATGAAGGTCTTTAGGATACATGTATAAGTGTAGATGAAGGTCTTTAGGATACATGTATAAGTGTAGATGAAGGTCTTTAGCATACATGTATAAGTGTAGATGAAGGTCTTTAGGATACATGTATAAGTGTAGATGAAGGTCTTTAGCATACATGTATAAGTGTAGATGAAGGTCTTTAGGATATTTGGTAGTTTGCTGCATCTATATGCTCCTGATCTCTCATTAATGTATTTCATATTACTTTCACGGTCCAGTGATTTTTTTGTTTAAAAATTGTTTTAATATCCTTATTAGGACTGTTCTCAGGGCTCAACACACAGAGCTTCCCAGCATGTCCCCATGTATCGGATATGGAATATACCCTCTTTACAGGGTGTTGTTAAGTTATAATATGAAAGCCTGACCATGTACTATCATGGGTGCTGTGTTTGCGAGTGCCACGCTCCTTGTACATCGTTTAAGACACTTTTGTAGTTTTTGAAAAAGAACAAGTGCGTCATAGCATTGCAAAAGGCTAATTTTATCGTCCCTTCCCAACTCTCCATTATTCTCTGTGGTGGTAAGAAGTGGATACACTGGCTGTCACATTCCTCCCTCATCTCTATATATGGTAATTCTTATATATTTTTGAACTTGTTGTCATTCTGAATATTGGATGAATCATTTGTCCCTGAACTTCAAGCAAGCAACCAACAGTCAGTCAATATATCTATATCTATAGTTACATCATAGTGTCCACATCTCTTATCAATTTGTCTCATGTCATGTGATGTTTACCAATATTCTCATGGCATATTGATAATTTTATGTTTTGAAAATGTTCTTTTTTTCTGCTTTCAGTATACATTTCCTCATGTTAACTCCTCCTGTTCACATTTACAGATCTAGAAACTTGGAAGAAAATAAATCTTAAATTTATTATGAAAAGAAATGTTTAAAGGGGCATTAGCTACGATTTTGACCAAAAAAATTAAAAGTTTTGGAAATTGGTAAATAGCTTTATAATGATGAAATAAAGGTAAATATTTCACCTTAAACAGCTTATCGAACCACTTTTCGCCTTTTGAGAATGAAAATTACCATTGATTTATTATTTCCTTGCAAGCAAATAATTTGACTTCGCTTTTTCCGTATGCAACTGATCTATCTTACTAGTGACAGGTAAAAACGAATAGTTTGTATTTTGTCGCTTATTGACTGCAAAGTTGCATGGTTCTTTGTCCGTAATTAACACTGACTAAAAGCAGATTCACAAAAAATAAGAAATATCTGCATTGTTGTATTGATTTAATGACGATTTGACAAACTCTGTAAGCAATGTCGATAATTAATAAGATGGCGTCCATTTCTTGATCGATCTCAAAACACGAGCAGTTGCACGTTTTTTCCCCGATGCGCGTACATTTCATAACATTTATAAGTTACATAAACACGTTTTATTAAGCATCAATCATATCTGATAGTTTTTATGGGTAACAAAAATTTACGATTATGGCAGATAATGCCCCTTTAAACAATGATGGGTAACAATTCCACCAATATCGACAAAATAGAAATCGCCTCTCACCTTAAACCATTGATCATATAAAGACCACATCATATGACGTGGAAAAATAATCAACAAGTCTTGAGCTTTCATAACTGTAAGCAGTTTTACTGGCTCAATTTGATCCTTCGAGAAGTAAACAACAAATTTGTTTCCACTATAAATGGAAATAAGGCTAAAATGGTCGATAAAAGGAGGTGTTCCCAATGGATACATACAAATGCTTTTAAAGTGTTAGAAATAGAAGACAATTATTCAAATCTTAAGTTTTTTCCTTTAGAAGATCAATTGAAGAATTCTAATTGATTTTACCAAGGTTTGCATGCAATTGGTTATAAGGTATTCATGTTGATCACTGCAAAACAAATTTTTACTTGAAAATAATTGAAGACTATTTGTCGAATGTTACAAGTTTTTTTTTATTTTTACGATCAGTAAATGCACTATTTCACATTACAAATAGAGATGTTGCATCTAGACTTTTTTTTCCTGAAAATGTGTATCACAGACCTTTTAATATCCTTTTAACATGTAACAAAAGCTATTTGTGACATTAGATGAATATCAACATCCAGAAACTTAAATTATCTTTTGAAAAAAGAATAACATTAAAATCATGGGCACACACTTTGTTTGGTGTTTTAAAATCTGCTTTAAAAGGGGAGGTAACTTTTCAGACTAAACCAATAGTCCTGAAATTTTTTTTTATCACATAATTTAATTACATTAGACACTAAATGAATCCAATGCCTCAAATCAAATTAAATTTTAATTTCTAAGAGGAGGTATTTATTCATCAGCAAAAAAAAACAAGATAACTTATTTGGTTTTCGATTCTTTAAATTTCATTTTTGATTTTGTATTTTAAAGATCAATTATTGATAAGAGACATTGCTGTCAAAACACAGACATATTACTTAAATGTAGATATAAAATATTGGATAAGATTAGACAAGATTCTAATAATAGTCACAGTTATATATTACAGTAGATATAATTGTATGACAGGTTAATGGGTTTTTATAAGGTGAATCATTTGATAAACAATTTCAAACAGTATATTATTTTATCTGTAGGACTTTTTTGTTGGCATTTATTTTAATTTTGGTGAAAAAAAAATTGTTATAAAAAATTATTGTTATATATTGTTTTAATGAAAATTAAAAATAAATAATACATTTTATGACAATTTTAATGAAATTTGAAGAGATTAGGTTTAAACAAATATATACAAAACTAGGAGTAATAAAAACAGTACAAAATAACCTTCAACCATATACAATGGATGAAAAAAATTCGCTTTTTATTGAGTTTTATAGTAAATTTAACAACAGAAACTATAAAAGGTACATTTGACATCTTTTATCAATATACTTGTCAACCTGTGTAGGAAGTATATGTGGTTTTATTATAGTACAATTACTTTGACATTGGGTGTCCTGCTGTTGACTTTTAATGATCCAAATTAAACAAGAAGTATTCAGGTGCTGAATTTAATTTCCTATTTTGATTCATCAAATAAGAAAGAGGTGGCCGTTTTCTTTCAAATTTTCACCTTAGGCAAATCACAAATTTAAATTGCTAAAAAAATTATCAAACTTGTTGAGATACATGTATTGAAAAGAGATTAGGTTCAAAGGTCACTTACTCTATTCAAAACAAGTTGATTGATATATGTAGTAGTTAGTATATCTCGTTCATATCTATTCAGTAAACATGTTATAAACACATGGTTTACATTTAGCAGTACCAACAAAATAGCTTGATTTAAATGCAAATTGACACTTGTGTCTCTAAGTGTACTTGGTTCCGGAGAGTGAAAAGTATCTTTGTGTTTATTTTGCACTATAAATATTTGTGTGGGATTTTCTTACATTGCATAGATTACTTACTAGATTAATTGACCAGATATATAGTTGTAGTTTATAGATTCTGTGTTTAGTCATTATCTCTGTGATACAGAACTGATTATCATAATGCCGGAATATTACAATGACTATAGATATAAACAGAAAAGTGATATTCCTTATGAAAAATGTGGTAAGTGTACATGTAAAACTAGTAGGACAAAAGATTGTGTTGTGTTGTTGTCATATTTCTCTTTATATAATATTATAATTTCCAGGTATCTATTTGACAACAATAATATTTACTATGAATGAACTAGTGGTTTTCCATCTAATATTACCAGTTTTTCAATATACCTTTCTTGGTAAATTTGATAAAATTTGTATCTGTTTTCTTTTTAAATTGAAGAAAAGCTGTTAATTTTATTTACATGTACATGTATTATAAAATTAAAATAAACTAAACTGTATATTGAAATGTATCTAAAACTATCAATAAGATTGAACAAAAAAATACCACACTGTTGGAACAGATCCAAAGTCCAATAGAAAAATCGTAGAAAGAAGCTAAATATGTTTTTGGCTTCGTAATTTGTATGATTTAGGAAAAAACAGAAGGTATAAAACACCTGACACTATGCTATGTAATTGATTGTTTATGATGTTACAGGAATTTAAGTTAAAGATTCATACTTAGGGAACCTATATGTAATAGGGATATAAGTTATTGATCAGTATCTATAGACTTTAAAAAATACTGCAGTAGACTTTCTTGTCTTTGGTAGCTGATTTATAACAGTGAAAACAGTTGGTAATATTTAATGAAGCCCAAAATTACTTAAACAGTAAACAAAATAAAATGTTAAATGTAATTTAATTCACATCACGAACAAGCCTTCTTTCTGTTTTACTGATAAATATTTACAGTATGCACCTGCATGTGCAGTTGTTGTGAACTCAAATGTTTTCATCCACTGACTTTTGTACTTATAAAAATCGTGTCTAGAAGTGCAGACTCTTATTTAAAGGTGGTGGTTAGACTTTACAGTTCAATGGAGAATACTGGGTACATGTATATATAATGTCCAGGAAATATCAAATACAACAGTATACATTATGTGAGAAGTCACACAAAATTTAAAAAGAATGAAAAAATTCAATAGAGAAGCCAATTTAATAGAAATTAGTTGTTTGTTGAATCTTTTTTTTAGAGGGAATACAATACTTAGTAACATAAGTGTATGAACATATTTTTTTCTCTAAACCAGCATTTTTTTTTTTATTAGAATGAAGAAAGGAAAACTTTCTTTCCAATGTTAATTCAGTGTATACTAAATAAACTGCAACAACTGCAGGTTCAAAGAACTTATATTTTACCATTCCTGCTGTTAAATTTAATTAGAAATACAGATGGTTTTTTGGTCAAATTGACACAAACAAACAATTTCAAGGTTGTACTAACTTCTTGTTAATTTGTTGACTGTTGATCATGACTCTCTTGAGGAAAGTTAAAAGAGACAATCTACTTTTCCAATGCAGTATATCTTAGCATATGTGTAACAGGGATGGTGTGGGGCTGGTTATAATTTTTGTGAGCGATTCACTAATTTCTTGAAGTGAAATTTTGACAGTATGATATCTGAACTGTAACCTTCTCTTCCAATCACATTTAATTAACACTGAAAATAGAGTGAGTTAGTGATTTTTGTTTAATGCCAATTCAGCAATTTTTCAGCTATATCATGGTAAGAACAGGTTAATTTTCAATGAAATCATGATGAGACCCGCTTTGTTCTAGACCAACAAGCTGAATTGGGTTTTTATAGTGCTAGCTCACTGAAACAACAGTTTGCGGGTAGACATGTCACTCCACTCGGACACATTATTCTGATTCCAAGCCAACCAGTCTTTACTCTTTCTCCTTAATGCTGCGTGCTTAGCAGAGAAGCAACAAATACCAATTTTAAAGTCTTTGGTTTGACCTGACCATGGCTTTAGCCCACGATCTCCCGCACTCAAGGCGAGCACGCTAACCATTATGCCACCGATGCGGTTTCTGAAAATAGAAATTTAAAAATCTTTGGTTCCCAGGTTGCCTGTTGTTTCTTTAATTTCTGTAGGACAAAAATGTACTTCAAGCACTATAGAGTGAAAATATTGTGCTATTAGTCCATTATTGTAAAACCAACTATCATTATGTTTATACATCTCTTAATCTCTGTTCTTCTTCCATTTACAGATTCTGATTACCTCTTTGGTATCTTCAAACTCTTCTTAATGACTATTGTATATGACTGTTGTAATAGCTCATGGTCTATAGATTGAAAATATTGTGCTATTAGTCAATTACTGCAAGGCCAATTATCATTATATTTATATATCTCTTATGAATATTGTCTATGACTGTTATGATAGTGCATGGTCTATGATCAATATTAGTTTTGGTAAATTGATTACTGCTAATTACCCATGTTGTGGTGAGTAAGACAGTGGTTTGTTTACTAAATAAATGGTGACCTAAGCTTGACCTAATTATTTCTGCCAATATACAGTGATATAACAATATTTGTATCTGCACTCCTTTATCATTTCCCAACATTTCTTAACACTTAGGCTTGTAAAGTGCGGGTAAACGATTAGACTAATTTTTTCCATGTTTAATGAGCATGTACATACTTTTAATGCTAAATAGGAAATTAGATAGATAACTCTTAAGTATTCTATACAAAGATGAATTTTGATATGTACTTCGTTAGATAAGAACGATTAGTCATAAGACATGCTTCATTGTTAATAACGTCTAAGAATTAAACAAATGTTTTTAATAGAAACAAATCCATTTACCTGCATTACAATTAAATATACAAATAAATATGAAACTGATTCACATTTTTGTTATATAACAGAAAATGTCACTAAGTATAAATTTCTTTTGAGTAATGTATTTTTAATAACAACATACTGTTGGCAATTTCATTTCATTTGGAATGAATTTCACAGGGAGAATAATTACAAAAATAATGGACTGGTTATTTGTATTTGTTGACAATACTTTTCACTGTATTATTGATATACTGGTGTTAACTCTATCATCAGGTATAGACCATTATGAAAAGAAAGTTTAAACAGTGATGGTCTAAAATTCCACCAATATCAACAAAATGAATAATCACCTCCCACCTTAACTCATTGTACACAAAAAAAAGACCATGTGACATATGATGTTGGAAATCCAGGTCCTAGCTTCGGATAAACGCAAAAATGTTGCAGGATTAAACTGTATATTTTGCTTTGTTTACCAGAAAATCATTAAATCAAACAAATTTGTACCAAAATCATTATTTTGTGGCTTTCTAAACTCTAAATGTTTTTCAAATTGTATTTAGATTTCATCTTAAAAAGTATATTTTTTGACATATTTATACTTATTTACAGACTTAAGTGATTAAAACATTGGTCAGAATAAAAATTTGAGATGAATAGCCTTCACAGAAAGTATTTGGTGCCAAGTAGACTTAAAAAACTCAAAACCACTATTAATCTGTTATGTTTATAGACCCCCTGATATGCATCAGTCATGGATTGATGATTTTGAGAAGGAAATTGACTATGCAAAGGAGTCTGGTATGGAAGTAATTATCTTAGGTGATATCAATATAGATTACACAGGAGGGTGCACAAACAACAAGTGGGCTAACAAGATACAGGAACAATCTCACAAATTATTGACACCCCTACTAGAGTTACATCATCTACATAATTGACCATGTGTATGTAAGCCATCCTGAACATGTAGCTGAAATTAATGTACCAATAATTGCTATTAGTGACCACTATCCAGTATGTTTAACTTGTAAAATCAATCAAAAGGATTATCCAAGTTTGAACCACAAAACAATTAAATACAGATGTGTTAAAAAAATTTATAAAAATCTTTTCCTTTCCAACCTCCAAAATGTAGATTTTTCTCAAATAGAAATGATCAGTAATGTTCAAGCAGCTACTGATATTACTATGTGGTCGAATGCCAAAATTCATCCTAATTTTCAGGAGATATCAAATTTCTGAAATTTATTATGGTTCATTAGCAATCAACAGTTTACCACTTCTTATCAGCACCCCCCCACTGTGACAAATGAAGACATTGTCTGCCATATGTTTATTTATATATCACTGACCATCAATATTAGAGAGTCCAGTCAGAGAAATTGTAGACTCAACAAGTGAAGATGCAAGCTTAAACCTTGAAAATATAGCTGACACAGATGAGTTTTTAGATGATGTATTACAAGAGGCTGACTTCATGGAGGGGATACGTCCATTAGATATATCAGTAGATGATGAAAAGTCGGAAAATGTGGACATTTCTTATCAGTCATCAGTTGAAATCCTCTGCAATAAAATTCCCACTGAGAAGATAAATATCAAACATGTGATTTAATAGCTTATCAATTAGATGTAAAATCATTAATGACAGGGGTCCTTAACAGACAAAATGAAAATCTGGCGTTCGTCCTATAAGTAATATGTGGTACACACTTTTTCTCTCAGAAATCAATAAGCATGCACCTTTGAAAACAAAAAGAATAAAATATGCACATCAACCAAAATAGCTTATTGATGAAATTAAGGATGCACAGAAAAAACGAAATCATTTTCATAAATCTGGTGACTGGGTAAATTTTCGCTACTGGAGGAACAAGTGTAAAACATTAATTGAAAATTCAAAGCTTAATTATTTTCAAAAAATCGTGGAAGAAAATAAAGAACCTAAAGAAATATGGAAATTATTCAAAGATTTAAATCCGAAAAAACAAAACAACTTTCCACCATCTATGAAATTTGAAAATGAAACTTGTAGTGATTTTAAAGATATAATCAATAAATTGAACAACTTCTTTTCAAAAATAGGCAGTAGTTCTGCTAGTGCAGACTGTTCAAATGAAAACTTTTGAGAAACTTAGCGATTTCATTTAGTCCAAAGTTCCTTTTCAGGTTGAATTTAGAATACCCTTTATCAAGCTGGACCAAACAGAATCTTTACTCAACAAATTAGATACATCAAAGGAAACAGGGTTAGATGATTTAGGACCATTTTTCCTAAAATTATCAGCAGAGTATATTGATCCAAGTATAACTTATCTGATAAATTTAAGTATTTTAGAAGGAGTATTCCCTTCAAATTTAAAAATTGCAAAAATAAGTCCACTATTCAAAAGTGGAGACAAATCTTTGCCGGGAAATTATAGACCAATTTCTGTTTTACCCATCCTTTCAAAAATATTTGAAAAACATTTTGCCACTCATCTCTATCTTTATCTTTCTAAATATAGATTACTTCATGAATCACAATCTGGATTCAGATGTAAGCATTCATGCCACATGGCTCTTACAAATCTCACTGATCGGTGGTTAAAATATATAGATGACAGAAATTTAATAGGAACTGTATTTTTGGATCTTAAAAAAGCATTTGATATGGTAGATCATAAACTTTTGTGTAAAAAGCTTCAGTATTACAAGATATCTACAAATTCTATGAAATGGTTTGAATCATACTTATCACTCCGAAAGCATAATTCATGTATTGGAAACAACATCTCTAACCCCGAACCTGTAAAATATGGAGTACCACAAGGGTCCATTTTGGATCCTCTGCTCTTTATTATATTTATAAATGATCTACCGCTTGAAAATTTAACATCTGAAATTGATATGTATGCTGACGATACTAAAAAATATATTTTAAATTGAAGCAACTTTAAATGAAGATCTAAATTCTGTAAGCATGTGGTGCACAAACAACAACATGGTAATAAACCCTACAAAAACCACATGCATGCTTATAGGTACAAAACAGAGAAAAGCAATGATGGAAAAAGAATTTAACATTAATATTAATAATGAAAATATCCAAAATGTAAATATTCAGAAATTATTAGGAATTTATTTGGATCATAATTTGGATTGGAAAAACCAAATAGATTATATTTGTAAAAATATAAGCTCAAGATTATTTTTGTTTGCAAAAATAAAAAAATATCTTGATCAAAAATGTAAAATTTTATTTTTCAATTCTTATATTCTTCCAATCTTTGATTTCTGTTGTACTGTATGGGGGAATTGTAGTGAAGAAGGAATTCAAAGAATTACAAAATTACAAAAAAGAACAGCAAGAATAATTCTAGATGCTCCATTTTTCACTCCTACACAACAGTTATTTGACAGTTTAAATTGGCTGCCTTTTAGAGACAGAATTTCATATCGCAAAGTTATTTTAGTTTATAAAATTTTAAATAATAAAGCTCCCGATTATCTTAAGAAGCTGTGTATTCCAAGTTCTGAGAATCACAGTAGAAATCTTAGATCTGGCTCAAATAATAACTTGTCAGTCATCCGTCCGAAAACGAATGTAATGAAAAAATCATTTGCCTATAGTTCAGCAGTGCTTTGGAATAAATTATCAACTAATGTTAAAACATCAACAACTTTAAGTATGTTTAAAACGAAATGCTTTAAATATCTCAAAGAAACATCAGACTAATATTAGTGGCTAAATAATAAACAATACTATAATAAGAACTCCTATTTGTTGCATGATAAATATTTCATACTCTTGTATGTGTGAAAGCAATTACTTTTCTATTGTAAATTGTATGATTGTATTATGTATTGTATTTGATTTATGAGGGCCTCAAGTTAGATTAGTGAAAACTAATTGAGTATACCCTCTTTAAATAAAGGATAGTATTATTATTATTATTATTATTATGTGTTGCAGACAAAAGACTACTTTCAACTTCTACATCCCCAATTAACAAACAGCATTGTAACAAAAAATAATTTAAAAAAGCCAGTCATACTCAGTTGTTTTATAGATCCATCAGCAGGCAGAGTGTAATATCAGCTACAGATAAAACATGTTATAATGTCAAAAGGTTATCTGTCTGATGGGAATAATCATTTATGTTATTGCATCAATTATCCTCTGCTACTGTATTGTTGATATAATAAAAGAAAATATGTAGTGGGTGGTTCACCAGGGGAACATGACGGGGACCATCCCCTTTGTTTAAAACTTGTTGAAAGCATATGTATCCAATTTAAAAGCAGATTGAGTGCCATGTTGGCATGTAAATAATCCAACAAAGGGTTTGACCACTAGATATAGTTGGCATTTAAAACCCACACAGTCATCTTTAACAAATGTTATTGAAATGTTAATGATTTACGATAGAGTTTTAATGTCTTTTTTCTACTAATAGTGTACTTCATTTTTGTATTATTGGAAGTTTATATGCTTAAGGAGGTGTTTAACCATGTGGGTTACAAATGTTTACCACAAAAAAATCCTGATCTTTTCAAATCTTCACAACAATTTATGTAAATTGGCAGTTGAAATTCTCAATAATAAACTTAACAACATTCAGCACGTTTTGTCAACATTCAATATAATTATATATCTCTGAAAACTTTTAATGTTTGAAAAATATTGTTGAAAATGGTGTTAAACACCATAAACCAAACCAAACCTGAAAACTTTTTAAACATAAGTATGATAAAGGACATCTACATTAAATATGGCCACCAGTTTGTATTGTACATATACCACTAGACAATGTGACAGTCAAGGTTATGAAGTCTATGGTAAGGCCAAGGTTATATCTATAAAGGTCATGGTAATATACAGATTATAGGGAAATATTATTTAATAGTCTTAATTAGCTACCTTTTAACATTAATGTTGATGTAAATCTACTGACAAAAGAAAGTGATTTTCTTACAGATCAAGAAAATATAACTATTTTTAAGCATGTTATTAAGTATATTAAAGCCTCCAAAAGATTTAAAATTATCTAATATGATTCAAAGAACCAACACACAAAGTATTTATTTTCCTTTCTTTCACATATATAGTCTCTACCTACGTTTTTGTATATAATTGTTCTATAATTATTAAACTCTATGTATATTATATCATTTCCTTTGTGCATGCTAATACATATAAGTTGGAAAAACTGGTGTCCATTCCCAATTTGTTATATTTAACAAATAAAATATGTTTAAACTAAAGGTCATGGTCATAAAACTTTCGAGTAGAATTTTTGTGCTCGTACTCTTAACATCATCTAATCAGTACATTATTTATCAGAAAACAGTGTTTTGATATGAGTAGCAAAAATGGAGCTCAAATGTTTTGAGCATGAGTTTTGTATTCTTACTCCACAATCTACCAATCAGAACACTGGATTTGTTGGATACATCCAATCAGAACACTGTATTTGTTAGACTAGACTGAATTGGCTGGGTTTTTTTTTTTTAGTACAAGAATAAAAATCATACTCGAAAGTTTTATGAACGTAAGACCAGATTTCACATTTATTCTGATTGGCTGGGTTTTTTTTTTTCAAGTACAAGAATTAAAATCATACTCGAAAGTTTTATGAACGTAAGACCAGATTTCACATTTATTTTGTTATTTCAACTACAGGACTTTGAATCTAGAAGAATATGTTAGCAACTTTGCTTGAACCATCATCACCATATACACCATCATTGTGAATCATGTTTGAATCTTACCATTAAAGTCAAGGTCAAATTCAAAAGAAACCAGGTTGTACAAACAAAAAAGGGGGAAAAAATGTATAACCTCTCACTAGAAGTGGGGAAAACAAAAATTTGGGAAAATAATTATATTTAACCCAATATTTGTATTTTAGGTGTTGCTGACCTTGATCAGTCCATGTCACCTACCGGTATGAATGGAAAACCTTCACCAAGTGCAACATTTCGTCCAATCAGTACAAATAAAACCTATGACTATGCCGAGTATGGATCTCACCAGTATGAAGAACTTCCTCACTCGAGGTAATACTGAGTTTATTTGCTTTATTTATATTGTAAATACTGTAATAATAACTAATTTGCTGTGCATAATACAATGTATTCACTTTTTTGCTCAGAAAAACTTTTGACCAGTCTGAGTCAGTAAATTGTATATACACATATACAGTCTAGTCCACTTATCATGAAATTTAGTGGGGGAGGGCATGAAATCTTTTCAATTTAGCCAAACTTCAGAATAACCAGATGTGATATATACCTAAAGGGGTTGATGGGGATAAATAATCTGTTCAATACTTGTACAAAATATTTTTCATTAAAACTGATTCCAATATAAGTGGATTTACAACTACCTGTGCAATCAACAGTGATGTTGTGAGTTTGAACCCCGCTCAGGTGAGATGTACTCGATATTACATTATGTGATAAAGTTTGTCAGTAACATATGGCAGGTCAGTGGTTTTCTCCGGGTACTCCTGTTTCCTCCATCCAATAAAACTGACCGTTACGATATAACTGAAATATTGTTGAAATGGGCATTAAACACAATAACCATAGCTAGTTTTATTAGTAAATGTATGCTATTGTTTTCTCCCGTCACATTTTGTGTAACTTTCTTTGAATGACCCCTGATTGGTTATACTTGCATGTCAATCAATAATAGAACTTTATGTATTAAAGAAAAAAAGCAACCAGAAATGATAATTTTGACATTCATTTTATGACAGGTTGCAAGCTAGTGGACCTCAAATGTCACCCGATTCTACAGATTCAAGGTCATCTGACAACCAATCATCTTCTGGTACCACGGTAACCATTTCTGATATTCCTTCAGATGCTGGGGATACAACAAATATTATTAGAAGCCAAAGTCAGAAAGATGAAGAACAGAGGTAATATTGTGGTCTATTTTAAGCAAGCAGAGAAAATATCTTATTGAAAAATAACATTATAAATAAATATATGATGGACCAAGAAGGAATATGATTTGGAAGTAACTTTGTGACATCACAAGTCATTTTTGATCGTAAGGAATACACAAATAGGTTTTTTCCCACTCAAAAAAGAGTTATCTCCCATATATGTTTTTCTAAGGTGATCTCCAATTGGTTGAAATAATAGGCTGTACTTTATCTAAATGAAATACAATTAGTTGTTTTGCATAAACAGTGGAGTTTGTGCAACCTGACAACTGAGTTTTCTGAGGTCCCAAAGTATTTCTGCTAACTATAATTAAACCTGAATATTCCGACATCCTGTACAATCTGACACATTTCCCTGCTCCCTTGGTGTGTCGGATTAGACAGGTTCCAATGTATATATGGAAAATTTATATTAAGATTAAGAATATTTATGCTGTCCTTTTCAGAAAAAGATATAATCCACTTTATGATGCAATGATCAGCACAACTCCAAATACCGGTATATACAACAAAGTACGAGAGACGAGGGAAAAAATGTTACAGACTCAGATCCGACTCCTGAGAATGATTGTAATAATCCTGATCTTCATCTCCTGTACTTCACTGTCTCTTAGTTTATATCTTATTATCTCTAATTCATCAGGTAAGAAACATTTTATTTATCTTACTTAAATTTGGACCAAATAAAAAAACAAGATATTATGTTTGGTTTTGGTTATGGTGTTTAACACCACTTTCAACAATATTTCAGTTATATCGTGGCAGTCAGTTTTCTTGGTGGAGAAAACCAGAGAAAACCACTGACCTGTCGCAAGTTACAGATAAAAAACTTTATCACATAATATTGTATCAAGTATACCTCTCCCGAGTGGGATTCGAACTCACAAAGTTAGTGGTGATAGGAACTGGTTGCACAGGTAGTTGTAAATCCAATTACAATATGATCATGGCCACGACAGCCTCTCAAGATATTAGAGTTATGATTGAAACTATAAGATTTTTTTAAAAGCCATTGTCATTTAGAAAGTTAATGAATAATACACATCCTTGGAGTCAAATGTGTTAAAGAATCGTACACATCCTTAGAGTCAATTGTGTTAAAGAATCATACACATCCTTAGAGTCAATTGTGTTAAAGAATCATACACATCCTTAGAGTCAATTGTGTTAAAGAATCATACACATCCTTAGAGTCAATTGTGTTAAAGAATCGTACACATCCTTAGAGTCAATTATGTTAAAGAATCATACACATCCTTAGAGTCAATTGTGTTAAAGAATCATACACATCCTTAGAGTCAATTGTGTTAAAGAATCATACACATCCTTAGAGTCAATTGTGTTAAAGAATCATACACATCCTTAGAGTCAATTGTGTTAAAGAATCGTACACATCCTTAGAGACAATTGTGTTAAAGAGTCATACACATCCTTAGAGTCAATTGTGTTAAAGAATCATACACATCCTTAGAGTCAATTGTGTTAAAGAATCGTACACATCCTTAGAGTCAATTGTGTTAAAGAATCATACACATCCTTAGAGTCAATTGTGTTAAAGAGTCATACACATCCTTAGAGTCAATTGTGTTAAAGAATCATACACATCCTTAGAGTCAATTGTGTTAAAGAGTCATACACATCCTTAGAGTCAATTGTGTTAAAGAATCATACACATCCTTAGAGTCAATTGTGTTAAAGAATCATACACATCCTTAGAGTCAATTGTGTTAAAGAATCATACACATCCTTAGAGTCAATTGTGTTAAAGAATCATACACATCCTTAGAGTCAATTGTGTTAAAGAATCGTACACATCCTTAGAGTCAATTGTGTTAAAGAGTCATACACATCCTTAGAGTCAATTGTGTTAAAGAATCGTACACATCCTTAGAGTCAATTGTGTTAAAGAATCATACACATCCTTAGAGTCAATTGTGTTAAAGAATCATACACATCCTTAGAGTCAATTGTGTTAAAGAGTCATACACATCCTTAGAGTCAATTGTGTTAAAGAATCATACACATCCTTAGAGTCAATTGTGTTAAAGAATCGTACACATCCTTAGAGTCAATTGTGTTAAAGAGTCATACACATCCTTAGAGTCAATTGTGTTAAAGAATCATACACATCCTTAGAGTCAATTGTGTTAAAGAATCGTACACATCCTTAGAGTCAATTGTGTTAAAGAATCATACACATCCTTAGAGTCAATTGTGTTAAAGAATCATACACATCCTTAGAGTCAATTGTGTTAAAGAATCATACACATCCTTAGAGTCAATTGTGTTAAAGAATCATACACATCCTTAGAGTCAATTGTGTTAAAGAATCGTACACATCCTTAGAGTCAATTGTGTTAAAGAATCGTACACATCCTTAAGAGTCAATTGTGTTAAAGAATCATACACATCCTTAGAGTCAATTGTGTTAAAGAGTCATACATATCCTTAGAGTCAATTGTGTTAAAGGTATCAATTTGCCTCTGTCTACGATTTGTCGATTGGATTTTAGAACTGTTCCGACAGTGTAGTAGTTTTTTTTTTTATTATTAGATTTTAGAACTGTTCTGACAGTGTGGTAGATTTTGTTTTTATATTAGATTTTAGAACTGTTCCGACAGTGTGGTAGTTTTTGTTTTTATATTAGATTTTAGAACTGTTCCGACAGTGTGGTATTCTTTGTTTTTTTTGTTAGATTTTAGAACTGTTCCGACAGTGTAGTAGTTTTTTGTTTTTTTATTAGATTTTAGAACTGTTCCGACAGTGTAGTAGTTTTTTGTTTTTTTATTAGATTTTAGAACTGTTCCGACAGTGTAGTAGTTTTTTTTTTTTTTTTATTAGATTTTAGAACTGTTCCGACAGTGTAGTAGTTTTTTGTTTTTTTATTAGATTTTAGAACTGTTCTGACAGTGTAGTAGTTTTTTTTTTTTTTTTATTAGATTTTAGAACTGTTCCGACAGTGTAGTAGTTTTTTTTTTTCATTTTAATATAGGAATTGTCTGACTTTATGTTTAGTGACCTTTAAATGTTTAGAATTATTTTATCCAACACATGTGTATATTATTCTTTTACTCTGAGAGGGAAGTGGAGAAGTGGGGGGAGGTGGCACGACAGGAGTACTCACTATGGCTATCTTAATATTTATGTGGTTGTCAGATCTTTCTTACCTTTTGTGGTAATGACTATTGTATGAAAATCCTGATTTTTGCTTCATTAATGTTGGTATTTTTATAAACATAGGACTATTCATTCCTTTAATACCACTTTACGAGACCATTGATTTTTCCACATTTACATCTTATATTTTCTGGTATATAGTAACACCATCAGAATAGATATGATATCTGATATTATTTTATTGATCATAACAAATCCAATCAATCTTTTAACAGGAACCAGAAAATTTATTTATTAAAACATAGAAATGATTAAGACAGGAGTTGTTAAGTTGTATGATGTTTACATCAATCATGAGACTTATAGATCATTTCTTTAGAGTTACATAACAAACTACCTACAGAAGATAGATGGGATCATGAGTGTTTATATTACTCTCAATAATATTTCAGTTATATTGTAGTAAGTAGTTGGTTTTATTTTTGAACATTGACAGAAGTAAAGAGTACCGCTCAATGGCAGGTCAGAGGTCATTTCATGCTATTTTTAGGATATGAGTTATGCTCATTATTGAATTATTTATATATCATAGACTGGTTTAATTATTTTGTGTTTTTGATTGATTGATTGGTGTTTAATACCAACTTTTGCAATATTTCAGCTATATTGTGGCGGTTTTTTTGTTGTTGAAAAGTTTGAAAGTATATTTAGAAAGAGTTTAACAAAAGATATCTAAAATGACAAAATTATAATATAATATTTCTTAAATATTGCATACAAAATAAATGACTGAATTATATTTTGTTTTAACATTTTTTAAATAATATTTTACAGACTCAACCATAGGGAATCTCAAGAAAGAAGTCTCAACATTAGAAGAAAAATATATTGGTGTACAAAATAGAGTAAGTTGCTACTTTATTGAATGATAAGACAGGTGGTTGCTAAATTCAGGTTGAATTAAAGGAAAATTAAAATGAAGTTCACATGATACAAGTTGTTGCTTAATAGAGGTGTTTAGTAAAGCAGGTTTGACTGTATATGCCTCTTGTAGGCCCAAAATTGGTTTAATAAAGTATCTTATATCTATGCATCGCTGATAATGTCAGTTCTGGCTCCTTACAGCCACAACCATGTGACAGGGTCTGCTTTTTATCTATTATTGTACCATAATTTAAATTAATGAATGACACAAGCTAATGTATAAAAAATAACAATTAACTTGCACAGATCAAATTAAAAAAGTAAGACGATCTAATGTTAGCTATAAGGACATGGTTTGGAAGATTCAATTTAATTTGCTGTTAGAAATAGTATTCTCTATTTATCTGTAATTTGGTTTGATTGATTGATTGGTGTTTAATGCCAACATTAGGAATATCTGTAATTTGGACGTTTTTTCTTTCAGTGATATTGTTAGTATCGACACACTCACTCTGATGCTGAAATTGATCAGTGAGTGTGATGTTAAACACATGATGATATTACCAATAAAAACATCAATGCCAGTTTTGAAGTTATCGACCTACATTATCACTAGTATCAAGACTCGTGGTAATAATAGTTAACTTCTTAACCTTCATAGCTACTGATATTCTATATGTATTGTGCTTAACTTATTTAACATTGGGGGGTTTTTTCAGGTAAAACAAGTGGAAAGTTTAATGGCTGGCAATTTGTCTTTTGATCACCTGGCTCAATTAGGACAAAAAGTAAGTTGGAAAAAATTCTGGAAGTTTAAATGATTGGTTTATAGTGTTTAACTCCACTTTCAACAATATTTTAGTTATATTGTGGCATTCTGTTTTATTGATGGAGGAAACCAGAGTACCCGGAGAAAACCACCGACCCGTCGCAAGTCACTGACAAACTTATCACATAATTTTGTATCGAGTACAGCTCGCCACGAGTGGGATTCAAACTCACATCACACAGAAGAAAATTTATCAAGGAAAGATACAAAAATATTTATATCCTAAATATTTTATTGATATATCTCTTTTCAAAAATATTGCCCTTACTAATGTTGAAAATAGTTTTAATAAGTAGGAGAGATAACTTAAGAAGAAACATTTGAATAATTGTCAAGTTATATAATATGTTTGAAAAAATGGGTTAGGATAGTCGTGTTTAACTTTCAGCAATATTTAAGATATAACGTGGCAGTCAGTTTTATTGGTGGAAGAAACCAGAGAAAACCACCGATCTGTTGCAAGTCACTGACAAACTTCATCACATAATGTTGTATCGAGTACACCTCGCCATGAGTGAGGTCCATGTAAAAATGGTATAAAGTATTTGTTGATGTAATGATACTATTACTGAATTGTCAACAATTTTAATTTCATTCTTTGTAGGTATTAGAAATAGAAACAGCACTGTCATCCAATTTTACTGCCATAGATAAGAAAATAGAAGTGACAAACAATAAAATAGATTTAAATCAAGGAAATATACTCTCTGTGTATCAGAACTACACACAAAGTCTTAGTGAAATGAACAATACTGTGCAATATCAACTAGATACCATCAGTAAAATGGAGGGGCCACAGGTAATTTACATATTATACCTTCAGTAAAATGGAGGTATGGCAAAAAATTTACATATTATGACATCAGTAAAATGGAGGACCACAGGTAATTTACATATTATAACATCAGTAAAATGGAGGTACGGCAAGAAATTTACATATTATGACATCAGTAAAATGGAGGACCACAGGTAATTTACATATTATAACATCAGTAAAATGGAGGACCACAGGTAATTTACATATTATAACGTATCAGTAAAATTGAGGAACTACATGTAATTTACACATTTTCTATTAAAATACAGTAAAAAAACTTCTCAAAACTGAGAAAACTCAACATTTTTTGCCAATATCAAGGTGTATTGGCTTTGTTTTGTATGTTTAAGTCAATACTCTCCAAAACTAGTATACAGTGTACATTTTATATATTATATTGAATATGTACAAAATAAACACGAGATAAAAATCCCATGTTAAACTTTACATTTTAGCATGAAAGTAAAGGAAAAAGGTTTTGGCGGTTAGTCTGTTTCTTGGAATCCATTTTCAATGTATTTGTTTGTATTATGTAGAAATTAATCAATTTAATTTTGAGAATAATAACCATTCTTTAAAAAAAGCTAATTTTAAAATATTAACCTTATTTTGTAGGGTCCACAAGGTGTTGGTAATCTGACAGCATGTTATCTTCAGGAGTATTCTGCAGGATCTTCATCAGCAGCATCTTACACAGAAACAGATCTTGTACCATATGATAATTATTTCAAGGTAGAATTCATTAGATCTGTTAAATATAATATGTTGTTTCAATGTTTTTTATGTATTAATATTTAAATTATGACAGAGAGGTGGTCGTGATTGTATGGTAGTTGAACTTCCAACTACCTGTGCAATCAGTGCCTATCGCCACTGATGTTGTGAGTTCAAACCCCGCTCAAGCAAGGTTTGCTCGATACAACATGAAGTGATAAAGTTTGTCAGTGACTTGCGACAGGTCGGTGGTTTTCTTCAGGTACACTGGTTTCCTCCACCAATAAAACTTACCGCCACGATATAACTGAAATATTGTTGAAAGTGGCATTAAACACCATAAACCCAAACCTTATATTATGACAGTGTAATGGAAATTTGATTATTATGATAAAAATGACAAAAAAATCATACACAAATGTGTTCATTTCCCAAAATAGTACATGTAATATAATTTCTATGATTTTGTTGACTCAGGTCCATAAAATGGTTAAGATAAATAAAAATTCAGTAAAAGATGAAATCAAAATCAGTTCTTTTTGCAATAATTAAAATTAAATATATTTTTTAACCTTTCTGACCTCTTAAATATTCCATGTGGTTGTATTTTTCAGAAACATGTTGTGATGTCAGCTTATTGTTCGGTAGTTAATGGACAATATACAAGAATGGAAGTTATAAGTGCTTCAGACTATAGAACTGTCAAATATAAATGTATATGTTCTGGACAATTAGTGGGTAAAAATGATCGACATTGTAGAATACATTTGTGGTTATGTCCAAAAGAAAGTTTTGGTGGAAATCCTTGATAAAACAAGGGATTATCAACTATCTGTTTTTATTTTGCTGTGTGTTAACACTGGTGAAGAAATAGCTTATTCACTGTGAAGTTAACCCTAATATGGAAACCAATCAGTGAGTTGTATTTATTTACTGCAGACTCTACCAAGAATTATTCTCAGGTTTCACAATCCACCGTGTTGATTAAGATGACTTGGTTCCATTATTCAACTTGTTCCATACAAGTCCCAGAGTAGAGACAAGGAACATCTTGTTTTCATTTAAGACACATGATTCAGAGAAGGGAATCTGTCCCATAGACTATTGTTTGTATGTTGAGTATGATGCAAAATTCATGTAATGAAGCTGATTTTGCTTAATATTGCCAAATTAAACTGCTGATTTTTTAATTAATTTATGCAAGGCAGAGGCAATATTTTTGTCCAAATTAGCTTTAACCATAAAATTTGACATTTGATGTATCTGTGATAAGAGATAGATTTACAGGTATGATTTGAACATTGTTTTTTATACTTTTATCTTTAACATCTCTCTGACATAAACTTGTTGAAGGCAGTTAGTATCTGGTAGAAGTAGAAGTAGAAATATGATGTCAAGTTGTACAAGTCTAACCAATATTATTATCTTGTTGATTTACATATGTACAGTTGAACACCTTTGTAACCAAGTGGAAGGTACTGATGATTTTACTTCAAAATATCCCAGTATTCCATTTACGGTATGCAGGAGGGAGTCATGGTCATGATCGTATGGTAGTTGGATTTGCAACTACCTATGTAATCGGTGCCTATCACCACTAACGTTGTGAGCTTGAACTCTGCTCAGATAAGGTGTACTTGATACAACATTATGTAATAAAGTTTGTCAGTGACTTACTACAGGTCAGTTGTCTTCTCCTGGTACTCCGGTTTCCTCCACCAATAAAACTGACTGCCACGATACAACTGCAATATTGTTGATAGTGGTGTTAAACACCAAAACCCAAACCCTTTAATGTATTTATGACAACACCTAATATCTCTAGGTTGCTTATCTGTTAATAATGGGGTGCTCTAAATATATTTGAGAGCATTATTAAATATTAAATGTTTTTCTTGGTTTTTTTTATGTGGGAAACCAAATTAGGTATGACATTTCCGGTGATGTTGACAATTGTCAGGTTTTGTGATTATATCAGTTTCTAAACATCTCTTTGCTCTTGGTTCACTATTCTCGATTCTTAGTGACACCGTAATAAGTAATTGACCTGATAATTAGCATTTCTGATATGAAGAAAATATTAGGCTTCACAAGCAAAGTCCTTGAGATTCTACATAGACCATTGTATATTTAAGAAATAATTCATGGAAGCCATATGTATATATTGTTTTTACCACAGGTAGGCCTTTATGTCACGAAGTTTTACCCCAAGCTTTAGCGAGGGGTAAAAAGCTGACATAAAGGCCTACCCGTGGTAAAAACAATATATACATATGGCTTCCATGAATTATTTCGATTCTAATATGTAAAAATTGGTAAAATATCGTTATAAATTGTCGATGACGTCATAAATTTAATCGGTCATAGATTAATATTATTTTTACCACAGGTTTGGACTCAAAGCATTTGAAGGACATCATATTAGAATAATTTATTTGATATCTACCAACAGAAGTTAAATGTTACAGTTAAAATCACCTCCGGTCATTGTTTGCACTAAATCAGATCTCTAGTTTTATTTTCGTCACTCTATAGATGACAGGTTGAAATGGGAATGATCCTTGAATATAAAAAAACCCACTTTAATTCAATTCTATGCAGCATACTGGTAATTTTTCACTCTGACACATGAGACTATTTTACCCTATATAAAGTGTGTGTGTGTATGGGTGTCGCACTATGGACATGAATTCAATTTAAAGTAAGCAACTGCCTTACAAGTCCTGTGAACATTCTTTAAATTAAATTTCATTTCATTACAAACATTCCATCAAGAAATAACCGGGCAAATTTTATAGATAATTCTAATATTGATGTTATGTTTGTTGTTATTTGTTGTACATGGAATTTCCATCTAATGTTTATTTTTTAAGCTCAAAAATTGTATTTTTTTATATGTACAGCATAATATTTGTATTATCATTGTGTCATCTTGCCATTAGATTTTTTTGTATGAATCATTTTTATTAATCAGATACTTGTACAGATATTATTACAACAAAAATATTGTGTAACATGAAATACCCTAAAAATCACATTTTCTTGTCCAAGTTTTATTTGTTCATAAACTGTTTTTTTAATTTATTTTTAATGTGATGCACATCCTATGTAGTCCTGAAGTTAAAGACAGACTTGTATAGCTCTTTTAATATTGTTCATCTACATGCAGGCTATACCTAAATGAACCCCTCATTTATCATTGATTTTTATAATTGTTTAGCAAGTTTTGTTCTGCACATGTGACATTTTATCGATTCTATTTTAATGTTTTCCTGTCATCATGATTTGCAAAATTTCAAATCTTGCAATTTGACTGTATTTAAATAACCATATAATTATGTTCAATAGATGGTGGGAAATTACTTATTTTGATGGTATGAGCTTGATTTTTTGGGGTTTCTTCAAAACATGTAGCCCAAAGAGGTTACTGGTACATGTACATTGTTTATCCTTTATTCCATGTATCATTTTAGATAAATTGTGTTTCCTTGTCATTTCTCATTTGATCAAGACGTGAATATATAGTCCCATTTTTATGATCTGATAAAATGATCATCTCATTATAACTTCTACTGTTAGATCTCAAGTAGCATGTTTATCTATTTCTTGGGAAAAACAAGTTACTGTAATTATTTTCTTTTATTGCTTTAAAATATGGTGCTATAATGCTTTCAAGGATGAAGTCGTTAATGTAATAAATATATTTATTAAAGTTGTTTGAAATTAATGGTGCTTCAGGTTAAGGGGTACCAGTTGTGCAATTGTGGAACCAGTATTGACAATACAGGCAGATCTCTGTTCAGCAACAAAATTTAATCATTTCATTAGCTAAGTATGGGATTAGGAATTAATTATGTAATTAGGGCTAATCATCTGGTTAGTTTAATCACAAGTTGAACAACAGACCCCAGCTGGTAAATAGAATAGTTGGGCAATTATGGAACCAGTGCAAATGTATTGACAATACAGGCAGATCTCTGATGAAAGTTAGATGGAGGAAATTGACTGTACATTAAATATTGTGAAGGAACTATGATTTTTAATGCAAATTTTTATGATTTGGAAAAATAAATATATTGAAGGCGACCTTAATTAAAAGTGCCACATTAAAATTCTGCACACCTAACAATTGTGAGGGTGACTACATTGTGAAAAAAATGTTTCTCCATGTAAATTTGGTATCAAAAGAAAGATAAATCATTCTTCTTTCATCGATGTAAAAATAACAGGAATGAAGGGCTTGGAATGCACAAATGGGGGCGAAATGTCAATGACGGATACCATAATTCTTTTTATATTAAAATTGAAAGTCTAGTTCAGATATGAAATTTCTGTGTTTTGATGATCATGTTGTGTTTCTATTTATCTTTCATATTCTGTAATTTTAAGTGTGTTGTATCCTTACCATGATTAAATACTCATTTAAAATTATTTAGAAATGTCTTTCAGCTTATTACAATTTCAGCTATTTTCTTTAAAAAATTGGCAACCAGCACATAACCTTTTATTGCAATTTTTTACAATTATTTTATAAACTATATTTGAATATTTAGTTGCTATAATTAGGAAAGATGAACTAATTTGCTAATTACTGTTTAATTTTTCATCAAATTAATGCTTATAATTGTTTAACTTATTAATAAGTTAATAATTGTTAAGTTATCTCTTAACCACCCTCATTATGTAAAAAAAATAAATTAGGACAGATATTTTTAATGGTAGAATGTTTTAAATAATCTACCATATAATATTCTGAACATAACATGTATAGAACCTAAAAATTGACTGCCACAATATAACTGAAATATTGTTGAAAGTGGCTTTAAACACCATAACTCTGTATAGACCCTGTGCATTCTACATTCCCACTACAAGTGTCCCTCCTTAATTGAATGAAATTTAATTGGAAATCCATGAAAATTGATACCCTACAGAAATCATTAATTAACGACAAGAGAACTGTCAACACATAGGTTCAGAAAACTGCCTGAACTTTTGTAATAATTTAAGATACATGTACATGTATTTAATTACTTGTACAATGCATTTTGACTTGGTGTCAAGATCTTTCTGACAAATTATTTTTTAACCAATGGTATTGTTATTAAACAATGGTATGTTGTACTATTGTTATTAACCAATGGTACTGTTATTAACCAATGCTATTGTTATTAAACAATGGTATGTTGTACTATTGTTATTAACCAATGGTATGTTGTACTATTGTTATTAACCAATGGTACTGTTATTAACCAATGGTATTGTTATTAAACAATGGTATGTTGTACTATTGTTATTAACCAATGGTACTGTTATTAACCAATGCTATTGTTATTAAACAATGGTATGTTGTACTATTGTTATTAACCAATGGTATGTTGTACTATTGTTATTAACCAATGGTACTGTTATTAACCAATGGTATTGTTATTAAACAATGGTATGTTGTACTATTGTTATTAACCAATGGTACTGTTATTAACCAATGCTATTGTTATTAAACAATGGTATGTTGTACTATTGTTATTAACCAATGGTATGTTGTACTATTGTTATTAACCAATGGTACTGTTATTAACCAATCATATTGTTACTTTTACCAGTATTTGATCTTAATTTGTGCTTTGAACTGGTAGTTGTAAAACATTGATGTGTTCATCCAAAAATATTTTTTTTTGACATTTTGTTATTAAGTCATAATTATTGCAAAATAAATTTCTGAACTTGTTATTTGTAATTTGACACTATATTTACCCAGTACTTAATGTTTCCAAGTTACAGGAACTGCCTACTCTTCTGGAACACGTGAGTTCACTCCTTGTTTTCAGTGGGCTTCGTGTTGTTCAATGTTATCTGAATACTGTTTTTCTTGTTCATTTGACCATTGTATTGTCTGTGCTTAGATTTACAGCTTCTCATTACCCTTTTGGTGTTTTCTTACACAAGAACACAAATTGATTTATTGGAAACAAATATATGTGCCGGTCTTTTACAAGGTTGTGATGGGGGAAACTACATCATATTCAGGGATATGGACACACAAAAATGGCAGACACTTCCTCCAACTACAGAAAGGAAATTAATCCATTTCTGCTAATTAACACATTACATTTATCAAGTTTATAGGTGGAAAGTACTTATGGTAACCTGAAATAATCTTGACATTGAATGCTCTTGTCAACAATCAAGCTTTTTCTGTGAACATATCAACACAATGTCAGATTTGGACTGGGATAGTGCCACATTTCAACATTGTCTTGCCTGTACTAAAAAGAAATCTCTGCCATCTTCATGTGTATAGATACTTTCATATGACACAAGTTCCTTGCAGTGAAGGTCTAATAGACAAGTAAGAAGGAATTTCAAAATTATATAAGATAACACAACATTTTGAACCAGATACTAGGGTCCATGGAGTAACATAGATTACGATATGCTTCCAGATGGTCATGAACACCAAGGAAGTAGAATGCTAAGGTCCCTGGATTAACATAGAATCATTAATTATCCCCTCGCCAACGAAGTTGCGAAGGGATATAGTAACGCAACCGTCCGTCCGGAATCTGGAACCCTATTGATTTTCAAGGTCATAGGTCACCGGGTCAAATATTTAGGCGAGGGGATATGCCACGCTTTGCGTTGCCCTTGTTTTATTGAAAATAATAATAATCAGAAACCACAAACTTCCACATCCTACAAGAAAGAATCCAATACATTTTGTATGAAAGAAGTCGGAAATGCACATTTGATCAATTCATAGTTTGTCAGTTTGTCCAAGTCTATTACTCTGTGATAAAATGATAGTTACTTCAACAGGTGATCATGACAAATATAATGGACCACAGCATTTCAAAGATATGCATACCTCCAATATGGGGGACTTACGTCAAGTCAGTGGTCTTTTCTCTAGTTTCCTCCATCAATAAAACTGACTGCGACAATATAACTGAAATATTATTTATGGTGACATGAAACGACCATAATCCAAACCAAACCTATATAGGTGAACATGATAAATGTTATTTAAGCTTTAAATATAAAATGATTGGCCATATACAACCTAGTTAGACTTGTATGTTTGTTGGATTTTTATGGCAATACATTTACATCAAACATCATTTCAAATGGGGTCATGTCGGGAGTCATAATTCAACTGACCAATCAGCAATTAATTTTCTAAATCTTGAGGTATGAAAATCCATGATGTTATCGGGACAAAACGAATTATCAATATTTTTGTTAATTTGTCAGTTTTCAAATATTGTGGACACTTATGCAAGTTTAACCAACCAGCTAATATATGAGTAATATGTTGGTTTTCACGTCCAAACTGAAATTACGTAATTTTCATTCTCTTTGTTGATAATTAAACTGTAAACATGCAGAGGCTTTTACCCTATTGGTCAATATATTTTACTATCTTTCATATGATTGAATGGTCAAAGATGAAAAAAGAAAGGTAACCTGACATGACCTCGCAAGTTAAGAGTATTGCCTAAAAAATCAAACATCTAATTTTGATCTTATTATACTAAATGTGATATAAAGAAATTTATATTTGTTGTAATTTTGTTCTCACCATGATATATCTAAAAAAAAAAATGCTTACATAGTGTTAAAAAAATCACACACTCTTATTTTAGTGCCATGTTATACTGAAATACTACTAAAGTTTTGCAATAAACACCAATCAATCAATAAATCACTCATAATTTATTCCTATTTTTATTATTTTTTAATCAAAGCAGAGATTTCATCACATTTATATTTAAAAACAAAATCAGATCATATAGATAAACTGAAAAGCTGCCATATATGTCTTTTACTACTTTTAAAAACATTTGTTTTCGAGTTTTGACTTTGGTTCCTGCCTTGTTTCCTCTCTAAATGAACCTGTCATTTATCATTAGACCACACTGAAATAAAAAATAAGACAATTCAGAGTCAGTAAGGTTGACCAGTCAGTAAATTGAACATGGTATTTACTTAAATACTTAATTGACAAATAAGTTAGTCTGCTGTTTACATTCACACTTAAAAATGTTGCTAAAGAATTTATTTTTTTTATCTTTGTTTCGGACCTTGGTGCTCTAGACAAAATAATGGCAAGCTAAAAAATAGTAAATCAAAAATTTATTTAAGGACTTATAACATATATTTCTAAGCAAATCTTGATGCATTAGGCATTCAGTAAAATCATTTGAATTATTCTATTGAGTCCCAGATGCTATGCCTTTACACTACATTGGATCAAAAGTTAAACATAATCATTCACAATTCTTGTCTTTAAACTGTTTGTATGCAAAAAGATTTTGAAAAGGATTTTCCTTGAAGCCACTGTTAAAACTTAAGACCAAGGTAGACAGACCCTATTGGTGGTGCCTAAGATGATGAACCTCAACCCCATGACATAAGACCCTGCAGAAACTTGGACCATGCTCATGGCGAGGTGTACTTCATACAACTTAATGTGATAAAGTTTGTGTCAATACTGATTTTCCGGTTTCTTCCACCAATAAAACTCACTGCCTTGAAATCCTGGGTAACTAAAGTATAGTTGGTTGTGGCATTAAGTTCCCATATCCTGGGTAACTAAAGTATAGTTGGTTGTGGCATTAAGTTCCCATAATCTTAATGCTAATCCTTTTAATCATTCTTGGAAGGAATTTATCAAATGATTGTAAAATTTCTATCAATAATAAATAACGGTTATTTCTATCAATAATAACTACCTGTTATTTTTGTCTAAGATTTTCAGGACAATCTGGTTGTACAGATGGATGTGCCTGTTTGAATTCTTCTATTTTAGATAACTCTTCGTTGATTTTTGATATCAAAGGAAAAGATGACATATCGACACTAAATCTGAAATTAAAATTTAATTTTCAGTATTTTTGGTTTTGCTAATAATAGTAATATTTAAGGCATCTTTATTCAAAATGTATCACTTATGAATCTTTAAATAATTATATTCAGTCTATATGGGGCTGTTATATTTAAGGCATCTTTATTCAAAATGTATCACTTATGAATCTTTAAATAATTATATTCAGTCTATATGGGGCTGTTGCTGTTGTGATCGTATATTAATTTGCTTGATCAGGGCTCACAAAATTGCATATCGGTTTGGTGGTCCAAGTGAAAAAAATGTCAGTCCTCATTAATTTTCTATTGCAAAATGCCAATTTTGTGTCAGTTCTTATCAAAATATGGGCAGATTTTGCTGGTCATGTCTGACAGGATTGACAAATTTCGTGAACTTTGCTTTATTATCTATCTATGCAATTAGTGTCTATCTTTAACATGGCCAAAAAAGCTCCAAATGCCACCTTCCAAAGTTTATAGAAACAATAACATAATATTCTTTTTGAGACGAAACAAGTCAGATCTTTGTGAATAAGTCCTGCTTTTAGTACTTAACAGAACTTGGATGGTTGATTCTTAAAATTTTATATTACAGACCCCCTCCTTTCATCTAAAATAGGGCTGTTAAAATAAAAATATAATTTTACATTGATTGTCAAAATGCTTGTCAGTATGACCTACTTTATGTATTTAACATTTCTTTTTAAATGTCAATACATGTACCATAAACACTTATATAATATACATATGTTAACTTTCAGAAACAATCTACCTATACGCATTGCCTACTTGTGGTACTAAACATAAGTCTGCCATCGTCACCTTGTCTCCAACACAGTATTTTCCTGCTGTTTTACTTAATGATTGTTCTAAAGCTGAAATAAAACAAATATATTAATAATCGACCTCGTTCAAACATTTATATAGCATTAATACCTATGGTTTTAATAAACTAAAATCCATAATTTTATGGATCAAAATATCCACAAATTTAAGAACCCAAAAGAACATTTTTTTCTTTCTATTTATAGGAAGTCGTTGTTGGTTAACACCAACAGAGCAATGTTCAAGCTATATCATGGTGAGAACAAGTTACATTTCAATCAGATGATGATGTCTGCTTTGTACTAGATCAACATGCTTAGTTGAATTTTAATCGTGCTAGCTAACTACATTGTGAAAAAAATGTTTCTCCATGTAAATTTGGTATCAAAAGAAAGATAAATCATTCTTCTTTCATCGATGTAAAAATAACAGGAATGAAGGGCTTGGAATGCACAAATGGGGGCGAAATGTCAATGACGGATACCATAATTCTTTTTATATTAAAATTGAAAGTCTAGTTCAGATATGAAATTTCTGTGTTTTGATGATCATGTTGTGTTTCTATTTATCTTTCATATTCTGTAATTTTAAGTGTGTTGTATCCTTACCATGATTAAATACTCATTTAAAATTATTTAGAAATGTCTTTCAGCTTATTACAATTTCAGCTATTTTCTTTAAAAAATTGGCAACCAGTACATAACCTTTTATTGCAATTTTTTACAATTATTTTATAAACTATATTTGAATATTTAGTTGCTATAATTAGGAAAGATGAACTAATTTGCTAATTACTGTTTAATTTTTCATCAAATTAATGCTTATAATTGTTTAACTTATTAATAAGTTAATAATTGTTAAGTTATCTCTTAACCACCCTCATTATGTAAAAAAAATAAATTAGGACAGATATTTTTAATGGTAGAATGTTTTAAATAATCTACCATATAATATTCTGAACATAACATGTATAGAACCTAAAAATTGACTGCCACAATATAACTGAAATATTGTTGAAAGTGGCTTTAAACACCATAACTCTGTATAGACCCTGTGCATTCTACATTCCCACTACACATGTACATGTATTTAATTACTTGTACAGTGCATTTTGACTTGGTGTCAAGATCTTTCTGACAAATTATTTTTTAACCAATGGTATTGTTATTAAACAATGGTATGTTGTACTATTGTTATTAACCAATGGTACTGTTATTAACCAATGCTATTGTTATTAAACAATGGTATGTTGTACTATTGTTATTAACCAATGGTATGTTGTACTATTGTTATTAACCAATGGTACTGTTATTAACCAATGGTATTGTTATTAAACAATGGTATGTTGTACTATTGTTATTAACCAATGGTATGTTGTACTATTGTTATTAACCAATGGTACTGTTATTAACCAATGGTATTGTTATTAAACAATGGTATGTTGTACTATTGTTATTAACCAATGGTATGTTGTACTATTGTTATTAACCAATGGTACTGTTATTAACCAATCATATTGTTACTTTTACCAGTATTTGATCTTAATTTGTGCTTTGAACTGGTAGTTGTAAAACATTGATGTGTTCATCCAAAAATATTTTTTTTTGACATTTTGTTATTAAGTCATAATTATTGCAAAATAAATTTCTGAACTTGTTATTTGTAATTTGACACTATATTTACCCAGTACTTAATGTTTCCAAGTTACAGGAACTGCCTACTCTTCTGGAACACGTGAGTTCACTCCTTGTTTTCAGTGGGCTTCGTGTTGTTCAATGTTATCTGAATACTGTTTTTCTTGTTCATTTGACCATTGTATTGTCTGTGCTTAGATTTACAGCTTCTCATTACCCTTTTGGTGTTTTCTTACACAAGAACACAAATTGATTTATTGGAAACAAATATATGTGCCGGTCTTTTACAAGGTTGTGATGGGGGAAACTACATCATATTCAGGGATATGGACACACAAAAATGGCAGACACTTCCTCCAACTACAGAAAGGAAATTAATCCATTTCTGCTAATTAACACATTACATTTATCAAGTTTATAGGTGGAAAGTACTTATGGTAACCTGAAATAATCTTGACATTGAATGCTCTTGTCAACAATCAAGCTTTTTCTGTGAACATATCAACACAATGTCAAATTTGGACTGGGATAGTGCCACATTTCAACATTGTCTTGCCTGTACTAAAAAGAAATCTCTGCCATCTTCATGTGTATAGATACTTTCATATGACACAAGTTCCTTGCAGTGAAGGTCCAATAGACAAGTAAGAAGGAATTTCAAAATTATATAAGATAACACAACATTTTGAACCAGATACTAGGGTCCATGGAGTAACATAGATTACGATATGCTTCCAGATGGTCATGAACACCAAGGAAGTAGATTGCTAAGGTCCCTGGATTAACATAGAATCATTAATTATCCCCTCGCCAACGAAGTTGCGAAGGGATATAGTAACGCAACCGTCCGTCCGGAATCTGGAACCCTATTGATTTTCAAGGTCATAGGGTCAAATATTTAGGCGAGGGGATATGCCACGCTTTGCGTTGCCCTTGTTTTATTGAAAATAATAATAATCAGAAACCACAAACTTCCACATCCTACAAGAAAGAATCCAATACATTTTGTATGAAAGAAGTCGGAAATGCACATTTGATCAATTCATAGTTTGTCAGTTTGTCCAAGTCTATTACTCTGTGATAAAATGATAGTTACTTCAACAGGTGATCATGACAAATATAATGGACCACAGCATTTCAAAGATATGCATACCTCCAATATGGGGGACTTACGTCAAGTCAGTGGTCTTTTCTCTAGTTTCCTCCATCAATAAAACTGACTGCGACAATATAACTGAAATATCATTTATGGTGACATGAAACGACCATAATCCAAACCAAACCTATATAGGTGAACATGATAAATGTTATTTAAGCTTTAAATATAAAATGATTGGCCATATACAACTTAGTTAGACTTGTATGTTTGTTGGATTTTTATGGCAATACATTTACATCAAACATCATTTCAAATGGGGTCATGTCGGGAGTCATAATTCAACTGACCAATCAGCAATTAATTTTCTTGCAAGTTTAACCAACCAGCTAATATATGAGTAATATGTTGGTTTTCACGTCCAAACTGAAATTACGTAATTTTCATTCTCTTTGTTGATAATTAAACTGTAAACATGCAGAGGCTTTTGCCCTATTGGTCAATATATTTTACTATCTTTCATATGATTGAATGGTCAAAGATGAAAAAAGAAAGGTAACCTGACATGACCTCGCAAGTTAAGAGTATTGCCTAAAAAATCAAACATCTAATTTTGATCTTATTATACTAAATGTGATATAAAGAAATTTATATTTGTTGTAATTTTGTTCTCACCATGATATATCTAAAAAAAAATATGCTTACATAGTGTTAAAAAAATCACACACTCTTATTTTAGTGCCATGTTATACTGAAATACTACTAAAGTTTTGCAATAAACACCAATCAATCAATAAATCACTCATAATTTATTCCTTTTTTTATTATTTTTTAATCAAAGCAGAGATTTCATCACATTTATATTTAAAAACAAAATCAGATCATATAGATAAACTGAAAAGCTGCCATATATGTCTTTTACTACTTTTAAAAACATTTGTTTTCGAGTTTTGACTTTGGTTCCTGCCTTGTTTCCTCTCTAAATGAACCTGTCATTTATCATTAGACCACACTGAAATAAAAAATAAGACAATTCAGAGTCAGTAAGGTTGACCAGTCAGTAAATTGAACATGGTATTTACTTAAATACTTAATTGACAAATAAGTTAGTCTGCTGTTTACATTCACACTTAAAAATGTTGCTAAAGAATTTATTATTTTTATCTTTGTTTCGGACCTTGGTGCTCTAGACAAAATAATGGCAAGCTAAAAAATAGTAAATCAAAAATTTATTTAAGGACTTATAACATATATTTCTAAGCAAATCTTGATGCATTAGGCATTCAGTAAAATCATTTGAATTATTCTATTGAGTCCCAGATGCTATGCCTTTACACTACATTGGATCAAAAGTTAAACATAATCATTCACAATTCTTGTCTTTAAACTGTTTGTATGCAAAAAGATTTTGAAAAGGTTTTTCCTTGAAGCCACTGTTAAAACTTAAGACCAAGGTAGACAGACCCTATTGGTGGTGCCTAAGATGATGAACCTCAACCCCATGACATAAGACCCTGCAGAAACTTGGACCATGCTCATGGCGAGGTGTACTTCATACAACTTAATGTGATAAAGTTTGTGTCAATACTGATTTTCCGGTTTCTTCCACCAATAAAACTCACTGCCTTGAAATCCTGGGTAACTAAAGTATAGTTGGTTGTGGCATTAAGTTCCCATATCCTGGGTAACTAAAGTATAGTTGGTTGTGGCATTAAGTTCCCATAATCTTAATGCTAATCCTTTTAATCATTCTTGGAAGGAATTTATCAAATGATTGTAAAATTTCTATCAATAATAAATAACGGTTATTTCTATCAATAATAACTACCTGTTATTTTTGTCTAAGATTTTCAGGACAATCTGGTTGTACAGATGGATGTGCCTGTTTGAATTCTTCTATTTTAGATAACTCTTCGTTGATTTTTGATATCAAAGGAAAAGATGACATATCGACACTAAATCTGAAATTAAAATTTAATTTTCAGTATTTTTGGTTTTGCTAATAATAGTAATATTTAAGGCATCTTTATTCAAAATGTATCACTTATGAATCTTTAAATAATTATATTCAGTCTATATGGGGCTGTTATATTTAAGGCATCTTTATTCAAAATGTATCACTTATGAATCTTTAAATAATTATATTCAGTCTATATGGGGCTGTTGCTGTTGTGATCGTATATTAATTTGCTTGATCAGGGCTCACAAAATTGCATATCGGTTTGGTGGTCCAAGTGAAAAAAATGTCAGTCCTCATTAATTTTCTATTGCAAAATGCCAATTTTGTGTCAGTTCTTATCAAAATATGGGCAGATTTTGCTGGTCATGTCTGACAGGATTGACAAATTTCGTGAACTTTGCTTTATTATCTATCTATGCAATTAGTGTCTATCTTTAACATGGCCAAAAAAGCTCCAAATGCCACCTTCCAAAGTTTATAGAAACAATAACATAATATTCTTTTTGAGACGAAACAAGTCAGATCTTTGTGAATAAGTCCTGCTTTTAGTACTTAACAGAACTTGGATGGTTGATTCTTAAAATTTTATATTACAGACCCCCTCCTTTCATCTAAAATAGGGCTGTTAAAATAAAAATATAATTTTACATTGATTGTCAAAATGCTTGTCAGTATGACCTACTTTATGTATTTAACATTTCTTTTTAAATGTCAATACATGTACCATAAACACTTATATAATATACATATGTTAACTTTCAGAAACAATCTACCTATACGCATTGCCTACTTGTGGTACTAAACATAAGTCTGCCATCGTCACCTTGTCTCCAACACAGTATTTTCCTGCTGTTTTACTTAATGATTGTTCTAAAGCTGAAATAAAACAAATATATTAATAATCGACCTCGTTCAAACATTTATATAGCATTAATACCTATGGTTTTAATAAACTAAAATCCATAATTTTATGGATCAAAATATCCACAAATTTAAGAACCCAAAAGAACATTTTTTTCTCTCTATTTATAGGAAGTCGTTGTTGGTTAACACCAACAGAGCAATGTTCAAGCTATATCATGGTGAGAACAAGTTACATTTCAATCAGATGATGATGTCTGCTTTGTACTAGATCAACATGCTTAGTTGAATTTTAATCGTGCTAGCTAACTACATTGTGAAAAAAATGTTTCTCCATGTAAATTTGGTATCAAAAGAAAGATAAATCATTCTTCTTTCATCGATGTAAAAATAACAGGAATGAAGGGCTTGGAATGCACAAATGGGGGCGAAATGTCAATGACGGATACCATAATTCTTTTTATATTAAAATTGAAAGTCTAGTTCAGATATGAAATTTCTGTGTTTTGATGATCATGTTGTGTTTCTATTTATCTTTCATATTCTGTAATTTTAAGTGTGTTGTATCCTTACCATGATTAAATACTCATTTAAAATTATTTAGAAATGTCTTTCAGCTTATTACAATTTCAGCTATTTTCTTTAAAAAATTGGCAACCAGTACATAACCTTTTATTGCAATTTTTTACAATTATTTTATAAACTATATTTGAATATTTAGTTGCTATAATTAGGAAAGATGAACTAATTTGCTAATTACTGTTTAATTTTTCATCAAATTAATGCTTATAATTGTTTAACTTATTAATAAGTTAATAATTGTTAAGTTATCTCTTAACCACCCTCATTATGTAAAAAAAATAAATTAGGACAGATATTTTTAATGGTAGAATGTTTTAAATAATCTACCATATAATATTCTGAACATAACATGTATAGAACCTAAAAATTGACTGCCACAATATAACTGAAATATTGTTGAAAGTGGCTTTAAACACCATAACTCTGTATAGACCCTGTGCATTCTACATTCCCACTACACATGTACATGTATTTAATTACTTGTACAGTGCATTTTGACTTGGTGTCAAGATCTTTCTGACAAATTATTTTTTAACCAATGGTATTGTTATTAAACAATGGTATGTTGTACTATTGTTATTAACCAATGGTACTGTTATTAACCAATGCTATTGTTATTAAACAATGGTATGTTGTACTATTGTTATTAACCAATGGTATGTTGTACTATTGTTATTAACCAATGGTACTGTTATTAACCAATGGTATTGTTATTAAACAATGGTATGTTGTACTATTGTTATTAACCAATGGTATGTTGTACTATTGTTATTAACCAATGGTACTGTTATTAACCAATCATATTGTTACTTTTACCAGTATTTGATCTTAATTTGTGCTTTGAACTGGTAGTTGTAAAACATTGATGTGTTCATCCAAAAATATTTTTTTTTGACATTTTGTTATTAAGTCATAATTATTGCAAAATAAATTTCTGAACTTGTTATTTGTAATTTGACACTATATTTACCCAGTACTTAATGTTTCCAAGTTACAGGAACTGCCTACTCTTCTGGAACACGTGAGTTCACTCCTTGTTTTCAGTGGGCTTCGTGTTGTTCAATGTTATCTGAATACTGTTTTTCTTGTTCATTTGACCATTGTATTGTCTGTGCTTAGATTTACAGCTTCTCATTACCCTTTTGGTGTTTTCTTACACAAGAACACAAATTGATTTATTGGAAACAAATATATGTGCCGGTCTTTTACAAGGTTGTGATGGGGGAAACTACATCATATTCAGGGATATGGACACACAAAAATGGCAGACACTTCCTCCAACTACAGAAAGGAAATTAATCCATTTCTGCTAATTAACACATTACATTTATCAAGTTTATAGGTGGAAAGTACTTATGGTAACCTGAAATAATCTTGACATTGAATGCTCTTGTCAACAATCAAGCTTTTTCTGTGAACATATCAACACAATGTCAAATTTGGACTGGGATAGTGCCACATTTCAACATTGTCTTGCCTGTACTAAAAAGAAATCTCTGCCATCTTCATGTGTATAGATACTTTCATATGACACAAGTTCCTTGCAGTGAAGGTCCAATAGACAAGTAAGAAGGAATTTCAAAATTATATAAGATAACACAACATTTTGAACCAGATACTAGGGTCCATGGAGTAACATAGATTACGATATGCTTCCAGATGGTCATGAACACCAAGGAAGTAGATTGCTAAGGTCCCTGGATTAACATAGAATCATTAATTATCCCCTCGCCAACGAAGTTGCGAAGGGATATAGTAACGCAACCGTCCGTCCGGAATCTGGAACCCTATTGATTTTCAAGGTCATAGGGTCAAATATTTAGGCGAGGGGATATGCCACGCTTTGCGTTGCCCTTGTTTTATTGAAAATAATAATAATCAGAAACCACAAACTTCCACATCCTACAAGAAAGAATCCAATACATTTTGTATGAAAGAAGTCGGAAATGCACATTTGATCAATTCATAGTTTGTCAGTTTGTCCAAGTCTATTACTCTGTGATAAAATGATAGTTACTTCAACAGGTGATCATGACAAATATAATGGACCACAGCATTTCAAAGATATGCATACCTCCAATATGGGGGACTTACGTCAAGTCAGTGGTCTTTTCTCTAGTTTCCTCCATCAATAAAACTGACTGCGACAATATAACTGAAATATTATTTATGGTGACATGAAACGACCATAATCCAAACCAAACCTATATAGGTGAACATGATAAATGTTATTTAAGCTTTAAATATAAAATGATTGGCCATATACAACTTAGTTAGACTTGTATGTTTGTTGGATTTTTATGGCAATACATTTACATCAAACATCATTTCAAATGGGGTCATGTCGGGAGTCATAATTCAACTGACCAATCAGCAATTAATTTTCTAAATCTTGAGGTATGAAAATCCATGATGTTATCGGGACAAAACGAATTATCAATATTTTTGTTAATTTGTCAGTTTTCAAATATTGTGGACACTTATGCAAGTTTAACCAACCAGCTAATATATGAGTAATATGTTGGTTTTCACGTCCAAACTGAAATTACGTAATTTTCATTCTCTTTGTTGATAATTAAACTGTAAACATGCAGAGGCTTTTGCCCTATTGGTCAATATATTTTACTATCTTTCATATGATTGAATGGTCAAAGATGAAAAAAGAAAGGTAACCTGACATGACCTCGCAAGTTAAGAGTATTGCCTAAAAAATCAAACATCTAATTTTGATCTTATTATACTAAATGTGATATAAAGAAATTTATATTTGTTGTAATTTTGTTCTCACCATGATATATCTAAAAAAAAATATGCTTACATAGTGTTAAAAAAATCACACACTCTTATTTTAGTGCCATGTTATACTGAAATACTACTAAAGTTTTGCAATAAACACCAATCAATCAATAAATCACTCATAATTTATTCCTTTTTTTATTATTTTTTAATCAAAGCAGAGATTTCATCACATTTATATTTAAAAACAAAATCAGATCATATAGATAAACTGAAAAGCTGCCATATATGTCTTTTACTACTTTTAAAAACATTTGTTTTCGAGTTTTGACTTTGGTTCCTGCCTTGTTTCCTCTCTAAATGAACCTGTCATTTATCATTAGACCACACTGAAATAAAAAATAAGACAATTCAGAGTCAGTAAGGTTGACCAGTCAGTAAATTGAACATGGTATTTACTTAAATACTTAATTGACAAATAAGTTAGTCTGCTGTTTACATTCACACTTAAAAATGTTGCTAAAGAATTTATTATTTTTATCTTTGTTTCGGACCTTGGTGCTCTAGACAAAATAATGGCAAGCTAAAAAATAGTAAATCAAAAATTTATTTAAGGACTTATAACATATATTTCTAAGCAAATCTTGATGCATTAGGCATTCAGTAAAATCATTTGAATTATTCTATTGAGTCCCAGATGCTATGCCTTTACACTACATTGGATCAAAAGTTAAACATAATCATTCACAATTCTTGTCTTTAAACTGTTTGTATGCAAAAAGATTTTGAAAAGGTTTTTCCTTGAAGCCACTGTTAAAACTTAAGACCAAGGTAGACAGACCCTATTGGTGGTGCCTAAGATGATGAACCTCAACCCCATGACATAAGACCCTGCAGAAACTTGGACCATGCTCATGGCGAGGTGTACTTCATACAACTTAATGTGATAAAGTTTGTGTCAATACTGATTTTCCGGTTTCTTCCACCAATAAAACTCACTGCCTTGAAATCCTGGGTAACTAAAGTATAGTTGGTTGTGGCATTAAGTTCCCATATCCTGGGTAACTAAAGTATAGTTGGTTGTGGCATTAAGTTCCCATAATCTTAATGCTAATCCTTTTAATCATTCTTGGAAGGAATTTATCAAATGATTGTAAAATTTCTATCAATAATAAATAACGGTTATTTCTATCAATAATAACTACCTGTTATTTTTGTCTAAGATTTTCAGGACAATCTGGTTGTACAGATGGATGTGCCTGTTTGAATTCTTCTATTTTAGATAACTCTTCGTTGATTTTTGATATCAAAGGAAAAGATGACATATCGACACTAAATCTGAAATTAAAATTTAATTTTCAGTATTTTTGGTTTTGCTAATAATAGTAATATTTAAGGCATCTTTATTCAAAATGTATCACTTATGAATCTTTAAATAATTATATTCAGTCTATATGGGGCTGTTATATTTAAGGCATCTTTATTCAAAATGTATCACTTATGAATCTTTAAATAATTATATTCAGTCTATATGGGGCTGTTGCTGTTGTGATCGTATATTAATTTGCTTGATCAGGGCTCACAAAATTGCATATCGGTTTGGTGGTCCAAGTGAAAAAAATGTCAGTCCTCATTAATTTTCTATTGCAAAATGCCAATTTTGTGTCAGTTCTTATCAAAATATGGGCAGATTTTGCTGGTCATGTCTGACAGGATTGACAAATTTCGTGAACTTTGCTTTATTATCTATCTATGCAATTAGTGTCTATCTTTAACATGGCCAAAAAAGCTCCAAATGCCACCTTCCAAAGTTTATAGAAACAATAACATAATATTCTTTTTGAGACGAAACAAGTCAGATCTTTGTGAATAAGTCCTGCTTTTAGTACTTAACAGAACTTGGATGGTTGATTCTTAAAATTTTATATTACAGACCCCCTCCTTTCATCTAAAATAGGGCTGTTAAAATAAAAATATAATTTTACATTGATTGTCAAAATGCTTGTCAGTATGACCTACTTTATGTATTTAACATTTCTTTTTAAATGTCAATACATGTACCATAAACACTTATATAATATACATATGTTAACTTTCAGAAACAATCTACCTATACGCATTGCCTACTTGTGGTACTAAACATAAGTCTGCCATCGTCACCTTGTCTCCAACACAGTATTTTCCTGCTGTTTTACTTAATGATTGTTCTAAAGCTGAAATAAAACAAATATATTAATAATCGACCTCGTTCAAACATTTATATAGCATTAATACCTATGGTTTTAATAAACTAAAATCCATAATTTTATGGATCAAAATATCCACAAATTTAAGAACCCAAAAGAACATTTTTTTCTCTCTATTTATAGGAAGTCGTTGTTGGTTAACACCAACAGAGCAATGTTCAAGCTATATCATGGTGAGAACAAGTTACATTTCAATCAGATGATGATGTCTGCTTTGTACTAGATCAACATGCTTAGTTGAATTTTAATCGTGCTAGCTAACTGAAACAACAATAGACGCATCGCTCCATTCAAAACACATTATTCTGATTTCGAGTCAATCAATTTTTGTTCCTACTCCTTAATGCTGTGTGCTTAGCAGAGGAGCAACCATACCAATTTTATTGTCTTTGTTGCCTAGACCCCACGATCTACCACGCTCACAGCAAGCATGTTAACTATAACACCACTGATAATGTGGTGTTTCCATTCACAGCAACAGCACTTGTAAATAACACAGTTGCTTTATATATTTTTCTCAATCGATAATTTTTTAAGAAGCCACAAATATGGCTTTTATCAGTAATTCTTTCCTAAAATTTTAACTTTTCCCAGTATTGAAAATGAAATATAAAAAAGTAGTGTCATACCTATAAATATAAATCAGTCATTTTACATTTGGCAAATGATAAACACAGTGCAGTGATTCTATCATCCAACAACACCTAAAGCATGACTAGCTATACAAATATACAGTGAATCCTGTCTGACTAAATCATAATCCTTTATAAACTGAGCTTTAATTAAAGTCCCAATGTAGGAAATCTTTGTTAATTTAACCCATAAAAACCAAAGGCAAAAGCTGGTTCCAAGGTTTTACTGTATATATAGCAATAACTACATGGTTAGTTACAATGACTGTGTTTACCTTTGAATCCTTTCTCAATCCAAAATCTACCCCATTCCATTTTTGTTTCATCTCCAATTTTCTGCAGAACTACAAGATTTTGAAGAGGCTGTATTCCTGAACATATGAGTTCAGTTAACTCCCTTACCTAGCAATAAATACACATTTATAGTTAAAAAACAAACATTTATTATTACATTGTACCTGTAATAAATATACTAATACATAACAAACAACATGTATTCTGCAAATGAGAACTATTACTGTTAAAATAACAATACAGTAACTATTATAGGATGAATTACGATTATTGGTGCTTAATATCACTTTTGCAATTATATGTGACTGGTAATCTTTAAAGAATGCGTTATTATTATGAATTTAAAAAAAACAATTACTATTTATACCTGTATTTACAAATCTTAATTTGTTTAATATTGCTGAGAACGGTTGATTATGGTTGATGTATTTGTGTCTACCTACTTATTTTTAATGCTCAATTTTAAAAACAAACAGGAATCCAAATAATGTAGAATTTCAGTGGCTTGAAAGGACATAAAATCGAAGTTCTACAAGTTCACAGGAAAGTTACACTTCTGTATTGACAATGTTTCAGAATGTAATATAGACAACACCAATGCTTCAGTGATCATGAATCAGAATATAAAGTTATTTCTTGTATTGTATGTATGTGTATTTTGTTATTCTTTATTGTAAATCAGATTCTTGCATATGTAAAAAAGCTTGAGGGTTTCATCTATAATTTTGCAAACTGTAATGAAAAACAGGGACAATATGTTGTAAATTTAGGCACAAAACGTTTATGGGAGGCAACTCTTCAGAATAATACAATAATTCATTTCACCAATTCAGAAAATATACTGGACAAAAAGGTTAGGAATCACTCTAATTTGAAATAATGATATATCTTATTAAATTTAATGACACCATAGGAATAATTGCTAACTCTTTATATACTTGTCAAAATTTGAAGTTCAATGAAACACTGAATTTCCATTAAATTAAGTTATGAAAAGAAAGATTAAAACAATTCCACCAATATCAACAAAACAAACAATCACTTCTCATTGAACTCAACAAAGACCATGTCATATGATGTTGGAAATCCAGGTTCAGGTTAGGGACAGGGTTAAACCAGTTAATGGGATCCCAACCCACCTCTCTTGATAACTGAATCTCCAACAGCAATACATATATAAACATATAGATAAAAACCTGCAGATTTGCTTCCACTCAAAAAGATCACATGCTATTACAAAAATGAATTGCAACATAAACATGGACAGTACAATAGCAGGGTCAGTGAATGCTCGTAGTTTGCAAGGTAGAAGCTGTTGGTTACAGACCATTACTCTTTGAACAAAAAAAGCATTTCTGATACTTTTAACAGATTTAGTATTGCATAGTCATGAACATCCAAAGAAATTAATGGTCTTTGTGGAAGACCAGAATAAATAGGTGATCAAATTATTGGAATCAAATATAGAACATAAAATAGCACTGTAAACCGGGAAATATTCGTGGTGGTTTTATTTTCACTATTTTCACCATAAGCTTTCTTCTGCGAAAATAAAACTACTGCGAAATATTCACAGTAAACAAACCTGCAAAGAGATGTAAACAAATGACAACAGTTTTTCCTGACAGACGGACAAAGACAACCATAGTGGACATACGACTGACCTTTCCACTAATATAAACAGCCGAAAGATACGACCATGCCTTTGTGTATTTTAGTGAGTGTTGTACATTTGATTATATTAGCAACAAATAATGTAAAACAGTTAAATACTTTATTACAGTAACGAAATCAGGCTTAAGACGAAGTAAAGATAAATCCCCGGTCCAATCGCTATTTAAACAATGTATTTTTGAAGGCCTATTACAAATTTTTTATAACGAAAATCAGGCTTAAAACGAAGAGAATTTTAAACCCAAACAACGTTTTTATTACTCAAAATTGACCTGATATAACCAAGAAAATTGCTGAACAAACAAATCGTTTACCTGTCTTCTGTTACGCACGGACGATCACATATTAGAATGGCACTTGACACTTCCATTATTGGTAATTGAAAAATCAATAATCCCACCCGTGATGTTGTTAATGATGTCAATCAAGACTTTTCTTTAAAATATTCAAACAATAAAATGGGTATTAATGATGTGATTAACAAGTTGTCAATTAATAACACACACGCTAATTTATTGCATTAAAAATTAATAAAACGTAATCTATATTTTAATGAATGGATGCACAAGCTAAACAAATTAAAATCAAAGTCATGTGTGAGATTAATTCATTCTCTATTGTTTATTTTTTCTTTGATGATAGACTCTTTAATTAAACAACAAAGTCGCTTTTAAATTTTAATTCTACCGTTGTTTTTCACACTGCAAGCCGAACATTGTCATAAATATGGTAACACATCCTCGTGGTGATCATTCAGTAATCAGTATGAAGGGCAATAGATCTTGTTACAATATATACTGTTGAAGTAATGTTTTATTTTAACTGCTGAATTAATAAATTTTATTCAACAATTCTCATTTTTGTTTTTCTCTATTCAGAAAAACGATGTCATATTTTAACAGTGTATTTAATTTATTCCTCAACATAGCTTGCATTATGAATGGTGTTACAAAAAAAACAAAGACTCACAAACAAAGCAAAATCCGTGAAGTAAAAACGTTATTATCTGTCAAAAAATAACAAGATTACTTATGATACCCCCGCTCTTCGGCAAACAGGAAGCAGGAATCTGACGGGTCAAAAAGCGCTTCCCACGATATGGGGTACCTATATGAAGCTTGTGACCAAATATAAGATTTCTGCCATCAATAGTTGTTGAGAAAAATGCGACTAAAAATGGTCATATACAAAATGTATGTTCAATGTGTATAAAAATCAACAAAGTCGGCAAACAGGAAGTAGGAATCTGATGGGTCCAAAAACGCTTCCCACGATATGGGGTACCTATATGAAGCTTGTGAGCAAATATCAGATCTCTGCCATCAATAGTTGCTGAGAAAAATGTGACAAAAATGTGCATATATGTTCAATGTGTATAAAAACCAACTAAGTCGGCAAACAGGAAGTAGGAATCTGACGGGTCCAAAAACGCTTCCCACAATATGGCATACCTATATGAAGCTTGTGACCAAATATCAGATTCCTGTCATCAATAGTTGCTGAGAAAAATGCGATGAAAAATGTGCATATACAAATGTATGTTAAATGTGTATAAAAATCAACAAAGTCGGCAAACAGGAAGTAGGAATCTGATGGGTCCAAAAACGCTTCCCACGATATGGGGTACCTATATGACGTTTGTGACCAAATATCAGATTTCTGCCATCATCAGTTACTGAGAAAAATATCTTGGATGGATGGAAGGACGGACGGACAGAGGTAAAACAGTATACCCCCCTCCCCCTTCGGGGAGTGGGGGTATAACAAAACAAAGCAAACAAAACAGTTACACATCACTTGAAATAATTTTTTTGAAATCCATCATTTTTCAAAAGGGGAGGTAATTCTACATTATTTCTCTTATAACGAACGATGTCTATAACGAAATAAGATTGAGAGTCCCCTGGACTTCATTATAAACGAACTCTACTGTATTTACATCATTTAAAAACATTTTCAGCAGTATTACACAAACATTCAACCAATAACACCTGTCAATCAAGTCATGGTCACTCTTTCATAAAATGGTCAATTAACGGTTACAGGTAATCCCTACGGCAACAAAGGCACTCTTAATGAGATCAGTTTTCTCTTTCAATTGTTTGTGTGTTTTGACAAGCCAACTTGCATGTAACGATTTGACGACACTTAACCGCATGTCAATTTCTTCAAATTTTTTGTCTTTATGCAGATATTTGTACATGTTTTCACAACCACAGTTCACTAGCTACTAAATCAATGACGGTTTATACTACATGTTTTCACAACCACAGTTCACTATCTACTAAATCAATGACGGTTTATACTACATGTTTTCACAACCACAGTTCACTATCTACTAAATCAATGACGGTTTATACTACATGTTTTCACAACCACAGTTCACTATCTACTAAATCAATGACGGTTTATACTACATGTTTTCACAACCACAGTTCACTAGCTACTAAATCAATGACGGTTTATACTACATGTTTTCACAACCACAGTTCACTATCTACTAAATCAATGACGGTTTATACTACATGTTTTCACAACCACAGTTCACTATCTACTAAATCAATGACGGTTTATGCTACATGTTTTCACAACCACAGTTCACTAGCTACTAAATCAATGACGGTTTATACTACATGTTTTCACAACCACAGTTCACTATCTACTAAATCAATGACGGTTTATACTACATGTTTTCACAACCACAGTTCACTATCTACTAAATCAATGACGGTTTATACTACATGTTTTCACAACCACAGTTCACTAGCTACTAAATCAATGACGGTTTATACTACATGTTTTCACAACCACAGTTCACTATCTACTAAATCAATGACGGTTTATACTACATGTTTTCACAACCACAGTTCACTATCTACTAAATCAATGACGGTTTATGCTACATGTTTTCACAACCACAGTTCACTAGCTACTAAATCAATGACGGTTTATACTACATGTTTTCACAACCACAGTTCACTATCTACTAAATCAATGACGGTTTATACTACATGTTTTCACAACCACAGTTCACTATCTACTAAATCAATGACGGTTTATACTACATGTTTTCACAACCACAGTTCACTAGCTACTAAATCAATGACGGTTTATACTACATGTTTTCACAACCACAGTTCACTAGCTACTAAATCAATGACGGTTTATACTACATGTTTTCACAACCACAGTTCACTATCTACTAAATCAATGACGGTTTATACTACATGTTTTCACAACCACAGTTCACTAGCTACTAAATCAATGACGGTTTATACTACATGTTTTCACAACCACATACTACATGTTTTCACAACCACAGTTCACTAGCTACTAAATCAATGACGGTTTATACTACATGTTTTCACAACCACAGTTCACTATCTACTAAATCAATGACGGTTTATACTACATGTTTTCACAACCACAGTTCACTAGCTACTAAATCAATGACGGTTTATACTACATGTTTTCACAACCACAGTTCACTATCTACTAAATCAATGACGGTTTATACTACATGTTTTCACAACCACAGTTCACTATCTACTAAATCAATGACGGTTTATACTACATGTTTTCACAACCACAGTTCACTAGCTACTAAATCAATGACGGTTTATACTACATGTTTTCACAACCACAGTTCACTATCTACTAAATCAATGACGGTTTATACTACATGTTTTCACAACAACAGTTCACTATCTACTAAATCAATGACGGTTTATACTACATGTTTTCACAACCACAGTTCACTAGCTACTAAATCAATGACGGTTTATACTACATGTTTTCACAACCACAGTTCACTATCTACTAAATCAATGACGGTTTATACTACATGTTTTCACAACCACAGTTCACTAGCTACTAAATCAATGACGGTTTATACTACATGTTTTCACAACCACAGTTCACTATCTACTAAATCAATGACGGTTTATACTACATGTTTTCACAACCACAGTTCACTAGCTACTAAATCAATGACGGTTTATACTACATGTTTTCACAACCACAGTTCACTATCTACTAAATCAATGACGGTTTATACTACATGTTTTCACAACCACAGTTCACTAGCTACTAAATCAATGACGGTTTATACTACATGTTTTCACAACCACAGTTCACTAGCTACTAAATCAATGACGGTTTATGCTACATGTTTTCACAACCACAGTTCACTATCTACTAAATCAATGACGGTTTATGCTACATGTTTTCACAACCACAGTTCACTATCTACTAAATCAATGACGGTTTATACTACATGTTTTCACAACCACAGTTCACTAGCTACTAAATCAATGACGGTTTATGCTACATGTTTTCACAACCACAGTTCACTATCTACTAAATCAATGACGGTTTATACTACATGTTTTCACAACCACAGTTCACTAGCTACTAAATCAATGACGGTTTATGCTACATGTTTTCACAACCACAGTTCACTATCTACTAAATCAATGACGGTTTTATGCTACATGTTTTCACAACCACAGTTCACTATCTACTAAATCAATGACGGTTTATACTACATGTTTTCACAACCACAGTTCACTAGCTACTAAATCAATGACGGTTTATACTACATGTTTTCACAACCACAGTTCACTAGCTACTAAATCAATGACGGTTTATACTACATGTTTTCACAACCACAGTTCACTATCTACTAAATCAATGACGGTTTATACTACATGTTTTCACAACCACAGTTCACTAGCTACTAAATCAATGACGGTTTATACTACATGTTTTCACAACCACAGTTCACTAGCTACTAAATCAATGACGGTTTATGCTACATGTTTTCACAACCACAGTTCACTATCTACTAAATCAATGACGGTTTATGCTACATGTTTTCACAACCACAGTTCACTATCTACTAAATCAATGACGGTTTATACTACATGTTTTCACAACCACAGTTCACTATCTACTAAATCAATGACGGTTTATACTACATGTTTTCACAACCACAGTTCACTAGCTACTAAATCAATGACGGTTTATACTACATGTTTTCACAACCACAGTTCACTATCTACTAAATCAATGACGGTTTATACTACATGTTTTCACAACCACAGTTCACTAGCTACTAAATCAATGACGGTTTATACTACATGTTTTCACAACCACAGTTCACTAGCTACTAAATCAATGACGGTTTATGCTACATGTTTTCACAACCACAGTTCACTATCTACTAAATCAATGACGGTTTATGCTACATGTTTTCACAACCACAGTTCACTATCTACTAAATCAATGACGGTTTATACTACATGTTTTCACAACCACAGTTCACTAGCTACTAAATCAATGACGGTTTATGCTACATGTTTTCACAACCACAGTTCACTATCTACTAAATCAATGACGGTTTATACTACATGTTTTCACAATCACAGTTCACTATCTACTAAATCAATGACGGTTATACTACATGTTTTCACAACCACAGTTCACTATCTACTAAATCAATGACGGTTTATGCTACATGTTTTCACAACCACAGTTCACTATCTACTAAATCAATGACGGTTTATACTACATGTTTTCACAACCACAGTTCACTAGCTACTAAATCAATGACGGTTTATACTACATGTTTTCACAACCACAGTTCACTATCTACTAAATCAATGACGGTTTATACTACATGTTTTCACAACCACAGTTCACTATCTACTAAATCAATGACGGTTTATACTACATGTTTTCACAACCACAGTTCACTAGCTACTAAATCAATGACGGTTTATACTACATGTTTTCACAACCACAGTTCACTATCTACTAAATCAATGACGGTTTATACTACATGTTTTCACAACCACAGTTCACTATCTACTAAATCAATGACGGTTTATACTACATGTTTTCACAACCACAGTTCACTATCTACTAAATCAATGACGGTTTATACTACATGTTTTCACAACCACAGTTCACTAGCTACTAAATCAATGACGGTTTATACTACATGTTTTCACAACCACAGTTCACTATCTACTAAATCAATGACGGTTTATACTACATGTTTTCACAACCACAGTTCACTAGCTACTAAATCAATGACGGTTTATACTACATGTTTTCACAACCACAGTTCACTAGCTACTAAATCAATGACGGTTTATACCACATGTTTTCACAACCACAGTTCACTATCTACTAAATCAATGACGGTTTATACTACATGTTTTCACAACCACAGTTCACTATCTACTAAATCAATGACGGTTTATACTACATGTTTTCACAACCACAGTTCACTATCTACTAAATCAATGACGGTTTATACTACATGTTTTCACAACCACAGTTCACTATCTACTAAATCAATGACGGTTTATACTACATGTTTTCACAACCACAGTTCACTAGCTACTAAATCAATGACGGTTTATACTACATGTTTTCACAACCACAGTTCACTAGCTACTAAATCAATGACGGTTTATACTACATGTTTTCACAACCACAGTTCACTATCTCTAAATCAATGACGGTTTATACTACATGTTTTCACAACCACAGTTCACTATCTACTAAATCAATGACGGTTTATACTACATGTTTCACAACCACAGTTCACTAGCTACTAAATCAATGACGGTTTATACTACATGTTTTCACAACCACAGTTCACTATCTACTAAATCAATGACGGTTTATACTACATGTTTTCACAACCACAGTTCACTATCTACTAAATCAATGACGGTTTATACTACATGTTTTCACAACCACAGTTCACTATCTACTAAATCAATGACGGTTTATACTACATGTTTTCACAACCACAGTTCACTATCTACTAAATCAATGACGGTTTATACTACATGTTTTCACAACCACAGTTCACTATCTACTAAATCAATGACGGTTTATACTACATGTTTTCACAACCACAGTTCACTATCTACTAAATCAATGACGGTTTATACTACATGTTTTCACAACCACAGTTCACTATCTACTAAATCAATGACGGTTTATACTACATGTTTTCACAACCACAGTTCACTATCTACTAAATCAATGACGGTTTATACTACATGTTTTCACAACCACAGTTCACTATCTACTAAATCAATGACGGTTTATACTACATGTTTTCACAACCACAGTTCACTATCTACTAAATCAATGACGGTTTATACTACATGTTTTCACAACCACAGTTCACTATCTACTAAATCAATGACGGTTTATACTACATGTTTTCACAACCACAGTTCACTATCTACTAAATCAATGACGGTTTATACTACATGTTTTCACAACCACAGTTCACTATCTACTAAATCAATGACGGTTTATACTACATGTTTTCACAACCACAGTTCACTATCTACTAAATCAATGACGGTTTATACTACATGTTTTCACAACCACAGTTCACTATCTACTAAATCAATGACGGTTTATACTACATGTTTTCACAACCACAGTTCACTATCTACTAAATCAATGACGGTTTATACTACATGTTTTCACAACCACAGTTCACTAGCTACTAAATCAATGACGGTTTATACTACATGTTTTCACAACCACAGTTCACTAGCTACTAAATCAATGACGGTTTATGCTACATGTTTTCACAACCACAGTTCACTATCTACTAAATCAATGACGGTTTATGCTACATGTTTTCACAACCACAGTTCACTATCTACTAAATCAATGACGGTTTATACTACATGTTTTCACAACCACAGTTCACTATCTACTAAATCAATGACGGTTTATACTACATGTTTTCACAACCACAGTTCACTAGCTACTAAATCAATGACGGTTTATACTACATGTTTTCACAACCACAGTTCACTATCTACTAAATCAATGACGGTTTATACTACATGTTTTCACAACCACAGTTCACTAGCTACTAAATCAATGACGGTTTATACTACATGTTTTCACAACCACAGTTCACTAGCTACTAAATCAATGACGGTTTATGCTACATGTTTTCACAACCACAGTTCACTATCTACTAAATCAATGACGGTTTATACTACATGTTTTCACAACCACAGTTCACTATCTACTAAATCAATGACGGTTTATACTACATGTTTTCACAACCACAGTTCACTATCTACTAAATCAATGACGGTTTATACTACATGTTTTCACAACCACAGTTCACTATCTACTAAATCAATGACGGTTTATACTACATGTTTTCACAATCACAGTTCACTATCTACTAAATCAATGACGGTTTATACTACATGTTTTCACAACCACAGTTCACTATCTACTAAATCAATGACGGTTTATGCTACATGTTTTCACAACCACAGTTCACTATCTACTAAATCAATGACGGTTTATACTACATGTTTTCACAACAGTTCACTAGCTACTAAATCAATGACGGTTTATACTACATGTTTTCACAACCACAGTTCACTATCTACTAAATCAATGACGGTTTATACTACATGTTTTCACAACCACAGTTCACTATCTACTAAATCAATGACGGTTTATACTACATGTTTTCACAACCACAGTTCACTAGCTACTAAATCAATGACGGTTTATACTACATGTTTTCACAACAACAGTTCACTATCTACTAAATCAATGACGGTTTATACTACATGTTTTCACAACCACAGTTCACTATCTACTAAATCAATGACGGTTTATACTACATGTTTTCACAACCACAGTTCACTATCTACTAAATCAATGACGGTTTATACTACATGTTTTCACAACCACAGTTCACTAGCTACTAAATCAATGACGGTTTATACTACATGTTTTCACAACCACAGTTCACTATCTACTAAATCAATGACGGTTTATACTACATGTTTTCACAACCACAGTTCACTATCTACTAAATCAATGACGGTTTATACTACATGTTTTCACAACCACAGTTCACTAGCTACTAAATCAATGACGGTTTATACTACATGTTTTCACAACCACAGTTCACTAGCTACTAAATCAATGACGGTTTATACTACATGTTTTCACAACCACAGTTCACTAGCTACTAAATCAATGACGGTTTATACCACATGTTTTCACAACCACAGTTCACTATCTACTAAATCAATGACGGTTTATACTACATGTTTTCACAACCACAGTTCACTATCTACTAAATCAATGACGGTTTATACTACATGTTTTCACAACCACAGTTCACTATCTACTAAATCAATGACGGTTTATACTACATGTTTTCACAACCACAGTTCACTATCTACTAAATCAATGACGGTTTATACTACATGTTTTCACAACCACAGTTCACTAGCTACTAAATCAATGACGGTTTATACTACATGTTTTCACAACCACAGTTCACTAGCTACTAAATCAATGACGGTTTATACTACAGTTTTCACAACCACAGTTCACTATCTACTAAATCAATGACGGTTTATACTACATGTTTTCACAACCACAGTTCACTATCTACTAAATCAATGACGGTTTATACTACATGTTTTCACAACCACAGTTCACTATCTACTAAATCAATGACGGTTTATACTACATGTTTTCACAACCACAGTTCACTATCTACTAAATCAATGACGGTTTATACTACATGTTTTCACAACCACAGTTCACTATCTACTAAATCAATGACGGTTTATACTACATGTTTTCACAACCACAGTTCACTATCTACTAAATCAATGACGGTTTATACTACATGTTTTCACAACCACAGTTCACTATCTACTAAATCAATGACGGTTTATACTACATGTTTTCACAACCACAGTTCACTATCTACTAAATCAATGACGGTTTATACTACATGTTTTCACAACCACAGTTCACTATCTACTAAATCAATGACGGTTTATACTACATGTTTTCACAACCACAGTTCACTATCTACTAAATCAATGACGGTTTATACTACATGTTTTCACAACCACAGTTCACTATCTACTAAATCAATGACGGTTTATACTACATGTTTTCACAACCACAGTTCACTATCTACTAAATCAATGACGGTTTATACTACATGTTTTCACAACCACAGTTCACTATCTACTAAATCAATGACGGTTTATACTACATGTTTTCACAACCACAGTTCACTATCTACTAAATCAATGACGGTTTATACTACATGTTTTCACAACCACAGTTCACTATCTACTAAATCAATGACGGTTTATACTACATGTTTTCACAACCACAGTTCACTATCTACTAAATCAATGACGGTTTATACTACATGTTTTCACAACCACAGTTCACTATCTACTAAATCAATGACGGTTTATACTACATGTTTTCACAACCACAGTTCACTATCTACTAAATCAATGACGGTTTATACTACATGTTTTCACAACCACAGTTCACTATCTACTAAATCAATGACGGTTTATACTACATGTTTTCACAACCACAGTTCACTATCTACTAAATCAATGACGGTTTATACTACATGTTTTCACAACCACAGTTCACTATCTACTAAATCAATGACGGTTTATACTACATGTTTTCACAACCACAGTTCACTATCTACTAAATCAATGACGGTTTATACTACATGTTTTCACAACCACAGTTCACTATCTACTAAATCAATGACGGTTTATACTACATGTTTTCACAACCACAGTTCACTATCTACTAAATCAATGACGGTTTATACTTACATGTTTTCACAACCACAGTTCACTATCTACTAAATCAATGACGGTTTATACTACATGTTTTCACAACCACAGTTCACTATCTACTAAATCAATGACGGTTTATACTACATGTTTTCACAACCACAGTTCACTATCTACTAAATCAATGACGGTTTATACTACATGTTTTCACAACCACAGTTCACTATCTACTAAATCAATGACGGTTTATACTACATGTTTTCACAACCACAGTTCACTATCTACTAAATCAATGACGGTTTATACTACATGTTTTCACAACCACAGTTCACTATCTACTAAATCAATGACGGTTTATACTACATGTTTTCACAACCACAGTTCACTATCTACTAAATCAATGACGGTTTATACTACATGTTTTCACAACCACAGTTCACTATCTACTAAATCAATGACGGTTTATACTACATGTTTTCACAACCACAGTTCACTATCTACTAAATCAATGACGGTTTATACTACATGTTTTCACAACCACAGTTCACTATCTACTAAATCAATGACGGTTTATACTACATGTTTTCACAACCACAGTTCACTATCTACTAAATCAATGACGGTTTATACTACATGTTTTCACAACCACAGTTCACTATCTACTAAATCAATGACGGTTTATACTACATGTTTCACAACCACAGTTCACTATCTACTAAATCAATGACGGTTTATACTACATGTTTTCACAACCACAGTTCACTATCTACTAAATCAATGACGGTTTATACTACATGTTTTCACAACCACAGTTCACTATCTACTAAATCAATGACGGTTTATACTACATGTTTTCACAACCACAGTTCACTATCTACTAAATCAATGACGGTTTATACTACATGTTTTCACAACCACAGTTCACTATCTACTAAATCAATGACGGTTTATACTACATGTTTTCACAACCACATTTCACTATCTACTAAATCAATGACGGTTTATACTACATGTTTTCACAACCACAGTTTCACTATCTACTAAATCAATGACGGTTTATACTACATGTTTTCACAACCACAGTTCACTAGCTACTAAATCAATGACGGTTTATACTACATGTTTTCACAACCACAGTTCACTATCTACTAAATCAATGACGGTTTATACTACATGTTTTCACAACCACAGTTCACTATCTACTAAATCAATGACGGTTTATACTACATGTTTTCACAACCACAGTTCACTATCTACTAAATCAATGACGGTTTATACTACATGTTTTCACAACCACAGTTCACTATCTACTAAATCAATGACGGTTTATACTACATGTTTTCACAACCACAGTTCACTATCTACTAAATCAATGACGGTTTATACTACATGTTTTCACAACCACAGTTCACTATCTACTAAATCAATGACGGTTTATACTACATGTTTTCACAACCACAGTTCACTATCTACTAAATCAATGACGGTTTATACTACATGTTTTCACAACAACAGTTCACTATCTACTAAATCAATGACGGTTTATACTACATGTTTTCACAACCACAGTTCACTATCTACTAAATCAATGACGGTTTATACTACATGTTTTCACAACCACAGTTCACTAGCTACTAATCAATGACGGTTTATACTACATGTTTTCACAACCACAGTTCACTATCTACTAAATCAATGACGGTTTATACTACATGTTTTCACAACCACAGTTCACTATCTACTAAATCAATGACGGTTTATACTACATGTTTTCACAACCACAGTTCACTAGCTACTAAATCAATGACGGTTTATACTACATGTTTTCACAACCACAGTTCACTATCTACTAAATCAATGACGGTTTATACTACATGTTTTCACAACCACAGTTCACTATCTACTAAATCAATGACGGTTTATACTACATGTTTTTCACAACAACAGTTCACTATCTACTAAATCAATGACGGTTTATACTACATGTTTTCACAACCACAGTTCACTATCTACTAAATCAATGACGGTTTATACTACATGTTTTCACAACCACAGTTCACTAGCTACTAAATCAATGACGGTTTATACTACATGTTTTCACAACCACAGTTCACTAGCTACTAAATCAATGACGGTTTATACTACATGTTTTCACAACCACAGTTCACTAGCTACTAAATCAATGACGGTTTATACTACATGTTTTCACAACCACAGTTCACTAGCTACTAAATCAATGACGGTTTATACTACATGTTTTCACAACCACAGTTCACTATCTACTAAATCAATGACGGTTTATACTACATGTTTTCACAACCACAGTTCACTATCTACTAAATCAATGACGGTTTATACTACATGTTTCACAACCACAGTTCACTATCTACTAAATCAATGACGGTTTATACTACATGTTTTCACAACCACAGTTCACTATCTACTAAATCAATGACGGTTTATACTACATGTTTTCACAACCACAGTTCACTATCTACTAAATCAATGACGGTTTATACTACATGTTTTCACAACCACAGTTCACTATCTACTAAATCAATGACGGTTTATACTACATGTTTTCACAACCACAGTTCACTAGCTACTAAATCAATGACGGTTTATACTACATGTTTTCACAACCACAGTTCACTAGCTACTAAATCAATGACGGTTTATACTACATGTTTTCACAACCACAGTTCACTAGCTACTAAATCAATGACGGTTTATACTACATGTTTTCACAACCACAGTTCACTATCTACTAAATCAATGACGGTTTATACTACATGTTTTCACAACCACAGTTCACTATCTACTAAATCAATGACGGTTTATACTACATGTTTTCACAACCACAGTTCACTATCTACTAAATCAATGACGGTTTATACTACATGTTTTCACAACCACAGTTCACTATCTACTAAATCAATGACGGTTTATACTACATGTTTTCACAACCACAGTTCACTATCTACTAAATCAATGACGGTTTATACTACATGTTTTCACAACCACAGTTCACTATCTACTAAATCAATGACGGTTTATACTACATGTTTTCACAACCACAGTTCACTATCTACTAAATCAATGACGGTTTATACTACATGTTTTCACAACCACAGTTCACTATCTACTAAATCAATGACGGTTTATACTACATGTTTTCACAACCACAGTTCACTATCTACTAAATCAATGACGGTTTATACTACATGTTTTCACAACCACAGTTCACTATCTACTAAATCAATGACGGTTTATACTACATGTTTTCACAACCACAGTTCACTATCTACTAAATCAATGACGGTTTATACTACATGTTTTCACAACCACAGTTCACTATCTACTAAATCAATGACGGTTTATACTACATGTTTTCACAACCACAGTTCACTATCTACTAAATCAATGACGGTTTATACTACATGTTTTCACAACCACAGTTCACTATCTACTAAATCAATGACGGTTTATACTACATGTTTTCACAACCACAGTTCACTATCTACTAAATCAATGACGGTTTATACTACATGTTTTCACAACCACAGTTCACTATCTACTAAATCAATGACGGTTTATACTACATGTTTTCACAACCACAGTTCACTATCTACTAAATCAATGACGGTTTATACTACATGTTTTCACAACCACAGTTCACTATCTACTAAATCAATGACGGTTTATACTACATGTTTTCACAACCACAGTTCACTATCTACTAAATCAATGACGGTTTATACTACATGTTTTCACAACCACAGTTCACTATCTACTAAATCAATGACGGTTTATACTACATGTTTTCACAACCACAGTTCACTATCTACTAAATCAATGACGGTTTATACTACATGTTTTCACAACCACAGTTCACTATCTACTAAATCAATGACGGTTTA